>JAPDNY010000005.1:16574211-17174211 GCA_029375565.1 Gekko gecko
CCCTCTGCGCCCTCGCTCTAGGCTGGCTCCTTGGTTTCCCCAGGAGCTATGGCTGATGAAGCGAGGGCTTAGACGGCTAGAGAGACGGTGGCGGCGAGCCTGTGATGAAGTTACAAGAGCATCTTATAGAACGTTTGTGAGATCCTATGAGATGGCAGCCAAAGCCGCAGAAAGAGGGTACTACGCAGCCTCGATTGCATCTGCGAGCTCACGCCCAGCCCAATTATTTAGAACGATTCGGTCCATAACGACTGTGCTGCAGAGCAGACTGAATGCTAAGGAACTGGATATTGGCTGTGAAGCTTTTCCAAGCTATTTCACAGATAAAGTCCTCCACCATGTCACTCCACCATGTCACTCCACCATGATCTCCCTGCCACAGTTGAGACAGTTAGTGAACTTGAGGCCCTGTGCACGTCTTCTAGCCAGGTTTTGGATTATTTTGGTCCACTCAGCCTAGAGGAAGTCGACAAATTACTCTCAACTGTTCGCCCAACCGGTGCCCATCGTGGCTAATTAAAACCGGTCGCGAAGGGCTACGAGGTGCCCAAAGGGACATTATCAACAAGTCCCTCTCTGAGGGACTGCTCCCTGGGGCACTTAAGGAAGCAGTGGTATGCCCCCTCTTTTAAAAAAAAAATCCTTGGATCTGGCCAGATTGGCTAACTATCGACCGGTTTCCGATCTGCCCTATCTGGGCAAACTAATCGAGAGGGCAGTGGCAATTCAGTTGCAGGGTTTTTTGGATGACACTTCCACACTAGATCCTTACCAGTCTGGCTTCCGACTAGGACATGGGATAGAGACAGCAGTGGTCGCCCTCACAGACAACCTCTGGAGGCATCTGGATCGGGGTGGTTCGGCAGTGTTGTCGTTGTAGTTGGACCTGTTGATGGCATTCGATACAGTCGACCATCAACTACTGATCCAATGCCTCGCTGATGCTGGGTTTCAGAGGTCTGCCTTGCAATGGCTCTCCTCGTTCCTTCAGGGTTGGGGACAAAGGGTGGTGCTAGGGGAACAGCTGGTGGGGCTTTTGGGGTCTCCGCCTCCTTTCTTAAAGGCACAGCCCCACAAGAATTTCTCCTGTAAATGCTTTTTTCAATCGTTTTAAAACATTTTTTTTAGAGGTGTGTGCTCCTTTAAGCAGAGTAGGGTGCTGTAGTTGACTAATTCCCACACTAAGCCAAGGGGGTTAGAGTAGGTGACCTCTAGGATCCCTTCTAACTCTGCGTCAAGAGACTGGTCTCCTTGAAGAGATCTTTTCTGCCTAAGTGTGAGCTTTCTTGATGATAGGAGTCATCACCCCCACCTGCCGGCTTGTTATCAGAGCTGTTGCTTAAGCAGGCAGAAGTGATTAACTTGCAGCAGCTGAGAAGTGTCATCTAATGTGTTTGACAGCTTGCAATTGAGAGCTCTATCCTGGTAACAGCTTTCTGTTGGCCAAAGGGCTTTTGGGAATATAAGAACCTAAGAGAACATCTGGGCCAACACTCTTGTCACACAGTGGCCAAAAATACCAGGTGCCATCAGGAGGTCCAGCAGTGGGGGCCAGGACACTAGAAGCCCTCCCACTGTTGCCGCCCCACAAAGCACCAAGAACACAGAGCATCACTTGCCCCGGACCGAGAGTCCCTATCTATACCTTGTGGCTAATAGCCAGTGATGGACCTCTGCTCCGTAGGTTTATCCAATTCCCTCTTGAAGCCGTCCGTGCTCATAGCATGCTTGTCGCATGCTTTTCTTTCTGCGCTGAGAACTTCACCCCTGCCAGGGAAAAAAAAATTGCCCCACAAGCCACAAAAACCTGGTTGGGGGTCTGGTTGCAACTCAAAGGCATCTCCCCCCCCACTGCAACCTTTCATACCCCCAGAAGTCTCCTCCTCCAGGTCAGTAGACCTCCAAGAACAGTGTAGGATGGGGCAAAGAAAATGTGTGGCATGGGAGAGGGGAATCAGCAGAAATCACCCACCTCTCCCCCAGCAACAAAAAAACCACCCCCCAACTGCAACTTTTGCTTTATCCCGGTAAGACACAACACACGCGCTTTGGGTTAGGTCCATCCATTCTTCTGCGGAGGGATCAGAGAGCGGGGGCGTTCTCAGTTCTCCTCCTCCTCCTCCTCACTGCTGCCTCCTTTCCCTCCATAGCTTTTTGTTGGCGTGCGTACAAGAAACTCACAGCATCATGTTTTTTGCAGATGTCTAGATGATGCTGTTACCTTCCCACCGAAGTGGTACCTATTTATCCACTTGCAATGCCGTGCTTTCAAACTGCTAGGTTGGCAGGAGCTGGGACGCCTCGGTATCTAGTCATGCCGGCCACACGATCATGGAAATGTCTTCGGACAGCGCTGGTTCTTCGGCTTGGAAACGGAGATGAGCACCTCGCCCTAAAGTCCGATTCGACTGGCTTTCGAGCGAGGGAAGCCTTTACCTTTTTAGTTGATGCTGGCGGAAACTGGAATATTCCACTCCTGCTGGAGGTGACCTGTCAAGACCCCAACCTACTAGGAGTCTTTTGGGTACGCCCTTAGAAATGTGGCTTCAAGAAACTTGTCTTTTGTAACCAATGCTTCCTCTAAGCTGTGGAGTCCTGTGAGCAAAAATTCTACTTTCTGAGCTACCGGCATTAAAGTTGTGCGCAGGTGATTCGGCTACGGCAGAAATTAGTTTGCTCCGGAGCCATCCTTCCTGAGCTCAGACAAAAATGTGTGAGCCGGAGGCTAAAAAAACTGTGAGCTAGCTCACACAAACTCAGCTTAGAGGGAACACTGTAACTATATAGGCTGAGTTCAGACTGGCAATTTGCCCCACTATAGCCATGTTTCAGCGACGTTTTAAAAGCAGATTAAGGGGGGCGTTCACACAGGCACATCTGCCTGGCGTTCCCCACCCGTAGGCAACCCATGCTGTTCCGCTTCACTTCCGCATTTAATAGATATCTCATAAAAGTGGTAGCAAATCCCCGAAGAGTGCCTTTATGCTGCGTTTGTCCCCTTCCCGGCAGTGTGAACGCTATGCGGAAAAGCCGGGAGCAACCCATGTTGCGCATAAGGGAGCAGTGATATGATTGGCTGTGCTCCGCTCTACCACCCAATGCGGTGCCGGTGCAGCAGAATCCTCCCAAATCGGCTGGATGCCTATGTGTGTATGGGCGCATGGGCACATGAGCGCCCATGTGCTCATGCACTCATACACACATAGGCATCCAGCCGATTTACCAGGAAAAAGCCATTTACAGCCACGCCTCCAGTCCAGCGGTCTGAACGCTCCCACACGCCTCCTCCCAGTATGCTCCCGCATCAGTCTGAGCTGTGTGACCGGGAAACCCCGGAACAGTTTGTTCTGGGGCTTTTTTGCCATGATTGGCTTCCGCTGCAAATTGCCAGTCTGTCCTCAGCCATACTCATTTCAGGGAGTTCCCGTTGGCTATGGCATACTGAAGGGCATTCACCGGACTGCTGCTGTGTGTGAAAAGGCCTTCCGACGCCTGTTTAAGCAGCCTAACTTTGGACCATGGCAGGATTTAGCTAAAAATGACAGCAACGGGAACCTGGGCTTGGGATCTCAATCTGCACTCATTTCTTGATCGAAATGGAAATACGGCAGAAGATGAACAGAGAGCGAGGTTAATGATTTAATAAGCGCGCTTCCTTTTCTCCAGCATTCTAATTAGAGCTGAAAGGAATCTGAGCGAAGACAAACTTAGCCTGTCGAAATTTGCATCTCAAAAGTTGCATTTCAAAGTCAGGAGCCGTTTCCCCGTCTCCTCGCCTGGCGCTAAACCTGCCGCTCGGATAGCGACGGCCCAAAGATGATATGGCTCCAAGGGTGGGCCAAGCTACCTCATACAAAGAAGATCCGGGGGTTTAATTTGTTTAGATATTTATATGCCGCTTTGCTCCCCAATGGAGACCCAAAGTGGCTTACAATATCATTTCCCCATCTTTCCTTTATCCTTACAGCAAGCCCCAGAGGAGGCAAATGCTTTAAATGACTTTGGTTTTGCTTGACATTCCCACGCCGACTCTCTTTCCTGTTTATATTTTAGAAGAAGAAGAAGTGAAGAAGAAATTGGATTTATACCCCCACCCTTCATTACTCAAAGGAGTCTCAGAGTGGTTTACAATCTCCTTTTCCTTTCTCTCCCCACAACACACACCCTGTGTGAGATAGGTGGGGCTGAGAGAGCTCTGAGAGAACTACTCGTGTGAGAGAACAGCTCTGAAGGAACTTGTGACTGCCCAAGGTCACACCAGCAGCTGCATGTAGAAGAATGGGGAATCAAACCTGGTTCTCCCAGATTAGAACCAGCGCTCCTAACCACCACACCAAACCACGACACCAACCTACAGGTAGAGCTGGAGCTCTCCTGCTGTTATAGCTCATCGCCAAACTACAGAGATCAGCTCCTCTGGAGAAAATGGCCACTTTGGAGGGCAGACTCTGTGGCATTGTTCCCTGCTGAGGTACCTCACATCACCAAACCATCACCCTTCCCAAGCTCCCCCCCACCCCCCCAGTCTCTTGCTATTTCGCAACCCAGAGCTGGTGGCCGCATTTATATATATAATTTTTAGTGACTTGGTTCGCCTCCTTGAGAGCCTGTATTGAGTGGATAGATGCGTTACAGAGTTACTCCCATCCTGAGGGGGCATCACTTAAAACAGGCACATGAAAGTTTGGTGTAGTGGTTAAGTGCTCGATTGTGCTCGACTTCTCCACTTGCACCTGCTGGATGACCTTGGGCAAGCCATAGTTCTGGCACAGCTGTTCTTGAAAAAGAGCAGTTTCTATCAGAGCTCTCTCAGCCCCACCTATCTCACAGGGTGTCTGTTGTTGTGGGGAGGGGAAGGGAAAGGAGTTTGTAAGCCACTCTGAGACTCCTTTGGGTAGTGAAGGGCGGGATATAAATCCAATCTCCTCCTCCTCCTTCTTCTTTTTGACCATTTGACCACTCAAGCACAAAGCTGTGTCAAGGATGGTCAGCCTCTTCAACGATTATTCAGTACAGGCACCAGTCTTCTAACTGTATACAAGTCAGAAGTTTTTTTATCCCAGATATTGGTGGAAACCTTCTGTCTCAGCCAGTGATCACTCTGTGCTGTCTTTTAAGAACTTTAAGATCACTCTGATTATTCTGGAATTAAACAAGCGTCACAATTTCTACTGATAACACTGGCATATGTAAATGAGATTCTAAATAAAAAAGCACATATGCCATCCCTTCTCCTTCCTAGCCTGTATTGAAACATAAAATACAATTTCTAAAATTCAGGTACTTTTCAGGAAAGATAAGACAATCTGAGCAAAATATAAGGTAGCCTCACTGCAACCCAGATTTGAGGGGTTCAGGTTGGTGGGGGTGTGCCTATCATAAAGACACTGGGCATTTTCACACATGCTAAATGATGCAGTTTCAGTCCACTTCAGTGACCGTTTGTATGTGGATTTTGCCATTTCACCAGTAAAATCCAGTTGCCAGGTGCATTGACAGTGGATTGAAAGAGTGTGGCCGATTTCCCACAAGCACTGCTCCGCGCTTGCTTTTCCCTTTTGCTCTGATGGTACGTGTCAATTTCACACTAAGTGCTGCGTGGCCGCATTTTGAGTAGACACGGGGGAAATTGCCCGAAGCTGCAGGGCAAAATGTGGCCGCGCAGCGCTTAGTGTGAAACTGACATGTACCATTGGGGTAAAGGGAAGAGCGAGCGTGGAGCAGCGCTTGTGGGAAATCAGCCATTGTGTGAAAGCACCCCGATTATTAAGTGAGCCTCATGTGGCTTTATTAAACTAATTCATTCCCTCTGAAGGTATGATATAAGACATTTCTGAGCATCTCAAAAAAAAATTGTTGCAAGCTCTGTTCTATTTGTTCTGGGATTTATTCTGCGCACAAAGCCATTTATTCAGGTTCTGAGGAGGTGTGCTTGCACACAGAAGCTTATACTTTGTATAAAACTTTGTTGGTTTTAAAGGTGCCACTGGACGCAGACTTTGTCCTACTGCTTTAGGCTAACACAGCTACCCGCCTGAATCATTCTTTTAAATAGGGTGCCTTTAAGTTGGATGTGGCAGAGATGATACTGGTGGGTGTGCTTCAAGCTGCTATCAGAGCACTATGGAACCACACCTGTGTAGTCATCTTTTTTCCCCTGCAGTGAGACACATGTGAGCTCTTTCGACCCAAACAAACTGTGTGGAAAGTGTAGGTTCCGTGATTGCTACTTGAAGTAGGGCACAAGCTGAAGCCAGGGGTCATCGAACAAACCAAATTGACAGTGGAAGAAGAGGAAAAGGAGGAGGAGGAGGAAGAAGAGGAGGAGGAGGAAGAGGAGGAGGAGGAAGAAGAAGAGGAGGAGGAGGAGGAAGAAGAAGAGGAGGAGAAGGAGGAGGAAGAGGAAGAGGAAGAGGAGGAGGAGGAGGAAGAAGAAGAGGAGGAGGAGGAGGAGGAAAAGAGGAGGAGGAGGAGGAGGAAAAAGAGGAGGAGGAGGAGGAGGAAAGAGGAGGAGGAGGAAGAAGAAGAAGAGGAGGAGGAGAGGAAGAAGAGGAAAGGAGGAGGAGGAGGAAGAAGAAGAGGAGGAGGAGAAGGGAGAGGGAGAAGAAAATGAGGGAGAGGAAGAGAGGGAGAGGAAGAAGAAGAAAAAGAAGAGGAGGAGGAGATTGGATTTATGACCCACCCTTCACTTGGAGTCTCAGAGTGGCTTACAATCTCTTTTTCCTTCCCTTCCCCACAACAGACACCCTGCAAGGTAGGTGGGGCTGAGACAGCTCTTTCAAGAACTGCTCTTTCCAGAACAACTCTGAGAGAACTTGGGACTGACCCAAGGTCACGCCAGCAGCTGCATGTGGAGGAGTGTGGAATCAAACCCAGTTCTCCCAGGTTAGAGTCTGTGCTCTTAACCACTACACCAAGCAGAAGAGGGGGTTAAAAATGAAAAAAAAAATTGCAATGATTTCAACAACAAAAAAGAGGCTTTTCTGACCTCACCACCAATGTTTGTGAAAAAACAGTGAGAAGTTTTGGCTCAGTTTGCTTTCTTCCCTTCTACTGCAAATCACAACAACGCAGGACAGATGGGCAGTCCCACAAGGGAAAAAATCATATTGATGAGCCCTTTTGGTAGTGACTCGTTTATACCATTTTGAATGGATGGGTTGCCAGGGGTGTCATAATATTGGTTTCTTTTCTTCTGGGAGACAAAAAGGCCTATTTGCAGGGTGTTGCGTAAGGAGGAGTTGGTCATACGGCTCCTATTAACTTTAATGAATGATGTGGGTGTAACTTTTCATACATCAACCAGAATGTGTTTCCCCTAAATGGTTCGGGCCTCTCTCTCTCTCTTTGCTTTTAATACTCTAAACATGTTTCTATGGGATTCTTTTTAAAGAAGAAGAAGAAAAAGAGGAGGAGGAGGAGGGAGGAGGAGGTGGAGGAGGAGGAGATTGGATTTATACCCTGCCCTTCACTACCTGCAGGAGTCTCAAAGCAGCTTACAATCGCCTTTCCCTTCCCCTCCCCACAACAGACACCCTGTGAGGTAGGTGGGGCTGAGATAGCTCTTTTGAGAACTGCTCTTGACAGAACAGCTCTGAGAGAGCCATTACTGACCCAAGGTCACACAGCAGCTGCATGTGGAGGAGTGGGGAATCAAACCCAGTTCTCCCAGATTAGAGTCTGTGCTTCTAACCACTGCACCAAACTGGCTCTCAAAGAAATATGTAGCCCCAGCTAACCCGATCTTGTCAGATCTTGGAAGCAAAGTTGGGTCGGCCTTGGCTAGTATTTGGATGGGAGACCACCAAAGAGGTCCAGGGTTGGGACACAGAGTCAGACAATGGCAAGCCACCTCTGAATGTCTCTTGCCATGAAAACCCTACAGGGTTGCCATAAGTCACCAGTGACTTTCCCCCACTGGGTAGCTCGAATAGCAAGCCTTAGTCCTCTTAAAGAAAGTAGAGCAGATATCTAGAATATTCAATATCTTTGGTGGCTACTGCAAATTTGCATGGTCAATTTTGCCCTTGAAATACACGTTTCATTTCACTAACTGTTAAGCTGATTGTTAAATACTGGGTTCCATGAATGGTCTGACCCCAAGCCTAGTGAACAGCTCTGCTTTATTAGTGACTAGGAGTAAGGCCCGTTGTGGAAGGAAGCTCTAGGTGAATGTCCCGGCTGTGGCTGGTGGGGCGGCAGAGGGAAGGGGAAAATAGAGGGAGGAAAGCCATGTTTATTTCCTTCTGCTTAGCTATAAGGCAGGACTGTCTCAAGTCATTTTGCTGCCCCAAGTGGATAGTATGGGAGGACAGCCTCATGGTAACAAGTATGGTTCCCTCCACCCCTGACTTATGTTGATTTGGGGTTATGCAGTGGCAGCTAAGGTAGAAAAGCGCCTCCTCCTGCCATGTCTTCTGGGTTCCAAGGGTGTGGAAAGTGGTTCCATAGCCACTCTGGGTTGGGAAATGCCAAAGCAGCCATTGTAATAGCTGGGAAATATTCTGTAGGGGAAATGATGTGCTGTGGCTGGGGAACACGGTGATTATTGGGAGATCTCCAGGCCCCACAGGGAGATCGGCAACTCCAGTGACCGTTTAAGGGATGATTGGGATACGTATTTTACCTCAGGACACATTCAATTACTCCCAACAGCAATAGCAAACTGTTTAGAGTGTTAGAGGTAGAGGCCAATGAGGCCACATATGCAAATGACCTCTGTGTTCTGACTGTCTATTAGGGGGAGAGGAACACAAACTGTTTAGAAAATTGGAGGCGAGACTCAGGCAATGCAGCCAGTGGATAGTGACGGCTTCTGAGTGACAGATCAGGGAGCCAACTGATTTGGGAGCATATGGAATGTTTGGAGTCCACGACCAAAATACAATTATATATAAGGAGAGATTCAGCAAGAACAAGACAAAGACCCAGGCCAACAACCCTGTTTAAATAGCATGCAAACTCCACCCACTTCCCAAACAACTACCAATGACAGGCTAATTGCGGAACCATTAGTTCCTCACTGCACACCTCCAGAGTCCTGATGGGCTATTGTTCTGGAGCTCCAAGCTCAGCCAGTCTCCGGTAGAAACAGTCCTGGAATGTTCCAGTCCCAATACATAACACCGATCATTCTAAAAGCCAACATCACTGGAGATGACTTGTGCCATTTCCCCAATTCCATTCCTGCAGAATTCAACAGCTATTACTTTCTCCAATAAGATCACGTGGGTTGCTCTAGAACAGCCCTCCCTCCAAGCTTTCTGAGCCCTTGCGCCCCTATGGAATCCTGACTGCACAATGTGCAGTCACAAAACGGCCACCACAAAAGGGCTACTGCAGGAGGTGAAGCCCGACACAAAATAGCTGCTGCAGCTTAACTTCAGTCACACAGCGAAGATCCTTCTGTTGTGGTGGCAGCTGCTGCCAAGGCAATATTTTTTTTAAAAAAAAAATCTGCACAGCCAATGCACTCTCCAGGGGCCAATCAGAAGGCTTGCTGAGCCAAAGCCCCACCGGGCTCCACCCACTTTCTAAAAACATTTGGTGGGCATAAGGAAAATGTGTCAGTACGTGCCATAGTGCTCATGGGACCACACTGAGGCCCCCTGCTCTAGAAGATACTTGAATTTTCCCTAGCTATAATATGTACATACCTAAGTTCCATCAAGTCTTAACTGACATATAATTACTCCAGGCAAGTGAGAGGCAGAGACGGTGAACCATTCATTGCCTTCCTCTGCAGGGTCTACCTTGGTGGTCTCCCGTCTAAGTACCGATCCTGCATAGCTTCTGAGATCAGGCGAGATCAGGCTATAGCATTCCGCCTTTTCTCCCCTAACAATAGTGCCGAAGAATGGATGGTTCTAGAGTAACAACAACCATCGGAGGGAGGGGGGAGGCATTTTTAAAAGAAGTCAGAGCAGAAATCATATTGCAGAATGTAATTTTGGCTCGGATTTAGCTTCAGGCAATCATCAAGAGCCATTTTGGCTCGCCGCACGTAGTAACTTGGATATGGACGAGGTTTGAAATGTTGGGTAGTCGACTCTCCCGCCAACAGTGGAAAGAACTGAGCAAAGCAAAATATTTTTTAGCCTGTGGATGGCATTTTTTTTATTATTATTATGCTGGCGCCGGATGTGGATCTCGGCTCGGTATTTGTTCTGAGAGGTGCGTTGAAAAGGACGCAAATGGCACACGCTTGTGCTTTTAGAAGGGATGTGATGGCATTGCATCTTGGGACGTGTTTTTTGCTGCACGGAGTTCCCACCAAAGGCATTTCAGAGGCAAAATGAGGGGGGCATTTGAGAAGCCATGTCATGTCAGGCTCCCTCAGGAATGATGCCAGGCTGTCTTGGCAGGGCTCATTCGGAAAGGCTGGAACGGGCGGGAGGAAAAGTTTGCTTTTTTAAAAGAACAAAAGTGCCATCCTGGTTGTATGAGAACCAGAAAGTGTTATGGATGGATTTTATTTCTGAGCGAAAGCAGAGTCTGTTTCAACTCTACTGTGAGGAAGGCAACCAAGGGAGAGCCAGTCTGGTGTAGTGGTTAAGAGCTGCGGACTCTAATCTGGAGAATCGGGCTTGATTCCCCACTCCTCCACATGAGGCCAGCTGGGTGACCTTGGACCAGTCACAGTTGTCTCAGCCCCACCTATCTCACATGGTGTCTATTGTGAGTAGAGGAAGGCAAGGGAATTGTAAGCTGTTCTGAGACTCCAAGTGAAGGGTAGGTTATAAATCCTCCTCCTCCTCCTCCTCCTCCTCCTCCTCCTCTTCTTCTTCTTCTTCTTCTTCTTCTTCTTCTTCTTCTTCTTCTTCTTCTTCTTCTTCTTCTTGATTTAATGCTATGGAGGCCACCCTCCACAGCAGCCATTTTCTCTGGGAGATTCCCAGGTGCTGCCTAAAGTGATCTAGAAAGCTGGTAGGGATAGGCAACTGAAGGGCTAAGGGCTCAGATTAACACTCAGAGCTTGACATCTGACCCCCACCTAACATATCTGTCCCTCCTTGCTATGGATCTTAGCCACTTCCTCCTACACAAACTGAGAGGTAAGCACTTAAACCTCTTCTTCCTCCTGCGTGAATAGCAGAAAATGTCTCAGCTCAGGTATCCCTCTATGCCATTCAAAACTCATGTGGAAGAAAAGCGAATGGGAAATAAGTACATTGAAATGCTGAGTCTTGATTAAGGAAAGATGGAGAAAAATTTCACAGTTATCTGGCAGGCAGGCATTTCTTAAGGTAAAAGGTTTGCCTCGTTCGAAAGCCAGTCGAATCTGACTCTAGAAGGCGGTGCTCACCTCCATTTCCAAGCTAAAGAGCCAGCTCTGTCCAAAGACGTCTCCGTGGTCATGTGGCTAGCATGACTAAATGCCGAGGCAGACAGAACGCTGTTACCTTCCCACCGAAGTGGTGCCTATTTATCTACTCGCAATGTCTTGCTTTTGAACTGCTAGGTTGGCAGGAGCTGAGGACAGAGATGGGAGCTCACTCCGTCATGTGGCACTCGGGTCTCGAACTGCTGAGCTACCAACCTTCCACTCTGAAGCTCAGTGTCTTAACCTCTGAGCCACCGTGGCCCAGGAATTCCTTACAAGTGCCTTAAAACCGAGTTAGCACAACTTTAGTAATAGGGAATAGGGATGAAGAAAGGCAAGGTTTCTGTTATTGAATTACAGAAATTGATCTATTAACAGTGGGGCTGCCAAGTCTGGGTTGGGAAATACCTGAAGATTTGGGGGGTGGAGCCTGGAGAGGGTGGGGTTTTGGGAAAGGAGGGACCTCAGCAGGATTTAGTGCCATACAGTCCACCCTCCAAAGCAGTCCTTTTCTCCAGGGGAACTGATCTTGGTTGCATAGAGATCAATTGTAATTAGGGATGAGGCACAAACCAAGAAAATGCAGTTCATGTTCATCAATGGTTTGTGGCCGAACCACAAACTGAACCGGTAGGTTTGTTCACTAACTGAACTGGTTTGTGGCCCCACAAACCCCATTGAAAGAGACTGCAGTCCCTTTAAACAGGGTTTGCAGAAAGCCAAAAAAACAGCTGAGTGGTGAGGAGCAGCTTGCTCTCCACTGCTCAGCTGTTTCGGGCTTTTTTGTGCAGTTACTTTAAAGTGGTTGCACAAGAAAACCTGAAAAACAGCTAAGTGGTGAGGAGGTGCTCTGTGATGCTCAGCTTTTTTGCCGCTTTTCCAGGAAACAGAAAGCAGGGGGTTAAAGGGGCTGCAGTCACACACACTAAATAATCCACTTTTAATGCACTTTCAAATTGCTTTTTGCCAGTTCACACAGTAAAAATCCAGTTCGAAATGGCATTGAGAGTGGATTGAAGGTGAATTATTTAGTGTGTGTGACTGCAGCCTCGGAGTCCCTTTAAACCCCAGCTTTCTGATTTGTCTACGAACCGCCACAAAGCACTACAAACTGCTTTAAAAGTTTGTGGAAGTTCGTGATGGGTCAGTTCAAGAACCACAAACAGGGCAAAAATTTGTGATAAATGTTGCTTCATGGTTCAGTTCATGCCCATCCCTAATTGTAATAGCAGGAGATCTCCATGTGCTATTTGGAGGTGGGCAACCCTAACTAAGAAACCACAGGAATCTGTTATTTGCATTTTATAGACAGAGATATGTGATCTTTGTCACATCAGTCTGAGCCCAGAGAGGCATCCCTTTCTACATGCCCAATTTTGGTTTGCCATTTGGTTTGCCATCCACTGTTGGCCACCGGCTCCATGACAGAATGTAGAAGCTTTGAATGGAGAAAGCCAGCAAGAGACCACGCTTTCTCCCATCCTACCAGGGCTCTTTTTGTAGCAGGAACTCCTTTGCCTATTAGGCGACACACCCCTAATGTAGCCAATCCTCCAAGAGCTTACAGTAGCCCCTGTAAGAAGAGCTCTGTAAGCTCTTGGAGGATTGGCTACATTAGGGGTGTGTCACCAAATATGCAAAGGAGTTCCTGCTACAGAAAGAGCCCCGCGCTTCCCCTCCGGTAAATCATTTAGGCTTTATTTATTTAAGCGATTTCTATGCCACCTAACCTGTTCCAGACATCTTACCATTTTAAAATAAGAAGTTAATATAAAAACAGCAGGCTATTAAAGCAAACCATAGTTTCTGGCACTGTCAGAGACTCGCTGTCATTGGCCACTGTGAGTATTAGCCATCAGTACCCTTAGCTAGGGTCCCACGGTGGCTTAGAGGCTAAGATGCTGAGCTGTAGACTGGAAGATCTGTAGTTCGGCAGTTTGAGACCCTGGTGTCGCATGATGGAGTGAGCTCCCGTCTCTGGCCCCAGCTCCTGCCAACCTAGCAGTTCGAAAGTAAGAAATTGCAAGTAGATAAACAAGCACCACTTCGGTGGGAAGGTAACAGTGTTCCATGTCCCTTGGTGTTTAGTGATGCCGGCCACATGACCACAGAAATGTCTTCAGACAGCGCTGGGTCTTCGGCTTGGAAACAGAGATGAGCACCACTCCCTAGAGTTGAATTCGACTGGCTTTCGAGCAAGGGAAAACTTTACCTTTACCTTTTTACCCTTTGCTAACATAGGCTTGCCAGCTCTGCATTGGGAAATACTTGGAGATTTTTTGGGAGGCGTGGAGGCTGGGTGAGAGTGGGGTTTGGTGTGGAGAGGGACCTCAGCAGGGTATGATGCCATAGTGTCCACCCCCCCCCACCCAAAGCAGCTGGTGTGGTGTAGTGGTTAGGAGCATGGACTCAATCTGGGAGAACCGGGTTTATTCCCCATTCGTCCATATGCAGCCAGCTGGGTGGCCTTGGGTCAGTTACAGTTCTCCCAAAGCTGTTCTCTCAAGAGCAGTTCTCAAAAGATCTCTCTCAGCCCCACCTACCTCACTTGGTGTCTGTTGTGGAGAAGGGAAGAGAAAGGAGATTGTAAGCCACTCTGAGACTCCTTCGGGTAGTGAAGGGCAGGGTATAAATCCAATCTCCTCCTCCACCTCCTCCTCCTCCTCCTCCACCTCCACCTCTTCTTCTTCTTCTTCTTCTTCTTCTTCTCTCTCCTCCTCCTCCTCCTCCTCCTCCTTCTTCTTCTCCTCCTCCTCCTCCTCCTTCTCTTCCTCTTCTCCTCCTTCTCCTCCTCCTCCTCTTCTTCTTCTCTTCTTCTTCTTCTTCTCCTCCTCCTCCTCCTCCTCCTCCTCCTCCTCTTCTTCTTCTTCTCTTCTCCTCCTCCTCCTCCTCCTCCTCCTCCACCTCCTCCTCCTCCTCTTCTTCTTCTCCTCCTCCTCCTCCTCTTCTTCTTCTCCTCCTCCTCCTCCTCCTCTTCTTCTTCTCTTCTTCTCCTCCTCTTCTTCTCCTCCTCCTCCTCCTCCTCTTCTTCTTCTTCTTCTCCTCCTCCTCCTCCTCCTCCTCTTCTTCTTCTCTCTCCTCCTCCTCCTCTTCTTCTTCTCTCCTCCTCCTCCTCCTCCTTCTCCTCCTCTTCTTCTTCTTCTCCTCCTCCTCCTCCTCCTCCTTCTTTTCCTCCTCCTCCTTCTCCTCCTCCTCCTCCTCTTCTTCTTCTCTTCTTCTTCTTCTTCTTCTCTTCTCCTCCTCCTCCTCCTCCTCCTCCTCTTCTTCTTCTCCTCCTCCTCCTCCTCCTCTTCTTCTTCTTCATCTTCCGCTGCTGCTGCCATTTTCTCCAGGGGATCTTGAGCATCTGGAGATCAATTCTAATAGCAGGAGCTCTACAGGTACCACCTGGAGATTGGCAACCCTAGTCATTCAGCTCAGTGACTCCTGCCCAACCACATAAGGCTGTCTACTCTGTTGGGAGCCACTGTGGTACAGTGGTCATGAGCAGTGGACTCTAATCTGGAGAAACGGGTCTGATTCCCCACTCCTCCTCCACATGAAGCTTGGGCCAGTCACAGTTCCCTCAGAGCTCTCTCAGCCCCACCTGCCTCACAGGGTGCCTGCTGTGGGGAGAGGAAGGGAAAGGAGACTGTAAACCGCTTTGAGACTCCTTAGGGTAGAGAAAGGTAAAAGTAAAGGTAAAGGCTCTCTTGCTCGAAAGCCAGTCGAATCCGACTCTAGGGTTGCGGTGCTCATCTCCATTTCAAAGCCGAACAGCCAGCGCTGTCCGAAGACTTCTCTGTAGTCATGTGGCCGGCATGACAAAACACCAAGGCGCACGGAATGCTGTTACCTTCCCACCGAAGCGGTACCTATTTATCTACTTGCAATTTCTTGCTTTCAAACTGCTAGGTTGGCAGGGGCTGGAACTAGAGACGGGAGCTCACTCCGTCATGCGGCACGCTCGGGTCTCGAACTGCTGAGCCTGCAGTTCAGTGTCTTAACCACTTGAGCCACCACAGCTCATGGCGTAAAAACCAACTCTTCTTCTTCTGGAAAGGGAGAGCACGAATACGTGATGTAGAAAAGTAGACTCAAAGGAAAACTCTAGAGTATAAGCGAAACAGGCTCTTTGCTAATGTGTTTTGCCTCTGGAAAAAAAAAGGCTATTCTCTCATGAGGGGAATATTGTACAACAAGCCCAAATAGATAACTGAGGCTGTCGTGAAATGGCTTTTGTCAAAATCAAATTTAGCGCCACAGACATTTGAGGTTTCATTGTCTGCGCGACGTTCCCCATTAATATTCGCTTGCATTAACATAAAGCAATTATTGAGCAATTTTAGAGAGGGGGAAAACAGTAGCTCAGCAATAATGAAACTAATGACTAATGCCGTCAAATTAATATTTATAATATGCCACAACATTAACGGCAGAATTATCCCATTTTATGTGTCTATCAGCTCTCGGGTTGCTTGAGCGATGAGCGGTGATATTTCGCACGGTGCCCACGCCAAGTCTATTATTTTCGAAATTATTTCTACCCTTAAGTAAAAAGGCTGTTTTTGGAAATCAGTATAGCAAAAAAACAACCCCCCCCCCCCGAAAATTATCTGGGAGTCATCTAATCCTTTAGACTAGAACCTTTTCTGTTGGGAACCGAGTTTCCGGAGGTCTGAGGCCTCTTTTATATGTACTCAGAGGAGTGAAGTTTCTCTTCTGTCGCTCCAGGAACATATAAAATTATCACTCGGCTGGCTCAGGTTTAGAGCGTGTTGACAACTTGACACGCTGTATAAGTAACACATAATCAACGAAGGTGCCGCTTGAACATTCAGTAAATGTTGTGTACTTGTGAGCCCCATGGGTGGAAGCTGAGATATTATGGAAGCAACCACAGGATTGACAGCCGCTACACAAACCGGGATATGTAAAGAGGATTGCAACAAGACTCTGAGGACGTTTTTTTAAAAAGAAGGTGTTATCTCTTTTTGGAATATGGTCACAGAGGCCCTGAAAGTGACTGATGAAAATTTGGAAGGCCCATCCTGACCTGGATAGCCCAGGCAAGCCTGATCTTGTCAGATCTCGAAAGCTAAGCAGGGCTGACCCTGGGAAGTACTTGGATGGGAGACCTCCAAGGAATACCAGGGCTGGGACGCAGAGGCAGGCAATAGCAAGCCACCACCCTGAAAATGTTCTAAGCCCACGAGGGGTCTCCAGAAGCCACCATGACTTCCAGGCAAAGAAGAAGAGGAGGAGGATGAGGACGAGGAGGAGATTGGGTTTATACCCCGCCCTTCACTCGGAGTCTCAGAGTGACTTACAAACTCCTTTCCCTTCCCCTCCCCACAACAGACACCCTGTGAGGTAGGTGGGGCTGAGAGAGCTCTTTCCAGAACTGTCCTAGAGAGAACAGCTCTGACAGAACTGTGGCTTGCCGAAGGTCATCCAGCAGCTGCAAGTGGCGGAGTGGGGAATCAAACCCACTTCTCCCAGATTAGAGTCCACGCACCTAACCACTACACCAAACTGGCACACAAGCGAGCACACACACACACACAAATACTCACCGAAAAAGAAAAGAAAAGAAAATTTGGAAGGCCCAATGAATAGGGTTGCCCACCTCCAGGTGAGGCCTGGAGATCTCCTGGAATTACAATTGATCTCCAGGCAGCAGAGGTCAGTCCCCCTGGAGAAAATGGCTGCTTTGGAGGGTGGCCTCTATAGCATTATACCCCATCGGGGTCTCACCCAACCCCAAAACCTCATCGTTCCTAGGCTCCACCCCTCAAATCTCTGGGAATTTCCCAACCTGGAGTTCACAGCTCTATCAAACTAAGCTGCTTGTGTGGCCTGTAATGCCAAGTGCTTTCACACTAGTTACCTATTTGCCTGAGAAGGGTGAGTAGCGGATCTAAAATCCGCCCCCCCTCCCCCCAAAAAACACAGTTCACTGCATGCATGCAAAAAAATTTGGTTTCCTAACAATACATGACAGAGGTTTATAAAATTGTTCCTTTGGTGGGAAAACCGAGAACTCATTTTTTCCTCTCCCTTAATATTAGAACTTGGCAGATTCCAATGACAGATGAAAGGAATTAGGAGGGACTCGTTGGCAGAGCATGTAGGCTCCCCAACCACTTACCTCGTGCTGGCGGGGGACGGATACGTCCTGGCAGGACCATCCCCGGGGGAAGGAAAGATGCGCCGCACGATGCCATCGCCAGGAAGTGACGCTAGGTGACGCTCTGGCAATGCGGCTGGAAACTCGATGGTGACAGCTTGGTGCATTACAGGGAGGAATAGTCCGGCCGGGGAGCATGTTTCCCCCGCTCCCACCCGGTAAAGTACTTGGGAAGCCTAAGAGCATGTGCTTGGCATGCAGAAGGTCCTGGGTCCCTTCCCCATCATCTCCAGTTTAAAAGGACCAGGGCTCTTTTTGTAGCAGGAACTCCTTTGCACATTAGGCGACACACCCCTAATGTCGCCAGTCCTCCAAGAGCTTACAGTAGCCCCCTGTAAGAAGAGCTCTGTAAGCTCTCGGAGGATTGGCTACATTAGGGGTGTATCGTCGCCTAATATGCAAAGGAGTTCCTGCTACAAAAAGAGCCTTGAAAAGGACCACATAGTAGGTGATATGACAGCCCAGAATCACACAATCATAGAATCACAGAGTTGGAAGGGGTCTTAGAGGCCACCTAGTCCAACCCCCCCTGCTCAATGCCGGATCAGCCCTAGAGCATCCCTGACAAGTGTTTGTCCAGCCACTGCTTAAAGATGGCCAGTGAGGGGGAGCTCACCACCTCCCGAGGCAGCTGATTCCACTGTTGCACAATTCCTGTGAAAAAGTTTTTCCTCATATCCAGCCCGTACCTTCCCACCCCTGAATTTAAACCCATGATTGTGAGGGACAGCCCCCTGCCCTCCTCTAAGGAACAGCCCTTCAGATCCTTAAAGAGAGCCATCCTGTCCCCCCTCAGCCAAGTTTTCTTCAGGCTGAACATCCCCACGTCCTTCGGCCTTTCCTCACAGGGCTTGGTCTCCTCAGCCGGAGACCCTGGAGGGCCGCTGCCAGTCTGAGTGGACATTAGTGACCTTGATTGACTAAAGGTCTCATTCAGTATAAAACAGGCAGGTTTCATGTATTCATATAGACTTGAGGGATCATGTAAGTACTTCTCCTCTCAGTACTTAAATGAGAGGACTCGCTGCCACAGGATGTGGTGATGGCCGGCCACTGATCAAACCGCCTTTAGAAAAGGATTAGACCATTCCATGGAAAAGAGGTCCATCAAAAGCTGTCGGCCGTGATGGCTGACCTCCAGCCCTGTCCTGGAAGCCCCGAATAGCCAGATTTTGTTAGATCTCAGGACTCAACCATGGTCGCTACTTGGATGGGAGGCGGCCAAGGAAGTCCAGGGTTGCTACGCAGAGGCAGGCAAGAGCAAACCACCTCTGAACATCTCTGGCCTCGCAAACCCTATGGGGTCACCATAAGTTGGCTGCAACTTGACAGCACTTCTCACCACCTTTGAAGGTCAGCATCTGGGGGTGGGGGGGCAAGAACAGGGGAAGGCATTGGCTGTTGGGCCGTGCTTGTACCTGGAGGCATCTGGTTAGCTACTGTGTGAAACAGAATACTGAACAAAATGAGATAAAAAAATGATTTCTAAACTGTACAAGGTGTTATTGAAATGGTATACTGAGGATGAGGTTGTAAAGGAGCAAATGATAAAATGGGCAGTAAATGTTAACAATGAGATATTAATGTCATCTTGGGAATACTTGTGGAAAAAATCAATGAAAATTTCAACGTGTGTAAATGTTAAAGAGAATTGTTATAAAATGATGTATAGATGGTATATGACGCCTAAAAAAATTGCTATTATAAATGAAAGTATGTCTAACAAATGTTGGAAATGTAAGAAACATGAAGGGTCTTTTTACCATATGTGGTGGACATGTGATAAAGCAGTAAAGTATTGGACTGAGATCCACAATGAGATACAAAAAATTTTGAAATGTACTTTTAAGAAAGACCCACAGATGTTATTGTTAGGTCTTAAAATGGAAGAAATAAATGTAGCCAAGAGAACACTATTATGGTACTTGATTACAGCAGCTAGACTGACTTTTGCTCAATGTTGGAAACAAGATAAAGTACCCGAAACATGGGAATGGATTAAAAAGACGTTGTTTATGGCAGAAATGGACAAATTAACAAGAAAATTAAACAACGAAGAAGACGAAACCTTTTCGGAGACTGGAAAGACTTTCAAGAATACTTGTTGAAGAATTGGGACGTAAAACGTGGTTTGATTTGTTTTGACAGTTATTGAGGAGAAGTGGAAAGAGACTCAGATTTTTGAATTGTTACCATTAGTAAAAGAAATATGTTTAGTAGTAAATGTAATTGTATAAGAGAAATATTAAGGGGGTTGGAGCAGTGCGGGAAGCCTTGTTTGGGGGGAGAGGGAGAAAGAAAAATGGATATGTATTGGTTTGTTTAAATTGTATGAACATGTGATATATCCAATAATAAATTGTATTTTAAAAAAAAAAAAAGAATACTGAACAAAATGGACCCCTGGCCTGAATTGGACTGGGGAAGCACCAGCACACCCATAGGTAAAGGCAAAGGTTTCCCTCGCTTGAAAGCCAGTCGAATCCGACTCTACGGGGCGGTGTTCATCTCCGTTTCCAAGCCGAAGAGCCAGCGCTGCCCAAAGACGTTTCCGTGGTCATGTGGCCAGCATGACTAAACACTGAGGCGCATGGAACACAACTTCTCACCGAAGTGGTACCAATTTATCTACTTGCAATTTCTTGCTTTCGAACTGCTAGGTGGGGCCAGAGACGGGAGCTCACTCTCTGTCATGCGGCACTCTCGGGTCTCGAACTGCCGAACTACCGACCTTCCAGCCTGCGGCTCAGCGTCTTAACCTCTGAGCCCCTGTGGCCCCAACACACCCATACACAAACACACTGCTTATCTGTGCATGCTATTCCCCCTCCAGCTAGGGAAGTGGGTGCAGAAGCCATATCCACGCAACCGGAACAAATGTCTACTTTCAAACAGATACCAAGAGCCTGGTTAGTCACGTCATCCAAGACATCCCCGTGAAAATGAGACCGTATAAACAGACTGAATTATTTGCATGCTGCAATCGGATGCCTGCAAAACAATGCGCTGATTAAAGGAAGATACATTCAAAATACGGGCGAAGGCATATGGTTCGGTTGTTCATTATTCACAAATATATATAAATATTGCTTTTAAAGTGCTTTCTGTAAACAGCTATGTATACGTTGGAGTGAGCGCAGTCTGATTTTACAAAGAATTTGCGGTATGTGTACATAAAATTGCTATTATTTATTTATACATTTGGGCATTACCCATAGACTTCGGCGTGTAACAGATGGCTTTACATGCGTATGTATATACACATACACACATACAGGCTAATGGTAGATTCAGGTGGGTCACCGTGTTGGTTTGAAGACGGCTGAACAAAGCTTGAGTCCGGTGGCTCCTTTAAGTCCAACAAAGTTTAATTCTGGGTATGAGCTCTGGTCTCGCACAGATTCAAACTTTGTTTTGCTGCTTCAGGCCAACACAACTACTCACCTGATTCTAACTTTTTCAAACACTATCTGATACTATCTGTAGAAGTTTTAAGTCCAGTGGCACCTAGTCCAATCCCCGGTATCTGAAATACGATGATACATACAACAGTCACCTTCAGATTGGATTACTGTAGCTCGTTCTACGTGGGCCTACCCTCGAGGTTGACCTGGAAACTCCAACTGGTGCAAAACGTAGCAACATGGGTCCTTACGGGGACACCTCACACCGCGCGTACCCATCTGGTGTTGCGTGAGCTGCATTGGCTTCTGGTGAAGTACCAGATCAGGTTATGGTGTTGACCTTTAAGGCCCCTAACGGTCAGGGCCCTACGTACCTCCGGGACCACCTCTCCTGGTATACCCCCAGAAGAGCATTACGTTTGAAAGATCAAAACTTATTGGTGGTCCCCAACTCGAGAGACATGCGGCTGTCCTCGACCAGAGCCAGGACCTTCTCTGCCTTGGTTCCGACCTGGTGGAACTCTCTGCTGAGTAGCATCCATTCCCTGCAGGACATTTCACAGTTCTGCAGAGTGTGCAAGGCAGAGATGTTCTGCTGGGCGTTTGGTTGAAGACAGTGATGGTTCAGTCTTTCCATTTCCTCTCCCCTGCCTGTTTCCCACAAAATAGCGGCACAGCTAGGATTTTAGCGCCATCTGTAAGCAATTACTCAGATTCCTATTTTTTATTGCCTCACGTAAATTTTATTTTGTTATACTGATGTTTAGACGACTGTATTGTACACTGCCTGGAGCCTGGTTTTCCCGGGGAGGGCGGTTGATAAATTTAATAAATAAATAAATGTGGCTCACAGTGGAATTTTGCTGCTAATGTTGCCCACATCAGGTTAGGAAATTCCTGGAGATTGTGGGGATGGAGCCTGGAGAGTTCAGGGTTTGAGGAAGGACCTCAGTGGGGTATAGTTCCATAAAACCTTCCCTCCAAAGGTAGGGTCGCCAACTCTCGGATGGGAAAGCCTTGAATATTTGGGAGTGGACCGTAGGGAGGGCAAGATTTGGGGAGGGATGGGACTTCAGAGGGGAAATTTTTGGATAGTTGGAGGTAGAGCCTTGGGAGGGCGGGGTTATATATTGAGAGAGAGAGAGAGATGATAGATAGATAGATGATAGATAGATAGACAGACAAGATAGATAGATAGATGATGATGATGATGATAGATAGATAGATGATAGAAGATAGATAGATAGATGATAGATAGATGATAGATAGGTAGGTAGGTAGGTAGGTAGGTAGGTAGGTAGATAGATAGATAGATAGATAGATAGATAGATAGATAGATAGATAGATAGATAGATAGATAGATGAAGAAGACAGACAGACAGATAGATAGGTAGACAGACGAAGAAGATAGACAGATAGATAGACAGACAGACAGACAGAGAGAAAGAAAGAAAGAAAGAAAGAAAGAAAGAAAGAAAGAAAGAAAGAAAGAAAGAAAGAAAGAAAGAAAGAAAGAAAGAAAGAAAGAAAGAAAGAAAGACGAAGAAGATAGACAGACACACAGACAGACAGATGAAGAAGACAGACAGACAGACAGACAGACAGACAGACAGACAGACAGACAGACAGATAGATAGATAGATAGATAGATAGATCCCATTGGAGCCTAGTTCTCATGGAGATGTGAAAAACAGGGTCACGTTACATCCCTGAAGCATGTACTTTTGGCTTCTGATGCTAGGCCTGTCCATGAGTTATAGCAGACACAGAACAATCTGTGTACACAATCCACATACACTTGATTTTTTTTTATATACGTATTGAATAATTCTCAGGTTACATTCAATGCAAATTGGGTTTGTCAGGCCTTTGTCCTCAACACCCTAGGGAGATTTTGGGGGCAGAGCACAGGGAGAGGAAGCATCGACCGAATTCCAAGACACTCTAGGAATTCCCCCAAATCTCTATGGTAAAACTAGGGCTGCCATCCTCCAGGTGGTGGCTGGAGATCTCCTGGGACTAGGCAACAGAGATCAGTTCCCCTGGAAAAAGTGCCTGTTTTGGAGGGTGGACTGTATGGCATTGTACCCCAGTACCTGCTTAGACTTGACTCCCCAAATCTCCACAAATTTCTCAATCTGGAGCTGGCAATCCTAAAACCTGAAAGAGCCACTGTGAGTTTTCTCTCCCTCCCTCCCCCCATTTCCTCATGCTACTCATTCAAACTGTGGCTTCAGCAGGAGATCTGTCACTGTACTGAGTAAACTGGGGGCCCTGATGAATGTACAGCTGAACATGTGACTGGAATCACAGACATATCCAGGTACCAATCCGTGGTTTCATTTGCAAAGTGAGCACACATTGGTTCTTTCTTTCAAACATATGTACACACTTTCAGGCAGGATGCAGGTGTTTCACTGTTCACTGTAACACATGAACAGAGCTATTGGATCTGGGCATTTAGAGACTGTTCTGTAAGTGCCAGGATGACTTCTCCTGGCTTAGAAGATGCACTTTGAGTCTCTCAGAAGTGATATCTGCACTTACAGAATCTTTGTGCGTATGTGTGTGTGTGTGAGAGAGAGTCATTTGATCTGTGTGACAGAGTGTTGGCCTGGATGGGCCATTGGCCTGATCCAACATTGGCTTCTCTTATGTTCTTATGTTCTTAAGTACTTGAAGGGCTGTCATACAGAGGATCGTGCAGAGCTTTCTGTTGCCCCAGAAGGTTGGACCAGAACCAACGGGTTGAAATTAAATCAAAAGAGTGTTCGGCTAAACATTAGGAAGAACTTCCTGACAGTTAGAGTGGTTCCTCAGTGGAACAGACTTCCTTGGGAGGTGGTGGGCTCTCCTTCTTTGGAGGTTTTCAAGCATTGCCTAGATGGCCATCTGTCAGCAATGCTGATCCTGTGAACTTAGGCAGATCATGAGAGGGAGGGCAGGAAGGGTTGCCTCAGTGCTTAGTTCTCGTGTCTCTTTCTTACATGCCCAGGGAAATGCTGACATTGGGGTCAGGAAGCCATTTTTCTCCAGACCAGTTTGGCCAGGATCCTGGAAGGGGTTTTTTTTGGTCATCTTACGGGTGTGGAACAGGGGTCACTGGGTGTGTAGGAGGAAGGTATTTGTGAATTTCCTGTATTGTGCAGGGGGTTGTACAAGATGACCCTGGAGGTCCCTTCCAACTCTATGATTCTCTGATTCTGCACCCAAAGAAACAATCATCAGCAATGAAAATAAGACAGAAGCCATGCCAGTGAAAAGACGAGAACTCCATTAGCTCATCCCAAGATGCAACCTTGATTACCCGCGCATTGGCGTCAACCTTGTTAGATTGCAGAAAATGGCTTTTTCCAAAAAGTGACATTTGGGCAACATGGGTTTCATGTGATTGATATTTACAACTAAGCTGTGGCTACAACGAGCCCTGCTGAGCGGCAGGAAGGGAAAACTGTGGCTCTTTATTCCTTTGCTCAAGAAAAATGGATAAGAGAAGTTTGGTAGCATTAATTTGTCTCACGGCTTTTTCACAGAGGGGACCAAAAACTTAGCCGAGGAAGCCATTATGCGATCCCAGCGAGCCCCCTCTGTCAGTGAGAGTCCTGCTTGACCCGGACCAATTATGTCGAACACGATTGACACCCCCCATATTAAATGAAAGAATGGATTTTGTTCGGGGAGCTCTTCTCCACAATGTCACGGTCTGCGGAATATTTATCTCGCCTCTGCAATTCCCCGCTGCCGAAACATCTGTCTCTTTTCTCTCTCTTTTTCCTTCCATCGACGTGAAACCTGAAGGGGGGCCGAGTTCAAAAGCGATTATATTTTATGTCACTGGCGTGCGTTAACAACAAGACAAATTTAACTCATAGGAATATTTGATCCTCGGCCCCATTTTATGTCGAACCCCCTTTTCAGGCGGCCAAAGGGAAGCGGCTTGTGTTGAATTGATAAAAGTTGTTGACTGATCTGTGGAGACTCGAGCCTTCCTTTCCCCCTCCAGGAGGCTCCGAGCTTTGTCAAGCTGACACTTGAGGTTCTTGTTCCCACATGCGGCCTACAGTAGAGTGGTGTTTCTCTTCAATTAAGGAGATTGTCAGACACGGTTTCATAAAAATCTTCCTTTAGTGCTCACATGGCAGGAGTTCCCTCTAAAGTATTCAACATCCATCTAGGTGGCATCTTTAAAAAAAAACCCCACAAAAAACGGAGGAAAGAAGGGAATGAGATTTTTTTCCCCCTCATGACAAACCTTTTTTAATTTGAGAAGTGAAATGTTTTAATAGAAAAAAGACCTGTAGAGACGAAAGCCTTTTTTCACATTGTTTGTGTATAATACTGTTTTTTGTTGTGTGTGTTTTTAAAACAGCAGTGTCTCTAACTCGCTCCTCTTCCGTTGCCGTGAAGACAGTGTTGGATTCAGGAACCTTCCGGAACAGAGGGCTATTTTGGAAGGGGGGGACATGATGGATATCTCATCATGATGGATATCTACTCCCTCCAGTATCAGAGGCAATATGTCTCTTTAAATCAGTTGCTGGGGAAGACAAGAAGGATAACACTGGTCGAATCTGCATTTGCATTCTTAAATCAGTTCCGTGCTGCATTTGCATTTTTAAATCAGTTCCATGCTGCTGTGACGCTGTCTTTCCCTATGCTTGATGGTGGCCTAATCTGCATTTGTCTTTCCCACCAGTGTCCCCGCCTTTTGACTCCGTCTTCAAAAAAGCTGTCCACATTTGGTGTCGTTTTCACACATCAACAGTGCTAGCATACTTTCACACATCCACATATGTTTATCGTCCTTTTGGGGGGCGGCTTCACTGTCATTGCACCTCCGCACTGCTTTAAAAGAATCGTTTCCAAACAACATTCAAACAAGCATAGAGAAAGACGGTGTCACAGCAGCACGCAACTGATTTAAAAATGCAAATACAGATTCGACCGGTGTCACAGCAGCTGATTTAAAAATGCAAATGCAGATTTGACCACTGTTGCAGTCTTCCTGTTTCTGGGCTTCCTAGAGGTAGCTGGTTGGCCACTGAGTGAACTGAATGCTGGACTCGATGGGCATTTGGTCTGATCCAGCAGGGCCCTTCTTATGTTCTTTAACAGATTATCTGTAGCTAGAGATGAGGCAGCCATTAGCGGCAAACTTCAAATACGTGTTTGCACGTCTGGTTTTTCACCGACATTAAAAGGTGCACAAAATGGATTCTGTCTTATGTTTTCTGCAGAACAGATTGGGGCTATGGTCACCACACAGGGAAGAAGAAGATGTTTGTACAGAAGGTGGTGCAGGACTTTGGAACCAAGTGGTTTGCGTAAAACTTGTGGTCAGAGTCTACGTGCTCTGTCACATTTTCCCTCACTGCTATATTGTCGGGCTGGCTTCAGGTGCTAATGAAGGAATGGCACCGTTCTGGGTTGAATCTTACATGCACCCTGATCATTTGTTTGCTTAAGCACTGAGTAGCCACTGTAGGTCTGGGTGAATCATCATAAATCTCAGAACTTTGGTTGTCACCTCATGACGACCTAGCCTTGTTCCCTCACTCAGATGCAGGATTTTCCCTCCATTTTTCTTCCTTTCTGACTGTAAGGTAAAGGTAAAGGTTCTCTTGCTTGAAAGTCAGTCGAATCTGACTCTAGGGTTGCGGTGCTCATCTCCGTTTCAAAGCCGAAGAGCCAGCGCTGTCCGAAGACATTTCCGTGGTCATGTGGCCGGCATGACTAAACACCACGGTGCACGGAACGCTGTTACCTTTCCACCGAAGTGGTACCTATTGATCTACTTGCAATTTCTTGCTTTTGAACTGCTAGGTTGGCAGGAGCTGGAACTAGAGACGGGAGCTCACTCCGTCATGCGGCACTCTTGGGTCTTGAACTGCTGAACTACTGACCTTCCACAGCCTGCAGTTCAGCGTCTTAACCACTTGAGCCACCGCAGCTCCCTTTCTGACTGAGCAGCCCCTTTATCTATTTTCTTCTTATCTGAAGATACGTGGCTGTCCCACCCGGTCACTGTATTGTATTTTTATGCTGGCTCAGCTGAGGAACTTGAGGGGAAGAGACAAGATCACCCTTTTACCTTAAACTTCTGAAAATGGCACACGAGAGGCTTTAGAACATTCAAAAATAAACAGGATATTTTATTCAGCTTTGAGGGGGAAAGGTCAGGTGAAATCAGGGGTAAAATGTCTGAGGCGAATCAAATATAACTGAGGCAGGGCTCTTCGTATGTTCTTAAAAGGCCTCAGCCTCTATGCCCTGTTGTTTGTTGGCCCTCCAATGGTTGGCCACTGTGTGACTTATGGTGACCCTGTAGGGTTTTCACGGCAAGAGACATTCAGAGGTGGTTTGCCATAGCCTAGTTGTGGCTGTGATCAGACGTGCAGTTTGATCCATTGTTCTTGCTTTTCCCTTATGGATTTAAAATGCATGATCAGACAGCAACATCTGTCTGTTGTGCCCCAGTCGTCTACATCCTGTTTCCTCCCCACACTGTGTGGTTTTTTGATACTTGTGAAAGGTTGTGTCCAGACTGGTAGGTTGCCGCAGCAGTATCCCACGGGAGAAAACGCTGGAGTTAGGTGTGCTTCACAGCATTCACACTGGTCCTGCAACACCGACTGCATTGGGTAGCCAGCCTGTAAGGGCCGGTTCACATGGCTACAATGCCACCAGCACGGAGCCATGGCCGATGTGCCCCTCTGATTGGGCGTACTGCTGTGCCAGGAACGGGAGGGGCGATCACACAGCTCCCACACTTCCATGGCGCGACTGTGCGTTCAGACACCAGAAAAGCCACCAAGGAAGTGCCTCACTTGGAAAACCACCAGATTTCCCCAGTGGCTGTTTGAGGCATATGGGAGTCATTTTGCAACAGGGTAGGGATGGATGGCTGCCGAGTGCCAGATGTGTGTGTCTGATCATGCCGCTTTGATTTAGGTGGGGTGGGGTGGCTATGCCGGACCAAATTGCCTGTGTGATCACAACCAAAGTCTGGTCTTGTTTGTCTGAGCTGGTCCCAAAATTGATTTCCTGTTGTCTGATCACTCTGTTGTACACCCAAGCCATCAGACAGGTCTGACAGGTCTCTTGATTTCCAGCCACATTTTTTTTTACTAGTTAACAATGTGCACATAACTGCATATTCGTACCTCTCTCTCTCTCTTTCCCTCTCCCACAGGGGCTGCTCTAAACTTTGTTTTCTTCATAAATATTTTCAAAGAAAGATGCCCCTGTACTTCATCTTTTTTCTATGCTTTGGGGAAGGGGCTAATTGAAAAGTTTAGAGAGGGAGGATGGGAGTGAACTACATATCCCAGCAGGCTCATCAATGCTTGTGTGCATGCTCCAAGGACAAACTTTTTTTAAAAAATGGCCAATGGCCCCATAAGCTACATATCCCAGCAGGCTCATCAGCACTTGTGAGCATGCTCAAAGAACAAACTTTTAAAAAAATGGCTGACGGCAACACTCCCTGGCTGCTGCACCTGATCAATCAAGGACAGCGCTTTGAAGAGTGTTAAAGGAGGTGTCCAATCAGTTTTCTCTATTACAAAATAACGTGGATAAGAACATAAGAACATAAGAGAAGCCAATGTTGAATCAGGCCAATGGCCCATCTAGTCCAACACTCTGTCATACAGCGGCCAAAATATACCAGGTGCCATCAGGAGGTCCACCAGTGGGGCCAGGACACTAGAGGCCCTCCCACTGCTGCCCCCTCCAGCACCAAGAATAGAGTGCATCACCTGCCCCAGACTGAGAGTTCCCATCTATACCCTGTGGCTAATAGCCACTGATGGACTTCTGCTCCATATGCTCCATATGTTCAATTATGGATCAATTAGAGGTGGGGCAACAGCGGATTGAACTGCACATCTGACCTCACCCTATGTGTCACAAGATTCCACAGCTTAGAGGGAACATTGGTGGTGGATGCTCCTTCTCTGGACGTTTTTAAGCGGAGGCTGGACGACCATCTTTCAGGTATATTGTAGGGCTGTCTTTCAGCTATGTTCCTGCAGAGTGCAGGGGGTTGGACTAGATGACCTGCAAGGTCCCTTCCAACTCTAACATTCTATGATTCTATGAAATCAGTTGCTGGGAAGCACAGGCAGGGTGATCCGGCTGGGCTCTTCTTATGTTCTTACAATGTAATTAGGGTTACAAGTTGACTGTGTGAACATTCATTCAAACATGTTTTTTTTGGAAATGTACTTGCTTTGAAAGCTGGTATTCTTCATCAGTTCTTCCTGAATCCGAGCCAATATTTTTTTTGATTTAAAGTCCTAATTTGCAGGGGGTGGGGGAGAGAGCAACAAAAAGATACTGATCTTAACCAGCCAAGCTGGGATTTTCGGTGCCCAGTCCCTCACTGTTGGGAAGCTCTAGCCAGCTTGCGGAACAGAAAGCGCCCCGTTGCAAACTACTGTTTCTTTGCTGTTCGCTGACCCTCGATTTGCGGATTTTTGCAAAACCAGACCGGGACTCCAACTCTGGCGTTGGAGGCTGCATTTCCATCTGGCGCAGTCCGTGTTGAGATTTCCTGTTGACACTTTGCCCGGAGTAACGGAGGGCAGTTTTTGCCAGATTGGCGCATATGGCAACTCTGGCCGATGTACGTTGTATCGCCTGAATCGGCACCTGTAGATCAGCGGTTCAGGGAAACAGTGTCGGATCCTGCCGCCATCTGATGAATCCAGGGTGACTTTTTTAAAAAAATTAATTGCTTCTCAAAGTTCAGTGACTATTGTCTGCGTGGCAGTTGGCGTCAAAGCCAACTGTCATTCTTGACAGTAGCCTTCTTCAAAAGAACAACGACAGACACATATGGAGACTGAACTCCTTGGCTAGGGGGATGGCGGGCTTCCACATCAGTGGCTAGGAACTTTGGGAGGGCACAGTGGGGAAGCTGGCGCTTTCCGAAACAGCAAGGGCATTGCCCGTCATCGGGGGGGCTACCTCTTGCCAACACTTTTGACTAGTTGTTCTTGCTTATTCTTGGATGGGATGCCAACAGTGGCACTCAAGAGGCTTAAACCAGCTTAAAGAAGAAGAAGAGTTTGGATTTATACCCCGCCCTTCACTGCCCAAAGGCGTCTCAGAGCGGCTTACAAACTCCTTTCCCTTCCCCTCCCCACAACAAACACCCTGTGAGGTAGGTGGGGCTGAGAGAACGTCTGACAGAAACTGTCCTTGAGAGAACAGCTGTGCCAGAGCTTGTGACTGACCCAAGGTCACATCAGCAGGTGCAAGTGGAGGAGTGGGGAATCAAACCCGGTTCTCCCAGATTAGAGTCCGCAAACTTAACCACTACACCAAACTGGCTCTCAAAAACTGGCTCTCTCTTAAAACCAAATGTAGTTTGTTGAGTTGTGGGCCTGGGCTATTACGTCGCTCTCGTTTTGTTAGATAGCTCTCATTTCCATAGCTCTCATTTTGACAGCCTGATCGCATCAGATCTCAGAAGCTAAGCAAGGCCGACCCGATGTGGCAAATACTTGGAAGGGAGACCTCCAAGGAATTCCAGGGCTGGGACAACAGAGGCAGACAAAAGTAAGCCACCTCTCTGAAAATGTCCAAGCCCCACCAAGGGTTACCAGAAGTCAACTAAGACTTCCAGGCATACATACACACACACAAAATATTCGCACAAAACCCACAAGAATTACCTGCCAGTTTGGTGTAGTGATTAAGAGTGGTGGACTCTCATCTGGTGAACTGGGTTTGATTCCCCACTCCTCCACATGAAGTCAGCTGGGTGACCTTGGGTCAGTCACAGTTCTCTCAGAGCGCTCTCAGCCCCACCTGCCTCACAGGGTGTCTGTTGTGGGGAGAAAAATTCAGGTGTTGGTCTGAAGCAGCAATGGCACCTCTAAGGCCAACAAAGTTTCATTCAAAGTGTAAACTTTTGTGTGCAAAGCACGCTCCTTCAGACAAATTGGAATATAATCTCCTCAAGGGCTACTTAGAGGGAAAAAGAGGGTGGGGGCAGCTGCTAGGAAGGGCCACTCAGAGCCCAGACGCATCTGCAGAGCTGAAATTGGATCAGGGGTCTTGTAAGATCAGTGGATGGCAGCAAATCAGCACGCAAATGCAAGAGTTAACAAAGAGATGTGAGAATGAAGCTAGAGTCCAGCAGCACTGTGGGGAGAGGAAGGGAAGGAGATTGTAAGCCACTCTGAGACTCCAAATGGAGGGCAGGGTATAAATCCAACCACACCAGTTTGGTGTAGTGAGAGCCAGTTTGGTGTAGTGGTTAAGAGTGCAGACTGTAATCTGGGAGAATCGGGTTTGATTCCCCACTTCTCCACATGCAGCTGCTGGTGTGACCTTGGGTCAGTCACAAGTTCTCTCAGAGCTATATGATTGGTCCAAAGCAACAAATGTTACAAAATGTGACAGAATGTGAAGTGGTTAAAAAGGTTAAATATTTGGGAGTCGAAATCTCAATGAAAAATATAGATTTGTTTAAAAATAATTATGAAAAACTGTGGGGTTCGATAAAGAGTGATCTAGAAAAATGGGAAAAATTAAAGCTATCTCTTCTTGGAAAAATTGCCGTTGTTAAAATGAATGTACTGCCCAGGTTAATGTTTTTGTTTCAGACAATACCGATTGTAAAGGATGGGAAAGTATTGGTCAAATGACAAAGAGAAATCTTTAAATTCATCTGGGCAGGAAAGAAGCCAAGAATTAAAATGAAAATAATGTATGATGCTAAGGATAGAGGTGGCTTCCAAGTTCCGAATTTGCGTTTGTATCATGAAGCTGTTTGTATGTCTTGGTTATCTGATTGGATTCATTTGGGGAATAGAAAGCTGTTAGCTCTTGAGGGACATGATTGCAGATTTGGCTGGCATGCCTATCTTTGGTATGGGAAAAATAAAATGGATTCTATGTTTAAGCATCACTATGTAAGGAGGACATTGTTTGATACATGGTCCAGATATAGGGAAAAAATTTCGGATGAGAGGCCTTTGTGGATTGTTCCAAGTGCTGTTATACATCTGTTTTCTGAACATAAAGGTCATGACTGGTTGAAATATCAGGAACTATTGCAAAAAGAAGGGAAAAAATATGTTTTGAAGCCAAACAATGAATTAGAATTTGAATACGGCTGGTTACAATATTGTCAAATAAAAGACATTTATAAAAAAGACTGTAAAGAGTTTGGCTTTAGAGCCATCAATGATGAATTTGAAAATCTATGGCTGAACGGAGAGCGGAAAATGATTTCAAAGATGTACAAAACTTTGTTGACTGTATATACTCTAGATGAAACTGTAAAGGAGCAAATGATAAAGTGGGCCATAAATATGAACAAAGAAATCTCTATGGAATCATGGGAATTTTTGTGGAAAAGATCTTTTAAAATGTCTACTTGTATCAATGTAAAAGAGAACTGTTATAAGATGATGTATAGATGGTACATGACACCAAAAAAGATTGCTAATATTAGTATGGATAAGAACTTGAGTAACAAATGTTGGAAATGTAGAAAAATAGAGGGTTCTTTTTACCATATGTGGTGGTCATGTGATAAAGCGAAAATATACTGGTCTAATATTCATTGTGTGATGCAGAAAATATTAAAAACCCCAATTGAGAGAAAGCCAGAACTTTTCCTCCTCGGTTTGACAATGGAAAAAATTCCACAAGAAAAAAGGACACTGTTATGGTACATGATTACATCGGCGAGAATGGCCTTTGCTCAGCAATGGAAAATGGAGAAAATACCAGATATACATGACTGGTTGAGAAAACTGCTATTTTTAGCGGAAATGGACAAAATGACAAAGAAGCTTAATGGACAAATGGCAGAACAGTATACAAAAGAATGGGAAGGGTTGAAACTGTATCTAGAAACTGAATATAGAATGAAGGGGAAAATATATAACCTGGATACGTTTGGATATTGAACGTGAAGTGAAACGAATTTGGAATTGTACTATACTGTTATCTGAAAATATGATGTAATAGTAGAGGTTTTTTATAATAAGTTACCTGGTTTGATAATGCATATAAGTTTAAACTTGATTATCATTTTATATCTTTGTTTGTTATTAGCAGTGTTGGAAGCCTATTAGGGGGGTGGGAGGGTTGGGGATCTTTTCTTGGAATTTGTATTGGTACCGTTATTGAAAATGTTGACTGTTTATTTCCAATAAAAAATTTTGTTCAAAAAAAAAAAAGTTCTCTCAGAGCTGTTCTCTCAAGAGCAGTCCTCGAAAGAGCTCTCTCAACCCCGCCTACCTCAAAGGGTGCTTGTTGTGGGGAGGGGAAGGGAAAGGAGATTGTAAACCGCTCTGAGACGCCAAGTGAAGGGCGGGGTATAAATCCAATCTCCTCCTCCTCCTCCTCCTCCTCCTCCTCTTAGGTCACCAAGTACTGCCAGTTTGGTTTCAGTGTTTTGAGGGCAAATGTAATAGGTAGCTGGTTAAATTTTGGGGACAGGTTGTGGTTACTCATAGGCTGAAACCAGAGAAGGGTTAGGACCATGGGTAAAACTCAAGGTTCAGGGCCAGAGTTGGCAAACGAGATGAAGATCAGACCAAGGGTGAGAAGTCTGAATGGGGAGCCCACACCGCAAGGGCCAGAGGTGAGGAGAGTAATCCGAGACAAGCAAGATCACGATCAGGTAAGGCAGGCCGGCTTAAGCAAGCGAAGCTAGCCAAAGAACTAAGCTCAGTCTTGGGTGGGTCCTCATCGGCTGGCAAGTTGTCCAGACTAAGGAGATGGCAGCGGAGCCTGGGCTTTTTAGGGCCAGAAGCTTTCTGATTGGTTCCTTGGATCATGTGCTGGCACCCTGTCAGGTGATCTCAGACCAGGAAGAAAACTGCAGGCGGGAGGTGCTGGTGTTACAGGCACGCAGCTGCAGCACCTACCACTAAAGTGAAAGCCATAAGGGGCTAGGCCTGTACTTAAGGTCGCCAGCTCTGGGCTGGGAAATACCTGGAGATTTGGGGGGTGGAGCCTGGGGAGGGCGGGGTTTGCAGAGGGGAGGAACCTCAGCAGGGTATAATGCCACAGAGGCCACCCTCCGAAGCAGCCATTTTCTCCAGAGGACCTGTTCTTCGTCACCTGGAGATCAATGATAATATTGGGAGATCTTCCAGGTTCCACTTGGAGGTTGCTAACCCTACCTGTTGGATGCAATGAACATGAAGTCGAGCAAACGCCAGAGGATGACGGAGGACAGGAGGGCCTGGCACGATGTGGTCCATGGGGTCACGAAGAGTCAGATTCGACTGTGCGACTGAACAACAACAACCCTGCCCGTACTGGTAGGGACCTTGGTTCAAGTTCCACCTTGGCGTTGTACAGCAAACTTTTTTCTGAGCCACAGAACCTAATTGGTGGGGTCCCTCCAGAGTTTGTTCTTGCCCCATTACAATGCCCCCCCCCCCATAGCAGACAGGGGTTGAGAAGCCAGACAAGGACGACCCAATGATATTTCTCCAGCCGTTCTCTGAATGATTACATTTACCGCTGCTTGGAAATTTTTATCTCTGCTAACCTCTACGCAAAGCGACCGGGAGAGGTCACCCGCCAGTTCAAAAGGAGGGCTCATCAGCACGTCGGTGACCCTTAACTTGGCTTCCCTCCCTTTGATCCCTCCCGGAACATCTTGAACCAGTTTCTGGCAGCCGTGGTTCAATGGAGGAGGATTAGCTAACTGAAACTCAATCGCAAGAAGATTTATTGATGGATTGATTTAGTAAGAGTTACATCCTGGAGGGATTGTGTGTGTGTGTGTATGTGTGTGTGTGCTTTCAAACACCCAACAATAAATGCAATAACACCAGTTTCAGAGAGTACTCAGGTGGGTCTGTCGGAGAACAGGTAGATTCAAGTCCAATCGCACCTTAGGGATCAACAAGTTTTTAGGGATCTGAACTTTCGAGAATCAAAAGCTCGTATCTGACGAAACAACAAAATCTCGTTGGTCTCTAAGATGCTACGGGACTCCAATCTAGCCGCTGTTAAGACATTTCAGTGAAATCAAACAGAGCGTCAGTGAAAACTAGCAATGTTGAAAGCTCAGGGCAGCAATACCTTTAACCTTTAAAGGGTTACTACCTTTAAAGCCCTTTATGGCCAGGGACCTGCATACCTGAAGGACTGCCTTTCCCCATATGTCCCCCAGAGAGCGCTGAGATCGGGGACCCAGAATCGGCTGGTCCTCCTGAACATCAAGGAAGCCAGGTTGGCAACAGTGAGGGCCACGGCTTTCTCGGTGGCGGCTCCGTTCTGGTGGAATGAGCTCCCGGAGGAGATCAGGGCTCTGTGGGACCTGTTACAGTTCCGCAGGACCTGTAAAACGGAGCTCTTCCGCCAGGCCTTTGGAGCCGCCGCCGCCGCCACAAATACCACCATTGACATCTGACAGTTTACGGAGAATGAGCCCAGCCCCTTGGGTCCCCCCCAAACATTGCCTGACCCGAATGCCTGGGACATCGGAAGGAGACTAAGAAGCTGACTGTATCCCAAGGAATTAATGCTAGTGCTTCAATAAGTTGTATAGTTATGGTTTTTAATTTGTTTAATGGATTTTATACTGTATATTGTATTCCATATTGGATGATTTTATATTGCTGTGTGAGCTACCCTGATCCGGCCTTGCTGGGAGGGCGGGATAAAAATCTAATGAATTAAATAAATAAATAAATACCTGCCCTGTTAGATTAGCTCACTGCGTCATTAGTCTAGCACCCCGTTTCCAACAGAGGCTGGCCAGGTTCTTCCAGAACCTAACAAACAGGGCATGAATGCGACAGGGAGAATGAAATAGGATCTGCCAACATGATCACATTGAAAGATGGTGATGATGAAGAAGAGGATGATGATGACGACGACATTGTGTGTAGTATAGCCACAAGATCCTAAGATTGCCTGGCAGCCAGAAGTTCTAGCTCTTTTAGCATTATGCACCACTAGGTGGGGAGCTAGACTTGTTTTTAAGAGACGTTTCAGAGGTGGTTTGCCATTGCCTGCCTCGGAGTCACAACCCTGGTATTCCTTGGAGGTCACCATTCCAAATACTAGCCAAGGCCGGCCCTGCTTAGCTTCTGAGATGTGATGAGATTGGGCTATCCAGGTCAGGGCGCTGAAGTATGAATCAATAAAGAACAAAGAAACCCTCACACATATTGGGGTGGGGGGGCCCTCTGTGAATTGAACAAAGAATCCTGAGAACTTACCCTATGGCCTTGCCTAGAAAGCTACCCTCTTCGGGCAAAGCGTGCACAACACTGGACTCCAAGCTTGGTGGATTGCATGGGAACTTTGGACTGGCTCGGCCTGTTATCCCCTGACCTAGATAACTTAGGCTAGCCTGAACTCATCCTAGCCAGTTTGGTGTAGTGGTTAGCTGTGTAGACTCTAATCTGGGAGAACCAGGTTTGAGGATAGGATCCGAAGCAACGGGTTTAAATTACACGCAGAAAGGTATCGGCTGGATATTTGGGAAAACTTTTTCACAGTCAGAGTGTTTCAAAGGCGGAATCAGCTGCCTAGGGAGGTGGTGAGCTCCCCTTCACTGACAGCTTTCAAGAAGAGGCTGGCTTTTCAAGAATATTTGTCAGAGATGCTTTAGGATGGTCCTGCATTGGGCAGGGGGTTGGACTAGATGGTCTGTATGGCACCTTCCAACTCCATGATTCCATGATTCCCCGATTCCCCGCTCCTGCACTTGCAGCAGCTGGATGACCTTGGGCAAGCCATAGTTCTGACAAGAGCTGTCATTGAAAGGGCAGTTCTTGAAAGAGCTCTCTCAGCCCCACCTACCTCACAGGATGTCTATTTGTCAGATAAACTGCCATGTTTCACTGCCTTAGACACTGTTCCCATTGTTTTGTTTTAATTAAACTGCACGCATGCGCATAGATTGCTTCGCTGAAACTGTGGGAGAACTCCTTGCCGCCGACTGCTATCTAAGCGGCCTTGAACAAGAGGCAAAGGCATGTCTTCCCGGCCGGTGGAAATATTTGTTGCCTTTGATAGTGGGAAGGAGGGGGCCGTTCTCCTGGCTATTATGTAAACTCCCACCGGGAGAATTCCCGCGCGCGCGCTCAGATTTCATTTGCTAGTTCAGCTATACTTGGTGGGGTATTCCTGACAATAGTTTGGCAACCAGTGGCAACCTACTTGTATTCCAGTAAAGCATATCTTTTTGTGAAGAGTGCCTGGACTTGCTTGTTGTTGACCCTGACACTATTGTGGGGAGGGGAAGGGAAAGGAGTTTGTAAGCCCCTCTGAGACTCCGAGTGAAGGGCAGGGTATAAATCCAATCTCCTCCTCCTCCTCCTCCTCTTCTTCTTCCTCTTCTTCTTCTTCTTCTTCTATTTCAGAAGCTAAGCTGGGTTGCTCCTGGTTAGTACTTGGGTGGGAAACACAGAGGCCAGCAATGGCAAACCCTCTCTGAGCACCTCTTGCTCTGAAGATAGTTTCAGAGAGTAGCTGTGTTGTTCTGCCATGAAGCCCCTAGATACAAGTCCAGGAGCACCTTGGAGACCAATGAGATTTGGGGGGGTATAAGCTCTTGAGAATCAAAGCTCCCTTCATCAGATACAAGACAGCGGGCACTTTGACTCTCAAAAGCTTATATCCCCAAAATCCCATTGGTTTCCAAGGTGCTAGGTAAAGGTAAAAGTTTCCCTTGCTCGAAAGCCAGTCGAATCTGACTCTAGGGGGCGGTGCTCATCTCCATTTCCAAGCTGAAGAGCCAGTGCTGTCCGAAGACACTTCCATGGTCATGTGGCCGTCATGACTAGATGCTGAGGCGCACGGAACGCTGTTACCTTCCCACCGAAGCAGTACCTATTTTTCTACTTGCAGTTTCTTGCTTTTGAACTGCTAGGTTGGCAGGAGCTGGGCCAGAGACGGGAGCTCACTCTGTCATGAGGCACTCGGGTCTCGAACTGCTGAACTACCGACCTTCCAGTCTGCAGCTCAGCGTCTTAACCACTTGAGCCACTGCTCAAGATGCTACCAGACTTGAATATTCCTTGGAACTCTACATGGTCACCACTCATCAGTGTTCCCTCTAAGCTCCACAGTGTTGGGAGCAGAAATTCTCCCTCATGAGCAAAAAAAGCTAGTAACATTAAAGCTGTGAGTGAGTCTACATTTGACTATTGCATAAATTAGTTCCTTAGAAGATTGTTTCCATAACTTTGTAAAAAAAAGACTGGCCGTCTAAGCAGCGTCTGGACAAACACTTGTCAGGGATGCTCTAGGCTGATCCTGCACTGCGCAGGGGGTTGGACTAGATGGCCTCTATGGCCCCTTCCAACTCCGTGATTCTGTGATTCAAATTCTTTTGAACTATATTTTAATAATAATTTAAACTTTATAAGAGAAAGTAGAATCAAGTCAAATTTCATTACAGAAAATATTGTCTTCTATTGGTGGTAGACCAGTCCTCCAGAGAATAGGCCTACCCACCCCTTTGCACTATCTTGGTAGGCCTGGTCTTGGACCGTCGCCCTGCTCTGTGCCTTAGAAAACATATCAACGGCAGGGGGGGGGACTTTTGCAGTCTCCTTTGTTTTTTGTAGTGAAATATGACAGATTTCCTGGTCAAGTATGACAGAGGTGGAACAATCACTGTCAGAACCCTGCCTAACCTGACAAACAGGAAGTTGCTTAAATGTTATCAACCTGCCCAGAGTAATTTATTCAAATATTTATATCCCACTTTTACTGTGCCTGAAGGCGTCTTACAAATCATACTGAAAGGCATAATAGGGGTGTGCAAAAATATATATATATATATATTTTTTCCTGCTCCATTATAGCCTATAGGGACCAATATAGCCAATAGGCCCCATAGGCTATAATGGAGAATTTATTTGGGGGTATCTGGGGCTCAAGGGGGCTGTTTTTTTTTATGTAGCAGCACCATATTTGCAGCATAGCTGCTGGTTCCTCTCCTCACCCCCCTCCAAGTTTCAAAAAGATTGGACCAGCACCCCCTTGCACAGCTTACAGGGAACACTGATGTTCACCGTAAGTCAGTTGCAATTTGACGGCACTTTCCACTATCACCACCAGGCCTGTTATAGATTATAGAATTATAGAATCGTAGAGTTGGATTGGACTTCCAGGGTCATCTAGTCCAACCCCTTGCACAATGCAGGAAATTCCCTCCCCCACTAACCCTTCTTCCATTCCCAGAAGATGGCAAAAAAATAACAACAACACAAAACCCTCCAGGATCCCTGGCCAAACTGGCCTGGAGATAAAAAGGCAGATGCCAGCTCAGGCCAGTTGACCTCATGGGCTCTGAACTGGAGGATACGCCACCATCTGTGTTCAGCTTTGGGTATGACCCAAGTGGATCATCTATATAGCTTTCTCTTTTTTTTAACTTTGCTGTTCTTCCAAGGAGCTCAGGGCAGCCTGTATAGATTCCCCTTTCTAGCAGGGGAGCGCAGCTATTGTATACCCTTGACCAAAGAACGGTACACTCCTTCTATCTGGGATGGTCATCCTCTTCGACCGAGCGCGCAGCTTCTGGAGGGACGCACATGGAGCGGTGAAGGAGGTAGGGGACACCCGCCTAGCCAGCCAGATCAGCCGAATCAGCCCTGGTGATCAATGGGGTGATAGATGTCGCAGCCAGATCACCCTCACATCTGCCCCAAGTGTAGCTAGGTTATTTTATATATATATATATATATATTAATTTCTGGGCTTCGGCCTGGGTTTTATCTATGTATATGATTGTGACTATGTTCTCTGTTATATTTTCTGTATCTATTTTAGTCTCTTTTTCTACTCTCTTGGGTCATGACTTCGGTCACATAGACCCATAATAAATGAATGAATGAATGAATGAATGAATGAATGAATGAATGAATGAATGATTCCCCTTTCTCAGTTTGTCCTCGCATCATCCCTGACATGTAGGTCAGGCCCAGAGTGTGGCTGAACTACCATCTCCCCGTGTACTCCACGGCCAAGTTGGGAGATTGCAAACCAAGCCTCCCCTGTCTGGCGCCGTAACCACTAAGCTGCACTGGCTCTCTAACAGCTCCCTCTTTTCAAGGAAGTAGCATTTCCCAAGCCCTTTGGACGGGGACGCAGCGTTCTTGAAGTCAACAAAACAGCTCTCGAGTAAACAATGCGAGGATTTCTGCATAAGAATCTCAGCTGCTACCGAGGTTTTAAATGAAGAACATGCAGGATTAACTGGATACAGCTGCCAATGTTTCTTTTTTTTAAAAAAAACAACAACAACAGCATGCCCTTGGATAGCTTTCCCTTTTATACCTTTGTAACACCGTCTCTGACCTAACTGGATTTTCAAAATGTTATTTAAAAAAACACTTGCAATTTTTCCCCCCCTCTGCTTTGTGCAGGTCACGGTGCATGTGAATTTGGCCTGGTGAAATGCATTGGGGAGCGTTTTATGCCCCTCTCTCATGGAGAGGACGGTCAGATTTGCTCACATCCGCACGCGTCCCAGAAAGGCAGCCCGTCTCTTTGCGCTTAATAATAGTTTCTTTCCTCTTGGCTGCAAACTCTCATAACTAGCCTCATGCCAAACATTCAAAGATTGGATTATGGCCTGTCGTACTTGATTATTTTTGTCAGCAGGCTGACCCGGGGTGCCCTTTTCTTGTGTTGTTCCTTCTGTTTCCATTTTTCATGTCATCCAGCTTTTCATCTTGTCAATCAGCCTTTGACTTCCTGATTAAAGTGTCTGTCACAGGAGCGGCCCGGTCTCCAGTCACTTGTTTAATTTGTTCCTCATGGCATCCAATTGAGTTATTCATCAGGGCCAGCTGTTCCCAAGTGCTTCCAGCATCCCTCCCCCCCCCATGTGTTTGGGTTTAACCTCTGTGTCTACGTACAGCAGTGCGGACGGTTCCATTCATTCCAGTGGCTGCAACACGCTGCTCAGTGGCTTTGCGTGGTGACGTCTGGCCGCCAACGCACAATGCAGCGTGCGGACCAAGAAAGAAGTTGTGTTCCAGTTTGGCGTTATGGTAACAGGGCAGCTTTCGAGAATTTAGGACAGCCCATAATTTTCACCATAGGGACTGTCAAATTTATAAAAAAACAGCTTGGGGGAATTTCGGAATCCACCCCCAAATAATATTGGTGATAGTAAAGGTAAAGGATCCCTTGCTCGAAAGCCAGTCGAATCTGACTCTAGGGTTGCGGTGCTGATCTCCATTTCAAAGCCGAAGAGCCAGCGCTGTCCGAAGACATTTCCGTGGTCATGTGGCTGGCATGACTAAACACCAAGGCACACAGAACGCTGTTACCTTCCCACCAAAGTGGTACCTATTTATCTACTTGCAATTTCTTGCTTTTGAACTGCTAGGATGGCAGGAGCTGGAACTAGAGACGGGAGCTCACTCCGTCACGCGGCACCCGGGTCTCGAACTGCTGAACTACTGACCTTCCACAGCTTGCAGTTCAGTGTCTTAACCACTTGAGCCACCGCAGCTCCAATATTGGTGATACAGAAAGGTCAAAATGGGAACCGTTGGACAATTGGCATTCATTAGCCCTGGTATGTATGTATGTATTATCAACATCATCACTACTACTGCTGCTGTTGCTACTACTACCAATGCTGCTGCTACTACCAGCACCACTAGTACTATTACTACTGCCTCTGCTACTACTTCCACAATTACCAGCACTACCACTACTGCCACTAGTACTAATACTGCAACCACCGCTACCACTGCTGCTGCTGCTACTACTACCACCACCACTACTGCTGCTGCTACTACCACCACCACTACTACCAGCACTACCACTACTGCTACCACCACAAGAAGAAGAAGAAGAAGAAGAAGAAGAAGAAGAAGACGAAGAAGAAGAAGAAGAAGAAGAAGAAGAAGAAGAAGAAGAAGAAGAAGAAGAAGAAGAAGAAGAAGAAGAAGAAGAAATTGGATTTGTACCCCGCCCTTCACTTGGAGTCTCAGAGCGGCTTACAATCTCCTTCCCTTCCTCTCCCCTCAACAGACACACTGTGAGGTAGGAGGGGCTGAGAGAGCTCTGACTGAGAGCTGCTCTTGGGAGAACTGTGGCTTGCCCAAGGTCACCCAGCAGCTGCATGTGAAGGATTGGGGAATCAAACCCGGTTCTCCCAGATTAGAGTCCTCGCTCCTAACCACTGCACCAAACTGGACACTGGCAACTTATTGCGGAGTTCCAGTACTGCCCTTCCTAGAGTTGCCAGGTCCCCCCTGGCCACCAGCGGGGGATGGAGGGTAGGGTGGCCAGTGGGAAACTCCTGGAGATTTGTGGGGTGGAGACTGGGGAGGACAGGGACCTCAGCGGGATATAGTGCCCTAGAGTCCACCCTCCAAAACATCCATCTACTCCAGAGGAACTGATCCATGTAGTCTGGAGATCATCCGTAATTCTGAGGGATCCCCAGGTCCCACCTGGAGGCTGGCATCCCTAGCCCTTCCCCCCACCCCTCTGCATCCATATTCACTCCTGACCCCAAGAATTCATTCAGAATATGCAGCCCTGTTTGGCCACTTTCCTTGTGAAGCTGCTCTCTGCAATTTCCACGACGTGTCCCTCTCTTAACAGGGCCTTTCCTCACGTGAAAATCAGGGGAGATGAATCACGTGCTCAAAACAGTGGTTTGAACCAGTCCCCCATCTGAGGCGATGTCAGACGGGACAGCCTTAATATCTGAGGAGCGACGCAAGGGTGGAATAGGACCTCCAGAAAAAGAAAAAAAAAATCTGACACTAAACTCGCACTACAAACGGCCCCTCGTGACAAAATTGGGGGTTCATCCTCAGGTAAAACATCTGTGGAATCTGGAGAGAAGCCAGACAAGCTGTGGTAAACCCGACACATTTATCAAAGAGGTTCCACGCATCCCTAGGCCGTCCCAAGCCTTTTCCCTGAAGCAGAATGTTAAGTGAATTTGGAGATTCCTCCTCAGGTGGAACATCTGCGCAACTCTGGGAGAAGCCAAAAGAGCCCTTACGAAGCTACTCAAGTTTCTTGGAGGGGAGGGTGTGTGTTTTGTGCTTTCCTTCATGGCGCTCATACATCGAGCAAATGGGGAGGGGATGAAGAAGTTACTGGGAGGGTTTCCACTTCAATTAGTCCATTTGGCATGAGATACTTGATAAGAGATACTTGATAAGGAGCTGTGGTGGCTCAAGTGGTTAAGACACTGAACTGCAGGCTGTGGAAGGTCAGTAGTTCAGCAGTTCGAGACCCGAGAGTGCCGCATGACGGAGTGAGCTCCCGTCTCTAGTTCCAGCTCCTGCCAACCTAGCAGTTCGAAAGCAAGAAATTGCGAAATTGCAAGTAGATAAATAGGTACCACTTCGGTGGGAAGGTAACAGCGTTTCGTGCGCCTTGGTGTTTAGTCATGCCGGCCACATGACCACGGAAACGTCTTCGGACAGCACTGGCTCTTCGGCTTTGAAACAGAGATGAGCACCGCAACCCTAGAGTCGGATTCGACTGGCTTTTGAGCAAGGGAACCTTTACCTTTACCTTTACTTGATAAGAGAGAGAGAAGACTGTGGCCACTGCAAGGTCCAGTAGATACAGGCAGCTTATTTCTGCATCACAGAATATTTGTCTAACCAGCAACGTGTTCTCTTACCTATGGAGAATTTTTGTATTCTTTCTATATTCTCTCAGAGGTTAATCCAAGTTTTAAGAACAAAATGCTCCTTTATCACCTAGGAGCCAGTTTGGTGTAGTGGTTAAGACTGGGGACTCTAACCTGGGGAAACTGGGTTTGATTCCCCAACTCTTCCACATGAAGCTGCTGGGTGACTTTGGGTCAGTCACAAGTTCTTTCAAACCTATTCTCTCAAGAGCAGTCCTCGAAAGAGCTCTCTCAGCCTCGCCTACCTGACAGGGTGTCTGTTGTGGGGAGGGGAAGGGAAAGGAGATTGTAAGCCGCTCTGAGACTCCGAGTGAAGGGCGGGGTATAAATCCAATCTCCTCCTCCTCCTCCTCTTCTCATTGGGCGATGCATCATTTAGCAGCTATCTAGCTGTCATCCCATATTATAGCCAGTCCACACACAATCTTTCATCACAGAACACTTGAGTTCTGTACCCATATTAACAGTGAACGCACATACAACTTGTGCACACGAGGTTGTGCTTTGTACACACATTGAGTAATTCGTATGTTGCAACATCATCTCCAGCTGAAAAACCTGAAGTGATATCATGGTGTTGTGTGATGTGTTAGGAATGCCCCCCCCCATCAATATGGTTTTTACCATAGAGATCAGAGAGATTCCTAGAGTGGCACATGTGCAGTGGTATCACTTCATGTTTTCAGATTGGAAATGACATTGCAGCATCACTTGATACTGCCCCCTCTGTTCATTGGAGCAACAACAGGGACCAGGGGTGAAGGGCAGGCCATCTAGTATCCCTAGGCCTGGGTTGGCTCATCTGGTGCAGGCCAAAAGCACAGGCACTGAAGATCAAACTACATTCCATATCCTAACACACCATTTCACAAATTCTGGATCCCTCCTACAGCCTAAGAAATCTTACTCCAATTTAAGTGGCTTTTCCTCTGGGTAGAAGAGCCCCTGGAGCTGGAGGAGGGCTCTTTAGGCAGACAAGGAAGAAGAAGAAGAAGAAGAAGAAGAAGAAGAAGAAGAAGAAGAAGAAGAAGAAGAAGAAGAAGAAGAAGAAGAAGAAGAAGAAGAAGAAGAAGAAGAAGAAGAAGAAGAAGAAGAAGAAGAAGAAGAAGAAGAAGAAGAAGAAGAAGAGGAGGAGGAGGAGGAGGAGGAGGAGGAGGAGGAGGAGGTTGGATTTATACCCCGCCCTTCACTCGGAGTCTCAGAGCAGCTTACAGACTCCTTTCCCGCCCCCTCCCCACAACAGACACTCTGTAAGGTCGATGGGGCTGAGAGAGCTCTTTCAAGACCTGCCCTTTCAAGGACAGCTATGGCTTGCCCAAGTTCATCCAGCAGCTGCAAGCGGAGGAGTGGGGAATCAAACGCGGTCCACACACTTAACCACTACACCAAGAAACGATGGATGAGGGGTGACATGATTGAGGTTCATAAGATTATGCATGGGATAGAGCAGGTCGAGAAAGAAGTATTTTTCTCCCTTTCTCACAAGACAAGAACTCATGGGCACTCTATGAAATTGCTGAGCAGTTGGGTTAGAACGGATAAAAGGAAGTCCTTCTTCACCTAAAGAGTGATTAACACACGGAATTCACTGCCGCAGGAGGTGGTGGCGGCTACAAGCATGGACAGCTTCAAGAGGGAATTAGATAAGCATATGGAGCAGAAGTCCATCAGTGGCTGTTAGCCACAAGGTATAGATAGGAACTCTCAGGCCAGGGCATGTGAGGCTCTGTATTCTTGATGCTTGTGGGGGGGGGGGCAACAGTGGGAGGGCTTCTAGTTGTCCTGGCCCCACTGGTGGGACCTCCTGATAGCACCTGGTATTTTTGGCCACTGTGTGACAGAGTATTGGACTGGATGGGCCATTGGCCTGATCCAACATCAGCTTGTCTCTTATATCCTTATGTTCTTTAAGAAATGATTCAAACCTTGTTGAGCAGACCAATAGGACATGGGCCTGTATCTTTCTTTTAAAAACTGCAAATGAAGTAATGCTTGCAAGGCAAAAGGGGCTCCCCGTGAAATTTTAAAAATGAGTATTCTGAGATGGGGAAACTCCTACGGCAAGCCCCTTTCTTTTGAAAAACTCCAGCATCCCTTCTGCCATCCACCATTTGCTATTGTCAGCAGCAAGACTTCTGCATATCTAAAGGGTTCATACACAGAGGAAAGCCTGTTGTAAGGTAAGCCTGAGGGAAATTCATAAGTTCGAAAGCTCCCAGCTCCCAAACAAAAGGAGATAAGCTTCGGGAAACACTAAAATATGTAGCAGTAGAAACGAGTTGAGAGCCCAGTTGGCACCTTGAAGACTAACAAAATTTGTGGCCGGGGAGGACCTTTCATGAGTCACGGCTCACTTCTTCAGATATCTAACTGCTCACTTCTTTAGGTATCTGAAGTAGGGCTGCCAGGTCCACTTGTCCACTGGTGGACCTCCTGATGGCACCTGGTATTTTTGGTCACTGTCTGACACAGAGTGTTGGACTGGATGGGCCATTGGCCTGATCCAACATGGGCTTCTCTTCTGTTCTTATGTTCCATCAGGTGGGGGGATTTGGGGGTGTTCCGGGGGTGGTCAGGGATTTTACACAACATCGCAGAATGTGATGATGTCACCCAGAAGTGATGTCATCGCGTCAGCAATGCTCTGGTTTTTAGGTGAAACGCTATGGTAAATTTGACCTCGAACGATAAGAGTTTTGCCCCCAAAACCAGAGCATGCCCGCATGACGTCCCCGCTGCGATGATGTTACTTCCGGATGATGTCATTGCATTGGGGGTGTCGTACATCGACGTCCATGTTTAGGGGTGGGGTTCCCCCACCAGCCAGCTAGTCTGCAGTGGGGAGAAGCCCCCCAAAGTGGGGGGATTTATTTATTTATTCATTTATTTTGACTGATATCCCACCCTCCCCGCATAGCAGGCTCAGGGCGGGTGACGTCAGATTTGATAAAAATACAATATCCAAAAATTAACACCATTAAAACACCAATAAAATACAATAATATCCCTCATCTCGTGCAGTTGTCATTAAAATTAAATGAAGGCCTCACAGATGCCATCCCTGGTGAGCAGTTCTGACCCACTGAGGGGAGGCCCAGTTAGGAAGGAGGGATGTCCATCACCCTAGCTAAAAGCCTGGTGGAAGAGCTCCGTCTTGCAGGCCCCGTGGAACTGTAAAATGTCCCGTGGGGCCCTGATCTCGTATGGGAGCTCATTCCACCAGGCAGGGGCCAGGGCTGAAAAAGCCCTGGCGCTAGTCGAGGCGAGACGGACGTCTCTGGGGACGGGGACCACCAGAAGTTGTTGACTGGCAGATCGTAAAACCCTTCGGGGCTCCATAGAGGGAGAGGCGGTCTTGCAGATTTGCGGGCCCCTGGCCGTATAGGGCTTTAAAGGTAAGCCCCCGCTCGGTCCTGGGGGCTGGCAACCCTAATCAGAAGAAGTAAGCTGTGACTCAGGAAAGCTCATACCCTTTCACAAATTTCATTAGTCTTTAATGTTACTAGACCCTTACTCTTTTCTACTGCTACAGACAGATTAACACAGCTACCCATCTTGAAATAAATATGTAACAGACTCCCGCCATCCATCCATCCATCCATCCATCCATCCATCCATCCATCCATCCATCCATCCATCCATCTATCTATCTATCTATCTATCTATCTATCTATCTATCTATCTATCTATCTATCTATCTATCTATCTATCTATCTATCCATCCATCCATCCATCCATCCATCCATCCATCCATCCATCCATCCATCTATCATCTATCATCTCTCTCTCTCTCTCTCTCTCTCTCTCTCTCTCTCTCTCTCTATCTCTCTCTATCTATCTCTCTATCTATCTACTCTATCTCTCTATCTATCTATCTATCTATCTATCTATCTATCTATCTATCTATCTATCTATCTATCTATCTATCTATCTATCTATCTATCTATCTATCTATCTATCTATCATCTATCTATCTATCTTTAAATAACACATGTTAACATGCAGTGCAGCATAGCTCTGGTTTGCTCCCCTAATAACTCCAGCAATTAGATAACGCTGGTAGCTAATTAGTTTGCTCCTCTGGGTGCTGAAGGGGGTAGCCGTAGTCTGATACTTAACCCCTACAATACCCCTGGGCACCCAGCTAGTCTAAGATCAGGGAAGGTGCCAACGTCAACTCCTCCGATGTAGTTTTACTTCTTTTATTGCTTCCCATCGGGTGCGTGTGGGGGTGTGTGTTTCAAAATGAAACATGACTACTGTATGTATATACATACAAAACCCGGAGATATGTGACTGGTAAGTTGCTGGCATGACGGAGGCATCTTTTTTTTATTCGATGTCTCTCTTGCTGTTTCTGGACCGCCTCGAGCGGAAACTCCTTGCCAGCACTTAATTTCTAAAACGCAAAGTGTGACGGATTGTGAGCGTCTGGAAGACAGACTGCCGAAACATCTCTGGCAACCTGAAAGGCCTGTTCCATAATCTCACAACTGGAGCTGTCAGCTGTGGTGAGGGATCTCAGCCTCTGCTCTTTCAAAGACATGCTTCATCATATGTTCCGGGATGGCATCAGAAACATATTCCAGACTGGAATCCTGGCAGAAGCGGAAAGCCTACGCCTTATTTCCAACATGGACATGCTTTAAATGAACAACACTGTATACAACACAATGCTTGATTTTTGTACCTGTGCAGCCAGCAACATCAATTAATGATCACGAGATCTGCAAGATTCTTGGGCAGGTACTGAAGGTGCAAAGAGGCACCTAAGTAGTAAGTCACAACAACGTACATGGATCTCCTCTTACCATTTTATTACCTCAATAGCCCTGTGAGGTTAGTGAGGTTAGGTTTAGCTAGTGTGACTGTCCCAAGATCATCCAGTGAAAAAGTTGGAAGGAATTAAATAAATTGTGGGATGGGTCAATGTTTAGCACCTTCACACGCATTTCTTCACTTATCTGAAACACATAGAAGAAGAAGAAGAGAAGAGATTGGATTTATACCCCGCCCTTCACTTGGAGTCTCAGAGAGGCTTAAAAATGCCTTTCCCTTCCCCTCTCCACAACAGACACCCTGTGAGGTAGGTAGGGATGAAAGAGCTCTGACAGAAACTGCTCTTTCAGGAACAGCTGTGCCAGAGCTTGTGACTGACCCAAGGTCACATCAGCAGGTGCAAGTGGAGGAGTGGGGAATCACACCCGGTTCTCCCAGATTAGAGTCCGCACACTTAACCACTACACCAAACATAGATCTCCCAGCTTTTTTTCCCCACGCAAACAAGAGGTCACTGTCTCCCCACCACCACGGCTAATATCAAGGGAATACCACATGGGGGGAAAGTTAAACTCCCCCAGTTACCCCAATTGTTTGCTTTTCAGAAATGTTAAATATCTCAAGGGATCTCCATTCCATCCTCATCACTGATCTTTTGAGTCTTGTCTGAACTTTGCCCATCTTTTTATCTTTCTTGTGCATGCATCCGTTAAGACAGACCGTGTCAAAGCGCCGCCTGTCTGTGCAACCAAAGTATTCCCCATGGTGTGCCTAATCAATCCCACCTGAACACCACAAAGAACAACCAGGAGCCACTGCACCTATGCAGAATCAAAACAAAGGCATCATCCCAAGGCAAAAGCCAGTTATGTGAGTGATCTATCTGTACAATCCCCTCTTAGGCTGCGGTCACACTGGAGGCTTAGCACAATCTGGTGGTGCCTCTATTTGTGGTGGTTTAAATCATCGTTGGAAGGGGTGACCAGACAGCACACCCCGAAACAGCCTCACTGCATGCTCGCCCCATGGTTGACAGTTCAGATTATTGCTGTGGGGCAACTATGGAGTGGGTGGTCAGGTGGCTTCTATTTATTTATTTATTTATTTATTTATTTATTTATTTATTTATTTATTTATTTATTTATTTATATCTTCGACTTATATCCCGCTCGAACCCCCGAAGGGGTCTCTGAGCGGCTTACAGTTACTCTCAAGTCCTATCTAAGGCCACATAGATGATTGGGAAGGGACTGCCCTACCAGCACCCCGTGGAGAGAGATGTTCTTGTCAATTTCATCCTGGGTCGGCTCGGCGTTCGCAGGTCCCTCCGGCGCGTGGTTCCTGCGTCAGCGTGGCTCCGGCTCTGTCTTTCCGACTCCGCCGCGCCTACGCCTCCACGCTCTCCTCGCACTGTCATCCCAGTTCCGCCTTCTGCCGTTTGGAGTTCTTGCCATCTTGCCGCCCGCCTTGCTGCCACCGGCGCTCCACTACCCCCGCAAGGGGAGAAGGGTGCTCCCTGCCATCTAAGACAGGTACCCATTTTATCTACTTGCTATTTGTTGTTATTTGACAGCTTTCGAACCGCTGGGTAGACGGGAGCTGGGACTTGGGCCAGGTGCTCACCCTGGCCACGGCGGGATTCGAACAGCCGTAATGGCTGTTCATAGATGTTACCAGCAGGCAGGGGTCTTTTCGGGGGGGAGCCCACCGGAGCACAGCTCCGGGAGCTCAGAAGCCAAGCCCCGCCCCCAGCTGGCGTCCCGGAGAGTCTTTCAGGCAGCCGAATGTCAATTTCAGCTCCATTATATCCTATGGGCCATTGAAGTCAATGGTGAAAACATAGGGTATATTCTAGGGGCTGGAGGGGAGGGGTTTGAGGGAGAGGCTCGAAACTCACAGGATAGCTGATGGAGCCTCTCCCCAAGATACCCACCAAGTTTCAATAACATTGGACCAGGGGGTCCAATTCTATGGCCCCCTAAACAGGTTGCCCCTATTCCCTCCATTGTTCTCTATAGTGGGAAAAAAATAACTTATTTTCCCACCATAGAGAACAATGGAGGAAATGGGGCAACCTGTTTGGGGGCCCATAGAATTGGACCCCCTGGTCCAATGTTCTTGAAATTTGGTGGGTATCTTGGGGAGAGGCTCCATCAGCTATCCTGTGATCTTGGAGCCTCTCCCTCAAACCCTCCCCTCCAGCCCCCAGAATATACCCTATGTTTTCACCATTGACTTCAATGGCCCATAGGGTATAATGGGGCTGAATTGCCACTGAATTTCTTTCATTCCCTCCTTTCCTTCTTTCTTTTTCCTCTTTCCCTCATTCTTCTCTTCTCTCTCTCTCTTTCTTTCTTTCTTTCTTTCTTTCTTTCTTTCTTTCTTTCTTCTTCTTTCTTTCTTTCTTTCTTTCTTTCTTTCTTCTCTTTCTTTCTTTCCCACCTTCTTCTCTTCTCTTTTTTCCTCCTTTCCCTGTTTCCCTCCCTCTTCCCTCTCTTTCTTTCTCTCTTTCCTTCCTTCTTTCCTTCTCTCTACTCTCTCTCTTTCCTTCCCTCTTTCCTCCTTCTGTGGCCCAACTCTAGTGAGAAGGAGTTTAAACTTTAAACTCCTTCTCTCTTAGCTCCCCCACCCAGACCAGCTGGGGAAGGGAAGGGAGGCTTTGAAGATGCTTCCCCCCTTTTGCTTCCCCTTCTGACATCACTTCCGGTGATGTCAGGGAGTGTGGCATATGCTAATAGCCTAATAGCTCATTAGCATACCATATGCTAATGAGCTCCTGCAGCTGTTCTTCTACGAAAAGACCCCTGCCAGCAGGCATTAGTTGCCTGCGCCACCGCTCCCTTTTTTGCATATGTCTTTTGCATATGCACATAACCGCTTATTCGAAGTACCACTCTGTTTTGACAGCTGGAGGAGGCTGCCTCCCCATCTCAAAAAAAACCCTCATCTTTTCAATAAACCCCTTCCCCACCCTTTGTGCTGCAAAGCTGTAGGCATGAAAAAAGACAAAGGAGGCTTCTCAGCCTGCCCTCCCCTCCCCTGCCTTCTTGCCTCAGAGGACATCTGAAAGCTTGCTGGTGTGCACAAAATGCGGTTATGCGCACATTGCTAACTGGTTAAAAAAACACGGATTGAAAACAGAACAGAGCAATCAGACTTCTCAACCAGGCTGCACTCACACCAAGGGAGTTCAGACATCTGGAAATGCGGGGTGAAAGTGCTGATATTCATAAACACTGGACTTTCCGCAGTGCCTGATTACTCCTCTCCTAAAGGGGGGCAGAATGGGGTGGCAATGACTGGGGCATGGAAGGCAGATGTTGCTGTCTTTAAATGCTGCTCTTTAAAGCCGCAAAGGTACTGCAACGATATCGGCGCAAACTGTTTATGTGACCGCAGCCTTAGTAGCAAGATCTCTGCTTAGTGGTAAATGTCTCTGAGGCTCATATATTTGCTGAGTAGTTTCAGAGGGTAGCCATGTCAGGGTGCAGTAAAACAGCTAGATTAGAGCCCAGTAGCACATTAGAGACCAACAAGATTTCCATGGTGTAAGCTTTCAAGAGTTAATGCCTTGCCAGCTACAAGCAGGAAGGGGGATCCTTGATCCGACTCATATCTGATGAAGGGAGTTCTGATTCTCAAAAGCTTATGCCCCCAAAATCTTGCTGTTCTCTAAAGTGCTACTGGACTCAATTCTTGACTTCCTTGAATTTTAAGTCAGGCAGGCAGGCACCAGAATAACAGCCCATCAGAATGTTTCCAAATATTACTGACTGTAATTAATTTATATTCAAGGGCAGGTTATTTTCATTGCAGATTTCAAGGGGACATTAATATTTATTTCTATGGTGGTGGTGGTAAGAAGAAGAAGAAGAAGAAGAAGAAAAGAAGAAGAAGAAGAAGAAGAAGAAGAAGAAGAAGAAGAAGAAGAAGAAGAAGAAGAAGAAGAAGAAGAAGAGGAGGAGGAGGAGGAGGAGGAGGAGGAGGAGGAGGAGGAGGAGGAGGAGGAGATTGGATTTATACCCTGCCTCACTACCCAAAGGCGTCTCAGAGCGGCTTACAAACTCCTTTTCCTTCCCCTCCCCACAACAGACACCCTGTGAGGTAGGCGGGACCGAGAGAGCTCTGACAGAAACTGCTCTTTTTCAAGAACAGCACTGACAGAACTATGGCTTGCCCAAGGTCATCCAGCAGGTACAACTGGAGGAGTGGGGAATCAAACCCGGTTCTCTCAGATTTGACTCTGTGCACCTAACCACTACACCAGACTGTCTCTCAAGTACCATCTCAAGTACCATCAACTGGCTCTCAAGTGCCATCCAGTCGCCGGTGACATATGGTGACCTCATGGGATTTTCAAGGCTAAAGACAAACAGAGGTGATTTGCCACCGCCTGCCTCTGTATAGCAACCCTGGACTTCTTTGGTGGTTTCCCATCCAAACATTAACCTGCTTAGCTTCTGAGATCTGATGAGATCAGGTTAGCCTGGGTCATCCACATCAGGGTCATATTTCTATGGTACCAAATATTTATTATTTACATTGTTAACCTTAATATCATACAAAAATAGTCAGTTGGATCAAAGCAAAGATTCATCTCCTGCCAGAGAAACCTTTTTGTCTCCCAACTGTGGCCAGCCAAGTGCCTTTGAGAAGCCCACAAGTAGGGCGTTGTCAACCGCCCTTCTCCACTGTACATCCCACAAGAGCTGATATTCGGTGGTAGACTGCCTCTAAATAGGGAGCTTGTTTTCAGTTGTCGTGGCCAACCATCACTGACAAAGCTGTCCTCCCTGAATTTGTTTAATCTCCCATTGAAGTCAGCTAGGCCAATGGCTATCTCTATGTCTCATGGCCGCAAATGCCACAAGTTAATTCCAAGTTCTGTGAAGGGCCTTCCTTGGTTTGTCTGGCCTCTCAGTATTCCTGGGAAAACAGTGCCTCCTGCAGGCACAATTCCCTTGGCAAGTGAAAAAAATAAAGGTTAATAAACAAAACCTTGCTCTCCTTTGGGCCCCTGCACAGCCGGACATTATCATAATTGTGCATTTGCTTTCCATTTTTAAAGGAGTAACTAGGAATCTCTCCACTCCCCTGAAATGAATTTTCATACGTTCTGTTTGCTTACCGAAACCACTCACCCATGTTTCTCTTCTCCATCCTACGGCCGCTTAACAAAGCCACGATGGTTATCGCCAAACTGGATGGTCTTTAACAGACTCCGATTCCCACTTAAAATTCAGCTAGAGACGTGCGAAATACCCGTCCCTCTTTTTTTTTTTTCCCTCCCCTCGTGAATAGAGTCCACAGTGCTCAGGTTTATATAAATGGTGTTTTCTTTGGCTAGGTGTCAAGTGCTTAACAGAAGTCGTACTATAGTCTTCTTGCAGGAGAAAACCAAATAGTTTTTTTTCACCAAGGTATTTGGAAACAGGTGTGCTGAACAATGACAAGAGTATTTTAGCTCCTGAAGGCACCTTTCCAAGAAAAATGGGGTTTTTAAAAGGAATGTGCGGCCCATCATGGCTACGCATAATGAGGCTGAAAAAGAGCTTGTGTAGAATGAGAGACCTTTGGTGGCCACCAGGGATGTCACTGAATTTCACAATTCGGCCCCCGTTCCAATCTCTCGTTTCCCTGGAGGGAATCGAGCTCACCAGTCTTTATGTCCCCATCACTTTTTTTTGTTTGTTTCTTCGCACCATTTGTCCCTCATGACAGTTATGAAATGTTAACCTGTGCATCAGCTGTGTATGAATAAAGATATGAAAAATGGCATATTGGTACATCCCCAGTGGTCAAAGGTAAGCCATTGGTCTCTTCTCAAAAACCTCCTATAGATAACATTTGGGGATAAAAACAATATAATACCACTGAAATTCTACATGGGTTGGATCCAAAGTTTCCTTACATAAAGGCATGTCCGTTCGTATAAGGGTGCGCATCCTTGATTTCTACACATTTCCCATTCGAGCCGCAACCCCAAACGCTCCATTTCACAGTGCTTCCAAGGGGCCATGGGAGGGGCTGTGGCTCAGTCATAAAGAATCTGCTTGGCATGCAGAAGGTCTCAGGTTCAATCCCCGGGCTCTCCAGTTAAGGGGTCCAGACAGTAGATTAAGTGAAACTACCTAAGCCCAAGACCTTGGAGAGTTGCTGCCAGTCTGAGTAGACAATACTAATGTAGATGGACCAATGGTCTGACTCAGTAGAAGGCAGCTTCATGTGTTCATGTGTTCACTCCCCACTTCCCCACTCCTCCACTTGCACCTGCTGGTGTGACCTTGGGCCAGTCACAAGCTCTGGCACAGCTGTTCTCTCAAGGACAGTTTCTGTCAGAAGTTATCTCAGCCCCGCCTCCCTCACAGGGTGTCTGTTGTGGGGAGGGGAAGGGGAAGGAGTTTGTAGGCCGCTCTGAGACGCCTTTGGGCAGTGAAGGGAGGGGTATAAATCCAATCTCCTCTCCTCCTCCTCCTCTTCATGTGTCTCTTGACCCTTAATAGCAGCCCTTGGGGTGATATGGGTGGGCTGAAGAAAGCCAGGAGAGATGTTTTCCAAGAGCAGAGCTCTGCCGTCAAAATCGTGAGACCCAAGTCAAAGCAAAATGTTATGAGCTCTTTCAAAGCTCTATAAAGGGGAGTTTGGGCAGAGGGACCAATTATTTCATTCCACTTTGAGGGGAAAAAACACAAAAAAACCCCTCCTCATGGGTTGCAAAAGCCAAAAACAATTTCGCTGGCTGCTTGGCTCTGACTGAGAAAACAAGCTGTGATTGGCCTGTCTAGATATGCTCAGAGGCCTCCAGCATCTTGAGGAGACTGCAGCTTTAGTGTCCTCAGAGAAAATGTGGAAGTGCACCAGAGGGCAGCCTCACTTTCTGGTGAAAGCCAGAAGGGGCGTCATGACTTCGGGAGAGATGCTCCAAGACTCACCCCAAACTCAAAGACAGCCAGTTTGGTGTAGTGGTTAGGCACACAAATCTGAGAGAACCAGGTTCGATTCCCCACTCCTCCACATGCAGCTGCTGGGTGACCGTGGGCAAGCCACACTTCTCTCAGAGCAGTTCTTTCAAGAGCAGCTCTTAAAGAGCTCTCTCAGCCCCACCTACCTCAGAGGGTGTCTGTTGTGGGGAGAAGAAGGGAAAAGCGTTTGTAAGCTGCCTTGAGACTCCTTCGGGTAGTGAAGGGCAGGGTGTAAATCCAATCTCTTCTTCTTCTTCTTCTTCTTCTTCTTCTTCTTCTTCTTCTTCTTCTTCTTCTTCTTCTTCTTCTTCTTCTTCTTCTTCTTCTTCTTCTTCTTCTTCTTCTTCTTCTTCTTCTTCTTCTCCTCCTCCTCCTCCTCCTCCTCCTCCTCCTCCTCCTCCTCCTCCTCCTCCTCCTCCTCTATGGTTAGTCCTAGAGTGTCCCCCCCAATGTGATTATGTCAGTTCCAGTTTTTGCTGGAAGTGATGTTGCCAGGGATTAGCCAAGACTAGTACCCACTTTCTGTTTCTCCTCAGCTGGCTGTAGGGTTGCCGGTTTCCAGGTGGTACCTGGAGATCTCCTGGAATTACAACTGATCTCCATACAACAGAATGTCATGACTGGTCAATGTACAATGCCTTAGATAGAACATCCATGATGTCCTGACCTCCCTGGGTTTTGAGGACTTAGAAGTTTCCATTGTATGTGATAGCCTTGCTCAGCATTTCTGAAAATACAGACTGTGGAGTTTTGGGAGGTTACACTTTTCTGGTGGACTAAAGGCTGGCGACTGAGGTAACTGCATAGCCTGATGGCTTCCCAGATCCTGGCCTGACTAGTCTCCTTAAAAGGGGCATCTGTGACAAGATGATACATTGATTGATTGATTGATTGATTGATTGATTGATTGATTTGGTTCAATTTCTATTCCGCCCTTTCTGCAAGCGGGCTCAGAGCAGCTTACAAGTATTAATTATAGGCCAATAAAATCAGAAATTAAAAATGATAAAACTTATTCCTGAAATGATGGTGATCAGACTACCTCATAACTGTTACTATGATGCCCCGGTGTTTGTCAATTTAAACCAGAAACGGCTAAATCCCATAAGGGATTTCAGATGGTAATTTCCCTACCTCGGTTAAGCCAGACGGGTTATCATTCTGAGTCCTCAAAAATAGAAGACCATGATCGATGGTAACAGATGGTGACAGCATGGTAGCAGGAGGGGCCAGATGATATCTGACGTCCGCCGCCTCAGCCAGAAGCCTGGCGGAAGAGCTCTGCCTTACAGGCCCTGCGGAACTGTAAAAATGATCTCCCCTGGAGAAAATGGCTGCTTTGGATGGTGGGTAGTTTGGCATTATACCTCTTGGAGGTCCTTCCCTTCCTCAGACCATGCTCTCTTCAGGCTCCTCCCCCAATTCTCCAGAAATTCCCCAAGCCCAGTTAGGGGAAGGCCCAGGCTGAGAGAGCTCTGTAAATAAGTTATTCAAATAAAGTTGTAAGTTCAACGAGAGAGGGTTTTTTTAAAAGAAAAAGATAAGAAAAGAAAATGAAGACAGAAAGAACACACTTGGAAACCCCTCCCCGCACTAGCCGTCCATTGTCTCAGCTCATTATACCAAGACAAACACAAGTTAATTTGGATTACTTCCCTCTAGCTTTTAGCGGCACCATTATTAGTACTTAAGCATCTGGTTCTCCAAATGTAATTAATGGTTATCAAATTATTCTTTTCTTTTTTTTTCTTTTTAAAAAAGGAGTCTTACGGCAGCATTTGAAGCTGTGACCTCTCATTTGACTCTCTGACCCCTCGTGGAAGCAGATTCCTGAGACAATTCTCTCTTTTTGTCAAGGCTGCAAAGGAATTCTTAATGCCGTAAGAGGAAAATACATTATCCTGTCTTTGAAGTTAGCAGAGGAGAGAGACCTTGAGGCCCCCCTTTTCATGTATTATACGGCGAAATGCATTTATATAACCCTGCACGGCTGATTCAAGGTCAGATCTGCTCGATGTCTTTGTCCACCAAAACTCTCACTTCTGTCTGTTTTCCTTCCGCTCCTCATTTCTTTATTGGTCGGTGAGGATCAGCTGAAACCCAGTGGCCCGGATACACATAAGCAAGCCTGCCGAGAGCCACAGATGAGGACTGACTTTGCTTAGCCCACCTCTAAGCTGAGTTAGTGTGGGCTAGCTCACAATTTTTTAGCCTCCGGCTCACAGATTTTTGTCTCAGCTCAAGAAGGATGGCCCCAGAGCAAACTAATTTAGGCAGTAGCTAAATCGCTCGCTCACAACTTTAATGCCAGGAGCTCACAAAAGTAGAATTTTTGCTCACAAGACTCCACACCTTAGAGGGGATATTGGTGGGGATCCAAAGCGGCTTACAACATCATTCTCCCCTCCATTTTACCCTAACAACAGCCCTATGAGGTAGGTTAGGCTGAGTCAAGGTTGCCAGGTGAGGCCGACAAGTGGGCAGAGGACTTACCAGGAGGCTTTGGGAGAGGAAACTTTGAAGCGAGTTCTGGGTGAGCTGCAGTTGCATTTAAAGGGACCGTGTTCCTTTTAAATGCTTCATTAGAAATAATGGAGGGCGGGGGCACCTTCTTTTGGGGCTCGTAGAATCGGACTCCCTCGTCCAATCTTTTTTGAAACTTGGGAGGGTTTTTTTTTAGGAGAGGCACCAGCAGCTAAGCTCAAAGTTTGGTGTCTCTAACTCAAAAAACAGCTCCCCCCCGCCAAGCCCCAGACACCATGTAATTTTTAGTTACACTTCTGTGAGCCCTTATGTCATTTCAACCATTGCTGGAGGTTTCCAAGTTTTCCGACCATTTCATAGACTGGGTTGCCCAGCCTGGTGGGGAATTCCTCGTCAAGTCAAGTTTATTAGTACGGTCAAGTGACCAGCCAATATAAAACATTTCCAAAAGGAAAATTGAGGTAAAATACACAGTAAATACTTAAAAATTAAATAAATATATAAGACGGCATTAAGAGCAAAAGCGGGAACAACGCAGTGTATCATTAAGGCGGAACAATACTAATTTATCATTCACTTGCTATCTAAGGTACGAGCTTCCTCTTTTTGAGTGCCAGGAAGCAAAATTTTGCCACAGCTAAAGATATCCTCTCTTTCCGATCTTCCAACAAGAAGGTTAGAATCCTTGGTTCCGCAAATTTCAGATGGACATCCAAAGGTTTAAATTTAGACGACAATGGGAAAATTAACAGCTGCCTCTCCATAGCATAAAAATTACAATGTAACAGAATATGTGAGACCGACTCTATCTCAAGACCTGTACAAGGACAACATCTTTGGGAGATAGGCCTTGTAATAAATTAGAGGGAGGAATTCCTCGTCCACAGGCCCAATTTCCCTCCCTCAAGAAATTGAGGAGAGGAAGAAGATAGTCTCCATAGTGATGTTCTAGGAATTTCCCCCAATCTCTATGGTCTCAACCATACAGATCAGGGGAAATTCCTAGAGCTTCACCTGGAAGTGACCACACATCCTCCCCTAACTCTGCACTCCCCAGGCACCCACACCTCAAATCCCCCAGCGTTTGCCTAGGCAGTGCTCAGAGCCTTATTCGTAGGAGGTGGTGTAGAACAGTGGCTGAGAGAATGTGCTGTAATCTAGGCTGCTGCCAGCGCAACTCTCAGCATTGCCACCAACAAGGGTTGGCCAGCCACCAAGTTGTGCAAGTAACAACACAGTCAAAAACTATAACACTGTACCCAAAAAATACTCGACAGTTCAAAACATTCTTATATTAACAGTGTAGTTCTCTGAATAACCATTCAAATCCATTCAAAAACACCCATGTAAATAGTCAAAACACAATTCATGAAGTCTCATTCCCATTATGTTCATTTCAGAGAGGGAGAGAAGCCGACTTCCCAATTTCATCGAGGGGGGGTTTCTAAATCAAAACACATTTTTTTTCCATTACACACTGTTAAGTCAGAAAACTTATTTCAACACAACCCCAATACATAAATAGTGTGCTTATCTCTCCTTATTATAAAAGAGTTTTGGTGTCCCTCCTACACACACTCCTTCAGCCTTTCGCTGTCGCACCTGCCACTCTGAAGGACCCCCTGCCTGCATTGGCTAGCTCCCTTGCCTCTGTCCCGCCCACACGGGCGGTGAGCCGGCCGGTGGCGTCTCTGCCTTTCTGTGCTCTGAGCCAGCCAAGGGGATGGGCACTCTGGCAGATGGAGGGTGAGCGGGCCCACTGGGAGAGGCGGAGAAGAGCCACGAGAGCCCACACACTCCTGAAATGCATGACGCAGGGGCAGGGTGGTGACTGCTGCTGCGGCAAGAGGCCACCCTTCCGCAGGCAGCCCTGTTTTCATCGTCCGGGGCAGCTGAGGTGGCTCTGACACTGCTCCATGCTGCGCCCCACCGCCACCACACCGAGAGGCCTCCCTGATGCGCGCCCGCCACCATGCCAAGACCCTGCTGCCAGGCGGCGGCCCAACTAGGGCCTGTTGCATTTCCCTCCGCAACGGGCCTTCTCCCTGGTAATTCTATGAAGGATATCCTTGGTTGTTCTGCCAAGACCCATAACTGAGGGTAGTTGATCAGAACAGCAAGGAACTAGACTAAATCCAGACATTAAGTACACATTTAACCCCTTTAAGCTACTGTAACTGTCAGTCAAGTCTGTGATGAGCATTTGCCACACATCTGATGTACACAACAAAGCTCAGCCCTTTCTTTCTATCTTTGGGGTCAGGGAAGTCAAGGAAAGCTCGATTAAACTAGGGTGACTTAGAGAGCCAGAGCTAACTTAAGAGAATCCCAGGAACCTAGCTTCAGATACTTTATCTATTTCGAATTTGATAGTGATTTTCTGACTGCTGCAAAGTATAAACATTCCCAGACGGCAAAAGCCATGTGAGTCGAAGTTGTGTACAGTGAAGGCCACGCACAGCACATAGCAGCAGCCTGAAGCCTGAAGCCTCCTGGGAAGTTTCAACTACAGAATTACTATAGAAATTAAAGTATTATAGGCATACCAGAGGTTTTGCAGAGTTTCAGTTGAGGACTCAGGCTCAATCCAGCCCTAATTCCACGGCAAGACCCCTCCCTCCCCAAACCCTGCCTTCCTCAGGCAGGGTTTCCCCCACCCAGACCTGCAACCCTACCACAAACTCACTAGGTGACTGTAGGCAAGCTTCTGTCTGACTCAAGCCCTATCTGCAATAATGAAACAGGCCTACCTTGCCACACTGTTGTAAGGACTGCTGTCCTAATATATGTCAAGGGTTTTAAACAACAAAAGTATTACATACATTTTATTGTATTACTATTATTGTTGTTGTTATTGTTATTATTATTTACAGCGACATGTAACCTCAGATTTTCAGTTACTTTCCCCACCATTATTCATTCTCTTTATAAAATGTCTTTCCCATTTGTCAGAACAACAACAAAAAACCTCCCCGCTCTTTCTCTAATGCTTGTTATTCCCCCTAAGCTTAATTGTATTCATAATTATCAAGTGCTGGAACCAGCAACTATATTTAAATGAGCTGAAATTAAAAGGTTTGAGACAACTGAAGTCTCTTCAGTAGGCTGAAGAAAATTATTTAAAAGGATCGAGGGGCAATGCAAGTGACCAAAAGCTGTAAAGAAGGAAGTTTTTTTTTAAAGGAATAAAATACCAACATTGTAGAGATTTTTTTTTTCTCCTAGCGAGTCCTGCTACGAAAGAATTTTTAAACAAATTACATGGAAAGCTGAAGGGAAAAGCAAACAGACCTATGCATTACTATGTACAAAACTATACCTTTCTTTATAAACACATGCATATACATATTCCTGTGGAAAAGGTGTGTGTGTGTGGTTTTGTTTTTAAGCACAACAATTCCACTGTTATTATGCTATGTTTTGCTTGGACTTTCAACTGGCTTCCGTTATTGAATTTTATTTATTATGAACTTTCAAGGGTGGTGGGGGGGAAGCAGGGAAGCTGACAATCGAATAAAATCCCCGGCGAATGTAAAACATCAAGAAATCATAACAAGGCATAATATTTGGAGGAACAAGGCATGTTCTGCAAATGTCAAAAATGTTCCGTAAATCTCAAATCTCAAAATTAGCTTTGAAACCAGACAGAGGACCGCAGTCACCCAGACGTACAATGTGGCAAATGTTCTCTGAGTGAGACATCCTTGGCTTGACAGAATGGAATTCCCCGGAGACGGAATTCCAGCACTTGGGTGCCTCTGCTGAACAGCCCCTGCGTAATGTCTTACCATGCTAAACCCAACTCATCAGACAGACACTGGAGCTTGCCAGATGCTGGTAGATTATTGGCTTGTTTAGATTATTGAAACCTCAGCTTTTTGTTCAAAGCAACTCACTGTGATTTAAAACACAAAAATGTCACACATTTTTCTCACGGTTATGTTTCAATGGACCCTGGAAGGCCAGATCCTGAAGCTGAAGCTCAAATACTTTGGCCACCAAATGAGAAGGGAGCGTTCACTGGAGAAGACCCTGATGCTGGGAAAGACTGAAGGTCAAAGAAGAAGGGGACGGCAAAGGATGAGATGGTTAGACAGTGTCATCAATGCAACGAACATGAAGTTGAGCAAACTTCAGCGGACAGTGGAAGACAGGAGAGCCTGGCGTGATCTGGTCCATGGGGTCGCAAAGAGTCGGACTCGACTGTGCGACTGAACAACAACAACAAGAACATAAGAGAAGCCACGTTGGATCACGCCAATGGCCCATCCAGCCCGACACTCTTGTGTCACATAATGGCCAAAACCCAGGTGCCGTCAGGAGGTCCACCAGCGGGGCCAGAACTCCAGAAGCCCCTCCCACTGTTGCCCCCCAAAAGCACCAAGAATACAGAGCATCACTGCCCCAGATGTAGGGTTTTCAGGGCAAGAGACATTCAGAGGTGGGTTGCCATTGTCTGCCTCTGCGTAGCAACCCTGAATTCCTTGGTGGTCTCTCATCCAAATACTGACCAGGGCTGACCCTGCTTTTAGGTTCCAAAATCTGACAAGATCAGGCTAGCGTGAGCTATCCAGGTCTAGGTATTTCTTGCTGTCAAGTCACAGTGGACTTATGGATATGCCACATGGTTTCAAGGAAAGAGATATTCAGAGGTGGTTTGCCATTGCCTGCCTCTGGGTAGAGACCTTGGTATTCTTTGGTGGTCTCCCATCCAAGTATTACTTGGGGCCGGCCCTGCGTAGCTTCTGAGATTGGGCAAGCCTGGGCTATACACAAGTATTTACGTAGAGGCAATAAAATCCAATACCAACGCACAATAAAGTAATGGCAATAAAAACTGACCCATTGATCAAATCACACTGCAAAAGAGACATCAGATCAGCCAGCTGCAGCTAACAGAAGCAAACTGCAACCCAGGATCATAGCAGCAATAAAATCCACACAAAAAAAATCAATGCAACCAATAAAAAAGGGTACAGCAGAGCAATAACGGTAATAAATCATCAGAGCTCACAGGAAAAGCCTTCTGAAACAAGCAGGTGGTTGTGTTTCATTGGAAGGCCAGTAGTGAAGGAACTGGAGGTGAACCTTTGCAGATCGTGTGAGTTCTGTAGATGGGAATTGTTTCCAAAAGGGCCAGTCCCAAGAATTGGGATGGGCATAAACCGGCTCACAAACTGAAGTTCATGATGAATTTTGGCTGGTTTGTGGTTCACGAACTGAAGTTTGTGGCTGGTCAACCAGCGTGAACTTTCATGGAGGTTCATGCCAGTTAGTGAATGGATACATTCCCAAATGTAGTGGCACTGCCATAGGAGGTGGTGGCAGCTACAAGCATGGACAGTTTCAAGAGGGAATTAGATAAACACAAGTGGAGACCCGCAAGAAACTTGCGGGATGGTCATCCCATTCCTCACACCTTTGCTTCCTCCCCTCTACCCTTACCTATCTCACACTCTTTCTCCCTTCTGGGGGTGGAGCCATAGACTCAACCCTCCAAAGCAGCCATTTTATCCAGGGGAACTGATCTCTGTCACCCGGACAACAGTTGTAATTCTGGGTGATCTCCAGCCCTCACCCAGAGGCTGGCAATGGTAGTTCTCATGGAGGAAATGGCTGGTTTGGAGGGTGGAGTCTATGGCATTATACTGGTCTGAAGTTCCTCCCCTCCTCAAACCCCACCATCCCCAGGATCCACCCCTTAAATGTCCAGGAGTTTCCCAATCCAGAGTTGGCAACCCTATTTCCTTCCCACCCAACAGCCAACTTAACCTTTATCTGCCTTTATCTGTCTTCAGCTTTTTGTCTCCACCCCTCTCCCCCACAGCTTCTACCAAGGAAAATTATAGTCTTTCTCCACAGTGGGAACCAAAGCAGCTTACATTATTCTCACCTCCTTTTTATCTGCACAACAACCCTGTGAGGTTGGTTAGGCTGAAAGTATGTGACTGGTCCAAAATCACCCAGTCAGCTTCCACCGCAATATAGGGATCTGAACCTGGGTCTTGCAGACCTATTCTGAGGCTCTAACTGCTGCATCACTGCTGGCTTTCATAGGGTGGCTGCTGAACAGCAGCAAGCAGCCAGGCCAAGTTGAGTCATGCAAATTAGGTGGTATTAAGTCACCCAGAGGGTGCTGCCTAGGGATGCCAGCCTCCAGGTGGGAACTGGGGATCCCCTGGAATTACTGCTCAGCTCCAGACTACTGAGATAACTTCCCCTGGAGAAAATTGATGCTTTGGAGGGTGGACTCTAGGGCATCGTACCCCACTGAGGTCCCTGTCCGCCCCAGACTCCATCCCCAAATCTCCAGGAGTTTCCAGACCTGGAGCTGGCAACCCCACTACCCCATCCCCTGCCAGTGCCCGTGGGGGGACCTGGCAACCCTATACTGCTGCCAGGCCTAGGGTTGGCAACCTCCAAGTGGGGCCTGCTGGAGGGTGAACTCCAGAGATCTGTGAACAACAGAGATCTGTCTCCCTGGAGAAAATGGCTGCTTTGGAGGGTGGATTCTGTGGCATGATGTCCAGCTGAGGCCTCTCCCTTCCCCAAATCCTGCCCTCCTTGCACTCCACCCCAAAACCTCTAGGAATCCCCCAGCCTGGCCCCAAGGCTCCCTGCCTCCCCCTCCCTCCCTCCAAGGCCGAAAGAGGCTTGGAAAGAAAGGGCCCTTCCCCCCACCCTTTGACTGACAGAGCCAGTCAGAAGCCTCCTCTCCCCCCCAACGTTCTAATCTCTCACCGTTGCTGCCTGGAGTCAGGTCCCTGCAGAGGCCATTTCAAAAGGCTTTTGGGGGGAATTCAACTGTCCCTGAAGGGATTTCCTCACTGTTTGGATTTTTCTACAAACCCAGGAAGTCTACTGACTATGTAGGAAAAGCTGTTGGGGGAGAGTGAGGCCCCTGTTGGAGGGAATAGGTATCCGCACAGAAAAAAAAAAGTCTGGAATTAGAATAAGGATATGGAGCAGAAGTCCATCAGTGGCTATTAGCCACAAGGTATAGATGCGAACTCTCAGTCTGGGGCAGGTGATGCACTCTATTCTTGGTGCGGGGGGGCAGCAGTGGGAGGACTTCTAGTGTCCTGGTCCCACTGCTGGACCTCCTGAGGGCACCTGGTATTTTTGGCCACTGTGTGACAGAGTGTTGAACTAGATGGGCCACTGGCCTGATTCAACATTGGCTTCTCTTATGTTCAAATGACTCAAACAGAATGTTTACCGAACTTCAAAGCAATGGGAGGTGGAGGGGCAGAATTCTCCAGCCTTGGAAACACTCTTGTCAGTTTCAAACAAAGGAGCCTTAGAGCTTGGGCACAATATTAAGGGGAAAGTTGAACAAGAAGATTTGGAATTAAATTCCTGGTGGCAGTGTTACCTATTTTGAGTGAAAGAAACAACAGAACACCCACAGATTAAAAGAGAGTAGTCGTGACAATAAACAATTGAACACATTTTCCCCTCAGATCTCCAACACCTCCAAGTCTCCCATTGCTGCTTCATGAAGCAGCAGGAACAACTGGGAGCGGGGAGCGGTGCACAATGGAGTAACATCACTTCCGGGTCAAACTGGAAGCAGCAGTATCATGTCAACGCAACACTCTAGAAGCCACCCAAAACTCAATAGAGGTTTGGGTGAATCCTAGACTTGAACTGATGTAATTTGCATCGGGACAACACTCTAGGATTCACCAAAACTCTATGGGCGACTCCTTGAGCGTTGTCCCAGTGCAATGACCTCAATGCAAGTTCGCTCTGGAAGTGACATTGCAGTGTTGATGGGATGCCCATCAGGCCCTTGTGATCTCCCTTCAGCTGCCCGCTCTAGGCTGACCACTAGGGATGCCCGCCTCCAGGGAGGACCTGGGGACCCCGGAATTACAGCTCATCCCAGGCTACAGTTCCCCTGGAGAAAATGGATGCTTTGGAGGGTGGGCTCTATGGCATTGTACCCTACTGAGGACCCTGTCCTCCCCAGGCTCCATCCCCAAATCTTCAGGAGTTTCCCAACCTGGATCTGGCAACCGTACCCACCCCTCCAATCTCCGGTTAGTGGCTGGGAGGGACCTGGCAATCCTAGGAGAGCAGTTGTAATTCTGGGAGATCTTCAGGCCCCACTTGGAAGTTGGTAACACTGATGATAGATGTGTAGGAGCTATCCTGACCTCCTCCGGCATGTCTCCTGCTGGTGGCCAGGGGGAGCTAGCAACCCTACTGGCAACCCTATCTTCATGTATGTTGACTGCAATTTACCTAATATTGTGTGTAGAGGGCTACCTCTTGCATGTCAGACCACTATGCAGAATGGCCAGTTTGCTCTGTACCATCATAGCTTAGGGTTGCCAGCCTCCAGGTGCGGCCTGGAGACCTCCCGCTTTTTCAACTGATCTCCATCTGGCAGAGATCAGCTCCCCGGGAGAAAATGGCTGCTCTGAAGGATGGACTGTGTGGCCTTGGACCATGGCGAGGCCCCTCCCCTCCCTAAACCCCGCCCTCTCCCGGCTCCACCCCCAAAGTCTCCAGGTATTTTCCAGCTCAGGCCTGGCAAGCCTATCGTAGCCCATTTTCTTTGCGGGCGTTTGCAAGTGCGGAGTTATAGCGCCAAATGAGGAAGCAAAGCAGAGCCATGGAAATGGCTGACACAAAGAAGGGAGGATTGCAAAACACAGAGGAAAACATCGAGGAGCGAAAGGGTAATAGGCCTGAAGCATGAATCAGGCTACAAAGGTAGCGCACTTCAAAGGGCTTCATGAACAACAAAGAAGTGTGTGCCGTTCGTGTCTGGGTCTGGGTCTGCGTGAGTAGAAGTGAGCCGACGATTGAACAGATATTAGGGAATCAGAAGCCGTATCGTCAAGCCAACCATCAGCATCTTGCAGATCAAAAGAACAACACCTCGGACAACTCCGCGACACGCCAGCGGAGAAGCGGCCTCCTTTCCCCCCATTTTCAGCATAACTTTTCCCAGAGCTTTGCATTAGTGACTAAGAACCCAGCTCACAGCCGCCCACGCCGAGACACTGAAGTAAATCAACACGGAGGAATTCTGAGAGTGGCTCTAAATAGCCAGCAATTACACTGGAGAAGATTAAAAAAATGACAAAGGGGATGGGGGGGAGAAGCCCGGAGTTATAAAGGCACCATAAAGGAACAAAGGACGGCCATGAAGGAGGAAAACATGTGGCGACTGAATAGATGTGTGTGTGTGTAATGCCGAATATTTATCAGCTTTGCTTTTCTTAAGGGCCACAAAACAGCCCCTCAATGGGAGATATGATTTGATTTGCATATCTACATTGCAGGCCAAAAGGCTCTCTCTAAGTGCAGAAAGAAAGAAAGAAAGAAAGAAAGAAAGAAAGAAAGAAAGAAAGAAAGAAAGAAAGAAAGAAAGAAAGAAAGAAAGAAAGAAAGAAAGAAAGAAAGAAAGAGAGAGAGAGAGAGAGAGAGAGAGAGAGAGAGAGAGAGAGAGAGAGAGAGAGAGATTGGATTTATACCCTGCCCTTCACTACCCAAAGGTGTCTCAGAGTGGCTTACAAACTCCTTTCCCTTCCCCTCCCCACAACAGACACCCTGTGAGGTAGGTGGGACTGAGAGAACACTGACAGAAGCTACTTTTTCCAAGAACAGCTGTTCCAGAACTGTGGCTTGCCCAAGGTCATCCAGCCAGGTGTAAGTGGAGGAGTGGGGTATCAAACCTGATTCTCCCAGATTAGAGTCCGTGTATTTAACCACTACACCAGAAAGAAAGAAAGAAAGAAAGAAAGAAAGAAAGAAAGAAAGAAAGAAAGAAAGAAAGAAAGAAAGAAAGAAAGAAAGAAAGAAAGAAAGAAAGAAAGAAAGAAGGAAAGAAGGAAAGAAGGAAAGAAGGAAGGAAGGAAGGAAGGAAAGAAGGAAGGAAGGAAGGAAGGAAGGAAGGAAGGAAGGAAGGAAGGAAGGAAGGAAGGAAGGAAGGAAGGAAGGAAGGAGGGAGGGAGGGAGGGAGGGAGGGAGGGAGGGAAACTTTAATCCAGGGTTGGTCAACTTTTCGGGAGCCACCATTCTCCATTCAGTCTGGGGAACTCAAAGTGAATTTTGTCTTACAAATTCAGCCCCTGGTGAGTGGCCGGGCTTTTCAACAACAGAGGTTCGCTTCTGAAATTCCTCTCGTCTGATTTCTCTCTGGACTGCTGAATTCCCTGGTCTTGTTTGCAGTGAGCAACAAATATGAATATCTGAGGAGAAGGGACATTCTACAGGGGAACCATTGCAGAAATAATAAGGGAAAAAAATAAGGAGGAAAGTAGCTGGGAGATGGGGATTTGACAGCTTAGTAGAAGGCAAAGAGAAAGAAAGGAAAGGATGGGAGAAGTTAAAAGGGAGAAGGAGGCAGGGGTATTGCACAGCCAAAGAGGTATATTAATTAATTTAAAGTATTGGTAAACCAGCTTTCATCTAGAATAGTTAGAGCCCAAGGTGGGTAACAATACCATCAATTATTACCCTAAAAGAATCCTTAGAAAATCCTCAAAACAATACATCCTAATTCTCAAAGAGCTGTAGGCTTCATCACCCTAATGAAGTTGGGAGGAAGTGAGCATTCTCACACGGCAAAATAATTATTTGGAAAGTTTTCCTATGTCAGATATTCATGCATTTTTCAAACTTCCAAAACGGACATCTTAGAGACTGCATTTTGACTTTTGGGTTATATATACAGACTTGTATATGTATTTCACTATATTTATATTGTCGTTATATTTAGGTTAAAGCACATTTGTGGATGTTCGGCAGTTCGAGACCTGAGTGCCGCGTGACGGAGTGAGCTCCCGTCTCTGGCCCCAACTCCTGCCAACCTAGCAGTTCGAAAGCAAGAAATTGCAAGTAGATAAACAGGTACCGCTTCGGTGGGAAGGAAACAGCATTCTGTGCACCCCAGCCATGCCAGCCACATGACCACAGAGAAATCTTCGGACAGCGCTGGCTCTTCGGCTTGGAAACGGAGATGAGCACCGCCCCCTAGAGTTGGATCCGACTGGCTTTTGAGCAAGAAAAACCCTTTACCTTTATTTATTACATAATTTTACCTGGTATAACCTCCAGGTAGTGGCTGCCGATCTCCTGGAATTACGACACGTGATATACGGACTTCTATATTCTCTACTGACTGATATTTCCAATATGTTTTTGTTATGTCTTCAGAGACATAAGTGTCAGCATAAGCGAGCAGGTGCTCATTATGCGGATTCAGAAACTGTCTGGTATTGCCCAATCAAAGGGCTTATGGAGGGGACATCTTTGATTGGTTATGGAAATGTAATATGATTGGACATTATCTGTAAGTTATGATTGGCTGTTATGCATAACTGTTATTGGATATTGATATTGTTGTGGGCGTGGCTACCTCCGCCAGGATTGTATATAAATCGCTGTTTGTGACTGTATTCTTGTCTAGCTGGTCTAGCCCTTAGCTGGTCTAATCTTGGAGCTAAATAAAGCTGAATCACTTGTTGAACTTACCTCCTGCGTTAAGTCTCATACTTAATAGTTTTTAAGGGCAGTTCCATGTATAAGTGCATTACAGTAACTGAGCCTGAATATTACGGTGGTGGTGGTGGTGGGAAGTGCCTCCAAGTCGCAGCCGGCTTCTGGTGACCCTGTAGGATTTTCAAGGCAAGAGTTGTTCAAAGGTGGTTTGCCGTTGCCTTTCTCTGCACAGAGAGAGAGAGAGAAGAAGAGATTGGATTTTTACCCCGCCCTTCACTACCCAGAGGAGGCTCAGAGCCGCTTACAATCTCCTTCCCCTTCCCCTCCCCACAACAGACACCCTGTGAGGTAGGTGGGCCTGAGAGAGCTCTTTCAAGGACTGCTCGTGAGAGAACAGCTCTGAAAGAACTTGTGACTGACCCAAGGTCATCCCAGCAGCTGCATGTTGAGGAGTAGGGAATCAAACCCGATTCTCCCAGATTAGAGTCTGTGCTCCTAACCCCTACACCAAACTGGCTCTCGCTGACTCTAATGACCCTGGACTTCCTTGGTGGTCTCCCGCCCAAACACCAACCAGGGCTGATCCTGCTTAGTTTCTGAGATCTGATGAGATCAGGCTAGCCTGGGCCATCCAGGTCAGGACAGATTGATGTAGCAGGGATGAACATTCGGTGCTATGTCTGCAAATGTGGGGGGAGGAGGAAAATTCCCATGCCACATGCAATTGATAAAATGCACTCTTTGGTCCCAAGCTCACCAGCTTCCCTGGTGGTCCAGTAAGACTCCTAAGGCCTTCATGAAGTCCTGTGAGGAGAGGTGTACTCCATTCATAGTTGGAAGCAAAACGCCCCCCCAAGGCAGAAACCATAGCAATCACCTCCATCTTGTTTAGATTCATCTTCTCTCTCAGCCACATGACCCCAGCATTCAGGCACCGAATGCAGTGGTTAGCCTCAGCCTGGAAGGACACAAATTCAAATTCCTAGTCAGCCACAGAGTCACTGGAGAACTAGCCACTTCCAGCCTGACCTTTCTCACAGGTCTTGTTGCAAGGTAAGATGGAAAAGTTACTTAAGACACCCTAAGAAAGAAAGGTTTTGCTGACCTCCCCTCTTTTGAAATCTATTACGACTTTTTTCCAGTCAAAGGTCTCTTCCTATAATCATAGACTCCACCAAGGATGGGAGAGTTTTGTTATCAAAGACATGAACAAAAGGAGTTGGAGTAGAACCATCAATGTATCACCTGGGACGAAGCTGCTTTGTATGAAAACTGGCAATCCCTACTTGAAATCCCGTGAGGTAAAGTTACCTCATAGTGGCGTATAACTTTTGTCTGTTAGGTAAAAGAGGAAGAAGAAGAGAGTCTCAGAGCGGCTTACAAACTCCTTTCCCTTCCCCTCCCCACAACAGGCACCCTGTGAGGTAGGTGGGGCTGAGAGAGCTCGGAGAGATCTGCTCTTTCAAGAGCAGCTCTGACAGAACTATGGCTTGCCCAAGGTCATCCAGCACCTGTGAGTGGAGGAGTGGGGAATCAACCCGGTTCTCCCAGATTAGAGTCCGTGCACGTAAGCAAAATGGGAAGATGAGCTAAATGAAGGGTGACAACTTTTTAGAAATACATTTATGAAAATTAAACAGCTTTGCCGGAGGAATATAAGAAGAACCATGGTGGATCAAACCCACTGGACCATCTTGTCCAGAGTCCTGTCTCACACAGTGGCCAACCGGTTATTCTGGAGGGCCAACAACAGGACATGGAGGCTGAGGCTTTCCATGGATGTTGCCTCCTAGCACCAAGTATTCAGAGGCTTATTGCCTCTGAATGTGGAAGTTCCCCTCAGTCACCATGGCTATCGCCCAACGAATCCCCTTTTAAAGTCATCTATGCTTGCAGCCTTCGCTACATCCTCTGGCAGCAAAAGGAAAGACTGCTGAACCGACTCTGCTTTGCTACCAGAGCCTTTTAAGAGAGAGAGAGAGAGAGAAAGAGAGAGCGCCATCCAGCCTTACCCCAACAGGAGAGGGGGGAGCACAGAATTACAAGAAAAACAACTATAAAGACATCGCAAATCAAACAGCATTGAGTTTAGAACTTCAAAAAACGCAGAAATTTTCATCTATTATTAATTATGATAAAAAATTCTATCTCGGAATATTTTACACCACGGCTGTCACGGGGTTGGGGGGGAGAATCTTTGGTTTCATGAACTGAGGAATTGCAGAATCGGAACCCGATCCGAGACCCTTCAGACAGAGGCAGCCGAAACGGAATAAAGCACGCTTTTTTCTCCGTTGAGGAAAGCCGTGCAATTGGAGGCTGTGTAACCCTATTTTAATTGCGTGGAATTAACAGGGCTCTTCTGAAGTCGGCTTATTCGTGCACATGAAGGTTTAAAATGACTTTTTTTTGTAAAGGAAAAAAAATTGAATTTCTTAGCTGTGCAGTTCCACTGTCCTCACGTTCCCATTTTTCTACAAAGCGGCTATATATGATTCTTAATGCAAACACTTTATACTTGTTAGTCTTATGATGCTTGAGAACTGGGGAGGAGATAAGAAGAGACCAAATGCTACACTTCCCTCCTTTTAAAAAGCTCACACATGTTAACCAAAACAGTTCAAAGTGTAGTTAAAAGGTGAGCGGGAACTCAGAAACCTACAGAGAGATACCAAGAGCACTCTTCTAAATAACCAAATATGGATTTTAAACTTCATTGAATACACTGCTAGTGGTAGAACCTTCTGTTCCTTTAGGGTTAACCTGCAATGACCTGGGAGATCTGTAATTCGGAGAGACCCTTTGAGGCTAAAAACTGCTGCTGATTGGACTGTGGATTTCTGGATTATCCACCGCTGTGTCTCTGGCCCTTTCCGCACTTGGACCTCACCCTGGGTTTTCTCTGTGTTCGACTCGTGGCCATTTATCTTGCAGCTATCCAGGGCTTTTTTTGTATAAAAAGCCCAGCAGGAACTCATTAGCATAATAGGCCTCACCCAACAGCAGAAACTAATTAGCATATTAGGCCACACCCATGACAGCACAGCTCATTAGCCTATTAGGCCACACTCCCATGTTACCAAAAGTGTGGTCATCCAGCCACACCCACCTTTCGCTTTTTATTCTGTTTACCTTGTTTGTTGTCAAAACCCATGGCTTTTTTGGTAGCAGGAACTCCTTTGCATGTTAGGCCACACACCCCTAATGTAGCCAATCCTAATGAGTTTTTGCTGTTGGGTGTGGCCTGTTATGCTCATGAGTTCCTGCTGGGTGTGGCCAACTTGGGAGCCAGCTGGAACTCCGTTCCTGTGTGTTCCTGCCCAAAAATAGCCCTGCTGCTATCTCTGTTTATCTGTCATTTTCCTGCAGTAATTTTGACCTTTTCTGCACTCTCCTTTTAATCCATGCTCACCGTGGTGTCCTGCAAGCAATTCTGGACTAAAATCGAATTCAACCTTCTCTTTAATCCAAGTCCTCCCCCCCCATTCTGCACTAAAATCAGGTTCAACCTTCTTTTATTCCATTTCCCCCTGTTCTTATTACCTCCCTTCAGCGGTCAGCCCGGTTTCAGCCTGCTGTTGACCCAGGTTATTTGAATGCTGTTTTGCCATGGACTTAAATTGCCTTGACTTGAACACTGAGAAAATCCGGAGTGGCAGGTAAATGTGGAAAAGAACTTTGTCCCGCTCCAATTTCCTTGCCTACCCCAGGTTATAAATTCTGCATTGTGAACAGTAAACCCAGGTTTAATGTCCTGGTATGGCAGGACTGCGGTGGCTCAAGTGGTTAAGACACTGAACTGCAGACCAGAAGGTTGGTAGTTCAGCAGTTCGAGACCCGAGTGCCGCATGATGGAGTGAGCTCCCATCTCTGGTCCGAGCTCCTGCCAGCCTAGCAGTTCAAAAGCAAGAAATTGCAAGTAGATAAATAGGCACCACTTCGGTGGGAAGGTAACAGCGTTCCGTGTGCCTCGGCGCCTAGTCATGCCGGCCATATGACCATGAAAACGTCTTTGGACAGCACTGGCTCTTCAGTTTGGAAACGGAGATGAGCACCACATCCCTAGAGTTGGATTCGACTGGCTTTCAAGCAAAGGAAACCTTTACCTTTACCTTATGGCAGGAAAGGGGCTGGGAGGATCGATGATGGGGAACCTGAGGTGACCACAATGTAATGAAGAACTGGGGGGGGAAGGGATAAAAAGAGAGGTGAACTCAAGTGTAGTGCAGAATAGCTAGTAAGAGACAGCATTGAACCAGGATTCAAGTGCGGAAAGGGCCTCCGTGTTTTAAGGGGTTCTAGTATCTAGGAGCACTCATTTTTACCTTCAGCTGTCTTCAGCATGGGAGCTACACAGGGAAGGGGCCGAGAGAGTCCTCCAATGTCTGCATAGATGTGGTCTGGTGAGGCGCCTCTGGGTTCGCAATCACTCTTGGTAGGTGATAAACCATGGAGGCAAGATGATGGGGAAATGAGGTGGAAATTTAGAGTTGCTGGGATGGGCATGACATTACTTGCCCCTATGCATCCAACATAGAGAAATTCTGAAAACTTGCAGAAATAATAATAAGACAAACATCACCTTTTGGCCAACAATAAGCTGATCAGCAGTTTCATGGAAGAAGGGGGCAGGATTCAAATCCACACACCTCCCTGATCATTCTTCCAACCGACATCCAACAAGGCACACAGTAAAACGGCCTTGTCATAAATGGAGGCCATAAATGGAGAAGTGGGATGACTAGAAAGGAAGGTGCTAAGCAGTGATCCCGCTAAGCTGAGTTAGTGTGAGCTAGCTCACAGTTTTTTAGCCTCCGGCTCACACAATTTTGTCTTCACTCAGGAAGGAGGGCTCCAGAGCAGACTAATTTATGCAGTCGCCGAATCACTCGCTCACAACTTTCATGCCAGAAGCTCACAAAGTAGAATTTTTGCTCACAAGACTCCATAGCCTAGAGGGAACATTGGTGCTAAGCAAAATGGTTGAAATCTGGGGTAGCCACTCAATTTGGCTGTGATGGTACACAACCTCAGTAAGGGATTGAGCACAGGACTTCATGCATGCTAAATTCCTGCTGTTCCAGTGTTATGCCTTTCTCTCCACAGTCCTCTCTGCCCTGGTCTTGTTGACGCCAGGGCCAACAGAGAATTCCAGATGCCCCGTGATAAGCCGTTTTACTGTGTGCCTTGGATGTTGGTTGGAAGAATGATCAGGGAGGTGTGTGGATTTGAATCCTGTCCCCTTCTTCCATGAAACTGCTGATCAGCTTATTGTTGGCCAAAAGGTGATGTTTGCCTTATTATTATTTCTGCAAATTTTCAGAATTTCACTATGTTGGATGCATAGAGGCAACTAATGTCATCCCAAACCTTCTTACCCTCATGCCAGAGCACCACCCTGTGCTATAGAGTATAAAATAAAACGACTGCAAGAGCTGAAGTTCTGAAAGAGTTTGTGGCTTTCTCTTCAAAGAGGAATAGAAGAGGGGGAAAGACAACGACAACAACAACAACAATAATAATAGATTGGACTTATACCTTGCTCAACATCAAAAAAAACTAAGATCATGGCATCTGGCCCCATCACTCCTTGGCAAATAGAAGGGGAAGTCGTAGAAGTAGTGACAGACTTCACGTTCCTAGGATCCCAGATCACTGCAGATGGTGACTGCAGCCATGAAATTGAAAGACGCCTGCTCCTTGGGAGGAAAGCGATGGCAAACCTAAACAGCATGATAAAAAGCAGAGACATCACCTTGCCAACAAAAGTCCGCATGATCAAAGCAATGGTATTCCCCGTAGTAATGTATGGCTGCGAGAGTTGGACTATAAGGAAGGCCGAGCGCCGAAGAATAGATTCTTTTGAACTATGGTGCTGGAGAAGACTCTTGAGAGTCCCTTGGACTGCAAGGAGATCAAATCAGTCAATCCTAAAAGAAATCAACCCTGACTGTTCCCTGGAAGGCCAGATCCTGAAGCTGAAGCTCAAATACTTTGGCCACCAAATGAGAAGGGAGCATTCACTGGAGAAGACCCTGATGCTGGGAAAGATTGAAGGTCAAAGAAGAAGGGGACGGCAAAGGATGAGATGGTTAGACAGTGTCATCGATGCAACGAACATGAAATTGAGCAAACTTCAGCGGACAGCGGAAGACAGGAGGGCCTGGCATGATCTGGTCCATGAGGTTGCAAAGAGTCGGACTCGACTGTGCGACTGAACAACAACAATACCTTGCCCTTCACTTGGAGTCTCAGAATGGCTTACAATCTCCTTCCCTTCCCCTCCCCACAACATACACCCTATGAAGTAGGTCGGGCTGAGAGAGCTGTTTCGGGGACTGCTCTTCAGAGAACAGCTTTGAGAGAACTTGTGATTGATCCAAATTCACACCAGCAGCTGCCTGTGGAGAAGTGGGGAATCAAACCCGGTTCTCCCAGATTAGAGTCCACACTCCTAACCACTCTCGGGATATGAAATTCCCCTTCTCAGACTGAGAAAATCCCTACTCTGGACCAAAATCCAGGAGATGTCTGCCAGATTAATCCACCGGCTCTGGATTAACATAGAAAAATAACGATGCGGGAGAGAAAGGGAGAGAGCATGTCCAACAGAATCATTCTTCTTCTAGCTGAAGAAGAGAAATCTCTTCCCTGAGCCGAGAGGATTGTATTGGAATCTTGTTGGTAATTTAAGTTATAGTTGTCAATAACACTCGGTTGACTATATTCACAGGAGGTGGAAGGGATGATATTGTAATAATACCCTCGGCCACCTGTATTGGATTTCCCTTAAGCTAGCAATTACTATCGAGTTTCATCCAACTGCTTCGGTGAATGACACGAAGTTGCCTCTTCCTAGTTGCTGCGTCACATTTGTATAAAGCGTTCAGCATGACAAAACAAAAATATTGCAAGGAGAAGATGCGGTTTTTATGGCTATTTTATAGCCTGATTCTATGGGGCCAGTTGCTGAAACTAGAGATCCTGATAACATTTTTCCAGAGAGCCTTCAAAAAGGATGTGGACAGAATGAAGCGTGTGCAGAGGAGAGCGATGAGGATGATCGGGGGCCTGGAGACCAAGCAGCCCTGCGAGGAAAGGATGAGGGACTTGGGAAGGTTCAGTCTGGAGAAGTGGAGGCTGAGGGGGGACGGGATTGCTCTCTGGGAGACCTGGGAGATCTGGGAGGCCTGGCCCCACTGCTGAACCTCCTGATGGCACCTGGTATTTTTGGCCACTGTGTGACAGAGTGTTGGACCAGATGGGCCATTGGCCTGATTCAACATTGGCTTCTCTTATGTTCTTACGTTCTCTCTTGAAGTATCTGAAGGGCTGTCCCTTGGAGGAGGGCAGGAAAGGCTGAGGGACTTGGGAGTGTTCAGTCTGGAGAAGAGGAGGTTGAGGGGGGACAGGATGGCTCTCTTGAAGTATCTGAAGGGCTGTCCCTTAGAGGAGGGCGGGAAAGGCTGAGGGACTTGGGAGTGTTCAGTCTGGAGAAGAGGAGGTTGAGGGGGGACAGGATGGCTCTCTTGAAGTATCTGAAAGGCTGTCCCTTAGAGGAGGGCGGGAAAGGCTGAGGGACTTGGGAGTGTTCAGTCTGGAGAAGAGGAGGTTGAGGGGGGACAGGATGGCTCTCTCTTGAAGTATCTGAAGGGCTGTCCCTTAGAGGAGGGCGGGAAAGGCTGAGGGACTTGGGAGTGTTCAGTCTGGAGAAGAGGAGGCTGAGGGGGGACAGGATGGCTCTCTCAAAGTATTTGAAGGGCTGTCACTTAGAGGAGGGCAGGGAGCTGTTCCTGTTGGCAGCAGAGGAGAGGACTCTCAAGAATGAGTTTAAATTAAGGGTCAAAAGGTACTGGCTGGATATGAGGGAAAACCTTTTTACAGTGGTGAGCTCCCCCTCCTTGGCAGTCTTTAAGCAGTGGCTGGAGAAACACTTGACAGGGATGCTCTAGGCTGGTCCTGCACTGAGCAGGGGGGTTGGACTAGATGGCCTGGATGGCCCCTTCCAACTCTGGGATTCTATGCGTCTATGAGATGGTTCCTAAATGACATAGACCTGGTTAGTATGTACTGTTAAGTATGAGACTCAACAAAGGATTCAGCTTCAAGTGATTTCAGCTTTATTAAACAGCAACTGTAAGTCAGGAACACACGACTGAACACACACAACAAGGGAAGCACAGCTCCTTCTTTTAAACTCTCCTGGGCTGTCAAAGCCACACCCATAGTCAGATAAGAACCAATAGTAACGCTGGGATAAAGGCCAATCAGGACCGTTCCCTCTTTGCAACAATATCACTCAGTGATTGGGTAATTACACAGGTTTCGCAGAAACCGACCAATAGCAATGCGACATCTGAAGAGCCACGTTCAGACTCAGGCTTAACATGTGAATAGATAGGAGCGATTCACATTCAGTACATAACATGTACTTTAATGGGAGTATGGTGGGGAAGATGAACAGACAGAGGTGAGCTCAGGCCCCATCCGTCATTTCAAGCCACAACGGACAGTGGTGGCATTCCATGGACAGAGTGGCTGTTCCTTCCAGGTAAGCACCAGGGATTTGTGGCTTGGCCAAGGTGAGGCCTGGAGATCATAGCTCCACCTTCAATGAGCAGGCATGAATGCTCTTCCCCCGGCAGCCGTGCGAAAGCCACCCGCTTTGCGGACTCAAAGTGCCTTGACCCGCCGTTCATCTTGAATTGTGCAGCAAACAATTTAAGTGATCGTATGAGATGTCTGACTCGAAATGAACAAGAATGGCAAACAATTTTCAAACACCTTGTTGGCCCGCGTGGAGTCTTCCCTGATGTCATTGTACATTCAGCTGCAGTTGTGTGTGTGATACTTCAAATGTAGCACTGGAGTAGCGGCAACAATAAAATACTATACAAAAAGAATCTTTGTGCAATCATATGAAAAGAGAGAGAGAGAGAGAAAGAGAGAGAGAGAAGAGACTGGATTTATACCCCGCTCTTCACCTAAAGTCTCAGAGTGACTTACAATCTCCTTTCCCTTCCCCACAACAGACACCCTGTGAGGGAGGTGGGGCTGAGAGAGCTCTGAGAGAACTGCTCTTGAGAGGACAGCTCTGAGAGAACTTGTGACTGACCCAAGGTCACACCAGCAGCTGCATGTGGAGGAGTGGGGAATCGAACCCGGTTCTCCCAGATTAGAGTCCATGCTCCTAACCACGACACCAAATTGTATCGTCACATCAAGGTTGCTGTCTTGCAATGTTTTATCAATGCTCATATGCCCATCAGAATGGAAAGCTATGGAAAACTGCTCACGGTCCAATTCTGGATTTAATTTTGAAAGCAATCCTCATGATCAGGATTAAGGAGAAGAGGAACATAGCTTAAGGGGGGATCCTGCAAATGTTCATCCCTAATTAATAAGTAGCCCCGATCTGGATAGCCTGATTTCGTCAGATCTCGGAAACCAAGCGGGATCAGCTGTGGTTAGGGTTTGGATGGAAGACTACCAAAGAAGTCCAGGGTTGGGCAAACCAATAAAATGGGACTTAGTTCCTGCTGAGGATGGCTCCCTAAGAGGTCCTGTGTTCGGTATAGCCAAGTCTCGAACAGTGCTATCCGAAGCAGAGTTACACTCTTCTAAGAACATTTATTTCAATGGGTTTTGAGGGTGAAACTCTGCTTAGGAAGGCACTGAAACTGGAGGGGGTGCAGAGGAGAGCAATGAGGATGATCGGGGGGCCTGGAGACCAAGCCCTACAAGGAAAGGCCGAGGGACTTGGGAATGTTCAGTCTGGAGAAGAGAAGGTTGAGGGGGGACACGACTGCTCTCTTGAAGTATTTGAAGGGCTGTCGCTCGGAGGAGGGCGGGGAGTTGTTCCTGTTGGCAGCAGAGGAGAGGACTCACAAGAATGGGTTTAAATTCAGGGCGGGAAGGTACCGGCTGGATATTAGGAAAAACTTTTTTACAGTCAGAGTCGCACAACAGTGTACAAGTTGTGCAAGTTGTGCCTAAGGAGGTGATGGGCTTCCCCTCCCTGGCAGTCTTGAAGCAGCGTCTGGACAAAACCTTGTCAGGGATGCTCTAGGGCTGATCCTGCATTGAGCAGGGGGTTGGACTAGGTGGCCTGTCCGGCCCCTTCCAACTCTGTGATTCTACGATTCTGCAACATCTTGAATTGGGTAGTCATTGTATCACTTCTCCCTGTCTCATGGTGGCAGTAACGGCACCATTTCCCATTGGGCAGGAATCTGGGCACATTCTTTCTTGTAGCATTATTCCTGACATTTTCCTTAAAGTACAATTCAAATGCAAGTTTAGGGACTTCCTCCTCAGGAAAGGAAACTGAAAATTGCCCAGGGAAGTTAAAAGACTTTTAGTCAGGAGTTTCAGTCAAAGACTAGCAACGTGATTATGTACATCTCTACTCTCATCCCTCTTGGGCCTCCCCATTCCACACGTAGGTCCTATACCCATTTCCTAGAACCCCAGCATTAGCATTACTAGAACCTGCAGCACAGCAAGCAAGATAAATAGATTTTGCCAGGCTTGCTCCTAGAATGATTAGAACGGAGTCCAGTAGCACCTTCATGATGAACAAGGCAGATGCGATTTTGGGCTGTATCAACAGAAGTATAGTGTCCAGATCACGTGAAAGGATGTTATTGCTTTACTCTGCTCTGGTTAGACCTCACCTAGAGTATTGTGTTCAGTTTTAGGCACCACAATTTAAGAAGGATAATAGACAAGCTGGTACGTGTCCAGAGGAGGGCAACGAAGAGGGTGAGGGGTCTGGAGACCAAGTCCTAGGAGGAAAGGTTGAAGGAGCTGGGTATGTTTAGCCTGGAGAGGAGACGACTGAGAGGTGATATGATAACCATCTTCAAGGACTTGAAGGGCTGTCATAGAGAGGATGGTGCAGAGTTGTTTCCTATTGCCCCAGAATGTCAGACCAGAACCAGCAGGTTGAAATTAAATCAGAAAGAGTTTTCAGCTAAACATTAGGAAGAACTTCCTGACAGTTAGAGCGGTTCCTCAGTGGAACAGGCCTCCTTGGGAGGTGGTGGGCTCTCCTCTTCGGAGGATTCCAACCTTTGGAGGCTAGATGGCCATCTGACAGCAATGCTGATTCTGTAAACTTAAGCAGATCATGAGGGGGAGCGCAGGAAGGGTTGCATCACTGCTTAGTTCTTGTGGCCCTTTCTTACACACCCAGGGAAATGCTGATCGCCACGTTGGGGTCAGGAAGCAATTGTTCTCCAGGCCAGTTTGGCTGGAGATCCTGGAGGTTTTTTGTCATCTTCTGGGTATGGAACAGGGTCACTGTGTGTGTGGGTGAAGTATTTGTGAATTTCCGATATTATGCAGGATGTTGGACTAGATGACCCTGGAGGTCCCTTCCAACTCTATGATTCTATGATAAGATTTCTGGGGATATAAGTGTTCGAGAGTCAAAGCTCCCTTCGTCAGATGCAAGTTGGAATGGGGACCCACAGGTACTTATATCCCAACCTAAGTTACCACTGGACTTGATTATAACTGTTCTACTTCAGGCCAACATGGCTACTCTCTGAAACTATGCTTGTTTAACATTCTGCTGACCAGTGGTGGTGGTGTAACAAGGGGATGCTTTGGTTGCAACAGAAAAAAAAGGGGGGGGACAAAAACTTAACCCAAAAAGATGAATTAAGAACTGAAAAGGTTAATTGGATGCAAATTAAGGGGCCCAATCATACAATATTCACAATTAGGTTTGCATAAGGTCCTAGTTGTGAATATTGTATAATCTGTATTCTTATTGATTTGGGCCTATAACTGTTTTTAAACCAATCTGTCCTTATATATAAAAAGTCTTTTTGAGTGGCAAGGTTCTATGTTTGCCAAAATCAGTTGGCTCCCTGATATGTCACTCAGAAGCTGTCTGTATCCACTGGCTGTGTTGCCTGAGTTCTCTCCCACCCACTGCAGCCTAGGCCACCCTTCTCTGACTGGGCCAGTGTTTCAAGGTCATTTGTATATGGAAGCTAATTGGACTTCACTCCATTCCACACCTGAAACTCCCCCCCCCGCGAGACAGTTGTAACTGTCAGTTGCATATGCGACTGAGGTAAAATATGTCCTCACCCACAACACATCACTTCCCCTTCAAAAGAAAGAAACCCAATAACACAACCATGCCACACCACAAAAAAGACAGATCACACCACAAAAAATGATAGGAAAAGGTGCCAGCAGTCACCCCATTACTGCACCTGAGAGCGCTTCAGAGGGTGGTGTGCAGGTCCTAGGTCCCAGGTTCATGTTATAAAAGCTGCCTGGGGGATTATGGACCATTCACAAACTTTCTTCCTTAACATACCTCACAGGGTTGTTGTGTGGATCATACAGGGGAGAGGAGAATTATGTCAGCTGCTTTGGCTACCCTTTCCCTAGGCACAGGCTGCGGGGGGGGGGATGTAAACCTGAAGACAGACAGGCAGATAAAGGTAGGCTGATGGTTGTCTGGAAAGGACATAGGGTTGCCAGCTCCAGGTTGGAAACTTCCAGGATATTTTAGGGATGAAACCTGCTGAGGGTGGGGTCTGAGGAGGAGGAAGAGGAGGACCTCAGACAGATACAATGCCATAGACCCCACCCTCCAAACAAGCTGTTGCCAATCTCCAGGTGACAGCTGGAGAGCTCTTAAAGTTCTGGTGCTAATTCAAATTGCTGGGGATGTGTTGCATTCTGGCAGGGGACACTGAGTGTAGAAAATGAATTATTGACAGAGTAGTGTTCTGGAAAATCTTTAGGAATTGTTTAGTCCATTTACCATGGGGCACCCATCCAGAGCCTATGGCATTTTCTCACTCTACTGGCATCAAAACCAATTTAAGGCAAAATAGAGATATGGAGACTTTCCCATCCTCTTTTGAATCAATGTGTGTTTGTGGGCAACCCTAGGCCTGCCAGCACTCTTCATGCCTCCTGACTGGCATTACTTCAGTAGCCCTGGTTGCTTGCTCCTGTTCAGCAGGACCCTGAAACTATGGAAACTGCCTGGGTAATTTTGGACCAGCCACAGACTTTCTGCCTAACCTACCATGCAGGGTTGCTGTACAGAACACAAAGCGGAAGAGGAGAATGAAGTAAGCTGCTTTGCTCCCCACTAACAAGAAAGACAGAATTTTGTTTAGGAAGAGGCTGCTGAGAGGGGAGGAGATAAAGTTGCCAACTTTAGGTATGGAAATTCCTGGTGATCTGAGGGGTGGAGCCTGGAGAGGGTGAGGTTTGAGGAGGGGTGGGACCTCAGAGAGGTACAGTGCCATAGACTCCACCCTCCAAACCAGCCATTTCCTCATGGGGAACCATTGTTGTCAATCTCCAGGTGGAGGCTGGAGATCACTCAGAATTACAACTGCTATCCAGGAGGGAGGGGGAGGAGATGGAAAGCTGAAGTCAGAGGGGCACATAAAGGTAGGTTGATGGTTGGCTTGGAAGGAGATAGGTTTGCCAACTCCACACTGGGGAACTCCTGGAGATTTGAGGGGTTGAGCCTGGAGAGGGTGGGGTTTGAGAAGAGGTGGGACCTCAGACAGGTACAATGCAATAGACTCCACCCTCCAAACCAGTCTGTTCTGCCTGGGGAACCATTGTTGCCAATCTCCAGGGAAGGGCTGGGAATCACTCAGAATTACAACTGCTCTTCAGATGGCAGATATCAGTTCCCCTGAAGAAAATGGTAAGCTCTGTGTCATTATACCCTGCTGAGGTCACCACAGCAAATTGACGCTGAGTGCCCAAGACCAGGGCACCTGCCCAGAGGCTCTTTCTAGAGCTCATTGTATGTATTTCCACAACAGGCCTTATTCCTAGTTTGTAATCAACACATGTATTTTTGTATAATTTGTTTTATTCATATATATTGATATTTTATACTTATTGAAATTATTAATTGGCATCCAATTAACCTTTTTGATACTCTGACTGGTGGCAACTCCCCTGGTTTTCCTGATATTTGGGATTCTTGTCCAGAGCTGCCAGAGATCGAACCCGAATCGATCTATATGTTCTACCACTAAGCCCTTTCCACTGTGCTCATAATGCCTTTTATCATATAGCCACCAACATCCTACCCAGAAGCCACTGAGCCGACAGAAAATGGCTTCTGTTTTTGCCTGACATGAGACCTGCTCTTTTCAAGATTTGTCATATTTTTAAGCGGCAGCTCCCCTTCTCATCCTGTGCTTTTAATGCTAAAGGATAACTGTAGGTAGAATGCCAATTTTCACCTCCAGTGTACAATTAATAACTTCATTGGCTAGATGTCCAATAATCAATTTGCACCTTTAAAGATGTGTGAGTTTTGTCACTTACATTGTTCAGCTTCTGGGCATTTGAGTAAAATCCACATACGTAGTTGGCTATACTAAAACATGCCATATGAATGTCTTCTCGCCAATGTGGGGGTTTCCCTCCCCCCACCCATATGCAACTTCTTCATTTGAAAAATTGCCCTTTCTATAAAGGATTTCTGGCAAAAGTAGTGGAAAATTAGAGCTTATAACTATGAGGTAAATGAGAACGGCCGTGCCTTTTCATTTTCTCCTTCAGAGTTATTGATGAAAAACGAAAAATCAGCTACTATTGTCCACAGCATTGAAGTCGCCCCTGGGAACAAACCAAAGGATCACAGCTTGGCATGCTCTAAAAAAGGTCTGTGTATCAAGCTGAATGAAGCCCACCAACCAAGTATGCCTTCCTCAGACCACAAAACCAAGGAGAACAAGAACGGCAGCCCCAGCCTCCCTGTGCAGAAGCGAGACAATTACATACTGATGTCCAAAAGTGATGAAAACTTCCCAACGCATTTCAGAAATAATCTTCCACAGGGGTAAAATGTACCTCAGGGACAAACAACATCTGAGACTGGGAGGGTTGCCAGGCAGTGGCTGGCAACCAGCGGGAGGGTCGTGGGCAGCAATATGGGAGGGCCACACCACCAGCTGTGGTGCCACGTCACTTCTGGTAAACAAATGGAAGTGACATAAGTAACTCTAGGAATCACCAGAAATTCTGTGGTAAAACCATAGAGTTTCCAGCGATTCCTAGAGCTACCCTATGTCACTTCCATAGGAAGTGGTGGGGGGAGACTGGATTTTCCTGCCAGTGTTGTGGGCCTGATTCAAATTCCAACATGCAATCATAGAGTTTCCAGTGATTCCTAGAGTTACCTTATGTTACTTCCAGTTTTTTACAAGAAGTAACATGACATTGCATACAACTGTTTAAGGGTTTTTTTCTGAGCAGCAGTGAGCAACCAAAGAAGGCCCCAAGGGATCTCCTACCCACACCGGGGGAATGGGACCTCTTATGACAGGACATACTATTTAATGTTAAAATGTAGCTACAACGGGACTGATCTGGATCTGAGGTACAGTGACGGGTGGAGAAGTAAACCTTTCCCCTAAGGAAAAAAGACAGGAGTACCTATTATTTTTGCTCATTGAGACTTCTAGCGGGGAGGGGAACTAGACTTTCCTGCCAGTGTTCAGGGCCTGATTCAAATCCCAACCCCCATCTGGTTGCTTTTAGCATTAAAAAAGCATTTGGGGAGATTCCCATGTAACGGGTAGTTCAGCCCCTATCTAGGTACACCAAGTTTGTTTCCAAATGGAGCCAGGCTTGTGTTGTAGCCTACAGCTGCACAGCAGCGACGGGACTTCCACACAGCAGGTTTCCCCACAGTTTCCTTGCCCCCTGTCCCTTGGTGGTGGCCATCTCCCCTCCCCCAGGTCACTGGAGCTTTTTTCCGTGTGTTCTTTTCACCCTAAATCAGCAATTGAATATCAATCACAAACAAAGAGAGAACATTCGTTAAGAGATTGATACTCCATTCTTCGTTGCTGATGGCACACTTGAAAAACAGTGGCCGAATCTGCATTTGCATTTTTAAATCAGTTTCGTGCTGCTGTAACGCCGTCAAGCATAGAGAAAGACAGCGTCACAGCAGCACGAAACTGATTTTAAAATGCAAATGCAGTACGAAACCGATTTAAAAATGCAAATGCAGATTCGACCACTGGTCTACAGTAGTATCATAAAGCAAAGCAGCCATATAGGATTAGCATAAAGGACCACTTAAATGCTACCTCAGACATACAGCAACCAGGTCCAATTGTCCTGCAAGTTTTTCCTCTGAAAGGCCAATCTCCTTGGTGCCATCTAGAGCCTTTTCAACCGTCTCCCATTCCTCTAGAATGGCCTTCCCGAGGAGATCCGTAAAGCCCCCATCTTACTGTCCACTTAACAAAGAATCTCTCTCTCTCTCCCACCCCCTCTGTGTGTGTGTGTGTGTGTGTGTGTGTGTGTGTGTGTGAGAGAGAGAGAGAGAGAGAGAGAGAGAGAGAGAGAGAGAGAGAGAGAGAGAGAGAGAGAATGTGTTCCAGGATTATCAGATGGCTTTTTCAAAGACTGAGGTCCTTGTTCCAGAAGACAAGACCAGGTATCTCCACGTGACCAGGAGACCTTCATTTGATCGTTCCAAAGATACCATTCAAGGTTCTTCACCTTGATTGAGATGCTACCCCTCTGGAAATCTAGATGTCCCTGTCTCAGTCACAACCTCTGAATTAAAATTCTCCTCCCTTTCTACTCCACATTTTTTGGATGGTATAGCAAAGAAAGCTAATTCGGGTATTACACCATAGGTGAAATCTAGGACATAGAGAGCTCATTTTCTTCAATTAGAAAATTCTTTGGCATCACAGAGCCGACTCAGACTAATTCCATCAAAGACGGAGGTTCTGTGACTGGACAGGAGGGATTCAGGGTTAGGGTGCCAATTCCTGGCTTGGGATGGTGTACCTTTAACACCAGGTGCCGATTGTCAGGAGCCTGGGTTTGGTTTCTGGATGCCTCCTTGTTGATGGGGACCCAGATCCCAAAAGTTGCTAGACTGGTGTTTCTTCAGTTACACCAGGTTAGGCATCTGGTTCCCTTCCTGTCTTGCCCTGTCCTAGCCACAGTGATCCATGCAACAGTCACCTCCAGCCTAGACTACTATGACTCCCTCTACGCAGGGCTACCCTTGAGACTGAACCGGAAACTACAACTGGTCCAGAATGCAGTGGCGCAGGTTCTTATGGGAGCTCCATCTACAGCGCACATTCATCCGGTGCTCCACCAGCTGTACTGGCCCGAGGTTGAATACTGGATCATGTTCAAGGTTTTGGTATTAACCTTCAAAGCCCTAAATGGTCTGGGACCAATGTGTCTATGGGACCGCCTCTCCTGGTATACCCCCAAGAAAGCACTATGCTCAGGCTTTCTTGGCCCTGGTGCCAGCCTGGTGGAACTCTCTGCCAAGTGACATCCGTGCCCCGTGGGACTGTTCTGCTGGGCCTGTAAGACAGCTAGCCTGGCTCCTTCCTTCCTTCTCTCCCACACAGGGAAAAAGGACACCAAATTGTGTTCCTTTAATGTGCTATCTGTACAACGTTAGTTGAATTGTTCCGGATGTTTTTAATGCTTTTAACTTAAGAATAATGTTATTTGGAAATGTTGTCACCCGCCCTGAAGCCCTGTGGAGCAGGGGAGGGCAGGCTATAAACCGAATAAATAAATAAATAAAACTTTCCAGCTGGGACAATCTCAAAGTGCTCAGTGGGAGTCAAATGGGTTTGTCTGCACCAGATATACACCATCACTAGTGTGAAGGTTTTTCTGACATATTCAGTCAGTGTTGAATGTTTACAAAACCACCCTCAAAATGGCGGAATAGCAGGCAAAGAGTACGAACAATACTTCACTACATGTGGAGTGGCAAAACTGAGGCGAATCAGGGCCTGGAACCACTCCCTTCCGAACTGGAAGGCCACACAAAACCTACATGCAAGAAGCCATTACATAAAGCCAGACAAGAAACCTGCCTCACCCTTCCTGGCTGGCCGAGCGCACACACGCCCTGTCACAGGGTGACTTTCTCTGAACAAAAGTGAGGGGGAAATTAATTTTACATCTGAACTCAGCCTAGGAGATTACAATAGGCTAATATTTTTAGCAGGAACACGCCCATCAATGGCTGATCCTTAATCGCCCGGAGGGAAAGATGTTTTAAAATGTTCCAAGTGTTGGCAGGCTGAGCTCATGAAAACTCTCCTAATGTTGCCCACCCTTTCCCTGAAGAGAAACCAAAAACAGTGGCTTCATCAGACTCTCTCTTTCTTCTGCCCTGTGCTGATAGGCAATACCTTTTTACCACATGCTTTAAGTCATATGTCAAGAAAATGGGCAAGACATATGCGTCTGACACAACCTAAGGCTGCGGTCAGACACACTAAATAATCCACTTTCAATCCACTTTCAGTGCACTTTCCAACTGGATTTTGCCAGTTCACACAGTAAAAATCCAGTTGGAAAGTGCCCTGAAAGTGGATTATTTAGTGTGTGTGACCGCAGCCTGATAGTCAAAGCTCCTTGAAGCTGGCCTGAAGTCCGCCATTTTGACTCAACAATCCCTGATGCAGTTTGGTTTCTCCCTTTGGTGAACTGAATCTGTGAATGTTTATGCTCTTGAACTTCTTCTGTTTCCCCATGTTGAACTTCCCCCCATTAAAATGAGTGCATTTTTAATGTTATTTCTATTGAGTTAAATATTTTTTTAAAAAATGCCTTGGAAGCACAGAAGCTTTACACAGTAGAAGAGAGAAGAGATTGGATTTATATCCCACCCTTCACTACCCAAGAGAATTTCAAGAGTAGCTTACAATCTCCTTTCCCTTCCCCTCCCCATAACAGACATCCTGTGAGGTAGGTGGGGCTGAGAGAGCTCTTTTGAGACCTGCTCTGAAAGAACTTGTAACTGACCCAAGGTCATACCAGCAGCTGCACGTGGAGAAGTAGGGAATCAAACCTGGTTCTCCCAGATTAGAGTCCATGCACGCTCCTAACCACTACACCAAACAGTATCCCCAATCCTCTGTTTCCTGGTTAAGGGGGAAATGCTATTCAAACAAATTACAAAGATGATCCGACTCCAATGGTAACAAGAGAAAGAAATTTTACTTACAAAAATAGAAGCACATCTTACATGACATATTCATGTTGGTACATTTAATTTATTGTGAACAGATTAACTTCAAAAAGGTTATCTTGCTACAGCTCCAAGCCAGGTAAGAGAAAGAAAAAAGGTCCTATATAAGATGAAAGCAGCAGGCAAGCAATGGTCAAAGAGGCTCAACATCTAACCAATGAGAGGGCGGTGCCAACTGCCCAGTGTACCTAAGTAAGAGAATTCTCTTAACCCTTTCCCTCCCAGATCCTCTTGCATGCAGAGTTACAATATGCAACAATTTTCACCTTATTTTGATGCATGAATGGTTTATGATTAGGGTAATTATGGGAAGTGGAATTTCTTTTTCCTGAATTCACTTGTTTAGATATAGCCATTGATTCAGCTTATTCTCTTTTAAAAAACAGATTTCTCTTTCACTTCTCCTTAATTTCTCTTTTTTTAAAAAAAGTCAAAGCACCCTTTATAACTTCAGCCCAGGTAGCTGTTGCATGTTACACACCACACAGTGGTACTCTTAATAGGAGGATAGGAAGGTAAAGTAACTTTTTTTCCCACCATAGAGAACAATGGAGGAAATGGGGGCAACCTGTTTGGGGGCCCATGGAATTGGACCCCCTGGTCCAATGTTCTTGAAACTTGGTGGGTATGTTGGGAAGAGGCTCCATAAGCTATCCTGTGAGTTTGGAGCTTCTCCCTGAAACCCCCTCCCTCCAGCCCCCAGAATATACCCTATGTTTTCATCATTGACTCCAATGGCCCATAGGACATAATAGGGCCAAATTGCCACCGAATTTCTTTCATTCCCTCCTTTCCCTCTTTCCCTCCTTATTCCCTTCTCTCTTTCTTTCTTTCTTTCTTTCTTTCTTTCTTTCTTTCTTTCTTTCTTTCTTTCTTTCTTTCTTTCTTTCTTTCTTTCTTTCTTTCTTTCTTTCTTTCTTTCTTTCTTTCTTTCTTTCTTTCTTTCTTTCCCACCTTCTTCTCTTCTCTCCTCTTTCCCTGTTTCCCTCCTTCTTCCCTCTTTTTCTTTCCCTCCTTCTTTCCTTCTCTTTCTTTCCCTCTTTCCTTCTCTCTACTCTCTCTCTTTCCTTCCCTCTTTCCTCCTTCTGTGGCCCAACTCTCATGAGAAGGAGTTTAAACTTTAAACTACTTCTCTCTTAGCTCCCCCACCCAGACTAGCTGGGGAAGGAAAGGGGAGGCTTTTGAAGATGCCTCCCCCCTTTTGCTTCCCCTTCTGACATCACTTCCGGTGATGTCAGGGGGCGTGGCATATGCTAATAGGCTAATAGCTCATTAGCTTACCATATGCTAATGAGCTCCTTCAGCTGTTTTTCTACGAAAAGACCCCTGCCTCATGGGGTTGCTGTGAGGAAACAAATGAAGAGGGAGAGAATTGTGTTGGCTGCCCTGAGTTCCCTTGAGGCAGAATGGGATGTAATTAAGATTTAAAAATCAGTGTCATAGTCCTCAAGGTCTTCCTGCCACAGCTGCTTTTGTGTGCTGCTGCTTCTTAATAATATGAACCCTTTCTCTCTTTTTTTCTTCAAAAAGCCATTTTTCAAAAAGCCACCAACAAAAAGGAAGTTCTAAACACACTTTATGTCAGGCCTTCTTTTCAAAACGGTTGGAAAAGCCACAATTCAGCACAGAAGCACATGCGCGATCAATCGGTTCCACTAGCTTGTGAGACTTTTTACTGCCCTTTATGGCAAATGATCACAAGGAACATCACTTCAGTTAAACCCCCTCACTTACCAAGCTACAACAGAAAGGGGGGGGATAAAACAAATTAGTTTTTCAAGGCTAAGCCTTAAGAAATGCCAAGGGCCCTATTAACAGCCACGCACTTAATAGTGCTTTGCATGCACGTGCATATTTGTTGGAACACACACAGAAAACGTCGTGTATATTTTCCTCCTTTCTTCCTTGCAAGTTCATGCACTGCATATGGATTTCAATGGGACGAAAAAAATAAATTAACCATTCAAGCTGCATCACAGAGATTGCCCCTTCCATACTGGAGTTCAGGGTGGGGGACACAACACTCAAAGTTGCCAGTGACCTACATATGAGAATTTCAGAAAGTGTAAGGCCAAGGTATGGATGTGATTAATATAGCTGACTGGTTGATTGGCAACCACTGGTAGGTTAAAGTAGTTACGGGGGAAAGACGCCCATCCAGAATCACTAGCCAACAGAAATAAGCCCGATCTTTTTTTTCCTGACAGGATTTGGTATCTTTTTTTGTGACAATACTTAGTACTACGGAGTACCAGCACCTTGTTCCAAGGCTCTCTCAAAACCTGATCCTCAGGCACTGGCCCACCCTACTCTGCCAGAGAGAAAGAGAGAGAGAAAAAGAACTCTCAGGAACTAGATTTGTCAGGTCTCCTGCTATGGAGGGAAGCCTCCTTCTGGCAAACCTGACAGAAAAGTTTTAAAACAGTGTTACTACTTATGTCACTACCTTACCTTCTTAAAATTCCATTAAAATACCAGTAATTCTATAGTAAATAGGGTAGCTCTAGGAACCACCAGGAACTCTATGGTTTACCATAGAGTTCCTAGTGATTCCTAGAGCAACTTGACATCACACTTGGATTTTCTCTGGAAGTGACATAACAGCATCATGCTGATGGTGCCCCCATGTTCTTGCCCCCCGACTCCCATCTTGGGTTCGCAACCCTAGTACTGCGTATCAGAAAACCTTAGGATACAACATTAGAATTGTTTCTGCTCATTTTTAAAATACAAGACAAAACTATCTTTCCAGTTTAGGCCCTGAGTAATGCCATCAAATCTTAAAATAAAATTTGAATAAATATACTCTTTAGCAGGTTTTAATTTCCCATGGACACGGCCAGTCTCTCAGGGCTGCCCAAAGCCACCATGTTACTTTATACTCCCCATTTCAAGCCTCACTCATGCATTTAAAGAAACACAAAATTAAGAAGGAAAAGGTGAGGAATTCAAGACCAGCAAATGGTTAAAAGGCATGATTTAGTATTCCTAGAGAGGCTTCTAGCTGCTGCTTGAAGCCCTGAGATTGAAGCTATCAGCCAAAGAGGCATCGTGCCAATTAGTCCCTTGTTTTCGCATGACAGAAAAATGAGGTAGGATTCTTGGGCCTCCACAGCCATACAGACCTTGGAAAATCTGTACCCCTATTCCCCTCCATTTGGCAGTCCTGCCTTTTCTGTGTGTGTGTGTATAAAGGACTGTAATCGATCCTGCCGACTGATGTTACAGAAAACGCTTCCAGACTTCTAGGACGCCCACAATCTGTTCAAAGAGGCACCATTTTAGTACTTCACGTCAAATGCCAATAGAGCGAAGGGATGCCATTAATGCATTTGTCAATACAATGGAACGTCTTTCATTTCCGTATCCGAACCGAGGCAAGCGAGCATACAATCCCTGCCACCACCCACTCCACTTTTGGAAGAAAACGTTCACTTCCTAATTATTTAACATGAGAAATGTGGGAAGGGGGAAGAAATCGCTCCTCACATCATAGCGATTACACTTGACAATTGTTTTCTCACTTCGGCAGCCAGGCTAGCAGGCTCCGTGATGTAATCTCCTTAACAGGGTGTCTACCATTTCATGTTCAGCAGAAGGAACGTAGAGTCCTTTTACTAGTGCTGAAGCCACAGAAGAAAGCCGGAGAGGTTGTTAAAATAATGAACAGTTAGAAGAACAAATTTAATTCCCTCGCAAGAGCACCGGCTGCCAAACTCGTAGACACAACTCACAGAGGTCTTGTGGGTTTGGGCAGCTGGGAAACAGGAAGGGAGTATGACTTCCATGCCCCCCAACAATGAACCTGGGTGACTGTTACACCCATTACGAAATCCAGCGGTGAACTCAACCATATAAATAGATCAGGGAAGTCCCGTCTTTCTCCCAGTACGCGTGCATCTGTGTCTTGTTAACTCAGCACCCCACTTGGATAATGATTTCATAAGAAAAACCTGTTTTGAGTTTGATGGATGGAAAGGCCCTATAGAAAAAGGGGTGAACAAGTATGTTTCGCTAGAACTTCACTGACTGCCAATATGTTTGTCCTTATAACAAAGGAACTTCCAGGGTCATCTAGTCCAACCCCTGCACAATGCAAGAAATTTGGAAATACCTCCCCCTGCTCCCCCAGTGGCCACCAAGGAAAACTACCAAAGAAAACCAAGGAGACCACCAAGGAAAACTGGGGTTGCTATGCAGAGGAAGTCCTGCAGATGAGGTTGCTATGAGATAGTTACAGTTCAACAATGGGCGATTCTGCATCTAGCATTCGCTCCACATTTTCTCAACTGGGAGGAAAAAGTGCAGCTTAAAACCACATTCAAATACGTCGGGGCAATGCTGTACTGACTGCAGAGTCACCCCTGAACGGCCATAAAATAGCCATAAATCTATGCGGAAGGTATAATTAAATCCGAGGATCAAAGAACTCGAAAATGGCATGGAGTGTGGAAGCTACCATAAAACCCGATAATCAGGGGTTGTTTCCAGTTGGAACGAGCCGGGATGGTGTTCTGGCAGGAACAAGTCCAGGGCACATGCAGTGGCAAGCCCCGCCCCCAGCAGCCCTCAGTCAGGCCAGGAGAAGCGGGAAGCAGTACCTGCTGCCTCTGCTTGCTGCCACCGCTGCCACCAGCCAGAATGCAGGGTAAGTTGGTGGGGGTGTAGGGGGCAGGGGCTTGTTTCAGGTGGGGTGGGTGGGAGCCTGCGGAGAGCCCCTCCAGCTTTCCCTGGCCCACCTGCCAAGGCAGGCGGGCCGGGGAAGGCCCTGCAAGGAGTGGGGAGGCATTTAAATACCTCCCTGTGCCTTCCCCGGCCCGCCAGCGAAGCAGGTGAGTCGGGGAAGTCCTGGAGTGAGCCCCCTCACCTGCCCTGGCCTGCCCTGGCCTGCTTCTGTCAGGCAGAAGTGCCTGAGATCCTTCCCCCCCTTTTCCTTCACCCCGCTTGGAGGCAAAGGGAAGGGAGAGGGGGAAAGGAATGGAACCCAGGTGCTTCTGCCTGTCAGAGGGGCTGGCATGCTGGCCCCTCTGTCAGGCAGAAACCCCGGAGATCCCACCCCCCTTTTCCTTCACCCTGCTTGGAGGCGAAGATGTCAGGGGGTGTAGCATATGCAAATAAGTTATGCTAATGAGTTATACTAATGAGTTCCTGCAACTCTTTTTCTATGAAATGACCCCTGCCGATAATCAAAGGAAGTGAAATCAGCATGCAGTGCAGAGGGGAATTTCTGTTCCAGTGTGGGTTTTGTAAAATAATGGAGGGAAAATCCAATGCAGAATCAGCCAATGAAATAATGAAAGTGACATAAAATTGTATGATTTCCAGATTGCTCTGCTGACTACCACTTTTCCATCTGCTTTCAAGTACTATAGAAATAGTAGTAACATTTGTCTTAGTGGGATTAAAAGTTTGTGATAAAGCCCTGCATGGAGTAGATCTTTGTATAGCTGTAATTTAAATTTTTAGCAGCAGATATCTCTGATGATATTAAAATTTGAATATATGCTCCAGAATTATATTGCTAGTAACCATGGCCTGATTTCTGAAATGTATCAGGTGCTAATAAAAATGGACGATAAAGGTCCTATATCAGGGCAGAAAGAGTGGGAGTCAGATGGTGAGATGTTGCTGTCAGAGAATGCATGGTCGCAAATCTGGAATTCAAATGCTTTTTCCTCTCGGAGAATAAGTGTGAGAGTACAATCATTTAACATTTTGTCTCGTTGGTATCAAACTCCACAGCAGTTAGCACGATTTTATGCAGCATAGTCACCTCTCTGCTGAAAGGGGTGTGGTTATATGCACATTGTTGGTGGCAATGTGAGAGAATTAAACAATTCTGGAAGACAATTTTGGACCAAATATTCCTCATAATGGGGGAAGTTGTTCCATTCACACCGCAGATATTGTTTCTTAATTACTGGAAGAATAACACAGTCCCAAATATCAGGAAAGAGCTGACCTCATACCTTCTGATAGCTGCCAAAACATCTATAGCTGCTAAATGGAACTGCCCAGATGCACCTACGTTTCATATATGGCAACAGAAGGTATGCAATATGTACATAATGGAAAGAATTACGTATAAAATGAATCAGTTTGAAAATAATTCTCTTTCCTCAAATTTTGTAGAAGTGTGGCCAGTAATATTGAACTACTTGATGCAGATGGGCCTGGTTCCAAAACAACTGAAGTACTTAATTGAAATGCCATATTAAGGATGTTTGTAGGTTGCAAGATCTGGTGTTCGGTATTGCTTATTTGTCTTCTGTTTCAATTGTCTTTGTTGCTGGTTAGGTTATTTTTTTTTTGTAGTATGTTTCGTGTTTGTGCATTTGTTGCATGCACTAAACATGTGTACTAAATACATACGCCCTGCGTCTGCTTTGGCAGGGTATAAACTGAATAAATAAATAAATGAATATAAATGAAATAAATAAATAAATGCAAATTGTCAAATAAAATTCTCAACCCCCCACCCAAGCCTGTGGTTATGTCAGTATATAATTGTATTGTATTACTATTAGGTGTATCTTTGAAGGTTTCTGGTTTGTATTATCTGCATTGTAGAGGAATTTAATTTCAGCACTCTGAAAGAACTAGAATAGTTTAACAAGTTGTTGTGCATTATTTTATTTTATTTTGCCGTCAAGTCACAGCCTACTTATAGAGACCCCATAGGGTTTTCAAGGCAAGAGAGATTTCAGAGATGGTTTGGCATTGCCTGTTTCCATGTCAGGACCCTGGTATTCCTTGGATGTCTCCCATCCCGAATACCAGCTTAGCTTCTAGGGTTGCCAGGGCCTTACCTTCTGCCAGCAGGGGAGGGGGCTCCAGCCTGCTCCCCTGGATCATTTGGAGCACCATTTTTTTTAGATTTTAGCGAAATGCTAGAGCGTCTCCCGTGCAACATGCCCGGTGTGATGACATCACCTCCAGGGGATGGCAACCCTATTAGCTTCCAAGCATAGGCATAGACTATAGGGGGCTCAGGGGCTCTCATGCCCTCCAAAATTTTCCAGGGAGGAACTGAGCCTCCCCCAGGGCAACCAGTGCAGGCAATACATGCAATGCTTGCAACCCCCTCCCACATCCCCCTCCCAGCTTTGAAAGAGGAAAGGGTGGGTTTTTTTACTTTTTAAAAAACCTTTTCTTACCAATTTGCTGGGCGGATGGGCAGACACTAGCCTAAGCCACGCCCCCAGCTCCCAGCAGCCCTCAGTCGGGCCAGGAGGAGTGGGAAGCAGCTCTCCTTGCCGCTGCCACCACCAGCCAGAAGGGTAAGTTGGTGGGGGTGTAGGGGTCAGGGGCTGGCTTTGGGTGGGGTGGGAGGGAGCCAAGGGCACCTAGACCATGGGTGGCTTGGGTGCTCTGGTGCAGATGGTGGCAGGGGCTGCTTTTTTGGTGGGGGAGGGGTGAGGCCGGTGGGCTGGGAGGGAATACTTTCAGGGCAGGGGTGGGGGTGATGGAGAGACTGGCAGTCTGGCAGGGTCTGCTTTCGGGGTGAGGAGAGGGCTCTGGTGGGGCTGGCGGGGACTGCCTTTGCGGGGGCACAGGGCTTCGGAGAATACCCGGGCTAACCCAGCCACAGCCCCCCCCCCCGAGAAATTGGTAAGTCTACGTCCTTGCTTCCAAGATCTGATGATCTTAGGCTAGCCGGGTCTACCCAGGCCAAAACATTGTGATCTATGGACTATTTTTATCGAGAATAAAGATAGAACCAGAAATAAATGTAACCAAGAGAACATTATTATGGTACTTAATTACAGCAGCCAGACTGACTTTTGCTCAATGTTGGAAGCAAGACAAAATACCTGAAACATGGGAATGGATTAAGAAGATGTTGTTTATGGCAGAAATGGACAAACTAACAAGAAAACTAAACAACGAAGAAGATGAAACCTTTTTCGAAGACTGGAAAGACTTTCAAGAATACTTGTTGAAAAACTGGGATGTTAAACGTGGTTTGATCTGTTTTGATAGCTATTAAGGAGAAATTAAAAGAGATTTAGATTCTTGAATTGTTACCGTTAGTAAGAGAAAATAAGTTTAGTAGTAAATGTAACGAAATAAGAGAGATACCAATGGGGTTGGAGCATTGCGGGAAGCCTTGTTTGGGGGGGAGAGGGTAAGAGAAAATGGATATGTATTTGCCTTTTTAAATTGTATGATCATGAAGTATATCCAATAATAAAATGTATTTACAAAAAAAGAGAATAAAGATAGAACCACTTTAGGACTGATTCTTCCATTCCAGGGTGATTGCAGGTAGATCAAGATGGTTAGTCGTGTTAGCAGAAAAGAGCAAGAGTCCAACGGCACCTTAAAGACTAACAACATTGGTGGCAAGTCACTGCTCACCTCTTCAGAAACTGAGCGCGATGGTTATAGAACTTAGGATTTCATTAGCAAGTTCCACTTGCTAATTATCGCTGCTTCGCAAAGCTAGTTTCCCGAGACCACATTCAGCCGATCCTTAACATAGTAAATGCAATCCGAATGGTCTTGTTTCCACAAATATCAAACCCATGGCCTTGCTCTCAAATGTTATCAAGTGAACGTGATGCAACGTTATAGATTTAAGTAACAAAACAATGAACGGCTTCTATTAAAAAAGGATCTGCTAGACTATAATAGTTAAATTGCTCGGAAGGCTCTTATAAACTGAGCCCTAAATAAATGTATCATTTTTATGTTTGCACATTAGTGGGACATTCGGACGTGCCTAAAGCTTGGGCTGTTCGATAAGGATCAATATTTACTGACCTGTTAACAAGACCCAGTCCCAGGGTAATTGTTTCTTTATTTGCTTTAGAATTCATATTTTCAAAACTGTGTTCTGAAAAATGGCTCTCCTGCAACAGAAAGGAGCACAGTTTGGGGGATGGGGGCAGGGCCAGGGCAGGTCAGGCGGTGAGGCCCTTCAGCCAGGCCAGTTTTCCTTCCAGTATGCCTCTCCCTGAACGGTTTGACCAGTTTGGTGCAGTGAAGTGCATGAACACTAATCTGGGAGAACCGAGTTTGATTCCTCACTCCTCCACTTGCAGCTGCTGGTGTGACCTGAGGTCAGTCACAAGTTCTGTCAGAGCTGTTCTCTCAAGGGCAGTTGTTGAGAGAGCTCTCTCAGCCCCACCTACCTCACAGGGTGTCTGTTCAGGGGAGGGGAAGGGAAAGGAGTTTGTAAACTGCTCTGAGACTCCGAGTAGTGAAGGGCAGGGTATGAATCCAATCTCCTCCTCCTCCTCCTCCTCTTCTTCTCCTCCTTCTCCTTCTTCTTCTATTACCTTGCTGGAGAAGTTGCTCAAATGATCCTTTGTTGCAAATTGGAGTCCTTTGCTGCCTCTCGCTTAACTTTTCACTCTGTCCCCCTTTGCGTGAACTCGGCCTGCTTCTCCCGCCAAAGCCAATGTGAGAGGCCTCCAAAGTCTTGCTTCTAAACAATGGGAGGGACGGAAATGAATGAAAAAGAATGAAAAATAAATCTGGGGAGACTGTTCATTCACTTCGCATTCATTTTGGTTCCCCTGTATTGCAGAAACAAATGCTGCAGGTTCCAAACCCAATTGATTTATTAATTGAGATGTATATACCCTGTCTTTCCTACTGTCAGTAATAGGCTTGCCAAGTCCTCCCGGGGGGCGGGTAAACTCCTGCCCGAGAGGCCCATTACCCGCCCCCAGAAAATCGGGCCCTGGGGGGAACTCCACCCCCTTCCGGCAACGTCCCCAGCGTGATGATGTCACTTGGAGGTGACATCATCACGCTGGGCACGTTGGGGGCGGGACACTCTACGATTCGAGGGAAAACTCTATGTTTTTTCCTCGAATCCTGGTGGCCCCACCCCCAACGTCCCGACGTGATGACGTCACTTCCGGGTGGCGTCATGGCGGCGGCATGTGTGCTTTGCACGTGCTCAGGGACTCCAGGGATAGAGCGGGACTCCCCCCGCTCTAAGGTAATTTACACTTGGCATCCCTAGTCAGTAACTCAAAAGTTTTACACATTGGGGGACCTGAAAAAGTGAGCAGTGACTTGCAAAAGCTCATACTCTGCCACCAATTTTGTTAGTTAGGAAGATCTTCCTGACAGAGGGGTTCCTCAGCGGAGCAGGCCTCGTCGGGAGGTGGCGGGCTCTCCCTCTTGGGAGGTTTTCAAACAGAGGGTAGATGGCCACCTGACAGCAATGTGGATTCTGGGAACTTAGGCAGATCATGAGAGGGGGGGCAGGAAGGGTTGCATGGTGGCCCTTTCTTACTCACCCAGGGAAATGCTGGTTGTCACTTTGGGGTCAGGAAGTAATTTGTCTCCTGGCCAGTTTGTCTGGGGATCCTGGAGGGGTTTTTTTGGACATCTTCTGGGCATGGAACAGGGGTCACTGGGTGTGTGTGGGGAGAGGTATTTGTGGATTTCCTGCATTGTGCAGGGAGTTGGACTGGATGACCCCGGAGGTCCCTTCCAGCTCTATGATTTTATGATTCTAGTCTATAAGGTGCTACTGGACTCTTGCTGTTTTCTATTTCGGTAAGGCAGACTTTAATAAACTCAAAGGCATGATGAGAATCATTCCATGGGCAAGACTGCTGGAAGGGAAAAAGTGAAGGGTGGGCTTTCCTAAAACAAGAGCTCTTTGCAAGCTCAAGCTGTCGCTATTCGAAGAAGAAGACGAAGAAGACGAAGACGACGAAGAAGAAGACGAAGATGACGAAGACGACGACAAAGAAGATGACAAAGAAGAAGAATACGAAGAAGATGAAGATGAAGAAGAAGAAGAGGAGGAGGAGGAGGAGATTAGATTTATACCCTGCCCTTCACTACCCAAAGGAGTCTCAGAGTGGCTTACAAACTCCTTCCCCTCCCCACAACAGACACCCTGTGAGGTAGGCGGGGCTGGGAGAGCTCTGAGAGAACTGCTCTTTCACAAACAGCTCTGACAGAACTATGGCTTGCCCAAGGTCATCCAGCAGCTGCATGTGGACGAGTGGAGAATCAAACCCCGTTCTCCCAGATTAGAGTCTGCACACTTAACCACTACAACAAACTGGCTCTTCCAACAAGAAGGAAATATGGTACAGGGTCCGAGAAGCCGGTGAGGATGAGCAGAGAACTGTGTGATGTGCTAAGGGAGAAAAAGGAAATGTTCAAGAAATGGAGGCAGGGACATACCCCTAAAGAAGAGTACCTGTGGGTTGCTAGGCACTGTAGGTCAGCCTTCAGAGAGGCCAAAGCTCACAGGGAGCTGAACCTCCACATGTAGGTCAGCCTTCAGAGAGGCCAAAGCTCACAGGGAGCTGAACCTGGCCAGGGAGGCTCGCTACAACAAGAAAATCTTCTTCCGATCTGTGAGGAACATCTGGATATAAACCAACATGATGCTAACATAGTAAAGGTAAAGGTTTCCCTTGCTCGAAAGCCAGTCGAATCCGACTCTAGGGTTGCGGTGCTCATCTCCGTTTCCAAGCCGAAGAGCCAGCGCTGTCCGAAGACGTTTCCGTGGTCACGTGGGCAGCATGACTAAACACTAAGGCGCATGGGACGCTGTTACCTTCCCACCGAAGTGGTACCTATTTATCTACTTGCAATTTCTTGCTTTCGAACTGCTAGGTTGGCAGGAGATGGTAACATATTAAAACATTATTAACAAAGCAGAAAAAGGAAGTAAAAATCCCTGTATTCAGCTTCATCTCATGCTGACATGCATATCGCTATTCAGTCTAGGAGAGGTTCCTGTGCTCCTATGTGTCATGCTACACCCGCTCGGGCCTTCAGATACTTAAAAACCCAACAACATCAAAGCAGCCCTTTGCACTCGAAGAACTTCAGATGTAGCAAACGGTGGGTGGGGGTGGCCCCCTCTCCTTTTTTATCTCTTCAGAGCCGATGAAACTTTGCAATTCAGAAGAGGGAAGGGGGCCTGCCAATACAACAGGTGGCTGTTTTTGTTGTGGATTTGTTTTTATCCAATAGAACGGTGTTGTTTATCTTACCAAACTGTAGAGGCGGAGGGGTTGCGGAGGCTGACAGAGGAAATTAAAAAAGGCTCCGGCCCATTCTGTATCTAGCATTCACGGCATTGTTTTGCCAAACCCACACCGGAACAGGGAAAGATGTGGCTCAAAACCACATTCAAATACCCCGGGGCCAACACCCCGTACTGACTGCAGAGTCACCCCTGAATGGCCATAAAACGGCCATAAATCTAGGCAGACGGTACCATAAAACCGAGAGATGAAAGGAAGTGAAACCGGCATGCGGTGTGGAGGCTGCCATAAAATCCCGACAATCAAAGAAAGTGAAAGTGGCGTGCAATGTAGAGGGGGATTTCTGTTCCAGCGTGAGTGTGGTAGAACAGCGGAGCAAAGGCCAGATGCAGAACGGGTCTCTCTGAAGGCATCTTTTTGAGAGCCAGTTCGGTGTAGTGGTTAAGTGCGCGGACTCTAATCTGGGAGAACTGGGTTTGACTCCCCACTCCTCCACTTGCGCCTGCTGGTATGACCTTGGGTCAGTTGCAAGCTCTGGCACAGCTGTTCTTGAAAAAGAGCAGTTCCTCTCAGAGCTCTCTCAGCCCCATCTACCTCACAGGATGTCTGCTGTGGGGAGGGGAAGGGAAAGGAAAGGAGTTTGTAAGCCGCTCTGAGACTCCAAGTGAAGGGCAGGGTATAAATCCAATCTCTTCTTCTCTTCATCTTTCCAAATCAATGCACCTTTCCTGTTTTGCAGAGGAGACCTGTTTAAAAAAAAAAACAGGTGGGGGAAATATCTGGTACGTTAACTTGTCCCTTATTTTAATTCTGATCAGGGCGGGACTAAAAAGAATCAAAACAATGAAACGAAGCACGTGGAAGGAGAAGGAGAAAGTAGATGAGAGCAATTAATGGGACTCGGGGCCCCGCTTTCGGCCGCCTGCTGACTTTGATGATTGAATTAAGAGCGTCGTAAGAATAATCCGAAGGCTCGTCCTTGTCCCGATCATCTATGTGTTTATTTAATTATCTGTCCAACCAACTCTCAAATAAATTGGAAACAGATGCCAGGTTGTCTTTTTAAAAAAAAAAAAAAAATTCAGTAGCTCCATTAGCTACCCGCCCCCCGCTGCCGCCAGCACGCGAAGCCATGTCATCATTCAGAGTACGCACAAAAAAACCCAAACAAACCTAGAAACCAAGAATAGGTCGTCACGTTGTGACTATGTGATTCACTGAGGAAATTTTAGAGCTTTTTACCTGCAATCTTTACGTGGAGGAAGATGAGGGAGAACTGAAGGGCAACGAAAAGGCCTTTTCCTTTTGTCCACCTGTGAAGGTAGGAAGAACATGGTAAGACCGGTAGATAAAAATGATGGGCTCTTCCCGGGGGAAAAGAGAGCAGGAAAGCTGCTATGTATTATCTGAATATGCTTATCGGACACTTAATAACAAAACCATTGCTGAGCTAAAGAGAGCTGGTTTGGTGCAGCGGTTAAGTGCGCGTACTCTAATCTGGGAGAACCGGGTTTGATTCCCCCACTCCTCCACTTGCAGCTGCTGGATGACCTTGGGCAAGCCATAGTTCTATCAGAGCTGCTCTCTCAAGGACAGTTCTGGAAAGAGCTCTCTCAGCCCCACTTACCTCACAGGGTGTCTGTTGTGGGGAGGGGAAGGGAAAGGAGTCTGTAAACCGCTCTGAGACTCTGAGTGAAGGGCGGGGTATAATCCAATCTCTTCTTCTTCTTCTTCTTCTTCTTCTTCTTCTTCTTCTTCTTCTTCATCCTCTTCTTTTAAAAGTGACTCACAAAATGGATGGAAACAATTCACTCTCTGTTCCATTTTGTTGCGCCATTCCTCTGAGGAGCTCGGGGCAACAGATGACATTTTTTCCTCCTCCATTTTATCCTCAAAGCTATCCTGTGAAGCAGGTTATTCTGAGACTATTTATTTATTTATTCATTCATTCATTTTATACCACACTTTTCACCCCAAAGGGAGCCCAAAGCCACATACAACACCATTCGCCGCTCCACACTGAGAACGAGTTTAGCATAGTGGATGGAGTGTTGAAGTAGGATCCTAGGAGGCCTGGGTTCGAATTGCACCTTCTACCACAGGAGCCCCCTGGGTGACCTTGGGCCCATCACAGGTTGACCTACCTCACAGGGTTGTTGTTACTGCGAGTGAATGGAGGAGGACAGAATGATGTCCTGAGCCACTTTGAATCCCAACTGCTCAGAATAATGGGATAGAAATGAATAAACGGATCGTCCTCCATTTTGTCAACCCAACAACCACCCTGCGAGGTGGGCTAGGCTGGGAGAGAGCGACTGGCCCATGATCACCCAGACAATTTCCATGGCAGAGTGGGAATTCAGACCTGGGTCTCCCAGTTCCTAGTGTGACACTCTGACCACTACACCACGCTAACGCACTCCGAGTCACCCAATGTTGTCTCACAGCACAGCAGGGATTTGAACCCAGGTATTTCCACTCCTGCCTAGACCCGGATGGCCCAGGCTAGTCCAGTCTCATCAGAACATGGACACTAAGCAGAATCAGCCCTGGTTGGTAGTTGGATGGAAGACCACCAAGGAAGACCAGGGTTGTGATGTACATGCAGACAATAGCAAACCATCTCGGAACGTCTGTTGCCGTGAAAACCCTACAGCAGGGGTGTCAGGCCCCCGGAGGGCTTCTCTCAGGCCCGCAGTGGAACTGGCTGTCTTCTGCTTCTTCTTCCAGTTCTGCTGCTGCTGCATCATCGTAGGTTTGCAGCTTACAGATACACACACCTGAATAGCATACTACTCAAGATTGCAACAGCACAGACATTTGGATGCAGTAATTCAGAGCAAAGGGTGTCAGTTATCAGACACTGTTCAATGCACAAAATATTGCAAGGGTGCTAATGTTTTAAGCATGTTTTTATTCTAAGTAAAAAAAAAGAGACCCTTTTGTGTTTGTGTCTTTTATAAAGTTTGTATCTCCACTACCCTGGCATTACCTTTTATGGCACACCTGGCCCGGCCCAACAAGGTCTCATTTATGTCAGATCCGGCCCTTGTAACAAATGAGTTCGACACCGCTGCCCTGCCAGAAGTCACTTTTGACTTGACAGTACTTTCTGCCACCATTTCCACTCCTAGCCTAATACTCTAGCCACTAAACCACACTGCACAGGTGTAGCATCGACATAAACAGGGAGGCTGTTAAGTATGCAACTCAACAAGGTTAGATTTCAGCAAAGTGATTTCAGCTTCGTTGTAACAGCAAACCCAACTCAACAACACACAGAGAGAATAGTGGAGCACAGCTCCCTTTTTAAATGATCTGGGCTGTCAAAGCCACGCCCATAAATAAGTTAACATCCAGTAACAATGCTGGGATAAAGGCCAATGAGGTCTGTTCCCTCCAAAAACATATGTACAGTTATGATTGGATATCAAGGTTTCACAGAAACTGACCAATGGGAATGTCACAATTTACAACCCCTTCTTATGTCTGAAGCTTAACATAGGAAAAGATAGGACAGATTCCAGCTTCAGGACATAACAGAGGCCTTTTAAAATTCTTAGGACAGGGGAAAACATTGTTGCCGGTCAGCTGTTCATCTCATGTCCCCGCTCTGACTACAGCCGGGCAAGGCACCACTTACTCACAGCGTTCTATTTTTGTCTAACTGAGCGGGACCAAGAGACAGAGTAAAACCGAAATCTGGTGGCACCTTCAAGACTAACAGAACGCAGTTGGAGTCCAGTGGCACCTTTAAGACCAACCAAGTTGATTTCTGGGGATAAGCTTTTCTGTGCACGCATGCTTCTTCAGATAGGTAACGGAAGCAGTGTGCACGCACATGAAAGCTCATACCCAGAAGGAGGAGCTGGAGGAGGAGGAGGAGATTGGATTTATACCCCGCCCAAAGGAGTCTCAGAGCGGTTTACAATTTCCTTTCCCTTCCCCTCCCCACAGCAGACATCCTGTGAGTCAGGTGGGGCTGAAAGATTGCTCGTGAGAGAACAGCTCTGACAGAACTTCTGACTGACCCAACTCGTGACGGACCCAACGCAAGTACGCGCCCTGTGTTTCTCGAAAGCTTATGCTGCCATAAAGTCTGTTTGTCTTAAAGGTGCTGCTGGGCTTTCCCCTGTTTTCCTACAAAGTGATAATTGTTTGCAACCACCCACAAAACGAAGCGCCGACTCGAAAGGCTGCTGGCTGAAAGGGGCCACCCCCCCAAAGCCCCTCCTAGATCTCGCCGTTCCAGAATAAAGCCAGGGAACGATTCGGTACGGGAACAGTTTAGAGTCACTGCACTCCATTGTTTAACGTAGTAATTAAAGCAATGATACGAGTTAAATTGTTAGCATTATGCAGCGCTGCTGCATTCAGTGTTTGCTAAAATCCATCGGCGGTGAAAGCCCCTGGTTCAGCGAGCCAGCCAAGTGAGATGTTTAAAAATGATTATCATAAAGATACATTTGCTTTATTCTCTTTTCTATCAATAGGATAGATTTGCTATTATTTATACATAATACGCGTCTATATTTAGGCATGAATGCAAAGGCAATATGCAGTCGGTTCAATTTCATAATGGCCTTTTCTCGCATTTAATCGACCTTCCTGTTTGAAAACATGTAATTTGTGGGAGAGATTCCAGAGTGCCACAGACCAAGGCTGCAATCCACAATGGGACTACTCAAAGAGAAATTATCATTTTGGGTCCCAGCAATCTCCCACTCAGATAACAATACATCCGCAAAACGGCAGCGCAAAGAATAAAGTCAGACAGAACAATCACAGTACTTAGCATTTATTAACTGACAAAAGGCGCGATGCGGGCCCATTAAAAGCAATGGGAGTTGTGTCACTGGCTTCAATGGGAGGTAGATTGCATCTTCAAACCCCAGGTTGTAAAGGTGATACGGATCGTTGAGATTTACTCAGATTATTTCCCCGACCTGAAAATCCACTAAAGCAATTGAAATACAAGCCGCGCCAACAGATATTATTAGCGTGATAATCAACGTGCATTATAAAAATGACTGTGGTTTGCGTATGACACTGTGTATTGAGAGCTAACTGGTCAGGTGCCCAACCTCGGATGGAAATTTAATGCTGCTCTCCTGTCCCCGGGCGGTAGATTTGCATGAAAGAATCCATCTACCTGTTCACTTGTTTGTCTAATTCCTTTTAGTGCCTTCAGACTTGCCAATGCTTTTGCACAGTTTTCCACCCCGCTTTACAGACACATTGCCCTATGTATTCTGAAGTTTAAAGGTGGCGGCATTTGGGGAAATCTGGCATACATCTGTGGTTGTACATCTGTGTTCCCATCCTGGGAATTAACTCGTTAGGCAGGAACAGATTATACATTGCAATATTACTCTTAGTTTTTGTTGTTGCTTTATTTCACTCACAGTTACACTACAACCGGGACTTCATAGTCTTAGAGTGTTAGCCCAAGCCTCCCCTTGTCACATGAAGGATGATATCCTGGCCACGTTAGGGCCAAAGCTGGCATAGGGCAAGTCTAGCCCTCTCTGTGTGCAAAGCCAACAAGCCCGGACATGTTGCTCAAGACCATCTCTCTCTGACTTGTTCAGCCATCAAGCTCAGATACAGCAAGCACGTATCTGTCTTTGTGAAAGGACAATGCCTTAATTTCATCCTCTCAAAGGTATTGGCATACCTGCATTCCAGCTCTACATCGCACAATCAAACCTCCGGACTTTGCCCCTTGATACTAGGACCACCTCAGCCATGGTCTATTGTCCTCATTGTCCTCTGAATATTTATTTATTTATTTATTTATTCAATCCATAGCCCAGCCATTAATGGAGCCAAGACCTTGCAATTGCCCAATGCTTTGCTAACATTCCCTTCCCAAACCTGGACTTCCTTTGTCTGAAACCCCTTTTGAGCCATTACCGGATCCCACATCTCTCTTTGGTGCCAGTTTGCTGAAGTGGTTAAGTGCGGTATGCAAACGGCAAAGAAAGGATTGATTCAACAGACAAGGCTGGTGAATTTTTGCGTCAACATGGTCGTCCACCACGAGAGGGAGAAGGCCCCCCGGATGGCACCAAGGAGAGCGAAGAAGGAGAGACTGGATCTTCCTCAGAGGACTCAGACTCTAAATTGGGAGCGGTAGCCCCCAAATTAAGCTATCATTTAAGGGGAAAAAGAGGGGGAAAATAGTTTGTTAAAGATCTCTGGAAGATGCAAGCAAGAAATTTATTAGTAGAAGGCAGCTCTTTATGAAACTATATTCATAGTAGCGAGTGAAAAGAATAACATTTTAGTGAGATGATCATCTTTCGTGGAAGTCAATTCACATTTAAGAGATAGATTTGTATCTAAACCGATTGTATGATCACCGACTCTTGGGTTTTTAGAGGTTATCTTTTCTTTCTCCCGTAGAGTGTAGTTCCCCACCCTGGAATTTTCTGTTGTAGTTTGTAGTAAATAGAAAAAGCAATAAAAAATCCCCTTTGGGGGGGCCAAAAAAAAAAAAAAAGTGCGCAGACTCTGATCTGGGAGAACCGGGTTTGATTCCCCACGCCTCCACCTGCAGCTGCTGGATGACCCTGGGCAAGCCATAGTTCTGTCAGAGCTGTTCTCTTAAGGGCAGTTCTCTCAGAGCTCTCTCAGCCCCACCTACCCTGCAGGGTGTCTGTTGTGGGGAGGGGAAGGGAAAGGAGTTTGTAAGCCACTCTGAGACTCCGAGTGATGGGCGGGATATAAATCCGATCTCCTCCTCCTCCTCCTCCTCCTCCTCTTGGGTCTTCACAGATGCGCTTGCCAGCCATCACAGACTTTCCTCTTCAGAAGGTAGCTATAACCCCATCAACTCTTCACCCTCTCTGATCCCCTGAGAACACCTCAACCCTTTATTTCTTAGCTCTTGTTTCTGTGTGTATGTGATATTTTTATTGAATTAGCTGAATGTACTATTGTTCAGTTGCAGAGTCGAGTCCGACTCTTCGCAACCCCATGGACCGGATCATGCCAGGCCCTCCTGTCTTCCGCTGTCCTCTGAAGTCTGCTCAATTTCGTGTTCGTTGCATCAGTGACACTGTCTAACCATCTCATCCTTTGCCGTCCCCTTCTTCTTTGACCTTCAATCTTTCCCAGCACCAGGGTCTTTTCCAGGGAGTGCTCCCTTCTCATTGGGTGGCCAAGTATTTGAGCCTCAACTTCAGTATCTGGCCTTCCAGGGAACAGTCAGGGTTGATTTCTTTTAGGATTGACTGATTTGATCTCCTTGCAGTCCAGGGGACTTTCAAGAGTCTTCTCCAGCACCACAGTTCAAAAGAATCTATTCTTCAGCGTTTGGCCTTCCTTATAGTCCATCTCTCGCAGCCATGCATTGCTACTGGGAATACCATGCGGACTTTTGTTGGCAGGGTGATGTCTCTACTTTTTATTTTATTAATAAATTCGTACTAATAACTTTTATTAATTAAATTTTATTAATAAATTCCCAAAAGATATTTCCTGTCTGTCGTCTGTGCTGTTCTAAGAGGGTTCTGACTCTGGTATAGTCGGAGGACAATCCCTGACTTGCGCAACTATTAAAGAACGGTCTCATAGCTAAATTCCCCCTCATAAATAATAGAGACCTGGTGTTATGGCTCACAACAGCGACATGAAGAGCTTGTATTTCTTATATGTGTGCTTCTGTTACTAGAATGGATGTATTTGGGGAGGAAGCATTGAGATTTCATGAGAATGCTGATGATCTATAAAATGATGCACTGGGTGGAGAAACTAGATAGTGTCAGGACCTGCTCTGACCCATCACTGAAGTAGGATAGAACCTCATTCTCAGAGGAAGTTCATCCCATAGACCAGGGCTATTTTGGGGCAGGAACACACAGGAACGGAGTTCCGGCTGGCTCCCAAGTTGGCCACGCCCAGCAGGGACTCATTAGGATAAAAGGCCACACCCAACAGCAGAAACTCATTAGGATTGGCTACATGAGGGGCGTGTGGCCTAACATGCAAAGGAGTTCCTGTTCCACAGAAAGCCCTGGGTTTTGACAACAAACAAGGGTAAACAGAATAAGAAGCAAAAGGTGGATGTGGCTGGATGGCCACACTTCTGGTAACATGGGGGTGTGGCCTAATATGCTAATAAGTTTCTGATGTTGGGTGTGGCCTCTTATGCTAATGAGTTCCTGCTGGGCTTTTTCTACAAAAAAAGCCCTGGCACAGACCATGTCACACCTGAGGCTCCAAGTACCTCAGAGACAGCAAATCAAAGCTCGAAAGCATACTCATCACAGCAGAATTGATCTACACACTTGATGAAAGTGGAGAACTGGAACCCCATCTCTGGATATATCTGCCTCCAGAGCCCCACGGCCCCAACCCACTCCTAGAACATAAGAAGGTAAGAAGAGCCCTGCTGGGTCAGACTCATAGTCAATCTAGTCCAGCACCCTGTCTCACACAGTGGCCAATCATTTCCTCTGGATGGCCAACAACAGGTCGTAGGGGCCGAGGCCTTCCCTTGATGTCACCTCCTGAATGTGGAGTTTCCCCTCAGCCACCACAGCTAGTAGCCATTGATGGACTTATCCTCCATGAATCTATCTAATCCACTTTTAAAGCTGTTTCTTTCTGTGGCCATCACTACGCCCTCTGGCAGCGAATTCCACATTTTAACCGCGCTCTGTATAAAGTAGTATTTTCTTTTGTTCAGCCTGAACCTACTGCCCATCAACTTCATTGGGATGCCCTCGAGTTCTAGCCTTTCAGGGGAGGAGGAAAAAGTTCTCCTTGTGAACTCTCTCCACCCCGTGCATAATTTTATAAACCTCTATCATGTCCCCCCTCCCTTAGTTGTCTCTTTTCTAAACTGAAAAATCCCAGACTCTTTAGCCTTTCCTCATAGGGAAGGTGAGCCAGTTTGGTGCAGTGGTTAAGTGCACAGACTCTTCTCTGGGAGAACCGGGTTTGATTCCCCACTCCTCCACTTGCATCTGCTGATGTGACCTTGGGTCAGTCACAAGCTCTGGCACAGCTGTTCTTGAAAAAGAGCCGTTTCTGTCAGAAATTCTCTCAGTCCCACCTACCTCACAGGGTGTCTGTTGTGGGGAGAGGAAGGGAGAGGAGTTTGTAAGTCGCTCTGAGACTCCAAGTGAAGGGCGGGGTATAAATCCAATCTCTTCTTCTTCTTCTTCTAGGTTTCACCAGACTGCCAAGGGGGTCCCTAAACACACAAAAAAGTTAAGAACCCCTGCTATATAGCCTTTCTCAAAAGCTCACCATTAATATCCTAAAACAATTCATACTAAATAATGTACTTTAACTAATAACCCCGACAAATGTGGCTGATAGATCAATCACCAATCTATCCCCGAGTCTACCTTTCTAATTTGCAAAGTGATATATGCAGACAGACGGCCCAAATGCAAATAGACTGACTTGGCGTGCTTTTGATTATTTTTTTCTTTCTTAAAAAAATATTAAATAGAGGGTCTCCCTCTCCACTGCCTCCTCCTGCACTATGGGGGGGGAGGGAAAGAACTTTGCTTTAGATAGTAACTCACTTTCTGAAAAGCCCAGCGCAAGATCATAAAATCCCGTTATTTAAGTGGTACGTACCAGCTAGGCATGGCCTATGAAACCCGGCAGTAACTTACTCTGTTTGCGGTTTTCCATTTTGTTAGACTCTATGGAGCCATGAATCTATCTTGTCCTGAAAACCCTGAAAGGGGAAAGAATGGGCTGCCGTGGGGCAGGCGGTGGGGAGAGGCCTGAAAAAAAAGACTATAACGCTAAATTTATGTGCCACAGGAGTAGCGTATCTGGCCTCCGAGCTGATTAGAGCCAGATGTTGGTAACAATGTTGGTGTTATGGTCCAACTGCAGGTGAGGGAATAAGCCCCCTTCCGAGGGGTCTCTCGGCAATCAGTCCAGCGGTTTCTCCTGGCGCTCGGCTCAGACGTTTCAGTGCGCGGCCACAATAGCATTGTTGTTCTCGAACATTAGATCGTGTGTCATGTAAATGAAGTTAAATATATCGTTTAACTTGACAAGGTGATTAGGGCCAAGGATACATATGTTCGGCATTATAAAACCAGCCAAGGTTAAACAATAATCATATTAATAACGGCAGCGGGGGCAGGAAGGGAGAGAAAGAACGGGGGGTTGCTATATATTTGTGCAGTTGTTTTATTGTTTCGGCTTATCGAGAGATTTTCGCATTTTTCGCTTCCATCCAAACGCAACGCAGGATAAACAGAGCGTGGCGCGAGGGCCGTGACCAGAGGTAGATGCTACTCTTTGCCTATATAACAAAACATTTATAAATTCTCCGCTGGATGGTTTTATACGTGACAAACCGACAAGCCCAATGGCACGTCTGCGTCGCACTCGTTCGGTTTGCCTGGTTTACGTTTGCCTCCCTTCCCTTTTCCTCATTAGTGGGAAATGATCGGTGCATTTGCATCCACATTCAGTGGAGGAGAAGAAAGAGCAACCCACTTGCAAGCCATGAATCCACCCTCATCGGTGCCAAGAAATGCCTTCCTACCTCCTTGGGGCTTTGTGATATTTAGAATGTTGCGTTGTCTCACTAAAACATATTATGGGCTCCATTAACTAAAGGACGTGGGCCTCTCTTCCCTTCCCTTCCCTGCCCGCCTAGCTCTCATTAGTGTCAAGGAGGGGGTTACGGTTGACTAAGAACATGACCAGGTTCCCAATATTTTTTGTATATGTTCGATTTCTGTGGGATTTCTCCTGGGCTGGAATTGTGGGGACACGTTTCGTCTGGGTTGGGTAATGATGAAGCATTTAATGAGAAGGGCGAATACTTGGACCCGAGTATGGCTGACTGCAACGTTGCTTTCAAACTGGATCGGTTGGTCTTTGGCAAGGGGATAGCACCCTAGAGGTACAAATAGTAAATATCTTACATAACCGCTTTGAAATTCTTCACTAACAAAGCTGACTGCAGACTGGTTCAAAATGGGATGACATTTCGTTTGTCTACCCAAGACCTGCCTAGCATGATCCACAAGGCCAAATAGACTCTACCAACAATGTGTAGACTGTGGTCTATACTGCTGCATATACCTTATTGCAAGTAAGATCCTATTATCCTATTACTGAAATCGCTGGCTTAGGATCAGCTTAAACTGAGTATAGTAACCTGAACCTTGACTGTGGTTTTTATTACTGTTTTAAATTATTGTTTAATTATTATTTTAATGATTGTTATTGAGATTTGTGACTTTATAACCCACCCTGAACCTGTCCACAGGTAGGGCAGGATAAAAAAACCCAATAAAATAAAATAAATAAATCGTGTAATTTTTGTCCCGCTTATTGTGTCGTACGAATACTTATGCTCTGCTTCAGTCATAAGAACATAAGAGAAGCCAATGTTGGGTCAGGCCAATGGCCCATCCAGTCCAACATTCTGTCACACAGCGATCAAAAATACCAGGTGACATCAGGAGGTCCACCAGTGGGGCCAGGACACTAGAAGCCCTCCCACTGTTGACCCCCCCCCAAATACCAAGAATACAGAGCATCACTTACCCCAGACGGAGAGTTCCTATCTGTACCTTGTGGCTAATAGCTCCTGATGGATCTCTGCTCCATATGCTTATCTAATTCCCTCTTGAAACTGACCATGCTTGTAGCTGCCACCACCTCCTGTGGCAGTGAATTCCATGTGTTGATCACTCTTTGGGTGAAGAAGTACTTGCTTTCATCCATTCTAACCTGACCACTCAGCAATTTTATTCAGTGCCCACAAGTTATTGTACTGTGAGAAAGGGAGAAAAGTGCTTCTTTCTCTACCTGCTCTATCCCATGCATAATCTTATAAACCTTATAAAAGTCCCTTCTAGTGGTTCCAGACTTTGAAAATCCTAATGCAATAATTACTGAATGTCCCATTTTGTTGATTGTACTGACTCACTCGGTGTAATCCGCCAGGAGTCCTTGTGAGAAAGGCAAATACAAAGATGATACAGAAAACAAAGAGAAGCATGGCATTCCTCCATGTGACAGGGGAATCAGGCAATTTCTGATCTGCCCTTTGGATTAATGCTGGATCCAATTAGGTCCAAAATGGAAGGTGGTCAAACCCATTTTAATACACCAATGAGAAGAGTCAAGACTGTCCTCCAATTTACTAAATACTCTTTAGTTGCAAATCCTGTTGAAGCAATAGGAAGCGTTCTAGGATAGCAACCTTGAGGCAGAAAAGGGGCACTTCACATATTATATTTTAAGATTTTTTAAGCAGACACCAAAATACGTGATATGCGAATGTGAAAAATGTGTTGGAGTATATTTGCCAAGAATTGTAACTTATGCAGCTCCCTGTTGAGTGTATACCTGACCACAAAGACAGACTTGCTATTATGTAACTAGTGAAAGGGTCATATAGCCATGGAGCAAGGTAAGAATTTAAGAACGCCCGGAAGAACCCAGGACTTAATGGGGATATTGCTTTCTTATCTCACTACATATGCTATTCAGTCCTTACATTTATTTGTTTGTTTGTTTGTTTGTTTGTTTGTTATGGCCCTTGAGCAGCATAGATACAGTCCTTACATATGTATTCTCACCAAGAAGGGCTATACATCCTCTTTATTTTAGTGTTATTGCTCATTTGGAATAGACGATTGGAATAGTGATTACAGTGTAATGCAATGAATATTGGAATGTATTGCTATGATCTGGTGACAGAGGAGACATAACACTGCCCAAGCATTCACCCCGCTTCAAAGAAAAGGATGCTGTTAGTTGCCTTCATGCTTGAGAGGGGACGAATGGAGCATAACAACGTGGTCTCAGTTAATTACTCTTAGCATTCCACAATTAAGAATGATGCATTTACACATCGGTCTCCTATTTTGACATATTTATTTACTTCACTGTGTTTCCCCTTGTAATTAAATCTAAACAAATGGTGACTATATAAACTTATCTTGTTATTCTTGTTCGGTCTCTGCATCTGTCAGCATTTCATTATGTTGTATGCTAATTTGCTGTTCACTCTCTGCCTACAGACTGTTAACTTCCATTTCAGTGTCTCCGAGGAAGTGTGCATACACACAGAAGCTCACATGGTGCCCTATCATAAGCTGCCCTGAGCCTGCTCGTGGGGAGGGTGGGTAGAAATGTGATAGATAGATAGATAGATAGATAGATAGATAGATAGATAGATAGATAGATAGATAGATAGATAGATAGATAGATAGATAGATAGATAGATAGATACCTTGGATAAAATTTTGTTGGTGTAAAAGATGCCACCGGTCCTACATTGTTTATAGTATACCTTGCCTCAGGCTGTTTGTTGTTCGTGTTTTCTTTCAATTCTGTGCTAAGGCTTGGCCCATGCTAGCCCAATCTTGCCAGAATTCAGAAGCTAAGCAGGGTTGACCCTGGTTAGTGCTTGGATGGGAGACCACCAAGGAGTCCAATTTTGCTATGCAGAGGCAGGCAATGGCAAACCACATCTGTTCAGTTTCTTGTAGTGGTTAAGGGTGCGGACTCTAATCTGGGAGAACCGGGTTTGATTCCCCACTCCTCCACTTGCACCTGCTGATGTGACCTTGGGTTAGTCACAAGCTCTGGCACAGCTGTTCCTGAAAGAGCAGTTTGTGCTAGAATTCTCTCAGCCTCACCTACCTCACAGGGTGTCTGTTGTGGGGAGGGGAAGGGAAAGGAGCAGGGGGTCTTTTTTGGGGGGAGCGCACCGGAGCACAGCTCCGGGAGCTCAGGAGCCAAGCCCCGCCCCCAGCCAGCGTCCCGGGGAGTCTTTCAGGCAGCCGAATGTCAATTTCAGCTCCATTATATCCTATGGGCCATTGAAGTCAATGGTGAAAACATAGGGTATATTCTGGGGGCTGGAGGGGAGGGGATTTGAAGAAGAAGAAGAAGAAGAAGAAGAAGAAGAAGAAGAAGAAGAAGAAGAAGAAGAAGAAGAAGAAGAAGAAGAAGAAGAAGAAGAAGAAGAAGAAGAAGAAGAAGAAGAAGAAGAAGAAGAAGAAGAAGAAGAAGAAGAAGAAGTAGAAGAAGAAGAGGAGTTTGGATTTATACCCCGCCCTTCACTGCCCAAAGGTGTCTCAGAGCGGCTTACAAACTCCTTTCCCTTCCTCTCCCCACAACAGACACCCTGTGAGGTGGGTGGGGCTGAGAGAACTCTTAACGCAAACAGTCCTTGAGAGAACAGCTGTGCCAGAGCTTGTGACTGACCCAAGGTCACATCAGCAGGTGCAAGTGGAGGAGTGGGGAATCAAACCCGGTTCTCCCAGATAAGAGTCCACGCACTTAACCACTACACCAAACTGGCTCTCCCCAAGAGACCCACCAAGTTTCAAGAACATTAGATAGGGGGTTCAATTCTATGGGCCCCCAAACAGGTTGCCCCTATTCCCTCCATTGTTCTGTATGGTGGGAAAAAAAGTGAGGTCTTGTTGGGCCGGGCCAGCTGTGTCATAAAATGTAATTTCAGGTAGTGGAGATGTAAATTTTATAAAGGAGACAAACACAAAGGGTTTTTTTTTACTCAAAATAAAAGCATGCTTAAAACATGAGCGCTCTTGCAATATTTTGTTTATTTAACTGTCCGATAACTGACACCTCTTGCTCTCAATTATTGCATCAAAATGTCTGTGCTGTTGCAGTCTTGAGTATGCTATTCAGGCGTATATCTGTAAGCTGCAAACCTAAGACGACGCAGCAGCAGCAGAACTGGAAGAAGGAGAAGACAGCCAGTTCCACTGCGGGCCTGAGAGAAGCCCTCCGGGGGCCCGATCCAGCCCCCGGGCCGCATGTTTGACACGCCTTACCATAGATGACCAAAACGGCAAATAAGTGGGTTCTAGATCAAATCAAGCCTGAACATTCCCAAGAAGCTAAAATGACTCAACTGAGGCTATTGTACTTTGGTCACATGATGAGAAGACAAGAGTCACTGGAACAGAGAGCAGTGTTAGGAAAAGTCGAAGGCAGCAAGAAAAGAGGATGGCCCAACATGAGGCGGATTGGCTCAATCAAGGAAGCCACGACCCTCAGTTGGCAAGACCTGAGCAAGGCTGTTAATGATAGGATGCTCTGGAGGTCCGTCATTCATTGGGTTGCCATAGGTTGGGAGTGGCTTGACAGCACTTCACACACACACACACACGTCAATAAATAAATAGTGACGACTATCCAGCCCTATTGCAGAAACATGCAGAAACAGTTCTGGTCACCGTATCTCAAAAAGGATATTGAAAAGGTGGAAAAAGTAAAGAGGAAGGGCAACCCAGATGATTAGGGGGTTGGAGCGCCTTCCCCATGAAGAAAGACTGAAGAGTCTGGGACGTTTCAGTTTAGAAAAGAGACAACTGGGGGGGGGACGGACGGACATGAAAATTATCAAATTATGCACAGGTGGAGAGAGTTGACAAAGAGAATTTCTTCTCCCTCTCCCAAAAGACTAGAGCTTGAGGGCATCCCAATGAAGCTGATGGGCAGTAGGTTCAGGCTGAACAAAAGGAAACACTACTTTGCACCGAGAGTGGTTAAAATGTGGAAGTTGCTGCCAGGGGGTGTAGTGATGGCCAGCTTTCAAAGATGAAAAGACAGATTCATGGAGGATAATTCTATCATGGGCTACTAGCCATGGGGACTGAGGGGAACCTCCACATTCAGAGGCACTAAACCTCTTAATCCCAGAGCCAGGAGGCAACATCAGGGGAAGGCCTCGGCCTCTATGCCCTGTTGCTGGCCCTCCGGAGGAACTGGTGGGCCACTGTGTGAGACAGGATGCTGGACTGGGTGGACTATTGGTCTGATCCAGCAGGGCTCTTATGTTCTTATGAAAGAGCAAAAGTTAAATGTGGACTAAAATAATAATATATGGTAATAATATCTCAATTTCTAGTTAGGATTTCATAAAATAAACTTAAAATCATTTTTGAACTTCCTGAATATGAATGAGTTGGGGGTTTCAGGAGAAATTCGTTTGCCAGGTTTTTCCTTACAACACATATCTATGGTTTCACTGTACCTTCACATCATTCAGTGCTGTATTATTTTTTTTACTGGACCATAGACCCTGGAGGTTAATGATATTATCATTTATTTTAAGTTGCACTGCATTATGGTACTCAGGCAATTTTCACACATCTGTGTATCATCATGGCCTACAAAATCAACAGGGAACACACCCGTACAAACACACACTTAAGTTTGCCGTCTACGCACCAAGGTATTCTCAGGCAGGTATTCATAGAGACTAACCTCCAGTCCAAGAACTTCCTCTTCTGCAGAGTGCCAAACCCTCACCGGGCAACACTAGTTACCAACAGTGGTGGGTCCGGAGTTCTCCCAGAATTACAATGGATCACCAGTCTACAGAGTTCCCCTGGAAGAAACGGCTTGTTTGGAGAGTGGGTAGGGCTATCACAAGCTCAACATGAGCCTGCAGTGTGATGTGACTGCGAAGTAAGCTAATGCAATCCTAGGATGCATGAACAGAAGCATTGTGTCCAGATCACGGGAGGCGGTAGTTCTGCTCTATTCTGCTATGGTCAGGCCTCACGTAGAGTTCTGTGTCCAGGTTGGGGCACCACATTTTGGGAAGGATGTCAATAAGCTCGAGAGCATCCAGAAGAGGGCAACCAGGATGGTGAGAGGGTTGGAATCCGTGAGGAAAGGCTGAAAGAGTTGGGTATGTTTAGCCTGGGAAAGAGAAGGCTTAGAGAGGACATGATGGCAGTCTTCAAGTATTTGAAGGGCTGTCATGTAGAAGATGGAGCAGATCAATTCTCTCTTGCTCCGGATTGCGAGACTAGATCTAACGGGTGGAAATTACAAGGAAATCGATACCAGATAAATATCAGGAGAAACTTCCTAACTGTAAGAGTGGTTGAGCAGTGGAAGGTGGTGGATGCTCCTTCACTGGATGTTTTCAAGTGGAGGCTGGATGACCATCTTTCGGGTATGTTGTAGGGCTGTCTTTTGGCTATGCTTTTGCAGAGTGCAGGGGGTTGGACTAGATGACCTGCAAGGTCCCTTCCAACTATAACATTCTATGATTCCATTACTGTTATGACATTACATCCTTACTGAGCTCCCTCCCATTCCCAAAATCCACTTTCCCAAGGCCTCACCCCCAAATGTCCAGGAAGTCTATGGGTGGGTAGCAAACAACCATTTTGTCATTTGTTTTACTGAACGTTGTACAGACTATCTTCAGCCAACGCACTCTAAAACCACTAACCACTTGGGCAGGCTGATACAGACAACTGTGCTACCCAGAGGCTGGAAGAATTCAGCTCCGTGATCTCACTGTCAGCCTGATCTTTTGAATAGGCACCAAGGGTCAAACTACGCAAGACACTAGACGTGGCTCGAGCTTCCAACATTTGTCCCCACTTAGCAGCCACAGTGACTTGATATGGATGATGGAAAGGAGGCTAAATATTCTCCCCTACACCATTTCCCAAATTGAAGTGTCTTTCCCAGCTTGCTTTTTGCCCTGTTATTGACAAAGACAAGATACCAGTCATTTAGCTGTCAGGGATGGGTTGTATTTTCAGTCAGGGATATAGCGCAAGGGGAAGAACTATAGAACTCTTCCTCGAAACCATGGCCCTGATCTACACAGCAGCTTGGGTCAGTCACAGTTCTCTCAGAGCTGTTCAGGAAAGAGCAGTCCTCAAAAGAGCTCTCTCATCCCCACCTACCTCACAGGGTGTCTGTTGTGGGGAGGGGAAGGGAGAGGAGATTGTAAGCCGCTCTGAGACTCTCTCAGGTAGTGAAGGGCGAGGTATAAATCCAATCTCTGCTTCTCTTCTTCTTGTTCCTCTTGGCTAAGAAAACTGTCAGAACTTCTAGCTGTGGAACTGGACTATAGACTCTGTCATATCAATTGACCCTAGGTATTATCCGGAATTAGTTTAAATGTGAACTGACCAGCCGTAGAGTAAAATCGGGGAAGATGGGGAGTTGAGTAATGTAACTGCAAGTGTTCCTGAGGCCTTAGGATAAGAACTGTGCCTTGCTAGATGAGACCAGTGGCCACCTACTCCATCATCCTTTTTCATGGCCGTGGCCAACCATGAACACAGAGGCCAAAGCCTTTCCCTGATGTTGCCTCCTAGGGTTGCCAACCTCCAGGCAGGGCCTGGGGACCTTCCAGAATTACAGCTCACCTCCAGACTACAGAGATCAATTCCCCTGGAGAACATGAATGATTTGGAGGCTGGACTCCATGGTATTGTACCCCAGTGTGGTTCCTGTCTTCCCCAGGCTCTACCCCCAAATCTCCAGGAGTTTCCCAGCTCTCATCTGCCAACCCTACCTCACACTGGAATTCAGAAGTTAAGAACATAAGAGAAGCCAATGTTGGATTAGGCCAATGGCCCATCCGATCCAACACTCTGTCACACAGTGGCCAAAAATACCAGGTGCCAGCAGGAGGTCCACCAGCAGGGCCATAAGAACGTAAGAGAAGCCAGCTGGATCAGGCCAATGGCCCATCCAGTCCAACACTTCCGTCACACAGTGGCCAAAAATACCAGGCGCCAGCAGGAGGTCCACCAGCAGGGCCATAAGAACGTAAGAGAAGCCAGCTGGATCAGGCCAATGGCCCATCCAGTCCAACACTTCCGTCACACAGTGGCCAAAAATACCAGGTGCCAGCAGGAGGTCCACCAGCAGGGCCATAAGAATGTAAGAGGAGCCATGTTGGATCAGGCCAATGGCCCATCCAGTCCAACACTTCCGTCACACAGTGGCCAAAAATACCAGGCACCAGCAGGATGTCCACCAGCAGGGCCATAAGAATGTAAGAGAAGCCATGTTGGATCAGGCCAATGGCCCATCCAGTCCAACACTTCCGTCACACAGTGGCCAAAAATACCAGGTGCCCTCAGGAGGTCCACCAGTTGGCCTAAGGATATAAAGGATCCCTATAGTCAGGTTGTATCCCTATAGTCACCCAGTAGCCATTGATAGATCTAGCCTCCATGATGGCGGGGGTGGCGCAAAATATAAATGGCTTGGGTATCCATGTTTCTTTCCCCACCGTAGAGATTATTATCCCAATGACTGAAATTCTCTGTATGTGATCGTGAGACAGCCCTAAGTAAAGGGAAGGACTTGAAAAGCAAGGCATCTTAGCGTTTGCTTTCCAAAAGAGTAGACATCTGACTTGAAGCGGTCCACAAAGATGAAAAGGTCATTCGTCTTGTTACAACAAACACCCTCCGCTGACAGGTGGGACCTAATGAAAAGCATACGGGGGTCACCGTTTGCACTGTTGGGCCTTTCTTCCAAGCACAGACAAAATAACCCGTTCAGGACGCACGCAAAAAAAAAAAAAATTCAGACATAAGCCACTGACGAACACAGCGAGGACTGTAAACTATACCCGCGCCGGTTGGGGCTTTAATGAGTCATATCAAAGCAAGCAGGCATGCCCACCTCAAACAGACCCCTCGGTATATAATCACAAAGCATACTAGCCCGGCTGTTTACATTAAGGGCCGTCCGTCAGGCGAGCCCCGAGGAGCGAACAATAGGATTATTATACTGAAAACTTGAGTAAATCTACCCCACCTTTCATCAATAGCTTTTATGAACCAGCGATTCCACGGGGGGATGAATAGCATTATTCTACAAAGCATTGTGGGAAAGGGGGGGGGAAGGGAATAAAAAAAAAAAACCAGGAGGCATTGTTCGCCGCACAATGGCTTACTGATAACCAAACAGAGGCAAAAGCACACAGGCGTATTTCATTATTTCCCCGTGAAGAAAAGCAAAAGAATTCTGCAAACAAGCAGGCAGGAAAGAATATGCTTTTAGGGGCCCTCCTGTCTGGTTAAAATGTAACTCACTTGTTAGGTGGCCGGCTAAATCTAGGACGTTGGCTATGGGCTGTCGCTTTGCTCTGTGCCTTTGGAATCATTCTATGCTGACCATTTGAGAATAGAAATACACCTCGGGTCATTTTCTTTTGCTAAGGTGTATTTTGTGAGAGGGAAGAAATGGCTCACGTGAGATCCGCACAGATTTCTGTCAAGTGATGGCGGGAATTCTCCTGGGATGACAACAGATCTTCCAGGTGACAGAGATCAGTTCCCCTAGAGAAGATGGCTGCTTTGAAAGGTGGACTCCTTTGGCATTGTACCCCCCTGAAGCCCCTCCCCTCCTCTATCTCCGCCCTCCTCAGGCTCCACCCCCGAAATCTCCAGATATTTCCCAACCTGGAGCTGGAAACCCTAGCTGGTGGCCAAGGGGGGGACCTGGCAACCCTATGCTGAGGCCCCTCCCCTCTCCCAAACTCCACCCTCCTCGGGCTCCACCCCACCAAAGTGGCCAGGTCCTTCCCAACCCAGAGCTGGCAGCCCTATTGAAAAGTACTGGGTTCGATGCATGAAGAGACGGACTACGACATGCTGAACAAGACTCGTTTATTTGACACCACAAAACGAACAACTGCTGGCCGGCAACGGCCAACTATATACACCCACCCCACACACACCTACAGTCCTATTGGGGGGTTTGAATCTCCCGCCAAACTCCCTATTGGTGGACTACACTATGGACTACGATCCTTGGCCCCTATTGTGTTAGGAGCCAAACTTGGGGACTCTGGCCATAGACCTCTAGTGGCGGCCCACGGACACAACACCTATAACTGGAACCCAGAAGCAGGAATGTTGCAAACTTTAGCATGAATACAACTGAAGATTTAGCACAATTAAAGTCTTCATTTACACACCGGTTGAGCCCTTTGCTGAATCAATGTTTTTGCACAAAATCTTGATCGAATGCCATGACAAGCTAACTGAGCCATGCAGCCACTGACAGGTGGTAAACAAGAGAAGAAGAAGAAGAAGAAGAAGAAGAAGAAGAAGAAGAAGAAGAAGAAGAAGAAGAAGAAGAAGAAGAAGAGGAGGAGGAGGAGGAGGAGGAGGAGGAGGAGGAGGAGAAGGAGAAGGAGGAGTTGATCTTTATATCCTGCTCTTCACTACCCCAAGGAGCCTCCGAATGGTTTACAATAATTTCTCCTCCTCTCCCAACAGATACCCTGGGCGGGGTAAGTGGGGCTGAGAGAGCTCTGAGAGAACGGTGAGTGACCCAAGGTCAACCAGCTGGCTTCATGTGGTGGAGCGGGGAATCAAACCCAGTTTTCCAGATTAGAGTTTGCCACTCTTAACCACTACAACCACACGTGCATACCCCAGTTGGTCCAATCTGGATAGATACCATCCCTTTACCCCCAGTGAATGCAGAGCCTGGTGGTGGTCATATGGGACACAGGGAGAGAAACGTCAGTAACCGTAAACATTAATGTTTCAGGTATTTGAAGAGTGAGTTCAGAAGCACTTTTCTTTTTTCCCCCCACCCCATGAGCTAGATTTGTACTATTCAGAACAGCCTCTCCCGCTCTGCTTGGCCACCTGAGCAAAGCTCTTTGTATGCCAGTAGCTGCTGTTGGTTTCATTGTTCACATATAAATTTATCATCTAGATTAAAAGTAATCCAGTCCCAAGGGTGCATTTCCTCGAATGCGGGAAGGCCCAGGCTGGTTGATCCTACATACCGCGGTTCAATTCAGGCACCGTGCCAAACTGTGGCACGGCGCAATATAAATCGTTCCCTTTATACTATTGTTCCTATGGGGAGGGTCTGTGGCTCAGTGGTAGAGCATCTGCTCGGCCTGCAGAAGGTCCCAGGTTCAGTCTCCAGCATCTCCAGTTAAAAAGGACCAGGCAGTAGGTAATATGAAAGACCTCTGCCTGAGACCCTGACAGGCCTGTAGCTACAGTGGCCCATTTCGGGGCCTGCCCCCCCCCGACTTTCTGCCAAGGCCTCCTGAATTCCTTTCAGCCCAGCCCAGCGGCAGATTAACCATTAAGCAGACGAAGCACGTGCTTAGGGCACCAGGGCCTAAGGGGGCACCACAAAGTTGGGGAAAGGGTGAAAAAATGTAGAAAAATGCCTTTCAGGTCATGAATATTGGAACTTTGATACATTTAACTCGTGAGATATTAAAATAGACGTTGTACTGCATTTTCGTAGAACGTTACGTAGCCAAAGCTTGGCTTAGTTTGTACAGTATATTGTGTTATCATATGAATAAGTTTTTGTATTGCTGCAACCTGCATTGTAGATCTGGTCAGACAGGTCAAGAACTAAAATGGACGGGGTCAGTGCGGAAAGGAGGGGGGCACCAAGATTGGTCAGTGCTCAGGGCACCAGTGAGCCTTAATCCGCCCCTGGCCCAGCCGCCCCCCCCAAACTCTCTGGCAGGATGTGGTGACCACCAAAAACTCCCCCTGTGCTGCTGGGGCCACCGGTTCTCCTTGCCTTCCCCCTTTCCGGTGCTTTCTCTCCCCACTCCCATCCCCGCCCTCCTCCTCATCCTGGTAGCAGCCTCCAGAGCGTCTTTCCTGCACTGGGGAAAGGCGAGTGGGCAGGCCAGCAGCTGGGGTGAGCAGTGGGGAGCATCAGGGAGGAGGCATAAGATGCCAAAACTCAAGTCAGGCAGAGCTACGGCTGGGTGGAGGGCGCTGCCGCCACACCCGAGAGCACCGAGACGCTGGTAATTAAATTACTTTTAATCAAATTAGCCAGCCCCCCCCCCCGAGGAATTAAAATGCTCCCTGACTTAAAAATTCCTGGCTACGGGCCTGGACCCTGGAGATCTGCTGCCGGCCTGAGTAGACAATACTGACCCTGATGGACCAAGGTTCTGATTTGGTATAAGGCAGCGTCATGTTGTCGGCTAGGCTGGCACGGTCCGGAATGTGTGGGGTGTTCTTACCTCCCTCCTCCCTTCCCCTTCACTGTCTTTGCCGCATACTGTTATCTGCCCAGTGTCCTTGAAGCCGAGCTCTGCTTGCTCCTAGTTTCCCGCTGAGAATGTAACCCTTGTCTTTTGCCCACATCTCCAGGTGCCTGTCTATTGGCTTCAATGTATCAGGGGGTCATGTATGAAGGGGGTATGTCTGTGTCACGATGGGGCCCGGAGGCCGGGGCCCGGAGAATAGTCCAAGAGAAGAGTCAGCGAGAGTTCCAGGGGTCAGCCAGAGTAGTCAACAGAAGTCCGGGCGAACAAGTTCCAATACAGTAAACAAAGCCGTTGTCAGTCGTTGCCGGTAGTCCAGGGCAGAGTCAAGGAGAGAAGCCGAGGTTGAGAGCCGGAGGGAGCGTCAGTACATGAGCCAAGGTCGGGAGCCGGAGGGAGCCGGAGGGAGCGTCAGTACATGAGCCGAGGTCGGGAGCCAGGGAGTCTATCAGAGGCGTGGGTCGAACAGGAGGTGCAAGCCGGGTGGTCCAATGATGACTTTGCCAGCACTGTTTGTTCACGACCGGTGACGTTCTCAAATACTGTGCTGGCTCATTAAGCAATTAGCAGGTTGTTACGAGGTCCTGGCTCCGGCTAATACTCCGGGCTCATCGACCGTCACCCACACATGTGTGCTTCCTTTCGACTAGCCATCAAATCCTGGCGCCTGTGGTCTCGCAGCCGGTCCACACATGGGGGCGAGTCGGGTGGTGATGTATCCTGGCTTGATCTTGCCTGATCTGTTCCAGGTGCCCGTTGCCCCGTAGTTGGGAGTCCATCCTCCCCAGCACTTAGATTCCCTGAGGACTCGGGCACACCAGATGGTCTTAAAGGTGCTGTGTCCTCCTTTTCTAGGCTCCCAGGTGCCGGGTCAGGGGGTATCACTGGTGTCAAGTCTTCCCTTTCCAATCTTCTAGGCACTGGGTCGGGGGCAGGCATGACATAAGAATAACATAAGAACATAAGAGAAGCCAATGTTGAATCAGGCCATCTAGTCCAACACTCTGTCACACAGCGGCCAAAATATACCAGGTGCCATCAGGAGGTCCAGCAGTGGGGCCAGGACACTAGAAGCCCTCCCACTGCTGCCCCCCCCCAGCACCAATCTGGGGCTTCCATGTTTTATCCCACCATTCCTGACACAAGAGTTCATGATGTCCCAAGTACTAACTCTCAATAAACTGAAACTTCTAAAGGAACATTGTTGAGTGCCTTGACTGGGAAACCTGACATATGGGTATTCAATGAGTCAAAGAGCAGGCAGGAAAACCAGCCGTGGGAAGGGTAGGAGAAAGGCACAATAAGGAAATGTGCACAATAAGGGTTTTTTGCATGAACAGAGGTGAACTGTTCACAAACAGGCAAAAACTTTTTCAAAACCATCATGGCTAGCATTCGGGGCTGAAGCAGACAGATCACAAATCAATTTTTTTTTTAACTTTTATTTACCTTATTTATAGTCCACTTTTCTAAGGCGGATGACCCGACGCAGTCCGCAAGATGGGACAGTCACTAAACAACAAAATAGAGTTTGGTTGGTAAAACCAACCAGAAGTCTAAAAAACCGAACGGCAGCAAAGCAGAGCTGTTGACATGACACATTAAATGATGCAAAATTACACAACAGAATCTGACTCACAGCAAAAAGTACACAGTCATACAGGCCACAGTCCCCAATAATTTATCTGAGTAACTTTGTGAAGCCTTTTGGTACAGTGCTACCCTATTGCCTGCGTAGAAAAGCCCTCTTGAATAACAATGAGAAGAGATTGGATTTATACCCCACCCATCACTACCCAAAGGAGTCTCGGAGTGGCTGACAATCTCCTTCCCTCCCTCTCTTCACATCAGACACCCTGTGAGGTAGGTGGGGCTGAGGGAGCTCTTTTGAGAACTGCCCTTGAGAGAACAGCTCTGAGAGAACTTGTGACTGATCCAAGGTCGCATGTGGAGGAGTGGGGAATCAAACCCAGTCCTCCCAGATTAGAGTCCGTGCTCCTAACCGGTACACCAAACTGGCTAAGTTTTGTATAGTTTGCAGAAACAGAGGAGAGAGGGAGCCTTCCTGACCTTCTCAGGCAGGCCGTTGCATAAGGTGGGGGCCACAACGGAGAAGGCACGTGTATGGGCCATTGCTGATTTTGCCCATTTGGAGGTTGGCATTTACAAAACGCTCTGCTTGGATGAGTGAAGCTGTTGTGGAGGGGCACAGCAGGAGAGAATTTAATAGGGTTGCCAGGTGAAGCTGACAAGCCGGTGGGGGACTTTTCAGGAGCCTCTGGGAGAGGGGATGGAGGCTCTGGGAGAGGGGAGGGAGGAAGCATGACTGAACTTCAAAGTGAGTTCCGGGTGAGTTTTTAAATGCCCTCCCTCCATTGGAAATAATGGAGGATGGGGAACCCTATTTTGAGGCTCATGTTTTGGTCCAATCTTTTTGAAATTGGGGGGGGGTTGAGGAGACGCACCAGCAGCTATGCTGAAAATCTGGTGCCTCAACCTCAAAAAGTAGCCCCCCAGACCCCCAAATACCCAAGGACTGATTCTCCATTATACTGTATGGGGACTGGTCTCCATAGGGTATAATGGAGCACTCAGAGGCCATCCCCACCCACTTTCTGATAGCCCTGAAGTGGGGGAGGGGCTCCAAACTGGGGGATCCCTGTTGAGATCCACATGTTCTGTAAGTTTGGCTAGATGTATTTGATCTGGTGACAGGTAGCTGTCAGCCAGGAACCTCAGTAAGAGCTGGCTATAACTGGTTCAGGGCAGTCTTGCCACTGCTATCACAGTGACTCAGCACTGAAGCCTGATTGGCTAGTGTTTGTATAAATGTACAGTGAGTGATGTACAGTTTCTCCTCCTCATTTGTATGATTGCAGCAGAGCACTTTGACATTCTGTTTGATGGTGGCTGTGGTGTGTAAATAAATGTATATAGTTTGCACCTTGCTGAAGCCTCCAGTATTTATTTGGATATTCGCACTCTCTTCTGGCCCACTCCGTGCCTACCACTTCTGCTGTTCGAACCCGCGACAATCCCCACCCCCAATTGGGGATTGGCAACCCTAGACAGTAAGCTGTTTTTGGTGGGACATTTCCTGTCTCAAAGGTCCCCAACATGGTGTCCATCGGTGCCATGGCATCCACGAACACGTTTTTTCATGCTCGCCAAGTGTTTTTAGGAAGTGGGTGGGGCTAAGTAGGGCTTTTGCCCAGCAAGGCTTCTGATTGGCTGCTGGAAATTTGATTGGCTGTGCAGATTTTTTAAAACGTTGCTTTGGCAGCAGCTGCCACCAGTTTGAAACCCAGTTTGGCATAGTGGTTAAGTGTGTGGACTCTAATCTGGGAGAACCAGGTTTGATTCCCCACTCCTCCACATGCAGCTGCTGGAGTGACCTTGGGTCAGTCACAAGTTCTCTCAGAGCTGTTCTTGAAAAAGAGCTCTCTCAGCCCCACCTACCTCACAGGGTGTCTGTTGTGGGGAGGGGAAGGGAAAGGAGTTTGTAAGCCGCTCTGAGACTCCTTTGGGTAGTAAAGGGTGGGGTATAAATCCAATCTCCTCCTCCTCCTCTTCCTCCTCCTCCTCCTCTTCTTCTTCTTCTTCACAACAATTTGCAGTGTGTTACTGAAGTTAAGCTGTGGCAATTGTTTTGTTGCTGGCTTTGCCTCTTGTGGCAGCCATTTTGTTGCTATGCCCACCGTGTTGTGTCAGAATTCCAAATGTGCCTGCAGACTCAAAAACACCCGTGTTCTACCCCAAGGTACAATGAAACCTAGCTCAGTGTATGAATGTAACCCAGAAAACAGTTTGTGAAACAAATTTTCCCAGCACATTAGTGGCGTTCAGGGAAGAAAACTAAACTCATGGTTAGCAGAACAGGGATTCTTCTCCTCTTTGGGGGTAATTTGTGATTTTATTTATGAGCTGCCTATAGAAAAGCTTACAATGGTTCCTCACCAAGCCACTGGTGGCTGCTAAACAAAAGCTCTACATCTGGACTTAGGAGTTGTTGTTTTGTGTTATATTTCCAGCAAAATCTCTTTGGTCATCTTTGTACCGCAGGAGTATAAAGCAATTTAATTGGCTCTAGATTCTTTTAAGGGCTTCCTGTAACTTATAAAGTTGTGCTGGGCTTTTGAAAGGTGTGCAGCGATTTCTTCCTGTGCCCTGGGCCTTTCTTTTAACTTTTGAAGTACCATACGCAGCCCTACTCTAAAGCCGCATTACAGATTATAAGCATTGTTCCGTGTTCTCCACTTTCCCAATGGCAAGGATGTTCCAGGCACAGCTTTACAGAATCCGTTTCAAGGTAAAGAGAAAACACTCGAGACTTGCGGTATATCGTTGTAAACAAAAGTTAGACCATTAGGGAAAAGAATCCAAAGGAAACAGTATGATGATATCTTGATCAGAATTAGCTAAGGTCTGAAATTAGGGCAGCCATTCCCGACACCGGAGGTAGTTTGCCCACTTCTGAGCCCCCAGTTCCAGCAGCCCGGATTTGGCCAGTAGGGGGAACCCCGCACCCAAAGCGCCCTGTCTGTCGCAGTGCACCTAGCACAATGACGTGACCCGGAGGTGACATCATCACACAGGTCACGTTCCGGGGGGGAGGGGGGGATGGTTGATCATTTAAGGAAAAACAATTGAGTTTTTTCTTAAACGATAGCACATCCCCCAGAACGTGCCCTGAATGATGACATCACTTCCAGGTGAGGTCATCGTGGTGCGTGTGCTTCATGCACATGCAGAGGAACTTCAGGGCAAGGAACTGCCCCCCCTCGGCAGAGGACAGGTAAGACCTGGCAACCCTATCTGAAATCGTGATGGAACGGGCCATCAAGCTGCAGCCGACTATGTAGGGTTTGCAAGGCAAGAGATTAACAGAGGTGCTACTCAGCTGACTGATTACGATTTTACCATATCTAATAACTTTATATGTATATACTAAGGCTTGAACTTCTGGAGCTGCATAATGTATTGGACCTGGTTTTCGTGGCACTCTAACATATGTTTTTTTGTTCTTCCATGGTTACTACCAAAAACAGGCTCTGCAGGGATGATTTACTTCTGGGGTCCGCAGTGCGGTGCCCGTGGGTGCCACAGTACCCTCCAATACCTTTCCTGGTGCCCCTCAATTGTTTTTAAAAAGTGGGTGGGGCCAGGCAACACAGGGCTTCATATTGGCCACTGGAGATTTCATTAGTTATGTAGATTTTTGTTAATGTTGCTTTCGCAGCAGCCGTCACCACAGCACAAGGATCTTCACTGTATGACTGAAGGTAAGCTGTGGCAGCCATTTTGTGGCTGGCTCCACCTCCCGTGGCAGCCATTTTGTGGCAGCCATTTTGTGGCTGGCTCCACCTCCCGTGGCAGCCATTTTGTGGCAGCCATTTTGTGGCTGTGCCCACCATCCTGTGTCAGGGTTCCAAAGGCTCAAAAAGTCCGGGCAGCCCTGATTTACTGTGTCCGTAATGTGTAACGCCAGTCTTCGCTTCCTAGATCACACACGAAGCACCTCCGCACCAGTGTTAACTCTGTGGCAGGGAACAGAAGGAAATGAACACAGTAATGTAAACAGTTACAAATGACGCAGGCATAAGCAAAGCCACTAGACCTCATGAAAGTAATTGATGGTTGCTGCTCCCTCTGTCCTCTCGCAGAACACAAAACAAGCCCACCAACTTTCATCTGGCAGATGTGTGCCAAGCCAGTGGTTTAGGCAACATGGTTTCGATTACAATTAACTGGAGTGAACCAGGAACTTAACTTAGTACAGCTGGCAGGGCTGCTGAAGAAACTGCCAACCTCCCAAGAAAGGGGGGAAACAATTGACTACTGTAAATTTATGCAATTATAATTTATTGGCATTCTTTTTACTGACATGCACACGTGCATGTACTTTTCACTGCTGGCAAGTGCCCAGACAAGTTGTCTCACCAGCCCCTTGACACAGTTTCCAGGAAATTCTGTTATGTTCCGTGTGGTTGACCAGTTGCACATATTTAGAGGGTTTCATGCATCCTCGGTGAAATGTCCTTTACATGTTACACTAGCCCCATTATATGAACCTCTGGAAAAGTACCACCCACGGCACTAAAGTAATAGTTCAAGAGTTATCTGAGTTGACCACTTATATACCATGCCACATTCCCAGCAACCAGCAGGTCCTGTCCTGAACGGCCTATTTATTTATTTGATTTATATCCCGCCCTTCCACATGGGCTCAGGGCGGTGAACAAGAGGCATAATGCCAAACATCAAGATTAAAACACCGAGGCAACGCCAAGAATAAATACTAAAACCATAAATAAGATATAAACTAAAAAATTAAAACAGCGGCCACATTCTGCTCTATAATACTTTCATGTATCATTGCACCCATAATATCCTGTGGGACTGAAATCCCGTGCCAGGGCCAGTAGGCCTCAAGATGACAATGCCAAGATGGTAATGATGGTGATGAAGGTGGTAATGGAGGTGGCGGCGGCCCCTACTCGAAGGCCTGGCGGAAGAGCTCTGTCTTGCAGGCCCTGATCTCCTCTGGGAGCTCATTCCACCAGATGGGGGCCATCACCGAAAAGGCCTGGGACTTCAGAAAGAAGTCAGTGATCTCCTACACCTTACTGAATGTGTATGAAGTGCTATCAAGTCACTTCCGACTGATGGCAATTCTATTATTTTATTGTATTTATTTATTAATTCAATTTATACCCCGCCCTCCCCGCAAGCAGGCTCTATGAATTAATCTCCCCCAAGACAGCCTATGATTCACAGCCTTGCTCAGGTCTTGCAAACTGAGGGCCTTTGTGGCCTCTCTTCTAGGGTCAATCCCTCAGATGCTGGGTCGTCTTCTTTTCCTGCTGCCTTCAACTTCTCCTAGCATTATTGACGCTTGTGTTCTCACAATGTAAGCAAAGTACGATAGTTTCAGTTTAGTCACGTTAGCTTGTAGGGAGAGTTCAGGCTTGATTTGATCTAGAAACCTGCTTATCTGTGTTAAACAGTATGCGTTAAACGCTCACATTTCAAATGAATCAACTTTCTTCCTTGTCCAACTTTCACAACCATAACACAGTGATGGGGGACACTACGGCGTGAATTAACTTGGTCTTGGTTGCCAGTGACACCTCCTTACTCTTAAGAATCTTTTCTGGCTCCTTCATGATTGCCCTTCCCAGTCTCAATCTCCTTCTGGTTTCTTGGTTGCTGTTATGTATTGACAGGGCTTTTTTTTGTAGAAAAAGCCCAGCAGGAACTTATTAGCATAACAAGCCACACCCAACAGCAGAAACTCATTAGCATATTAGGCCACACCCCTGACATCACAGCTCATTAGCATATTAGGCCACACCCCCACGTTACCAGAAGTGTGGTCATCCAGCCACACCCACCTTTTGCTTCTTATTCTGTTTACCTTGTTTGTTGCCAAAACCCAGGGCTTTTTCCGTAGCAGGAACTCATTTGCATGTTAGGCCACACACCCCAAATGTAGCCAATACTAATGAGTTTCTGCTGTTGGGTGTGGCCTGCTATGCTAATGAGTTCCTGCTGGGTGTTGTCAACTCAGGAGCCAGCCGGAACTCCGTTCCTGTGCATTCCTGCCCAAAAATAGCCCTGTGTATTGACATACATAAATGTAGGAGCTGGATTCCAGCTCCCATTGAAAGCCTGGTATCCAAAACTATGCCATCTGATTGGACACTCTGCACAGCTGTCCGATCAGGATACAAGATATGTGCAGGAGGGAAACAAGGTGATTGGTCTTTATGTAAATACTCTGATTGGTCCTTACTGAACTAAGGGCGTGGTTTAGCAAGCCCAGACTGTATAAAAAGGATCCTGTTGCTCCCTAGTTTTGCTGTGGTTGTATCCTGTTCTTACCTCTGTAAATAAAGCTGTTTTCACTGTTCAATGAGCTGCAGCCTGAGTCTCCCTTTTAGCTGATGATTGATCCAAGGAGGAGGAGGAGGAGATTGGATTTATACCCCGCCCTTCACTACCTGAAGGAGTCTCAGAGTAGCTTATAATCTCCTTTCCTGTCCCCTCCCCACAACAGACACCTTGTGAGAGCTGAGAGAGCTCTTTCGAGAACTGCCCTTGAGAGAATAGCTTTGAAAAAACTTGTAACTGACCCAAGGTCACACCAGCAGCTGCATGTGGAAGAGTGGGGAATCAAACCCGGTTCTCCCAGATTAGAGTCCGCACTCCTAACCACTACACCAGACTGGCTCTCTGATTAGCATCACGGATAGAACTTTTGGCAGGACTAGAGAGATAGTATAGCATACTGACTAAGAGGCTGAATTGCACATCAAGAAATGTCTGGGTCAGGCTGCTGATGGGTCTGCCCAAATGGGAACACATCCAGCCTGCGCTGAAGGCACTGCACTGGCTGCTGATAGCATACCGAATTCGTTTCAAGGTGCTGGTGCTTACCTTTAAAGCCCTATATGGCCAGGGTCCAATGTACCTTAGGGACCGCCTTTCCCCATAGATACCCCAGAGAGCACTGCGGTCGGGGTCACAGAACCGACTGACCCCCCCCAGGCCCCAAAGATGCTAGGCTCACTATCACCAGGGCCAGGGCCTTTTCAGTGGCGGCTCCTTGCTGGTGGAATGAGCTCCCAGAAGAGATCAGGGCCTTGCAGGACCTGCAAGTCGGAGCTCTTCCACCAGGCTTTCGACTAGGAGCCGCCCTGATCATTACCGTTACCGAGCCCAGCCCTCAGCCCAACATATGGCCTAGACCATCATGCAACTCAAGAAGACCATGAGCTGAATTGTCTACTTGTAACACTCTTAGCACGCCATCTTAATTAACTAATGGCAGACTACTAGCACCTATGCTTTTATGTTTTACTAGGAATAAGGCCCGTTGTGGAAATAAATACGACGGGCTCTAGAGAGAGGCTCTGGGAGAGTGCCCCAGCTTTGGGCACTCAGTGACAATTTGCTGTGGCAATCTCAGCAGGGTATAATGACAGAGTCCACCATTTTCTCCAGAGGAACTGATCTTTGCTACCTGAAGAGCAGTAGTAATTTTGCGTGATCTCCAGCCCACCCCCAAGATTGGTAACAGTAGTTCCCCAGGAGGGAGTGGCTGGTTTGGAGGGTGGAGTCTATGGCATTGTACCTGTCTGAGGTCCCACCCCTCCTCAACACTCACCCTCTCCAGGTTCAACCCCTCAAATCTCCAGGAATTTCCCAACATGGAGTTGACAACCCTATCTCCCTCCCAGCCAACCATCAACCTACCTTTAGTTTTCCATCTCCTCCCCCTCCCTCCTAGAAAGCAGTTGTAATTTTGAGAGATGTCCAGCCCCCAGCTGGAGATTGGCAACAATGGTTCCCCATCAGGGAATGGCTGGATTGGAGGGTGGAGTCTATGGCATCGTACCTGTCTGAGGTGCCAGCCCTCCTCAAACCTCATCCTCTCCAGGCTCCATCCCTCAAATCTCCAGGAATTGCCCACCTGGAGTTGGCAACCTGATCAGGACTGGGCCCAATGAGTTTTCTCCCAAAGGCCAACATAGGTGTGGAAAGGGCCTTTTACTGACAGAGGAGAAAGTACAGGTGCCAACTTTGATTAGGGAAATACCTGGAGATTTGGGGGGGTGGATCCTGTGGAGGGCAGCATTTGGGGTGTGTGTGGAAGGACTCAGCAGGGTATAATGCCATAGAGTCTACCCTCCAAAGCAACCATTTTCTCTCGGGGAACTGATCTCTGTCATCTGGAGGTCAATTGTAACAGTGGGAGATCTCCAGGTCCCACCTGGAGATTGGCAGCCCTAGGGGAAAGTCAGCCGCACAGCGGGGAGTTGAAGAAAATGGTTTGATGGTTGCTGGCCCACCTCGTTAGCCAGCCAGCCATGCTGAAGCTAAGCAGGAGAAAGAGCCTTTTTCCATTTATTCTGACAGAAAAGTGGCCATTGGGGAGGGGGTTATGGGTGGGGGAGGGGGTTATGCTGAAAGTCCTTTGTTTTTTTACTCACAGAACCAAGCTTGGCTGCCTACCAACAGCCACTGAGGGGACAGTCCCTCACAGGAGTCAAGAGAACTGTCTTCCTCAGAAGAGAGAGCTGTCTGCCAGTGGGAGTGAGTGGGAAAGAGGAGCAGACCCAGCACCCGGCTAATGGCACGCGAGTACTCTTGAGTGGCGGCTGATGGGCCAATGGTTGAGGGAGGGCATTTTACAGCCAATGGGAATGCATGGAATCTTGCGAAACCAAAAGATAATTATTTATAAGGAGAGATTTGTATCTAATTTTGTTTTAATGTGATTTTATGTGGTTTTATTGGTTTTATATCAACTGTGTGAGGTGCCCTGAGCCTGCTTGCGGGGGCGGGGTAGAAATTGAATTAAATAAATAAATAAATAAATTTCTGCCACAAGTTCACTAGGCAGCCATAGGCAAATCACTCTGCCTCGGTTTCCCACTTTGTAACATGGAGACAATGATTCCATCTTACATTAAAGGAGTGTTGTCTAGGATTGAGAGGTAACTAATATGCAACTTCTCCCATCGTAAAATACATACTAAAGGAGGCGATATTTCATTGAAGCTACACCCAAAATACCAATTCTCTTGTCTGTTCCAACCATTCACCCATTAATAGTACAGCAGTAGTCTTCAACCCTTCCAGACCCAGGACCCACTGTGCTGCAAGCAGGGGTCATTTCATAGAAAAAGAGATGCAGGAGCTCATTAGTATAACTCATTAGCATAACTTATTTGCATATGCCACACCCCCTGACATCACCAGAAGTGTGTCAGAAGGCAACACCCACCACTCAGGCTCCACCCCTAGGGACTGTCTTTCCATTCTGGGGGCTGTCATTCCAGTCCCAGAGTGGCCTATCTGGGCCCAGGAGGAATGCTACACGTGCTGCTTTGCGCTCCTGCTGGGAGCTGGAGGCGGTGCTTGCTGCCGCCTGCGCTTCTAACTGCCGGAGCTCCACTCCTGTGCACTCCTTCTCTAAATGACCCCTGGCTGCAAGCATGTGACAGCATGTCATGTGACAGGAAGAGGAGGAGCCAGAGTTATGATATTGCTGGTCTCAGGACCAGGACCATGGAATGAAGGCCCAAACTGTTGGGGACAGAAGACCCAAACTAAGCATATGGATGTGAGAAGTACATCAAGGGTCTCAGCCATGGAGGAGTGACCTCTTCTCATTCTCCCATTGCATGTGTGCTAAAAAAGAGGCAGGAAGCCTGACACCATTGCTATCTATGCAGTGGGTCCTTCAAAAAGACAGGAAAAACAGGTAGCCCTAGATTCTAGATGCAGGGCTAGCATCAACATACGGTGAGATGGGACAGCAGCCAAGTCCCCAGTCTTTTGGTGGGGCCCACTGCCATGGACTCCCCTTGTCAGGAAAGGGTGAGGTGAATACTGGGAGGACGGGAAAATTAGCAAATGAATGGAGGAAGGGCAGGTGGCTAGGCTGTGGGGAAGAAGAACACAGACAGGTGGTGTTATGTCCTGAACTTGGATTGCATCCCCATTGACATGCTGGTATCCTAAATGGCAACACCTGATTGGCTACTCTGTGTAGCAGGCCAATCAGGGGACAAGGATTGTGCTGGAGGAAAACAAAGGGATTGGATGTTATCTCTGAATTACTATTGGTTGTTAACCTGACAATGGGCGTGGCTATGCTAGCCCACACTATTTAAATAAGAGCCTGTTGCTCTATGTTTCGTTGTCTGTTCCGAGCTGTTGAATCACTTATTAAAGCTGAATCACTTTTGTTGAGAACTGCCTACGTGTCATACGTACAAGGTGGGCAGGCAGATATAAGCTGAGGGGGAAAACAGGAAGCAGAGGAGCAGAGTGGGTCCCTAGGCCCAGGGCCCACTGAAACCTAAAATCAGCCCTGTGTAGATGCTATGGCTTTCACCATTTGCAGCAGTGACAAAATGTTCATTTTGTCTAACCCGGCAACTACTCTCTTCTCGAAAGGCTTTGTCCTTTGGCGGTGATGAGAAACTGGATTTGCGTCGGCTCCCAAGGGCACGTTTACAACACTGGTTAACCTCCTGTGCCATTAACCCTGCTGATATTTCACTCCCCTCAGCTTTTCTTTCCAGAGATTCTAAGACAACTGGAGTAGGCCTTAGCGAGGTTTACTTTTGAGTAAGGATCAGGCAGCAAGTCCATTTGTCGCTGTTGGGTGGGAGGGGGATGTTAGAAACCCTCTGCTTCTTTCAACTGTGAATGTTTCGCCATATAAATCTCTAGTTAAAACTAGCCAAGGTCTGATAACCTTTGCACGCGCTCTTACTGCGAAGGAGGTCACATCATCAACCTCTAGATGTATAGGACGTTTCATGAACTGTACAGCGCCGACAGGTCATTAATAAAAACTGAAAAAGTAAAAGCCCTCTAATTAGTATCTGAGGTAACTTGGCGCATAACATTTTCACCTCCGATTCAACGCCATTAAACAAAATGACTGGTGTTTGCTCACTAATGTAGCAAAAGAACAATTCGCCTGTAGTTAAAACTCCGGCAAAGGGGGGTGGGGGACGTAGGTAGCAGCATGTTGTGATTTATCGGATCAAAGGGCAGAGTCAAATCAATATAGCCACTTCCTGCCATCCAGAAAAAAAACAACATTGTAATGAATATAACAATATCATCAAGGTTACCTTGAAAAGTGCGACAGAAGAGGGCACAGACATGACTAAAAATAGGGTCAATGCATTATCTGTGAAGGGAAAGCTCATTAATTTTTGAGCAATTTAGACCAAAAAAAAAATATATATCCACAACAGCTTATAATTAGGGTAATGCGACGGGTCTATTCAAACAACTGGCCCTTGCCAATTAAGAAGAAAATGTTCTGATAAACATTTAGCAACAGGTTGAAGGGGAAGAGGTAAGTCGTGCGAAGGAGGCAAAATAATTTCTTGCGCTCGCAGGTTGGTTTCGAAACACATGGAAAACGGGATTCTTTGACGCCCCAGAATGGGTTTCTTAGTCACAAAAGATGATCGACTCACATTAAGTCTGAGAGGCAGACGGTTATCTGTTTTTCTCTTTTTTGACATCTAAAATAGATAGCTTATTCTAGAAGAAGAAGAGAAGAGATTGGATTTATACCCCGCCCTTCACTACCCAAAGGTGTCTCAGAGCGGCTTACAAACTCCTTTCCCTTCCCCTCCCCACAACAGACACCCTGTGAGGTAAGTGGGGCTGAGAGAACTTGTGACAGAAACCGCTCTTTTTCAAGACCAGCTCTTATCAGAACTACAGCTTGCCCAAGGTTACCCAGCCAGGTGCAAGTGGAGGAGTGGGGAATCAAACTCGGTTCTCCCAGATTAGAGTCCGCACACTTAACCACTACACCGAACTGGCTCTCCTAGTAGCAAGGTATAGCAGTTAAAGAGTGGGGGACTCTAATATGGAGAACCAGGGTTGATTCCCTACTTCTCCAAATGAATCCTGCTGGGTGACCTAGGGCCAGTCACAGTTCTCTCAAAATGCTCTCAGCCCTACCTACTTCACAAGGTGTCTGTTGTGGGGAGAAGAAGGGAAGGTGATTGTAAGCCACTCTGAGACTCCTTCGGGTAGAGAAAAGCAGGATATAAAAAACAATTCTTTATTTTCTGGTCGTCTATGTGTTTGTAAACATTCCTTCAAAAGCATTGTTTCTTTTGTAACCTGGACGGTGGTTTCCCACTGGGTGGGGTTTTTGTGAGGTAATGTCTCCTTAGCTGACAAGGGTGAATCTACGTTTGTCACTGTTTATTTGAAGAGTCTCTGCCGTCCAAGGTAAAAAGCAAATTTTCTTTGCCTTCTGCCAGACCAGTTCTGCCCTTGAGATCTGTAGCGGCATTTAAAGTATCCTATGGTATGCCATGGATTGTTTCATAATGCAGACAGACATGTTAAAACCTTAATGAAGTTTACAGCAAAGTATATGTGACAGACTGCACTTTTTAAAAACGTAGAAGTGCAGTACAAACAGCTAAAGGATTGTGAAGGGTTAATTCATCACAGGGCCAGTGACAGGCAGCTCCAAGAGATCTGATTGGTTAGCATCAGCTGAGCAGACAGAGACTTCTGAACTGGATGCTGAGGAGAACTGAGTCTGATTTCAGCCCTAGCTGCGAAGAGCTGAGTACTGACAGTTTTGGAATTCAGCCCTGACTGAAAGCAGTTTAACACAGACAAGAGAAATGGGGGAAAGTTGCCAAGGATGAGACTCCCATTCAGGCCAAGGAAAGGGGATAGATCTTAGGGGACAGACGGAAGAAAATTCAATACCTAGGCTGTGGTCACACAAACTAAATAATCCACTTTCAGTCCTCTTTGAATCAATTTTCCAACTGGATTTTGCCAGTTCACACCTATAAAATCCAGTTGGAAAGTGCACTGAATGTGGATTGAAAGTGGATTATTTAGTGTGTGTGACTGCAGCCCCAGTCTAAACAGGGAGTTAGCTCTGAAGAGTGCTGAGATCCCTAGTCTGCTCTCATTAAACTGAAACATAAGAACTAAAGTCTGTGCATGTACTGATGTTACCGCAGAGTTATCTATGTTGACTTACCTCAGAAATTTTCAGCCCCTGATTTCACCTGACTTTCCCCCTCTATGTTAAATAAAATATTCTGTTAATTTGGAATTTAATTTTAATGAGTGCCATTAAACTTAAAGGAGGTTCCCAATCTTTCCCTCCAGTTCCTGGGCTGAGCAAACAGCCAAAATATTATACTGTGACAGGATGGGACAGCCAGAGTTCTTCAGAAAAGAAGAAGACACATTACTAGGGTGGCTCAATCAGTAAAAGGAAAGAAAAACAGAGGGAAAATCTTGCCTCTGAGGGAAGGAAGTGGATGGGGCCATCATAGTATGTAATTCCAAAAAATGAGACCATATAGTTGCTTTTACGTAGGAAGGACAGTGTGGCATAGTAGTTGGAGTATTTGTCTAAGACCTCAGAGATCACTTCCCTACTTGCCCTGAACTTCACTGGGTGACTGTGGGCCAGTCATACTTTCTCAGCCTAACTGACCTCATAGGATTCTTGTGAAGAAAACTAGCAAGGGAAGAGAACTATGTGTGCCCCCGCGAACTCCTTGGAACAGGGGCAAAACCGTATAAAATAAATGCAATGACCAATGGAAATGACCAATGACATTTATTTATATGCCCCTCACATGAGTTAGTTCAATTCTCCCCTTCCAACATAAGAAACCTCTCTTTGGGGAGAAAAATGATCCTCCTTTGTTTGTTGAGTTTCATTCTGCAATTCTCTCTTGCCAGTCACAGTCACCCATGAAACATATGCTCCAGTGCAAATCCAAGGCAATTTGCAACATAAGTAACTACTGATTAAAAGCTAACCAGGTCATGTCAATCTCTGTAAAAATTTGGTACCTGCTGGAAAATCAAGGTTGCCTAAATTAGCTGTTGTAGATTTTCCAGATTGTCTGGTCGTGGTCTTGGCATTGTAGGAGCTGACATTTCGCCAGAAGCTGTGACTGACATCCTCAGACATATAACACAGAAAGACGGCGTACTCTCTGTGTCAAGTTGAGAAGAAAAATGGTAAGCAGGCAATTTATATCTATTCAGGAAGGTGGGGTAGGGCTGAGTCATTATCATGTACGAGTTCCCCAGGCTGTGAAACATGCTAATAGAGGAGCTTTCCTCAGGAGGTTCTTTTGTATATGGATTGGCTGTTTCCTGAGGAGGTTCTTTTGCATATGGATTGTTTCCTGAGGAGGTTTGTGGACAAGTTTACGTCAGGACCACACAATGTAGCATTCAGACAAGAATAAAAGAACATGAAAGATACTGCAGACTTGACCAACCCAAAAAATCAGCAGTGGCTGAACATAGCCTAACCCAAACAGGACAGAGTATTTTCTTCCAAGATACTGAAAGGCTGGACAACACATCCAATTACCATGTCAGATTACACAGGGAAGCCATTGAAATTCATAAACATAAACACAATTTCAACAGGAAAGAAGAGAGTTTAAAATAGGGCATGGTTTCCTGTCCTGAAAAACACAAAAGTCTCTACAACTGACAATAGCACTACAGATACGATTAGAATTTCAACAGCCATTCCACATGCAAAAGAACATCCTCAGTAAACAGCCAATCCATATACAAAAGAACCTCCTCAGGAAAGCTCCTCCATTAGCATGTTTCACAGTCTGGGGAACTCCTACACGATAATAACTCAGCCCTATCCCACCTTCTGGGGTAGATATAAATTACCTTCCTACCATTTTTCTTCTCACCTTGACACAGATAGCACTCCGTCTTTCTGCATTATACCTCTGAGGATCCCAGTCACAGCTGCTGGCGAAATGTCAGGGCCTACAGTGCCAAGACCACGGCCACACAGCCCGGAAAATCTACAACAGCTAATGAATTCCGGCCGTGAAAGCCTTCAACAACATGTTGCCTAAATTGTTGCCAACAAAAATGTACCAAAAGGAGCTGCAAAAAAATAAAAGTGAGAAAGGGGGAGGAATGGCATGTAAACATTCATTCTGGGTGGGAGGGGAAAGTCAGTTTGTGAGGGAAAAATAAAATCCACTGGTACTGAAAGTAGAGAAGATCAGGCAGAAAATGCATAACAGGAAGACAAAGGTTAGATTGCCACAAGGAAGGAAATTTAAACTATAGAGGCCAACACATTCACACTTCTGGGAAAGGGAGAAAAGAAGAGATTCCGTTCAGACACAGAGGGTTTTTTTAAAAAAAACCACACATTTCATAGAAAGAAACACATTTTAAAAGATAGCTAAAGGCCCCGGTCACACGGGAGGATTTGCCACGCGAGAGGAACAGATCAGGAGTGCATCAAGTGGGTGCAATCATACTGCAACATCTGGCAAGCGCCGCGCACCCGCCCCTAACCCATCCCATCCAGCCAAAAACGTGGATCGAAAAGGTACTAGGCAAAATGGAATACCTACTGGAAGATCCGCATCAACGGCGGGCATGGGATCACAGACGCACCGGCAGCCTGTTGCATCATGCAGCCGTCCGCGACCTGCACATGTGCCCTAATGCGGGACCATCGTGTTGCCTTGCTAGGACTCCAGCCTTTGCCTTCCCAGTGTAATCGGGTGCCAACAGCACGGCCGGATCAGCCATTGGACGAACTAGACGCTCGCCTAGGGCGCGCCACTCCTCCCCAAAAGCGCCCCCCACCGTCCTAACGGCGCGCCCACCACCACCCTCCCCCTCCTCCCTCGTGAGGGGAGGAGGAGAAGGAGGAGGAGGCGGCCGGCGGCGGCCAGTGGGATCTCCCCGCTGCCACCGCCACCAAGCAACCAGCTAGGGCGCAAGTTGCCCTCCCCCTCCTCCCTGGGGGGGAGGAGGAGGAGGAGGAGGAGGCCGGTGGCGGCCAGTGGGATTTCCCCGCCACCGCCGCCAAGCGCCCGGGTAGGGTGCAAGTCGCCCTCCCCCTCCTCCCTGGGGGGGGAGGAGGAGGAGGAGGAGGCGGCAGCCAGCGGCGACCAGCAGGATCTCCCTGCTGCTGCCGCCATTGCCAAGCACCCAGATAGGGCACAAGGTGCGCTGCTGTCTCCCCTCCCCTCCTCCCTGGAGGAGGAGGAGGCGGCCGGCGGCGGCCAGCGGGGACTCCCTGCTGCCACCGAGCACCCATCCGGGGCACAGCTTGCCCGCCCTCCCCCTCCTCCCTGGGGGGAAGGAGGGGGGCGGCATGGCTGGGTCTCCAGGCCCAACTGGGAGGTTGGGATCTGCGACCGCCTAGGGCACAGAAATTCCTGGAGCCGGCCCTGGCCAATGGAGGGAGGACGGAACCGCGGGGGAGCGTAAGATCATGCTCCCGTGTTTCTTTTAGCTCCACATCTAATATGCCTCCCTTCCCCAACAGATTTTCCCGCTCGTGTGACCGGGACCAAAGAATGGCAAAAAAGAAGCATAAGTGGCGTAAAGAATCAAAAATCCAGATTGTGAAAAAAGGACTTCAGGTAGTGAAGGACTGGTTCTTGAACATTAACTAAATCTCCAAGCAGCTGAAAATTTGCAGATCCTACAGATCCTTAACTGACATAAGCATTTTTGAGAAGGGACCTCTACAAGGTGACAACTGTGTTCAATAGTTCACACAGTGAAGAGGACATCTCATGGCAACATTCGAGAATACTAACAGTTAGCTTTTGTACATCACTTCCAGGATTCCAAGCACTTTGCATACATTATCTTGTTGTAAGATAAGCAAAAGAGCCCTTGTTGTGTATTCCCACTAAGCAAAGGGCTAAAGTGAGACATTCTGGATCCCCCCAGAGAGGCTTTTCTCCTCATGTGCTCCTTCCTTCTCATCCACAACGCATGTGTGCGCTTCTCTCCCTTTCTTCTTCTCCCCACCCCCAGTGTTGTTTGGCCTGTTCCCCTCCCATTCTTGATTTTCTTTTTCCTTTATATATGTCAGGGGGAACAAAGGCAATCTTTGTTCGGGGGCCCATAGTAAGTCTCGCAAGCTCTGGTTACGGGACCAGTGTAACCCAAAGCTTACTAGTCTGGATGTAATAGCAAACTGTAGTTTGCCATGAGAAGAGTGTTAGCAGTCAGACCCCTCCTCTCGCAGAGGGGCAGTTTATAGGCAGAAACAACCATCAATGGCCTTCTTAAAATATCACCCCGAAATTCATAAGTACAGGACACTGCTTGGCCCAAAATGAAACCAAATGGATGCCAGGAACAAGCCTGGGCAACTAATTTAGAAGAGTGAGACTGTCTAGTGCCCCCTCCACACCCCAGGAAAATGGGTCTCCGAAAACCTATTGACTCACCCTTGGACTAATCCCACCAACACCCATCCTTACTTCTCCTGCACCCACGTACCTTAATTAAGGAGTGATTTAATAAATTCTAAATTCTATTCACCTAATCAGAGAGCCAGTTTGGTGTAGTGGTTAAGAGCGGTGGACTGTAATCTGGAGAACTTCAACAACCTCCTGGAGAAATGGGATTGTTTCCCCACTTCTCCACATGCTTTTACAGACAGTACGCCAAGTTTGGGTCAGTCACAGTTCTCTCCGAGCTGTTCTCTCAAGAGTAGTTTCTGTCAGAGCTCTCTCAGCCCCACCTACCTCACAGGGTGTCTGTTGTGGGAAGGGGAAGGGAAGGAGATTGTAAACTGCTCTGAGACTCTGAGTGAAGAATCCAAGAAGAATCCAATTCTTCTTCTTCCTCTTCCTCTTCAGCCCTTCCTGCCTGGTACTTACAGGGTCATCAGACCTCTCCCACATCTTTGTTCACCTGAGAAAAGCCCATTAAGTTATTTTTTTTCTGGCAAACGCATCATCCCCACCTGAAGGTACATTTTGCTCTATATCTGGAACACCCTGCTTCCCAGCAGTGTGTGTGTGTGTGCACCTTGGATCCTCTGCATACACCCCCACTTTGTTGGGCTCTCTCTTCTGTCTGGAAACAGTGGTCATTTTCGCAGACCTCTTCAAGACTGGTAATTATTGCCCTTCCCTAAAATCACTTCCTTCCTCTCCTCCCCGTGTTTCTCTTACTTAGCTCTTGTATGTGTGTTCATTGAGTGCATTTTGTTTTATTCTTTCTCTTTTTAATAAAAACCCTTTCTAGTTAAACATCTGCCTGGTTTACTTGAGAGTTCTCTTTAAGGAGACAAATCCCTGTATATGTAGGTGGAGAATCCCAGTTACCCTTTCTTGCTCTGTCTCCTTTTTGCTAATTCCCCCAACTAATTGGGCACTCCATGAAATTGCTGAGCAGTCAGGTTAGAACAGATAAAAGGAAGTCCTTCTTCACCCAAAGAGTGATTAACACATGGAATTCACTGCCCCAGGAGGTGATGGCAGCTACAAGCATGGACAGCTTCAAGAGGGAACTAGATAAACATATGGAGCAGAGGACCGTCAGTGGCTATTAGCCACAAAGTACAGATAGAAACTCTCAGTCTGGGGCAAGTGATGCTCTGTATTCTTGGTGCTTGGGGGGGGTCAACAGTGGGAGGGCTTCCGGTGTCCTGGCCCCACTGGTGGACCTCCTGATGGCACCTGTTATTTTTGGCCACTGTGTGAAAGAGTGTGGGACTGGATGGGCCATTGGCCTGATCCAACATTGGCTTCTCTTATGTTCTTATGTAATTAGAAGACTGCCTCTTTGGGTAACAAGATAAAGTTTATGATTAGGTGATGGTATGCAAGAGGAGAGGAGAGGTGGGAGGATGGAGGACTGATGATACATTAGGGTTGCCTGCTCTGGGTTGGGAAATACCTGGAGATTTTGGAGGTGGAGCCTTAGGAGGGAGGGGTTTGGGGAGGGGAGGGACTTCAATGGGTATAATGGAAGTCTGCCTTCCAAAGCCACCATTTTCTCCATTTGGACTGACCTCTGTCTCCTAGGGATCAGTTGTAATAGTGGGAGATCTCCAGTTGCCGCTTGGAGGTTGGCAACCTCTTTCAAGGCTCACTCTCATCACACCAAACCGTGATTTGGCATTACAACTGGACCAAGCCATAATTAGTTACCTTCCGCTGCCTTTCAGCTCTTGACAGTACCTTTCTTGAACATGCCAGGAAATCAGGCTGTGCGGATAATACCGGATGCGTCATGAGCTGTAAAAGGCATAATAGGGCAAATCCTTCCACTATCCCACTGAGCAAAGTTTGATTATTTATTTGCTTGTTTGTTTAAATTGACATTGAGCCTTTCCTTTTGGCTCAATGTGGAAGTCTTCCTCCAACTGAAGGGGACCCTCCAACGTAAATGGCTCTTGCATTGGAGGAACATCCACTTGAGATCGAGGAAGTCTCCCTAACCCGGAGGAAAGCTACTCTGAGGGCGTACTGATACACGATACACACTTTAAACATGAGATATAATGCCAAAAGCTTTAAAAGGAGGATTAGAGGGATTCATGGAGGATAAATCTATCAATGGATACTAGCCATGGGGACTGTGGGGAACCTCCACATTCAGAGGCACTAATCCTCTGAATCCCAGAGCCAGGAGGCAACATTAGGGGAAGGCCTCAGCCTCTATACCCTGTTGTTGGCCCTCCAGAGGAACTGGTTGGCCATGGTGTGAGACAGGATGCTGGACTAGATGGATTATTGGTCTGATCCAGCAGGGCTCTTCTTCTGTTTTTGGGATGCTGGACTCGGTGGACCACTGATCTGATCCAGCAGGGCTCTTCTGATGTTCTTAGGATGCAGGACTAGATGGACCACTGGTCTGATCCTGCAGGGCTTATGTTCTCATGAAGGCCTTGGCCTCTATGCCTTGTTGTTGACCTTCCAGAGGAACTGGTTGGCCACTGTGTGAGACAGGAGGCTGGACTAGATGGCCCATTGGTCTGATCCAGCAGGGCTCCTCTTATGTTCTTATTATATATGGGAGATCATTCCTATTGGTTCTCCCCCTCCCCTTTAAAATAAAGCCTGCAGCAGAAGAACAGCTGTAACTTTTGACCCCTCAAAAGCCAACCACCTCAGCAGGTCATTTTCCGTTTACAGTTCCTTGCTTGCTTTCTTCTGGAAGAAGAAAAAAAATTGCTCGGAAACACACATTCCTTTCTCCTTCCAACAAAACTTCTTTGCCATTTCAACAGCCTTGCCAAAAGTATCCCAAAATATGGAAAAGATCAAAATTTTCAGTCTTCGTTCCTTGCCACATTTGACGTTTCGCTGCCACGGTTATTGACGCGCCAGTGAGGGCCATGTCAAAACAAAGTCTCAAAATTGTCATAAAAATGGCATTGCTCTTTTTAACCAGCTTTGCTGCCGAGCCAGCAATATATATTTTTTTTCTGTCTCTGAATGAAACTTTGCTCACTCAACAGGCAACAGTGCCTGGCGTGGGACAGAAGGGGAACCGTACAAGAAAAGGGCACATGTCTGGCATTGCAACTGCGCTCTTGCTTTTAAAACAAACATTATTCTGCATTATTGTCTGTTACATGTGCTAAACCACCGGGTTTGGTTCCCCACTCCTCCACTTGCAGCTGCCGGATGACCTTGGGCAAGCCATAGTTCTGGCACAGCTGTCCTTGAAAAAGAGCAGTTTCTGTCAGAACTCTCTCAGCCCTACCTACCTCACAGGGTGTCTGTTGTGGGGAGGGGAAGGGAAAGGAGTTTGCAAGCTGTTCTGAGACCCCCTTGAGTAGTGAAGGGCGGGGTATAAATCCAATCTCCTCCTCTTCCTCCTCTTCCTCCTCTTCTGGATGAAAGGAAAAAATAGAGAAGGAGTCTGCATCATAACAATTGACCAAAGTACACCAGGTATGGTGAGCCAGGGTTGTGGCTCAGTGGTAGAGCATCTGCTTGGCATGCAAAAGGTTGCAGGTTCAATCCCCAGCACCTCTGGTTAAAAGGCAATGTGGGTGACCTCCACCTGAGTCATTGGGGAGCTACGGCCAGCCTGAGTAGACAACACTGACCTAGAGGGACCAATGGTCTGATTCAGTATAAGGAAGTTCTATGTGATGTGTGTGCACACACATTTGAGACAAATGTGCCAGTGTGGTGTAGTGGTGAACAGTGGCGGACTCTGATCTGGAGAAGTGGGTTTGATCTTCCATTCCGCCCCATGAAGCCAGCGGGTGGCCTTGGGTCAGTCACGGTTCTCTCAGAGCTCTCTCTGCCCCCCCCACCGCACAAGCAGTGTTCCCTCTAAGCTGAGTTAGGGTGAGCTAGCTCACAGTTTTTTAGCCTCCAGCTCACACATTTTCGTCTTCGCTCAGGAAGGATGGCTCTAGAGCAAACTAATTGACGCAGCAGCCCAATCGCTGGCTCACAACTTTAATGCCGGTAGCTCACAAAGTAGAATTCTTGCTCACAAGTCTCCACAGCTTAGAGGGAGCATTGCTCATAAGGTGTCTGTTATGGGGAGAGGAAGGCGATTGTAAGCCGCTCTGAGGCTCCTTTGGGTAGTGACGAGCGGGGTATTAAAAACCAGCTCTCCTTCTTCTCTTCTCCATTGTGATCCACAATCCCTGGTAGCATAATTTAGTGTCAAAAAGTAGCCAGGAATGCAGGGATTAGAGCAGGTTTGCAGTACTGAAGAAAAGGGAGATTTGATTTGTAGCTAATTCTACCATAGAGTTTTTCCCAGAAAGCAACACATCACTGCCCAATGTCCCTGACGTGCCTACATCACTTCCTGATGATGTAGGCACATGGCGGCACTCCTCCCTGCTCCCGGAACGTTCCCTCCCAGCCCTCACCAGCGTCTCATTGGGACCTGGTAACCCTAATCGGGCCATTGGAGGGAAGTCAGGAAGTAACCAGGCATCCCTCCATTCTATGAGGACCCAGCTCCATTCATTAAGAGCTTTTCCGTTTTCACAGGAGAGAGGGGAGAAAGATCAAACTTTCTGTAACCGATATAGCGGGATGAAAGGCTGGGTATAACATCCAGAGGCTTTCCACGCCATCTGCTGCAAAGATGCCATGGGCTCCTTTGCATTTGGCAGCATGAATGGAGAAGCGTCAAATTTTACCCTAGCCACAAGGGAGCTGCTTATCCCTAAGCAGGTCCTGTTCGACTGGGATAACAAACTGACACTTCTCCGGGAAAGAAGGGGCTGCTGGAGACGCTCTTCTGGTTTGTAGTGCTGCCGATATCCAGACGGGGGCCTGATGTCATCCAGGAATTACAACTGATCTCGAGGTTACGGACATCAGTTCTCCTGGAGAAAATAATGGCTTCAGAGGGTGGGCTCTGTGGCATCGTACTGAGAGCCAGTTTGGGGTAGTGGTTAAGTGCGCGGACTCTTATCTGGGAGAACCGGGTTTGATTCTCCACTCCTCCACTTGCACCTGCCGATGTGACCTTGGGTCAGTCACAAACTCTGGCACAGCTGTTCTTGAAAAAGAGCAGTTCCTGTCAAGAGCTCAGCCCCGTCCACCCCACAGGGTGTCTGTTGTGAGAGGGGGAAGGGAAAGGCATTTGTAAGCCGCTCTGAGACACCTTTGGGCAGTGAAGGGCGGGGTATAAATCCAATCTCTTCTCTTCTTCTTCTTCTTCTTCATCATCATATCCCTCATAAGCCCCCTTCCCTCCCCAAATGCCACCCTACCTGGTTATTCCCCAAATCTCCTATGTGGTTGAATCATTTAAAGGTTACTGTGCCCACCCCCCTGTGTAGCTAGAGCAACATTTAAAAGGGTCCCGTGTCCCTTTTAGCAGCCAGAATAACTCTGCCTACAATAAGCTCATCATAACTTGGAAGTTAAGCAGCATTGGCCATGGTTGTTACTAGGATGGGAGACCACCAAGGAAGACTAGGGTAGTTATGCAGAGGAAGACAATGGCAAACCACCTCAATTCGCCTCTGCCTGAAAACCCCACGAGGAGTTGCCATAAGTTGCCATAAGAGAGCTAGTTTGGTGAAGTGGTTAAGTGCGCGGACTCTAATCTGGGAGAACTGGGTTTTATTCCCCACTCCTCCACTTACACCTGCTGGATGACTTTGGGCAAGCCGTAGTTCTGGCACAGCTGTCCTTGAAAAAGAGCAGTTTCTGTCAGAGCTCTCTCAGGCCCACCTACCTCACAGGATGTCTGTTGTGGGGAAGGGAAGGGAAAGGAGTTTGTAAGCCACTCTGAGACTCCCTCGGGTAGTGAAGGGTGGGGTAGAAGTCCAATCTCTTCTTCTTCTCTTCATAAGTCAGTTGCAACTTGACAACAATTATTATTACGCCAGCATTATTTACAGAGGAGAGGTGTCGAGACTTCCCAATAATATTCTTTTGCTTCCTAAGTGGAAGATGAAAGTGGTGCTGTTCATGCTTCTCCATGTATCCAAACCTGAGGAGGTGGTGGCAGCTACAAGCATGGGTAGTTTCAAGGGGGAATTAGATAAACATATGGAGCAGAAGTCCATCAGTGGCTATTAGCCACAAGGTATAGATAGGAACTCTCAGTCTGGGGCAGGTGATGCACTCCATTCTTGGTGCTGGGGGGGGCAGCAGTGGGAGGGCTTCTAGTGTCCTGGCCCCACTGCTGGACCTCCTGATGGCACCTGGTATTTTTGGCCACTGTGTGACAGAGTGTTGGACTAGATGGGCCACTGGCCTGATCCAACGTTGGCTTCTCTCATGTTCTTATGTTCTTATGAGATGAATCTAACTTCAACCAGCTCAGTCCATTGTTTCATATGACTCAGTATTGTCTGATCTGACAAGCAGCAGCTCACCAGAATCTCATGAACTTCTCCAAGACTTGCTAGCTGATACCCTTTTAATAGGCAAAGCCTTGAGCCTGGGACCTTAAGCATCCACAACATGTGCTATGCAGCTCAGCCACAGCCCTTCCCACTTTCTCTCTCTCTAAGGCTGCGGTCAGATGGGCAGTTTTATCCGCTTTCCTCATGGTTCCCTTGCAGAGCAGGCAGATACCAGGCAAAGTCCAGTGTTAATGGAAGTACTCCATAGAGCCACTCATCTGGTCATTTCATTGTGTGGCCAAGCCATTTGGGGAAGCCTGGAGCTTCCGGTTCAAGGCTGCCATTTTTTTCATACACTCAGCGAGGTGTGCATAAGCTAAAATACATTTATGCACATGTGGGCACGGGACTCCCTTCAGGAACAAAGGTGGTCTAGCCTGGGTAGCCAGCAACAGACTGATGATGCACCCCAGCTGGATTAAAGTGGAGGCTCGATCAGTGCATGCCAAGCTTGTCATCTGACCGCAGCCTAAGTCTTCAGCCATGTGGCCTATTAAGTTTCATGAAGCTATATCCTTGACTTTCCTATACTTGTGCCGGTCAACCAGCTGTTGTATTTGAGGACCTCTTGCTTCTGCTCACACTTTTCAATGATCACAGCTAGTTACTACCAGGGGACAGCCAATATGTATAAATAGGGAGTATGGTGGGGATTGACACTCATGTTCTTTGGACAAGCTTCCAGGTAGACTCCAACCCAAGAGTAGGGGTCCCCAACCTTTTTGAGCCTGTAGGCACCTTTGGAATTCTGACACAGGATGCTGGATGCAAGTACAAAATGGCTTCCAGAGCAGGTGGCACCAATTATAAAATGGCTGCTGCATGAGGTAGAGCCATAGACATCTACTCTGAAAGCCCAAGTGCAGGGAAGAAAAAGAGTAATTTAATTTAAACAATACACTGGGAAACAGGCACAAGAGACAAAACAGAACCAACACTGGTCCAATCTACATTGGTCTTTCCTGCCGCTGTGCCAACGATCTCACATCGTCTCACAAATTTCTGTCTGCATCTCCTGCCGCATCTGCTTTCCTACTGTTTCATCTCAGCATTGGCTGTCTGCATCACTTTATTGCCATTTAGTGGTGACTCCAAGGTCACTATGGTGTCCCACCATGTTATTTGGATTTGGTTTTAAAGTAGGCAATATCTCAATTTTGCGTGTTTGCAAGATTAAATTCTCTGTCATCCACATCATATCTATCCTTGAAAAAGATTCGTGTCTTGATGAATAAAAAGAGTACTCTCTATCTCTGGGATTTTTAATTCTCCAAACGTCTGCCAAGTGTTCATGTTTAGTCAATTGAAAAAAGACTTTAGGAAGTTTGCCCATGGCCTCAATTCCTTTTTTTGATTTTCTATCAACAACATTGTCAACAGTACCATTAAAATCGCCCATTAAAATCGTTTGCTCATAGGTCAACTGTCGTAGTTGTTCCCACAAATCCTGAAAAAAGTTTTCCTTTGCCCCATTAGGAGCATAGAGATTAACAATTAATGTCTTTTTATTCTGCAACACCACTTCTACCGCCAAAAATTTCCCTTCATTGTCTTTAAAAATTTCTTTGGTTCCAACTCCTTTTTAATATATGTAACAACTCCTTTTTTTCTTTTGAGAGGAGAGTGAATAAAATTCCTCTCCTAATCTTTTTTGAATCAAAAATTTGGCATCTGATTTTTTAATATGTGTTTCTTGCAAGCAAACAATATCACATTTCTGTTTTTCCAACCAGAGTCTGACATTTTTCCTTTTTTGGGGTGAATTCAGTCCATTAACATTCCATGAAATTATTTGACTCTCCATATTGATTCTATAATTATTTATCAGAGTCTTTAAAATTATCATTGATGAATCTGGTCATTTGGTCAACTGACTTGATGGTGACTCTCTTCTGCTTGAACGAAAAACTGACACCTTTAGGAATTTCCCATCTATATCTTATGCCCTCTGTTTTCAGCTTGTCAATCAAGTCTTTAAAAAGTCGTCTGTCCTGAAGCATCGCTCTGGGTAGTTCCTTTAGGACCATGATTTTCTTGTTGTCAATTGTGAAGTCATCTTGAAATTGTTGCTTAAACAAATCCTCCTTCAGCTTCTTAGATATAAACTGGACAATTACATCTCTAGGTAGTTTTTTCCTTTGCGCAATCGCAGAATTGACTCTGTATACCACATCAATTTGTGCCGCCACTCTCTCCTCTTCCATTTTCAAAAAGTCTGCAACAGCATCTACCATAACTGAATGGATGTCCTCATTCTTGTCTTCAGGGATCCCCCTGAATCTCATGTGGTTAATCATTGCATTATATTGGACCATCACATTCACTTTATCTGTTTCTAAAGTGACCTCAGCTATATTGGATGCTACTCCCTTCACCCTTACATCCATCTCATCTGCTCTTTTGGTCAGCGTCTGTATCTCTTTTGTAATTCCAGACATTTCTTTTTTCAACTCTGTTACTTCTGTTATTACAGTCTTTTCCAACTTCAGAATCGCGTCCATCACTCGTTTCTCCATAGCTTCCATCATGCCCTGTAGCTTTTTTCCTCTTTCCCAGCCATTTTCGGGGAGGACCAAGTATTTGCCCTCTGTCGTTGCCGCAGGTCGTAAGCCGTTGTTCAAAGTTTTCCCTCCAACTCACTTTAAATCAAAGTCCTTCTTGTGCCCACCTAAATCGCACTAGTTTCACTTTTTTATATTAAGTCTTTCGTTTAAAATCAACGAAAATTTTTCTGACCTTCCCAAAATGGCGGGCGCAATTTCTCTATGGTAAATGGTTCTTCCGGGTACTCACTTCCTGTCCGGCAGTCTTGATGGTCCCCCTTGTTCCTGATTTCTTCCCTTCTTCCGGCCTCCTTGGTCTTCTCTAGGATGATTACTTGTCTGTTCTGAAGTCACTTCCTGTTTTGCCGATTTCTGCTGCAGCAGCTACAGTACTTTTCCACTGCAGTTCTCGCGGAGTTACTGTTAGTTTCTATTTTAAAGTCAATAATCTAACCGCAGGAATGATCAACAATTCAGCTTTTTGGCCTTTTTTAGCTGTTTAACTGCACTTTTTCCGCTCCAATGTTAGTACGACAGATACAGCACGATCATGCGCTTCATCGGATGTTGTTTATTTTCGGCCGAAACGCGTCTCCGGTGAGCAATTTTAAAAAGTTACCTTCAAAGTCCGTGTCTTGTTATAGCAGTGTTTCCTTGATATCAGTTTCCGTAGAATGTCTTGGAGGTCTGGGTCATGCGTTCTTATGTTGAGAATCCAACTCGGTGGGGTCTTGTAGAGATTTTCCGAAGTGCCTTCTCTGGGGGAGGGGATCAAGGCTGGTCGCGGCACTCTTTAAAGCCCCGCTATCAGCCGATCTCAACTCCTCTCTCGGGCCAGGCTCTATGCCAGTCACCCCCCTGCCTGGGGGGATCTGCGGTGGGCTATTTGAAGCCCACCCTGTCGTCAAGACCCTCCGTTTGCTCTGGGAGCTCTACGAGCAAGCCAGAACACGTTAGGACGCCATGAATCCCAGACCGGAAGCCAACTGCTGCTTTATTTTGATCTGCACAGCTGCCAGTCAGAAGCTATGCTGTGTAAGAGCCCCAACCTGGCCTCTCCACTTTCTGAAAACACTTGGTGGGTGCTAGGAAAGATGTCAGCAAGCAACATGGTGCCCATAGGCACCACGATTAGGAGCCCAGCCCAAAGAAATGAACATAAGAGAAGCCAAGGTTGGGTCTGGCCAATGGCCCATCTAGTCCAACACTCTGTCACACAGTGGCCAAAAATACCAGGTGCCATCAGGAGGTCCAGCAGTGGGGCCAGGACACTAGAAGCCCTCCCACTGCTGCCCCCCCCAAGTACCAAGAATACAGAGCATCACTTGCCCCAGACAGAGAGTTCCCATCTATACCCTGTGGCTAATAGCCACCGATGGACCTCTGCTCCATATGTTTATCTAATTCCCTCTTGAAGCCATCCATGCTTGTAGCTGCCACCACCTCCTGTGACAGTGAATTCCATGTGTCAATCCCTCTTTGGGTGAAGAAGTGCTTCCTTTTATCTGTTCCAACGCGACTGCTCAGTAATTTCATGGAGTGCCCATGAGTTCTTGTATTGTGAGAAAGGGAGAAAAGTGCTCTTTCTCTACCTGCTCTATCCCATGCATAATCTTATAAACCTTGATCATGTCACCCCTCAGCCGTCGTTTCTCCAAGCTAAAGAGCCCCAAGCGTTTTAACTTTTCTTCATAGGGAAAGTGTTCCAACCCTTTCATCAATCTATTTGCCCTATTCTGCACTTTTTCCAATGCTGTAATATCCTTTTTGAGGTGTGATGACTTGAACTGTACACACTACTCCAAATGGGGTCGCACCATTGATTTATACAGGGGCATGATAATACTGGCTGATTTGTTTTCAGTTCCCTTCCTAATAATCCCCAGCATAGCGTTGGCCTTTTTTAATTGCAGTCACACACTGTCTAGACATTTTCATTGAGTTATCTACTATGACTCCAAGATCTCTCTCTTGGTCAGTCTCTGCCAGTTCGGACCCCATCAATTGCTGATGGCCCTTGCAGAAATCATGAAGGTACCTACCTCCGTAATTCCCATTAAGGGCGTACAAACCTGTAAATGTTCTGCTCTTTTGGAGTTTTGTAATATTCATAGGGTATGGTCACATGAGCAGTTTGCTGCGGCAGTATATCAGCTCTAAATAAGCTGCTTGAGTTTGGAACGCTTTGTATCAATTACACAGCGCCCCCTAAACCAGCATCATAGTGCTGCAGACCTGTGATTGGTCATTCACATTGCTAATGCCCCCCAATCATGGACCCATGGGCTGGGTTGGGTTTTTTTCCTAAATCCCACTGTGCATGCACAGAAGCAGACAAGTGCACACGCACTCCTTGCCGCATTTTATGTGGGCACTGAAGCGCACCTTGGAGTGAGGTTGAAGGAAGAAAAGGATGCACCAGAAACAGAGTGGAACCATCACACCGCTCATGCATTTTCAGAAAACTGCCATGGAAGTGCCTCAAAGAGGTAGCCACGGGAATTTGCCAGTGGCTATTTAAACCGCATGGGAGTCATCTTAGTGCAAGTTAGGGATGAGTGGGACACGGGAGCCAGATGTGCGCATTTGATCGAGAGGTGGCTATATCGGGCCAAACTGCTCCTGTGATCACACCCATAGTATTCTTGGGCATATGAATTCACTGAGGGCACATGGGATTCACTGCCACAGGAGGTGGTGGCAGCTACAAGCATGGACAGTTTCAAGAGGGAATTAGATAAACATATGGAGCAGAAGTCCATCAGTGGCTATTAGCCACAGGGTATAGATGGGAACTCTCAGTCTGGGGCAAGTGATGCACTCTATTCTTGGTGCTTGGGGGGGCAGCAGTGGGAGGGCTTCTAGTGTCCTGGCCCCACTGCTGGACCTCCTGATGGCACCTGGTATATTTTGGCCGCTGTGTGACAGAGTGTTGAACTAGATGGGCCATTGGCCTGATCTAACATTGGCTTCTCTTATGTTCTTATGTTCTTATAGTGTGTACTTCACCCACCGAAGTTCTTTTTTTCCAAAAATCTAAATTTTAATTATTCTTTCATAGGACCATGCCTGAGCTACACTTTTCAACATTGATTTTTAGCCATTTGGTTTAAGCCCTTTTTGTTGACCAAAACGTATCCCTTTACACAAAGTGTTAAAAATAATTATTTCCACTTCCTGCACTGTGAACTGGGTGGCATTATCCTGTATTAGTTCAGTTTCTCTCCCTAAGACAAATTAAAAGGATGTCTTTTTAAAATTAGCAGGATTTAGAAGAATCCTTCCTACTCTAGGTGCCAATGGATGTTGTTGTAATCTCACTTAGCTGCCCAGCATGAATGTTTCAATACCATTCTTCTTTTATTCCCCTTTCCCCTCCAGTATGCCACCTATTTCATTTTAGGCACCAAAAGTTTTTAATTTATCTATGTATCCTGCTGATTAACATTCACCTGGAAGGAACCATCTCTTTCAAGTTCTCGTAATTACAGTGGAATAGATACTTCAAGAGGCACTCTTTGAACAACTAGCTCCCACTGAGACAAAAAATAGCCATTAACCTAGAAGTCATTTTCTTAACAACACTATTACAGACTGTCAGAGAACTTCGTCTGCACCCATGCGAGAACACTCCCAGCAAGGAGTAACAAGGAGAGATGTCACAAAGGAAAGAAACAGGAATGTAAAAAAAACCCAAACACCAGATGATGAAAAAGAAACAGGAAACAGAGAAGAGAAAACCCTGGTAATAGAAACCGAGGCTGTGATCACATGCGCCAGTAGATCCGACATAGGTGCGAATGCCTGATGGATCTAAAGCGCATGATCAGACAGCAACATCCGGGAAGTGTCCCGCAGTCGTTGGCAACCCGTGCTGCTCTGCCACAGAAGCAAAGTAAAAAGACACTGGAGAAATTCCGGTAGTAAACAGGTTCCGATGGGCCATTCCCGTCTGATCGTGCAACCATGCATGCATGCCATTGGGATGGTCTGACCAGGCCATCCCAGCTTGGTGCCATTCCCCCCACCCTCGTAGTATGCGCACCATCACATACCCATAGGGGGCCCTCAGTGCGGAGGTGCAAGTCCTTGTTTATGCGCAGGGGGAACAAACCGCGAAAAAAATGACTCACCTGTAGTTATGTCTGATCACACAGTGGTGGGCTGAGCCCGCAGCTACAAAGGGCTATGTGATCTCGCAACCGCAGGTCAAATTCCTCCAGAGGGAATGGCTTCCCCTCCGCTTCAACTGGCATGTGTGACCACAACCAGAAATTAATTTCGGCAAGCAATCGTATAAGTTTGGTTGTGTTTTCTCTGCCCCAGGGTACAAAGAAACCAGCTGAAATGCCATGATTCATGTCCAACAAGCCAGTTTGGTGTAGAGGTTAAGTGAGTGGACTCTAATCTGGGAGAACCGGGTTTGATTCCCCACTCTTCCACTTGCACCTGCTGATGTGACCTTGGGTCAGTCACAAGCTCTGGCACAGCTGTTCTTGAAAAAGAGCCGTTTCTGTCGAGAGCTCTCTCAGCCCTGCCTACCTCACAGGGTGTCTGTTGTGGGGAGGGGAGGGAAAAGGAGTTTGTAAGCCACTCTGAGACACCTTTGGGCAGTGAAGGGTGAGGTATAAATCCAATCTCTTCTCTTCTTCTTCTTCATCATGAGAACTTACTTGGTATCCCTACTCCACATCCAGCTGTGCAGAATATTGATTGGTGAAGGCAGACCCAATACGGCTTAGTAGCTCCAGATTCTCTTGCAAGAACTGGGTTTCAGAAAACCTAGCTTCCTCTCAGTGACCATTCAGCTTGCCAAGTGGCAACTCTGTTTAGACTAAAAGAACACTTTTGGTTTCTGTCCCCACAACCATAAGCCTTCATGAAAATCTGATACTTTTGCTTTTAGTCCCGAGATTAAGATCTCAGGCGTAAATGTAATAGAATTCCAATAAGGGTCCTGTATCAAAAAGATGTCAGTTGTGCATAAAAGTTGAAGTATTCCAGTCATAATTAAATTTCACATCTAATTATAATTCCAGGAGTCCTTTTAATTATGCTGCAATACTTTGCTTTCGTTGGATGGCTGTTGCTACTGCATCTTTTTCCCCGATTTGTAATTTTCTTTTAATTAAAAAAATGTAAATAAATCAGAACCACCTACTTAAAACTATTTTCCTTCATAAACGGAAACCCGAAAACACTCAGCAACTTATTTTCCTAAATGGACAATATTCATTGAATCTGCTTCCTGCTATTAAGGTGTTGACATGATGAATATTATGGGGTGCGAGGTCAAGAATGGGGAAGGGGAGCCTTACCTTGCAATCACCAAGTTGATACTGAGGTACCGAAAACTTTCTGAAGAATATTAAAATCGATTTCCTGTCAGTTAGGGCTGAGCCAAAACTAAGTGTACCTTTTCAGTGCCACTGGCACTGAATGCCCATGTCAGACATTTTTAAAAAATATTTCAGTCACTTCTAGGGTTGCCAGCCTCCAGGTGGGGTCTGGGGCTCTCCTGCTTTTACAACTGATCTCCAGCTGACAGAGATTTGCAGAGAAGGGCAACTAGAATGATAAAAGGGTTGGAACACCTTCCCTATGAAGAAAGGTTAAAATGCTTGGGGCTCTTTAGCTTGGAGAAACGACGGCTGAGGGGTGGCATGATTGAGGTTTATAAGATTATGAATGGGACTGAGCAGGTTGAGAAAGAAGTACTTTTCTCCCTTTCTCACAATACAAGAACTCCTGGGCACTCCATGAAATTGCTGAGCAGTCGGGTTAGAACAGATAAAAAGAAATACTTCTTCACCCAAAGAGTGATTAACATATGGAATTCACTGCCACAGGAGGTGGTGGCAGCTACAAGCATGGACAGTTTCAAGAGGGAATTAGATAAACATATGGAGCAGAAGTCCATCAGTGGCTATTAGCCACAGGGTATAGATGGGACTCTCAGTCTGGGGCAGGTGATGCACTCTATTCTTGGTGCTGGAGAGGGGGCAGCAGTGGGAGGGCTTCTAGTGTCCTGGCCCCACTGATGGACCTCCTGATGGCACCTGGTATATTTTGGCCGCTGTGTGACAGAGTGTTGGACTAGATGGGCCATTGGCCTGATTCAACATTGGCTTCTCTTATGTTCTTATGTTCTTATCAGCTCCCCTGGAGAAAATGGCTGCTTTGAAGGGTGGACTCTATGGCCTTGTACCATGCTGAGGCCCCTCCCCTCCCCAAGCCCGCCCTCTCCTGGATCCACCCCCAAAGTCTCCAGGTATTTTCCAACACAGACCTGGCAACTCTAGTCACTTCTCAAAATTATTTCTAAATTTCAAGGAAACAGAAAACAGCTTAGCTCATTGACTGTCCAATGATCACTAAAATCGGCCAAACTCAGAAAATCTCTTGAGCCACAGCCAAGAGCCACATGCGGAGTCACCTAACTAGTCAGAAAAGCAGGGAGAAGCTCCTTTCAAAAATTTAGCTTTTCACACACATAAATGCCTGTCCATGTGAGAGGCATCTGGTGAAGTTAGTCACGTCATTCTCCTCAAAATACACACGTAAATCGGTGGTGTTGTGGTTTGAGTGTCAGAGTGGGATTTGGGAGACCCAGGTTTGAATCATCACTCTGCCATGGAAGCTTGCTGGGCGACCTTGAACCAGTCTCACGCTGAGCCGGAGTGGTACAATGAGTAAGAGCGGTGGACTCTAATCTGGAGAACCGGGTTTGATTCCTCACTCCTCCACATGAAGCCTGCTGGGTGATCTTGGGCCAGTCTCAGTTCTTTCAGAACTCTCTCAGGCCCACCCACCTCACAACGTGCCTGTTGTGGGGAGAGGAAGGGACTGTGATTGTAAGCCGCTTTGAGACTCCTTAAGGTAGAGAAAAGTGAGGCATCAAAACCGACTCTTCTCCTCAGCCTACCTTACCTCACAGAGTGATTGTGAGGAGAAAATGGAGGCGAGAGCAACGCAAACCACCCTGGGTCCCCGCTGGAGGGAAAGGCAGGGTATAAATGAAGTGAATAAATAAAGGAAGCAAATTAATATTTATCCTGTGTGAGCTTTCTTTCCCAGCCCCTTTGGCTAAAGATAAGATTGGGGCCTGGTGATTATTTTAGAAGAGGGGGTGAAACTTCAGAACAAAAGGCCTCCATCCACCCTTCAGGCAGCAGAACTGGGAAAACACAGAACACCCCTACAAGGCCACCTTTCATACCGCTGACTGAAATGAAGGAATCTTTTTTTCCCCCTCATTTCACTTTCCCTCCTCATAAATGGCTATTTGTTCTCTTTTTTTAAAAAAAGGCAGCAGCGGCCATGTTATAATGACTTCGGAGGTCTATATTGTTCCGATTCTAACCAAGCTCTCTCTCCGCCACAGACACCGTGGGTTTGTATGTGTGTTTTTTTTTTACCAATGGGACATTCTTTGGGTCAGACAACTCGTTACCATAGCACACTTTCTTCACTCGGCTCCAGTCCCTCCCGTGACCCTCAGGACTCCGTAAGAAAGGCAGCATTCTTCGGAAAACCTCGCCTTCCTCCCGCAGCGGACAATGGCGCTGCGTCGACCGCTCAGGAGTTTCCTTGTGTGGTTTCTGAACCCTCGCCAGTTGCAGCTCTCCCTGCAGCACTAGACAAGCCAGACTTTCTTGCAGGCTGTTCATACTTTCCTTTCTAGGATCGGGTGCCAGATTCTCCTATGGCTTGCTCCAAGTTTCCTGACAAGATACTCTTATAGTGCGGTGTGCAGTCAATTTGCATACATAGCCCATGCCAGATTCCCTCACAGCCTGATTCGTTTTTTTTTTTTTGGTACGGCTTCCACATCCCTAACACCAGACATGTGGTATGAGGAGTGTGTGTGTGTGTCTCTATAGTATGTATATTCATCAACCAAAAGGGAGACTGCAACTAAGAAATCAGAAAGAGACTGAGACTGGGAAGGGCCGCCATGAAGAAGCTAGAAAAGATTTGTAAGTGTAAGGACATTTTGCCAGTGACCGAGATCACGTCGATTCATACCATAGTATTTCTCATGACATATGGGTGTGAGAGTTGGACAGTGAAGAAAGCTGACAGGAAGAACGTTGATTCATTTGAAACGTGGCGTCGGAGGAGAGTTTTACGGATACCGTGGACCAGTGTTCCCTCTAAGCTGAGTTAGTGTGAGCTAGCTCACAGCTTTTTAGCCTCCGGCTCACACATTTTTGTCTCGGCTCAGGAAGGAGGGCTCCAGAGCAAACTAATTTATGCAGCAGCCAAATGGCTCGCTCACAACTTTAATGCCAGTAGCTCACAAAGTAGAATTTTTGCTCACAAGACGCCACAGCTTAGAGGGAACATTGCCGTGGACTGCCAAAAAGCAAACCAGCGGGTTCTAGATCAAATCAAGCCGGAACTCTCTCTAGAAGCTAAAATGACCGAACTGAGGCTGATATACTTTGTTCATATTATGAGAAGACACGACTCACTGGGAAAAGACCATAATGTTATAGGGAAAGTTGAAGGCAGCAGAAAAAGACCCAACATTATTTATTTATTTATCGCATTTCTACCCCGCCCTCCCCGCGAGTGGGCTCAGGGCGGCCTACAATAGGGCACCATGTGCCAACAGATAAAACAGCATAAAAACAAGATAAAGCAATCAACATTAAAATGCTCAGTGGTTACAATCAGAATCTAACAGATGAAATTGCATTAAACAAGATGGACTCCCCCGAATCTTACATAACAATAAGGGGTTAAAACCCACGGCCATTACTCGGCCACATCCAGCGGTACTGACCACAGCAATGTCATAGTTGTTCTTCATGGGACCGCCCCACCGATCTAGCAATGGTGGTAATGGTAGTGGTGGTGGTGATAGCCTGGCGGAAGAATTCTGTCTTACAGAGCTCCATGAAATGGATTGACACTATCAAGGCAGCCATGCCCCTTGGTTTTCAAGACGTGAACAAGGCTTTAATGATAGGATGTTTTGGAACACATTAATTAATAGGGTTGCCATGAACCCTATTAATTTTAACCCAATATTGTTTTAATTGCAGTACTCTTTGTGTCCAGTTTATGTGGCTTTCTATATTTTAAAATTATATTTTATATTTTTATTGTGTTTCGTGTTTTATTGAGATTTCTTAGGTCACAAGCCACATCGTGGATATTTCTTTGGAGAGGAAGGGGTGCAATTAAAGATTGCAATGAGGAAATAAGCTCCTGAACAATACATCACAAATGCAGACCAGAGCTAGTTCAGGTATCTGCTAGAAACTGTGCCACTAAGGTGAGATACAAATTAAACCACACAAGCAGATTATTTTCTTGTATAACAAATGTGAGCATTCAAGAAGTTGGGGTATTCTAGAAAAGATAGTCTAGGAATTCAAAAGCAGCAACTAGTGCGTATGAAAAGGCAATGGTAGACCCTTTGAAGTATCTCCATTGTGGTGTAGTAGTTACAGTGTCGGATTCGGATCTGGGAGACCTGCGTTCGAATCTCCATTCTGCCACGGAAGCTTGTGGGTGGACTTGGGCATGTCACATGTAGGAATAGGCATGAAATTAACCACGAAGCAAAATTCATCACTAATTCTGCCCTGTTTGTGGTTTGCAAGGTCAAGTTTGTCGCAAGGGACCCAGCTCGAATTTTCCATGAACTTTGATGTTGTTCGTGGAGGTTCGTGCCAGTTCGTGAGCAGATATATTTCCAGACAGACTGTCTCCGCTCAATCAAAATGTTTACAAAACTTCAAGGCAATAACTCGGAAGCCGTGTGCAGGAGCATCCCCTGTGACTTTGATATCTCTAACCTGCACAGGATCCATTCTATACACTTCTGAACCTGAGTCATTTTGACAGGCGCAGGTTCAGGAGGTTCAAGGGTGTATAGAATGGATCCTGTGCAAGCTAGAAACACTGGATTCACAGGGGATCTCTCCCAGATGCTCCTCTACCTGTTCTCCAAGTTTGATGTCTCTAATCTGCACAGGATCTGTTCTGTACACTCATAAGAACATAAGAGAAGCCAATGCTGAATCAGGCCAATGGCCCATCTAGTCCAACACTCTGTCATACAGCGGCCAAAATATACCAGGTGCCATCAGGAGGTCCAGCAGTGGGGCCAGGACACTAGCAGCCTCCCATTGCTGCCCCTCCAGCACTCCTGAACCTCCTGAACAGGTCATCATTTTCCCAGAAAGCACTTCCTGGTGGGCACGTTCTTCGGGGGGCCATAACTCGGACCCTAAAAATCCAATCCTCACCAAACTTAGAGGGCAGGTAGAAGAGAGTCAGCCAGAGACCCCCTGTGAGATCGGTGTCTGTAGCATGCCGAGGGGCCATTCTACTCTTTCACAACCTCACAAACTGAACCAGTTCATAAGGCGGCTAAAAATTGGTGACGGTCCATGGTTCATGAACAGGGCATGTCACGAACCATGAACCGAACCACATTTTCCCAGTTCATGCCCATCCCTAGTCACATACTTTCTCAGCATAGTCCACCTCACAGGGTTGTTGTGAGGGCAAACTAGAGGCGATGAGAGTGAAGTAAACCATTGGGGAGGAAGACGGGGTGTAAAGAAAGTACGTAAATAAATAAATACATACATAAATAATGTGTAACACCAAATCAAAAGAACTGTGTATGTTTCTTCAGCTAGAATTAAACAGTGAGGATTAAGAGCGGCGGACTCTAATCTGGAGAAATGGGTTTTATTCTCCACTCCTCCACATGAAGCCAGCTGCATGACCTTGGGTCAGTCACAGTTCTCTCAGAGCTCTCTCGGCCCCACGTACCTCACAGGTTGTCTGTTGTGGGGAGAGGAAAGGAAGGAGAAGGGCAGGGTATAAATCCAACTCTTCTCCTCCTCCTCCGCCAAATAAGACTGAGGCTGCAGTCCTAACCAAGCTTAGGACAAAGTCCCATTGAATTGCACAGGCCTTGCTCCTGAGTAGCCATGCGTAGGAATGGGCTATGCCGTTTCAAAAATCCTCAGTACACCTCCACTGGATTATTTCCATACGCTGCACAAGACCTTCTATTGAGCAGGATGACACATTTATGCTGGTAATTATCAGTTTACAGTGCAGTGAGCAATTGAGTGTCTGTGCTGAAGAGATGACTGACAAGCCAGAGCTACTGCCTTTTTTAATAAGCAAAAAGCCCTCACTGTTCACGCGATAGGACTTGGTGTGTGTCAATTCTTTAGTGTGTGTCAATTCTTGCAGTGGAATACTTCAGTGCAAAGACAATCTGCCCGTGGTGACTGCTGCCTTGTGTCCGGGAAAGTGCTGCGGCTAGTGGAATGGGTCTGTGACAGGAATCCCCAACACCTGGCTGTGAGACCCAGTTTGGTGTAGTGGTTAAGTGCGCGGACTCTAATCTGGGAGAACCAGGTTTGATTCCCCACTCCTCCACTTGCACCTGGCTGGGTGACCTTGGGCAAGCTGTAGTTCTGACAAGAGCTGTTCTTGATAAAAGAGCAGTTTCTGTCAAGAGCTCTCTCAGCCCCACCTACCTCACAGGGTGCCTGTTGTGGGGAGGGGAAGGGAAGGGAGTTTGTAAGCCGCTCTGAGACACCTTTGGGTAGTGAAGGACGGGATATAAATCCAATCTCTTATCTTCTTCTATTGTTCACCAAGAGTTTCTTTTTAATGTGGGCAGGGCCAGGTGGGGCTTGTGCCCATCAGGGCTTCTGATTGGCTGCGTAGACACTTCGTGGTTGGCTCTGCCTCCAGTGGTAGCCATTTAGTTGTAGCTCCTACCACGCTGTGTCAGCCTTCCAAAGGTACCCACAGGGTCAAAATGTTGGGGACCCCAGTCTATGGGCTCCAGCCCAGTATGTAGTCTCACAGTGGCCGGGTTGACATAGTGTAACATTAACCAGATTAATCTATAGATCTGTTAACTGCTAGTTTGAATCTCACCTTGGGCATGAATTTTGACAGTCCCTTCCTTCTTAGCCCTAACTCCCGTATGCACTCTGGGGGTGACAACATGGGTTAGTCTTGTAAAGAATGCAGTGTGATGCAGTATGGGAAACACCTTGAATTCTCTATGGCAGTGTTTCCCAACCTGTGGGTTGGGCCCCAAAAGGGGGTCACAAATCCTCTGTAAGTGGGTCGCAAGCCAGTCCTCCTTAATGGCTACCTCTGCCCTTTCAGTCATTCTCTTTTCTATTTCGGAAACCAAGAGCTGAACCTGGAAACAGTATCTTCCATGAGATACATTAGATGGTATTTTGTTCTTCACTGCATATACATGTTGATCAAGTAAAAATGTGTCCTGATGGTTACTAGAGGGAGTTTCTTAGACTCTCAGAGGGGATTGGTTGGAATAACAGAGGAGGAGAGTGTGGTCGAAGGCTGGATTGTAACCTCCACATGCAAGAGCTGTACACATTAGAATACCAAATATACAAATTCCACTAGTAGAAAACACCATCAAAGATTGCCAAAACAATATATTAAACAGTTATAAAGTTGGTGGTGTCACAACAACAACAGTGATGCATACTGTAACTATAATAAGGCATAAGATGCAATATTTCCTCCTTTAACGATAAGACATAAAGTCCATGTAGTCAGTGTAACTTGATAGGAGGAGTCCACATAGTCGAGACATTTTCCAAACAGCCTTTGCAAAGACGCCCATTCTAGATACTTGGAAGATGCGTTTCCTTCGACTTCTTCAGTTTGCCAGCTGTGTAAGTAGAACCTGATTTCAGCAATTTCAACAGACCACAGGGTTCATAGTGTAAGAAGCGAATCCTCTTATCACGTTATGCCGACTACATGAACTTTATGTCTTCTCTTAAGAGAAGGAAATATTGTATCTTACGCCTTATTATAGTTACAGTAGGCATTAATGTTGTTATGACACCACCAACTTTTTAATTGTTGAATATATTGTTTTGGCAATCTTTGATGGTGTTTTCTACTAGTGGAATTTGTATGTTTGGGACTCCTGTACATGTTAGAATGGCACTAACTATTGTGGAGGCAGCTGTGCCCTTTGTGAGATGTTTTGTTGGTTTCTCAAAAGCATCTGGTAAGCTACTGTAGAAAGTGGAATGCTGAACGAGATGGATGCCCTGGTCATAGTTGGCCTGGGGTACCAGGAAAACTTGGACCAGCTTTCGGTGGGTCATCAAACCAAAGAAATTTGAAATTTTCTACCTTACCTTTTCTCTCCAAGGAGCTCAGGACAGCATACATGAGGACTATGTCATTCAGAAAGAGCCAGTTTGGTGTAGTGGTTAAGAGCAGCAGACTCTAATCTGGGAGAACAGGGTTTGATTCCCCGCGCCTCCACACGCAGCTGCTGGATGACCTTGGGCAAGCCATGGTTCTAACAGAGCTGTTCTTCAAATAGCCATTCTCTCAGAGCTCTCTCAACCCCACCTACCGCACAGGGTGTCTGTTGTAGGGAGAGGAAGGGAAGGAGATTGTAAGCCAATCTGAGACTCCGAGTAAAAAGTGGGGTATAAATCCAGCTCTCCTCCTCCTCCTCCCCTTTCCAATGACCCTGGGTCAGCTCACACAGGCCTACAGGCTGCAAGCCATGGGCAAAGATCCAAGGGCCAAAATTCCTTTGGTTCTTGCCCTGAAATTCATGCTGAAAGGCTTGCACCCGGGGCAACCAGTAGAAGGATCAGAGGGCAAATGGATGTGATACCACCGCATTGTGTGATGCTCTAGGAGTCACCCCAATCTCTGTGGGTTTTGCCATAGAAATCAGGAGGATTCCTAGAGCACTGTGCAACATAGTGATGTCACTTCCATATTTTTGGCTGGAAATGATGACACAGCATTGTGTTATGCTTTCTTCCCCATCCCCCCCGGCCATCACATTGAGCACTAGTGGGGAAATGGGGCGTGCTGGCTGGGGACCCCCCACTGGAAGCAGGCAAATGGCAATCTTCCAGCCACAACCAGGTTTAAATACGCTGAGCTGCAGACCAGAAGGTCTGTAGTTTGGCAGTTCAAGACCCTAGTGCCGCAGGACGGACTGAGCTCCTGTCTCTGGCCCCAGCTCCTGCCAACCTAGCAGTTTAAAAGCAAGAAATTGCAAGTAGATAAATAGGTACCCCTTCAGTGGGAAGGTAACAGCTTTCTGTGCGCCTTGGTGTTTAGTCATGCCAGCCACATGACCACAGAAACGTCTTCGGACAGCGCTGGCTCTTCAGCTTGGAAACGGAGATGAGCACCGCCCCCTAGAGTCGGACTCGACTAGCTTTCGAGCAAGGGAAACTTTTACCTTTTTTAATAGGAAGAGAAACAGAAGCTCAGCCCAGATTTCGTTCCAACTGGCAGGCATGTTCTCAAGATTCTCCTCCCAAAGTTGATGAGCCTCCAGCCAAACCAGGCTTCAGTACCTGTAAAAGGAAAGGAAACAGAAGCGCAGCCTGGGTCTCACTCAGGTGGCAGAGATGTTCCCAAGGTTCTCCTCCCCTGCGATATCATTGGCAGCACCTTATGCAAAACTAAGTCATTCAAAGTCTTAAACACCTGGGCTGTGGAGGCGGCGGGATCCTAAACGAACACCAGAAGCGATTCTTACAGTAAGCAGCGAAATCGCTGGCAACCGAATAACAAAGTCCAAGCCACTTAAACATCTCCCAGCTATCAAAGCTGGGGATGACTTGATAGGCCCTTTACAAATCTCATAATCAACCGTAAGTAGCAGCTAAGACCTTGGCTTCCCCCACGTGTCTGCAAGTGGGAAAGGAGCAAGAGGATAATTTATCCAAGCCCAAGGTAATGAAGTGTTAACCAAAAACAGATGAAGTTATTATTGCTACAACCACAGGCCGCAAAACACCAAAGGGAGGGGAGGGGAGTCTCGGCGGGGGAGGCGGGAGGGAGGAAGTCTCCTCGGTTCGTTCGTCTTTTGCTTCACGGATCACCTAAAGGCATTTGCCAAAAAAAAGAAAGAAAGAAAGAAGAAAGGGGGGAAAAAATGAGGCAGCACAATTGGCATAAAGTGATTCATTAGCTTTAATGAACAATGCCGATCATATTGTCTCTAAAATACAGTCGACGGACATTGATGTATATGTGCCTTAACTCATTCTTCCCAACTTTTATTAGGTACATATGTCTATGGCAGACACAAATGAAACATTCCACCACTAGGCTCCCAGCCAAAAACTAATTTATTCTTTAATGTGGTAGTGATTACTTGGTGGTTCCTTGAGTCGAGATGACAGGTCCCCGCTAATGGAGTCATACTGTAAGTTAATATAAATCATGACAGAGCAATTAATTACAGAAACCGCTGCAAATCCCTTTGTTAGTTTTCCCCATCACCAGAAGGATTTAATAACGTTCGTTTTGCTAAGTTCCAGTGACATTTACAAGTCTTAAACCGTTTTTAATCAAATCAATATCACAGGACTGCCGGATTGAGCCAAGGTACGTTAACAGGTGCTGGGAAACACAGATAGGAGCGTTCCTCGGCCTCCCGTGTCCAGCGAATCATACCGAATTCCCCGCAATATCTCTACAGTCGTTTAGGCTGAAGAATTAGAGTGAAGTTAAAGGGAAAATAATGCTGCCAATCAGAACGACCAAGGCTGGTTCAAGGGATGCCAACCTCAAGCCTTGACCCACTTGAACGTGGAGTGCCGCAGGTGGGCGATCCTCTCGCCAATGTTTAATATCTATATGTGCCTCTTCGCCGAGCTGGTGCAGGGGGTTAGAACATAAGAACATAAGAGAAGCCAATGTTGAATCAGGCCAATGGCCCATCCAGTCCAACACTCTGTCACACAGTGGCCAAACTATACCAGGTGCCATCAGGAGATCCAGCAGTGGGGCCAGGACACTAGAAGCCCTCCCACTGCTGCCCCCTCCAGCACCAAGAATAAAGTGCATCACCTGCCCCAGACTGAGAGTTCCTATCTGTACCTTGTGGCTAATAGCCACTGATAGACTTCTGCTCCATCTGTTTATCTAATTCCCTCTTGAAACTGTCCATGCTTGTAGCTGCCACCACCTCCTGTGGCAGTGAATTCCATATGTTAATCTCTCTTTGGGCTGGGTTGCCATCAGTATGCTGATAAAACCCAGCTCTATCTGTTGTTCGATGGCTGCCCGGGCCCCAACCCAGAGACCCTGGACAGGGCATTGGGGGCCATGACTGGGTGGTTACAGCAGAGTCGGTTGGAATTAAATCCAGTGAAGATGGAGGTCCTGTACCTGAGCCGGGGGTGGGGGTGGGAATCACGCTCCCTGCATTGGACAGTGCACGACTTGTGCCGGTCCAAAAGGTGAGGAGCTTAGGGGTGATCCTAGATGCCTCACTACCTATGGAGGCCCAGTTCTCCACCGTTGCCAAGTCTGCCTTTTATCATCTTCGGCAGATTGGGCAACTGATTCCCTACCTCCCCCCCCCAGGACTTGGCTACAGTGACCCATGTAGTGGTCACTTCCAGGCTTGGTTTCTGCAACTTGCTTCACACAGGCTTGCCCTTGAGGTTGATCCAGAAGCTCCCTCTAGTGCAAAATGCAGCGGTACACCTGCTAACTACATCACCTTTGCAGGCATGTGTGCAGCCGGTGCTACATCAATTGCACTGGCTACTGATGGAGGAGGAAATTGGATTTATACCCCGCCCTTCACTACCCAAGGGAGTCTCAGAGTGGCTTACAAACTCTTTTCCCTTCCCCTCCCCACAACAGGCACCCTGTGAGGCAGGTGGGGCTGAGAGAGCGCTGACAGAAACGGCTCTTTTATTTATTTTTATTTATTTGTTACGTTTATACCCCACCCACCTCCCATGAACGGGCTCAGGGAGGCTTACAAAGGTCGGTACAATGTACCTAGTCTCCATAAAACATTTTATACAAATTAAAACAATCATACATTTAAAATGCCCTGATAGTTAAAGTGCTCGCAGTCTTTTTCAAGGATAGCTGTGCCAGAACTACGGCTTGCCCAAGGTCATCCAGCAGGTGCAAGTGGAGGAGTGGGGAATCAAACCTGGTTCTCCCAGATTAGCATCCGTGCACTTAACCACTACACCAAACTGGCTGAGTACCAGATCCACTTCAAGGTGTTGGTACTGACCTTTAAAGCCCTATGTGGCCAGGGACCGATATATCCGAGGGACCACCTTTCCCCTTTTATGTGCCCCCGGATAGTTTTTGCTCAGCAGATCAGCATCCGCTGGTTGTCCCTGGCCCAGAGGACGTCTGCTTAGCCTCAACTAGGGCCAGGGCCTTTTCTGACCTGGCCCAGACCTGGTGGGACATGCTCCCAACTGAAATAAGGGCCTTGTTGGGCCTATTACAGTTCTGCATAGCCTGTAAAATGGAGCTGTTCCACCAGGCCTTTGGCTGAGGCGGCAGCCATCCACTTATTCAATCTATTGGCTTCCTTTGCTGAAGCCCATTGAATCTTTCCATCTGATACGGCCCATCTGAGAAGATCTTATCGTCTGGGTTATGGCCCAGCAGCTCCAGTTCCGGGAACATGGTATTTGTAAATGACAGTGCCATCTGTGCTCAGCGCATACTCTTTGTTTTAACTGTTTTCATTATTTATTTCCTAGATTGTTTTCATTGTTACTTCAAATTGCCGTTGCAATCTGTCCTGAGCCCAAATGTGGGGAGGGCGGAATATAAATTTGAAGGAATGGATGGATGGATGGATGGATGGATGGATGGATGGATGGATGGATGGATGGATGGATGGATGGACAGGCGGATGGACGGATGGATGGACGGACGGATAGGTGGATGGATGGATGAATGGATGGATGGATGGGTGGATAGATGGATGGATGGACGGATGGATGGATAAGGTGGATCTGGGGGTCCCACAGAATTACAGCTCATCTCCAGACTACAAAAATCAGCTCCCCTGGGGAAAACGGATGCTTTGGAGGGTCGACTCTGTGGCATTGTACCCCGCTGAGGTCCTTGTTCTCTCCAAGTTCCACTCTCAAATTTCCAGGTGTTTCCCAATGTGGACTTGGCAACCTACCCCATTCCAGTGGCTGGGGGGACCTGGCAACCCTAGCTGGTTCCAAGAATTGGGGGTCATCATGGCAGAGAGTGCCTGAGGCCCCTTCCCCTCCTCTGCCCTCCACCAGGCTCCTCCTCAATGCTTTCCTTCCATACCCACCTGCTCGCATGACCTCCCACTGCCCACACCTACACCTGCCTGCCTGCCTGCCCTTTCTCCAACTGCACCAGGCACTGTAACCATTGCCACTGCTGCCATGAATCACATGCACACCCTTCCCCGGCAGCCCGGAGTGTTGATGGCAGAGCCCTTACAAGGGAGCAGGCTGGGAAAAGGCAGATGGGGAGGGCAGACTCCGTGGCATTACACCCCACTGTGGTCCCTCCCTAAACCCCACCCTTCCCAAGCTCATAAGAACATAAGAGAAGCCATCCAGTCCAACACTCTGTCACACAGTGGCTAGAAATACCAGGTGCCATCAGGAGGTCCACCAGTGGGGCCAGGACACTAGAAGACCTCCCACTGTTGCCCCCCTTCCCAAGCAGCAAGAATACAGAGCATCCCTTGCCCCAGACTGAGACTTCCTATCTATACCTTGTGGCTAATAGCCACTGATGGACCTCTGCTCCAGATGTTTATCTAATTCCCTCTTGAAGCTGTCCGTGACTGTAGCTACCACCACCTCCCGTGGCAGTGAATTCCATGTGTTAATCAGTCTTTGGGTGAAGGACTTCCTTTTATCCATTTGAACCCAACTGCTCAGCAATTTCACTGAGTGCCCATGAGTTCTTATCTTGCTCTATGCCATGCATAATCTTGTAAACCTCTATCATGTCGTCGTCACCAAATTTCCAGGAAATGTTCCCTCCTGGAGTTGGCAGCCTTAGTTGCAGACCTTGGTAATGAGGGCATTTCAAATCAGTACCATTTCATTAAAAACCCTATTTGGGGTGATAGGGACTGGCTAGTGGGTTGCCATAATCCCTGTATGTCATTGGGTGTGCATAATACCATATATACCTGAAAGGAAGACAACCCTGAATACAAGATAACCCCCCCCAAAAGTTATATAGGAAAAGTTTATTACTATACATGCTTGTAACTTGTATTCAACAGAAAACGGCTCCCTCTTCTGTTTGACAACACACTAGGAGGAAATTGAGTGAGAACCAGTTTGGTGTAATGGTTAAGTGCACGGACTCTTATCTGGGAGAACCGGGTTTGATTCCCCACCCCTCCACTTGCACCTGCTGGATGACCTTGGGCAAGCCATAGTTCTGGCACAGCTGGCTCTTGAGCTCTCTCAGCCCCACCTACCTCCCAGGGTGTCTGTTGTGGGGAGAGGGAGGGAAAGGAGTTTGTAAGCCACTCTGAGACGCCTTTGGGCAGTGAAGGGCGGGGTATAAATCCAATCTCTTTGTCTTCTTCTTCTTCACTGAGCCACAGTCCCACACCTGCTGATGTGACCTTGGGCCAGTCACAAGCTTTGGCACAGCTGTTCTCTCAAGGACAGTTTCTGCCAGAAGTTCTCTCTGCCCCACCGACCTCACAGGGTGTCTGTTGTTGGGAGATGAAGGGAAAGGAGTTTGTAAGCTGCTCTGAGACACCTTTGGGCAGTGAAGGGCCGGGTATAAATCCAATCTCTTCTCTTCTTCTCTTCTCTTCCTTTTAGAGTAAAGACAGTACATACACCTGATGCCCTCCTGAAAATCGCCATTCGAAAAAATAGACTTTTCAGTGACAGTTCCCTATAAAAATCTATTCTGTATATCTATCCTGACTCTGTGATCATTCATGGCTTGATGTATTGGGTCCCCAGTGTCCACTGTAACAAGAAGGACAGCAGTTTTTCATATCTGGATGTGCAGATAAGAGCATAATAATATGAGAAGAGCCCTGTTGGATCAGACCAATGGTCCATCTAGTCCACCATATTGTCTCACACAGTGGCCAATCAGTTCCTCTGGACAGTCAACAACAGGGCACAGAGGCCAAGGCCTTCTCCTGAGGTTGCCTCCTGGTTCTGGGATTCAGAGGCTTAGTGCCTCTGAATGTGGAGGTTCCCTTCAGTCACCATGGCTAGTTCCTGCTGATAGACCTATCCTCCACGAATCTATCTAATCCCCTTCGAAAGCTGTTTCTTCCTGTGGCCATCACTGCATCCTCTGGCAGTGAACTCCACATTTTAATCACTCTCTGTGTTAAAAGGTATTGGTTTCAAGCAAGAGGTCTGAGGAGGGCTGCAAAGTTTTTCACTCATGTTGCGTATAGTAAAATCCATCCTTTTCTCACTTTGGATATGGTGTCCATGGTTAGGGCCCTTAACTATGAAAAGATTATGAGGCTGAGTCCTGTAATGTTGTCTGCACTGCACAGCAGCCTTTAATCAACCAGAATCCAAATGGGGACTCCATTCATTCATTCATTCATGGTTGCCAAGTTCTCCAGATAGTCAGTCAAACACCAGGCTTCGGCAGAAGATAGTGTTTATTGAAAGCAAACTAGAGATGCAGGTACAAGCTCTTTGTCAGTGATACAAGGCAACAGAAAGCAATCAAAGTTATAGCCCATTCAAACTACCCTCCCCACACCACCTATAGGCCAATAGATACAATTCGCATGCTCGAAATGCCCCCTAATATGCTTTTAAAAAACAACCCAGACCAGTATATTCCCAGCGCTGGGATGGCATGAGACTCCAGGTCAGGCAATTGATAAGACACAGTGCAGACGTCCCTAAATCAGTGAGAGCCGAGAGGCACCATACATTCCCGCATTCCAACAGTTGAATGAATGTCTTCTCCCCACCCCCACCCCCCGCAATGGCAGGGTTAAATGACAATGGTGGTGGAAAGTGCCATTGAGTCACAGCTAACTTCTGGAGGCTTCATAGGATTTTCAAGGCAAAAGACAAACCAAGGTGGTTTGGCATCGCCTGCTCTGTATAGCAATCCTGGACTTCCTTTGTGGTGTCCCATCCAAAAAACTAATTAAAACTAGCAGATACCATGACAATAGGCACAGAATATCCATTTAAAGAAAATATATTTAAATCATTTTCAAATAAACGTTTTTTTCCTATTTTAAGTTACTTATAGTAATTTAAGCAGACAGTTGTCTTAAAGAACAATAACAAAGAAGGGGTTTTTTTTTAATTGATGCTAAATACAAACAGAAACATGCAGCCGCAAGGACAGTTATGCACACTGAGCATTTGGACGTCTAGGTGCGCAATAGTACAAATTTCTCAAGGGAAACAAATTCCAAGAGACTCTGTCTTAAATATAGCTCATAAGAACATAAGAACAGTAAGAGAAGCCAATGTTGAATCAGGCCAATGGCCCATCTAGTCCAACACTCTGTCACACAGCAGCCAAAATATACCAGGTGCCATCAGGAGGTCCAGCAGTGGGGCCAGGACCACTAGAAGCGCCTTCGACAGCTGCTGCCCCTTCAGCACCGAGAATAGAGATGCATCACCTGCCCCAGACTGAGAGTTCCCATCTATACCCTGTGGCTAATCGCCACTGATGGACTTCTGCTCCATACGTTTAATCTAATTCACCTCTTGAAACTGTCCATGCTTGTAGCGTTTGCCACCACCTCCTGCGGCAGTGCAAATTCCATATGTTAATCACTCTTTGGGCTGAAGAAGTATATATCCTATTTATATATATATATATATATATATAAAAAGTATTCATGTTGAACTCAAAATTTATTCCGACAAAGTTTCTGGAAATTTTGTCCTCATTTTGAAGTATTCCTTCTTATAAAATAACAGTTCTTAACAAGCAAACAGAAAATATGTGTTGTCGAAGGCTTTCACGGCCAGAGTTCATTAGTTGTTGTAGATTTTCAGGGCTGTATGGCCATGGTCTTGGCATTGTAGGACCTGACCTTTCGGCAGCAGCTGTGACTGGCATCCTCAGGGGTGTAACACAGAAAGATGGAGTACTCTCTGTGTCAAGGTGAGAAGAAAATTACCTGCCTACCATTTTTCTTCTCACATCGACACAGAGAATACTCCATCTTTCTGTGTTATAGCTCTGAGGATGCCAGTCGCAGCTGCTGGCAAAACATCAGGTACTACAATGCCAAGACCACAGCCATACAGCCCAGAAAATCTACAACAACTAATAAATACAAAATATAATGAATAATAATTCAATAAGATTGCAATTTCCATTAGCATTGCCAATGTGACCCAAAAGAGCCTACCTCTCTTGCATGAAGCAAGGAAATATATTATTCAGTCCTTTTAGTATAGGAATCCTATGTTGGAAAACTTGGTAAAACAGTTAAATATTCAGAGATTGCAATGGATCTTTGCTTCACTGGAAAGAAGGCATTTTTCTTCTATGTAAAAATCTTTATTTCTAAAGGGAAGGGTTCACAGGAAATCTACTAAACAACAAAGACACCCGATGGGTGCGTTCAGACGCGCCGTTTGAGCCGTTTTCAGCACGGCTCAGAAACGGCTTTCCCTGCGCGTTCACACGCCCAACATCTGCCCACCGTCCCCAGCCGTCGCTTTCTGGAGCAAACCTCCTTTGAAACGGAGTATTTTGACACCACTTACCCAAGTGGTGTTTTCCATGATTCTCCGTTTCCAAGCCGCACTTTTCCCTGTCTGATCGCTCCATCCAGCTACTTCCGGGTGCTTCAACCCCCCTCCCCTCTGGGAAGCTGCCTCCAGCTTCCGCTTTTAGTCTGCCATTTTTTTCCCCCCTTAGCGGTGTGCGCTTGGGCGGAGCTCCGCACTTAAGTTATGTAAAGAAAAGCTTCAGTGGTGCCTAGTTCAGGCATTTAGACGAGTCCAGGACTCTTGGGGAGGCCAGTTTCAGGGAGAAAATTTAAACAGAAGTCTTCATTTAAACTTTAAAGGGACGGGTTGAAATCGCTGTTCTGCGCACGCGCCAAACTTCCTGTTCGGGAGAGGGCTGCCTGTGCGCATGCTCAAAGGAGAGGGGAACCCCCCACCTGCAGGAGGACGGCAGGGAGCTCCGAAGGAGGGAAGGAGGAGGTGAGTGTGATCGCGATTCTCCAGTTTAAAAAAAACGCATCGTGCCGGAGCAGTTTAAACCGCTCCAGCACGCTGTCTAAACGCACCCAAGGACTACATCTTTACAGTTTGACCACACCATCTGCAACAATGGAGATTCTCCTTCTTCTTGACCCCTAGAAGGAAATCACCTGAATGCATTAACTAATGATTGTTAGTAAATAGGCTTCATTTTCCCAGGCTTTCTTCCCATTGGCTCTGTGCCAGGTTTCCTTCCAGGTCAGTCTAAACAATAGCACACAAGGTAAAGCACATTAACACTATAATGACTGAATTTTAGACCTTGCAACACATATATTTCCAATGTCCTAAACATTAAAAAAGAGTAAATGGCTATAAGGAATGTGTACATAAACACTGTCAATCTCTCCCCATAGAGATATCTTACCACTTTCTTTGGCATTGTTCTTTAAGACAACTGTCTGCTTAAATTATTACGAGTAACTTAAAACAGAAAAGAGTGTATTTGAAAATTATTTAAATAAGGCTCGTGAATTTCTCTATCAACACACCATTCCAGCAGATAAAGAGGATAAAGAAGAAAATGACAGCAACAAGGGAAGTGAAGGAGAAGGAGTACTGGCTCCTTCCGATGAGGACTCAGATTTGGAAAAGGGGGCAGCTGGCCCCAAAATGAGAGGCAGACTGAGGAGCAAAAAACTGAAAAAATGAGTTGTGATTCTCTCTTGATCCTGTCTTAAAATGAATTTAAACTAGCTCTCTCTAAGGCTGTTTCTATAGTTACATTTGTTGGTGATTTTAGTTTAAACAATTTTAATAGTACTTAATTACGAGCTAATTTTATAAGCATTATGTATGACCACCATCTCTTGGGTTTTTAGTGGTTTTCTTTACTTTCTCCTATAGCATGTAGTTACCCTGACCTTTATTCGTTGTAGTTTATAGAAAAAGCAATGAAAAATCCCCTATGGGGGGCCCCAAAAAAATTAAATATATTTTCTTTAAATATATATTCTGCACTTTTTGTCACAGTATTTGCTAGTCCTGTTTTCATCCAAGAACTATCCGGGTCCGAGCCTCCTGTAGAGATCTGATGAGATTAGGCTATCCTGGACCATCCAGGTCAGGGTATCCATTGGGTTTCACTAATCAAGAGCAGTTGTATAGATCATGTCCAAGTGAGCCATGGTCCGTGAAACCGGCGTGATCCCACCACACCAACTAATGCATTTAAAAAATATTCCACACCAACTCTGGTCTTTTCTCCAGTGGACGGAGGCAGTGGGCCTTTTGAAGCCAGCTTGGATGCAACGCTTGATGAAGCCTCTTATCTTTCGGGATGAAAATGGCTTTGATATGCAGCCTTGTTTGTATCAACACATGGGCTTCTGAACTCTTTGATGACACGGTTTCACGTCCTTGGGAGATTTTTTTCACTTTGCTGTGTTGAAAAATAAAGATTTTCCTTCGAAAAGAAAATGCTTGAATATATACATCTCACCGCAACGGTTGTGTGTTTCTTCCCCCCCCCAGCTCTCTTAAACAGCAGCAGCAAGAACAACAACACCGAAAGGCTGTGACATTGTGTTTCATTTAGAACACTTCCTTTTCCTTCCTACCGACTGTACCCATATTCACAACAATGCCTTTCAGATCTCTGCTGTCCCCAAGGGACCTACCACCGGTCATGGAACGAGAACACCAAACACATCAGCAATGAATAATAAAAGAACGGTGGTCGGAAACCTTCAAAGGCATTGCTAGCTCTGAGGTCCGAGGTCTTTGGAGACCCAGTGTTGCATCCCACCTGTTTATCTTGTTGATTTATTCATTCATTTCGGAGCCATTCAGTAATCACAACAATGTTGTCTCTAGTCTTGGCATATCCCCGCCATGCAATATGCACAGAGCAAAAGAGCTGGGGAGAAGCCCTTGCCGTATTGTTTGGAGGACATTGAAGCCAAGCATAAAAATGTAACTCGGACGAGCAGGGGAAAAAAGGAGGATACATGGCTCTGTGAGAGAGAGGCCACTTGTCTGCACCTGCTTACTCTCGAGGCATCCTGCAGGTTAGACTTGATTAGCATTAAGTGACGGGCAAGCCGTTTCAGGGCTGTAACTCAAATAGTTCCAGTAGAAGTTTGGAATCTCCACTCTCCAGAGTTGCCAGATGGACAATTGTTTTCTCTTTTAAGCTACTGATATCACTGGTGAGGCACAGGGCAGAAGGCACTCTTCAGCCAATGGGATGTTGGAACATCCACATGTTAGGTTCACTTTCTGCTCGCCAGTCACAGGTTGGGAACCGGTTTTTCTGTGGGCTGTTCAGTTGCTCACCAGCAGCCCAACCCTATTTATCAGGTTCCTAAAACCATATAGTACAATGCAATTGGCACTATTTTGTGGACATGCATCATGGTGCAACCCAGTGGGAGTCCTAGTTTTCTTCTTCTCCCACACACCTGTTGTCCCTGCTCAGAAACCAATCATATAAACAGCAAGCTAATTAATTGGTTAACCAGTGATAATAAACACTATATATATATATAACTTATAGTTTAGTGCTTGTTTGATGTAATCATCAAGGTTTGTTTAATTATTTACCACCCTGCCTTTCTCCTCAGTGGGGACCCACAGTGACTTACATTTATTTATTTATTCAACTTTATTTATTTATTTATTCAACTTATATCCCACTCCTTTCCCTGCAAGCAGGGCTCGGGGCAGCTTCCAACAGTTAAATGTACAATAAAATCAACGTTTTACAGTCCTAAAAAACAATTACAGTTAAAAATATTACTTCACCTGGAGGAGAGATTGGAGATTGCCTCAAAGGGCTGCCTGGTGCAACCTGAAACTGAAACCCTTTTTCAGAGATTTGGCCAGCTCTGTGGTTCAGGTCAAGAGTGCCCTCCTTGGCCTGAGTTTGTGGGTCTCTGGTTCAGGTCAGATGCCCCGTTATTGGGGCTACCCAAAAGTAAGGCAGCACCCGTGGGTTCCAAAAGTTAAATATACAAAGAAAAAAAAAAATCGACATTTTACAGTCCTAAAAACTAAATATTACAGTCAGGGCTTTTTTTCTGGGGGAACATACCAGAACGGAGTTCCAGAACCTCTTTGACAAAATTCTTTTAAAACCAGGACTCTTTTTGTAGCAGGAACTCCTTTGCATATTAGGCCACACACCCCTTATGTAACCAGTCCTCCAAGAGCTTACAGAGCTCTTCTTACCAGGGCTCCTGTAAGCTCTTGGAGGATTGGCTACATCAGGGGTGTGTGGCCTAATATGCAAAGGAGTTCCTGCTACAGTATACAGATTGAAAACTTCACTTCCCTCCTGAGAGTTCCGGCACCTCTTTTTCCAAAAAAGAAGAAGCCCCGATTACAGTTAAAAACCTAACAGTCTACTATATCAGATGGCGCCCCAACAAGCCATCATGAGTGGGCAACTGAGAAGGCAGTCAACACAGAAAATTCGCGGCCCACAGTGAATGGAAAAACCAGAGCTTAAAAAGGGGCAAGGAAGGAGGAAAAGAAAGGAGGGTAAGATCAGGGATGGAACATGATAAAGAAAAATAAAGCGAACAGGGTGGGAGGAGGGGGAAACAGAGAAAGAGGGGGAGAAAGAGGGAGGCCAGCTGATATCCCTAACCATTGTCATCATCACGTCATTCTCCCCTTCTCATTTTATCCCCACAATAACCCTGTGCGGTAAGTTAGGCTGACTGGTCCAGGGTCACGGCAGAGTGTAGATCTGAACCTGGGCCTCCCAGGTCCTAGTCTAGCACTCTAACCACTACAACGTCACTCGTATTTATTACCCTTGCATTGATTAAACCATGATAACTTTGCTAGGATTATCTATGTTCTTGCAAGAGGTTGAATAGGTTCCTCAACCTTCTTTTGGTTTATCACGTGACTATGTAGCAGCCCATCCCATTGGTACAAGAAAAAAGGGAGTGTCTGAGTCCCTGCCCTAGGCTCTGCGGAATAATAATATTTATTTATTTATTTATTTATTTATTTATTTATTTATTTATTTATTTTCCATTTATATTCCGCCCTCCCCGCAAGCAGGCTCAGGGTGGGTAGCAATCCATAGTACAGTTTTAAACTGACATTAAATTATCAAAACAATTAGAACCGTGAAAATGGCAGGTTAGTACAACGTAAAGTGTATCTAAGGTTCCGGCAGTACTGGATGACTGCGGGGCATGGTGCATAGAGTAGCCAGGAGATCCTAAGATTGTCCGGCGGTCAGAAATTCTAGCTCGTTTAGCGTTATGCAGCAATCGGCAGCGAGCTAGACTTGGTTTTGAGGTAAGAGACATTTCAGAGGTGGTCTGCCATTGCCTGCCTCTGCGTCATGCCCCTGGTATTCCTTGGAGGCTGCCCACCCAAGTACTGGCCAGGACTGATCCTGCTTAGCTTCTGAGATCTGACAAGGTCAGGCTAGCCTGGGCTATCCAGGTCAGGGCCCTGCAGAATCTGAGCCCCAGGGAGACAGGGCCTGGAGATCTCCCAGAATTACAACTGATCTCCAGGCTACAGGGATCAGTTCCCTCAGAGAAAATGGTTGCTTTGGCAGGTGGATTCCATGGCATTACATACCTAGGCTTGCCAAGTCCCCCCGGGGGGCGGGCAAACGCCCGCCTGAGAGGCCTGTTACCCGCCACCAGCAAATTGGGCCCTGGGGAGAACTCCATCCCCTTCCAGCAAACGTCCCCAGTGTGATGATGTCACCCGGAGGTGACATCATCATGCTGTCCACATTGGGGGTGGGACGCTCTATGATTTGAGGGAAAACTCTATGGTTTTCCCTCAAATCCTAGTGGCCCCGCCCCCAACGTCCCAACGTGATGATGTCACTTCCGGGTGGCATCATAGCAGTGGTGTGCACGCTCTGTGCGCGCACACACGCTCCAGGGACAGCGCAGGACTCCCCCGCCATAAGTTAATTTCAACTTGGCAACCCTACAGACACCACTGAAGTCCATCCCCAGGTTCCACCCCACAAATCTCCAGAAATTTCCTTATCCAGGACTGGTGACCCTGGGGGGGGGGTGTTAGACCCTCTTACCACCTGACAGGGGAAGGAGATGAAGAATACCAGTCAGGGTTGCCAGGTGTCCCCCCCCCTCCCAAATAGAGCTGGTGGCAGCACTAATGCAAAGCAACAGATGAGTCAAGACGAACGTCAGAAATGCTGGGCTCTTCACAGAAGCAGCGATTGACAAGGCACGTGCCTTAATTGCTTTAGAAAGCGCTCAGGACGAGAAAGAAGCCTTCCGATCCCGCGCAGGCAAAGCAAGTCATATTCAAATGTAACTCCACAAAGATGGAGGGTGGGGGGGAGAGAGAAGCACTTCATTAAGAATGCAACCAGGCTGGAGACTCAGACCAATTTGGGATCCCCGTTCTGCATAATCATTCTCAAAATAATAAGGCTCTAATTAGGCTGTTTCAATGTTTACATACAGAAGATTTGCTCAGAGGAAGGAAAAAAACAACAATGGGCTTTATTTGTGGAGGAACGTTAGGGGGGGGAAGCGTTGCTTAAAGGGAATCTCACAGTGACGGCAGCCGCCATTTGTTCGGCTCCTAGTGATCACTAAAAGCAAATTTTTGGAGCCGGGTGTGTGTGTTCGATCCTGGATGGGGATTCACGTTTGGAAACAGTCAAGTTGGAAAGAAAAGCGCCATAGAACTATTTTTCCCTGGGCGGACAAATCCTGCGCAATTCATATCTTTGTGTCCCTACCTTAGTCATCCATTCACTGTAATGATTAATTTGGAATGAAGCTACGGTTGCCAACCTCCAGATGGGGATGCCAGCCTCCAGATGGGACCTGGGGACCCCCCTGGAATTGCAGCTCATCTCCAGACTACAGAGATCAGTTCCCCCTAGAGAAAACGGATGCTCGGGAGGGTAGGACTCTGTGGCATTGTATCCCACTGAGGTCCCTGTCCTCCCTGAGTTCCAAACCCAAATCTCCAGGAGTTTCGCAGCCTCGATCTGGCATCCCCACCCATCCCTTGCTGGTGGCCACAGAAGACCTGGAAACCCTTCCTCCAGATGAGGCCCGGATTTCTCCCATAATTACAATTGATCTCCAAACTACCAATCAGTTCACTCGGAGGAAATGGTGGAAGCTGTGTCATCACATCCTTCCCCTCCCCCAAGTCTATTCTCCCCCGGCTCCGCGGCCAAATATCCAGGAATTTCCCAAGCTGTACTCGGCCACCCTAAGAAGGATATTCTTTCCCATTTGATCCCTGCCTCTCACCTTTCTCCCCTTCCTCTGTCGTATACCCTACATTCAATTGTATTGATCTTGTTTTTATTGTACCCTTCCTTCAAGGTGCTTGGGGGGTGGTTTACGGGGTTCTCCCTCTACCCATTTTGTCTTCAACCTCCAAAGTAGCTTAGATTGATAGAGGCTGAGCGACTGGCCCAAAGTTACCCAATGAGTTTTGTGGGAAGTGGGGATTTAAACACAACACTCCCTGGCTCTACTCTGACGGTGCAACTACGAACCCACTCTGGCTCTCAGCTGTAAATTCCTTCAGCCAGGGATTTTATTCTGGGCATTCGGTTAAGTGTATTGTTCAAGGATGGTGGAGTAGTCGTCGTAGTAGTCGCAGTAGTAGTCATCTTTCTGCAATAAGTTCTCCCCAAGAACCACCTTGTTGGGGTGATTTTTATTAGGAAAACATATAAAACAGGAAACACGCATGCTCAGAGTCAGTCTGATGTAGTGGTTAGGAGCGCGGACTCTAATCTGGGGGAACCGGGTTTGATTTCCCCACGCCTCCATGTGCAGCTGCTGGTGTGACCCTGGGTCAGTCACGAGTTCTTTCAGAGCTGTTCTCTCACAGGCAGTTCTCAAGAGAGCTCTCTCAACCCCACCCAACTCACAGGGTGTCTGTTGTGGGGAGGGGAAGGGAAAGGAGTTTGTAAGCCGCTCTAAGACTCCTTTGGGTAGTGAAGGGAGGGGTATAAATCCAATCTCTTCTTCTTCTTCTTCTTCTTCTTCTTCTTCTTCTACACACACACACACACCTGGAAAAAGAACCTCTAGGAAAATAATTTGCCTTGAAAGGCCCTCACTGGGGTCACCATAAATCAACTGTGATTTGACACTGGGTTGTGAAACCACTGAAAATGGATTGCAGGCCAGATTTCCCTAATGGCCCCTCTTGCCCTTTCCATTGTTCTCTTTTATATTTTGGAAACCAGGATTTGACCCTGGAAACAGAGTATCTTCCTACATTAGTTGATAATTTTTTCTTCACTGCATACCTATGCTGACCGAGTGAAATAAATCCTGATGGTTACTACAGTGAGTTTCTTAGAATCTTTGAGGGGATTAGAGGGACTAATGGAGAAGGAGAAAGTGGTCAAAGGCTGGGAGGTAGCCTCCATGTGCAAAGGCTGCGTGTCGGAATGCCACTTGCTCGGGGTTCATACCAGGGGTCAGCTGTGCCCCTTTGTGCGATGTTTGTTGGTTTCACCAAAATATCTGGTCAGCCACTGTAGAAAATGGAATGCTGAACGGGATGGGTGCTGAGGTCATAGTTTGCCTGGGGTGCCCAAAAACCTTGGGCCAGTCTTTGACGGGTCACCATACTGAGTTAATTTGGACTAGTGGGTCACCAGACCAAAAAAGTTGGGAACCACTCCTCTAGAGCCCTCAAGCATGTCCAGAAGAGGGCAACCAGGATGGTGAGAGGGTTGGAATCCAAGTCTTACGAGGAAAGGCTGAAAGAGTTGGGTATGTTTAGCCTGGGAAAGAGAAGGCTTAGAGGGGACAAGACTGCAGTCTTCAAATATTTGAAGGGCTGTCATGTAGAAGATGGAGCAGATCTATTCTCTCTTGCTCTGAATTGCAAGGCTAGATCTAATGGGTGGAAATTACGAGGGAGTCGTTACCGGCTAGATATCAGGAGAAACTTCCTAACTGTAAGAGTGGTTGAGCAGTAGAACGGTCTGCCTCGGGAGGTGGAGGATGCTCCTTCGGTGGATGTTTTCAAGTGGAGGCTGGATGACCATCTTTCGGGTATGTTGTAGGGCTGTCTTTCGGCTATGCTCCTGCAGAGTGCAGGGGCTTGGACTAGATGACCTGCAGGATCTCTTCCAACTCTAACATTCTCTGATTCTCTGATTCTATGACCCGGAGAGCTCAGCGGTTTCAGTAGGGGACTGGGATAGCTGTAAACCAAGTCGGCCATTGACCCCAAGGCAGCCGGAACTGCCGTCAAGGGAGTCGCAAGACAGTCAAAGGCAATCAGTTCAATTGGCAAGCTTCTCCTCGGCATGGCATCTCCCAGTGCTGAAAAGTTAATATACATAAATCCAGACCCTGTTTTAACACCTCACTGATAAGTTTTCCCCCTACTTAATAATGTTTCATGTCTGAAGAAGTTGGTTTAAAACAAGCTTTTACATCTTAACCTAGAATGTCTTTCCATACCGCCCCCCTCCCGTCCCCTTTCCCTTTCTTTTTCTTAATTCAAATTGCATGGGCAATTAGAAGACAAGGGGGGAAAATTCAAGGATCTCCGAGGACGGTTTGATTAAAATTGGTTCTTAGGGGAAAAAAAAACCTTATGATCAGAGCCATGATTTCCTCAGCTTCTCGCGTGCACCCCACGTCCGCGCATTTTAGCATTACGGGAGGCTCATTAATAGATAGGTTTGCTCAGTTTGTCCTCTGTTTCATTATGCAAAATATATACGTTTCATTTACAGTTCCGGTGGGGGCAAAAAAGAAAATCAAGTTAACTTCAGCAGACTATAATGATTTCTTTGGGTTTCTTCTCAACCCCCACGAATGCCTCTGGCCCCTAAAATCTCGACTGGTGGTAGAATACCACGGGAACCCTGATGCGTGCCAATTTTAAGATAATGATCTTTATGTTCGCATTGAAATGTGGAATCGTTAAACGGCTTAGAAAGCTGACCACCAGGCAAACCGAACGTTGACCTGAAAGGAAAAGAAAATAGCTTCAAACGTTCTCTGAACATCATTAAAAAAAGAGAGAGAGAGTTATTTGAGGCGGAAATTAAAGGCGGACGCTCCTGAAATGCAACCTTTTTCGGTTCCACTGTCTCTTGCTCTGTTAACGTCTAAGAGTTACGAGCCCAAGAAAGTTTGGGTATTCTGCTTCTCCTCTCTGGACTTAAGACAAAGGTAAGCATTTTCCATTCGACAAAATGGATTAGGGGTGTATCCTGAGGGACAAGAACAGGAATGAAAATCCTTGCGTTCGCTGCCCGGGTTGCCAAATGGGCTACAGGATCTTGGCCTCACCTGCCATATTCTGTAATGGTAGCAGGTGAGGTTTCTGACTCCAGCCAAGGAGAGATTCTTGGAGACTGGCAACTGTAGCAGGAGACCAAGGGTCTCTTGGAAGAAAAAGGATTATAACTACATACAAAACTGTGACATCTGAAACACGAATAGCCTAAGTCAGGAGTCCCCAAAGGGGTGCCTGTGGGTGCCATGGTGCCCACCAACACCTTTCCTGGTGCCCACCAAGTGTTTTTAGAAAGTGGGTGAATGGGGCACTTGCCCAGCAGGGCTTCTGATTCACCACTAGAGATCTGATTAAAATGTGGTTCCTTTGGCACCTGCCACCACCACGTTGGTTTTATTCTCTCTCACTCCTCTTCCCCAGCTCATTTCATAAATTATCTCTGTTCTCCCCTACATTTGGGCTTCCTCTGTGTGGCTTCACCTCCTGCAGCAGCCATTTTACCTCCCATGGTAGCCATTTAATGGTTGTGCCCACTGCCCTGTGTCAGAATTCCAAGGGTGCTCACAGGCTCAAAAAGGTTGGGGACCCCTGGCCTAAGTGTCTGGAAATGCAGCTGAACTCAGAACCAGACCCTCCACAGTTGCTGTGGGAGATGCGGCTCCCAGTGGCCCCAACCCCGCTGGCAGAGAGCCCAGCAAAATAGGGATGGGCACAAACCGGCTGACAAACTAAAGTTCGTTGTGAATATTTACCAGTTCATGGTTCGCGAAGCAATGTTTGCAGCCTAAAAAGCTGCCACAAACTTTCACAAATTTTGGTGCAGTTTGTGGTGGTTCGTGAAGAGCAGAAAGCAGGGGGGTGAACCTTTCATGAAAAACAGCGGAGCATTGGGGAGCAGCTTCAGGGAACAGAAAGCAGGGGTTTAAATGGCCCCTTTCTTTCTGCTCCCCATGGCTTTTCACAGGAGCAGAAAGCAGGGATTTAAATTTTAAATGGCTCGCAAAGCAATACAAACCATTTCGGTTCATGAATTGGTGTATCAGTTTGCGGTTCGGTTTGTGGTTCAGCCACAAACCACAAACCGAACTGCAAAAATGTGATCCGTGCCCATCGCTACCAGCAACCTCACAGCAACAACATAGGCTTTGACGGCACCACAACTCCAGGCTAGGGTTATGAGCCTCCGGGAATTACAGCTGATCTCCAGACTATAGAGATCAGTTCACCGGAGAAGATGGCTACTTTGGAGGGTGGACTCTATGCCTTTATACTCTTTGGGGTCCCTCCTGTCCCTAACCCCACACTCCCCAGGCTCCACCCCTCAAAACTCCAGGAATTTACCAACCCAGAGTTGGCAACCATATTCCCAGGTGCAGGCAGAAGAACCAGCTGGGGCCCAACAGTGGAGCAGCCCAGAAAGGACAGCAGACTCAACAGCCGGAGGAGAAGACAGGCTGGGGCCAGAGAGGCCCAGGCAATGGCAAATAAGCCCAACTGCAGCCCCAGCCCAGAGGCCCAGGCTTGGTAGGGCCAGGGAAAAGCAGGGCAGGGACTGAGAGCTGGCAGCCTACCCTAACCAAGCCCCTGGTCTACCCAATAGGGCTGGAGGGCCAGGCCCTGTAGGAGGCACAGAGGAGAAGCAAATCACCACTTTCCCTGAGAGAAAGGCTGGATATGGCCCGGGGAAGGGGCGGGACTTTTAGAGCCTTAAAGGGCAAGTTCCTGGGAAAGGTCAAGGAGAAGAGGAGTGTGGAATAAGATCTGTGGTCCTGGCAAAGTAGAAGGAATAACCCCCTTCCCTAGCTCATTCTGAGGCCTGGGGAGACCTGCCCGAGACACCCAGCAAGATGGCTGGAGGATCAAATTAGACACGGTATGAAAAGACTTGTAATTAGATCTTGTGTCCTTGGTAAGGGGGCGGGGCTGTGGTTCAGTGCAGTGGTGGCAGTTGCAGCCAAAGCAACTTTTTAAAGAATCTGCACAGCCAATCAAATCTCTGATGATAGAGGTGGAAAGTTACCAGTAATAAAGAGACTGCCACACGCAGAGAGACCTGAATAGAAACATAGGATTTGTATCTCATTACGGATGCTAATTTTCTGTTTTTCCTGTTTCGGTGAGTATCTCCCTACACTAATCAAGCTGATTATGTTTTGTATTGTGCCTCTAAATCCTGAGTCCAACTGGGCCTTCTTTATTAACACTCCCTCGCCTTCTGACCGAGATACAAGGACTGATGGGTCTCCATTTTCATTGGTATCTGATGAAGTGAGCTTTGACTCCTGAAAGCTTAGGCCCTAGAAAATGCTGTTGATCTTTAAGAGGCCACTGGACTCTGATTTTGTTCCGATAATATAAGTGCAACCCATACACAGATTTACATCACTGTGCTAAAACAATTGTGTGGGATGCTCCTGTGTATATTTATTACTTGTGTGTTAAAGGGAATCTCCACATTCAGCAGCCGTAAACTCTGGATATGATTGCCAGGAGGCAACATCAGGGGAAGGCATCTGCCTCTATGCCCCATTACTGGACCTCCGGAGTAATTGGTGGGCCACTGTGTGAGGCAGGATGTTGGACTTGATGGACTGCTGGTCTGATCCAGCAGGGCTCTTCTGATGTTCTTAGGATGCTGGACTAGATGGACCACTGGTCTGATCCAGCAGGGCTCTTCTGATGTTCTTAGGATGCTGGACTAGATGGACCGCTGGTCTGATCCAGCAAGGCTCTTCTGATGTTCTTAGGATGCTGGACTAGATGGACCACTGGTCTGATCCAGCAGGGCTCTTCTGATGTTCTTAGGATGCTGGACTAGATGGACCGCTGGTCTGATCTAGCAGGGCTCTTCTGATGTTCTTAGGATGCTGGACTAGATGGACCGCTGGTCTGATCCAGCAGGGCTCTTCTGATGTTCTTAGGATGCTGGACTAGATGGACCGCTGGTCTGATCCAGCAAGGCCCTTCTGATGTTCTTAGGATGCTGGACTAGATGGACCGCTGGTCTGATCCAGCAGGGCTCTTCTGATGTTCTAAGGATGCTGGACTAGATGGACCGCTGGTCTGATCCAGCAGGGCTCTTCTGATGTTCTTAGGATGCTGGACTAGATGGACCGCTGGTCTGATCCAGCAGGGCTTCTCTTATGTTCTTAGGATGCTGGACTAGATGGACCACTGGTCTGATCCAGCAGGGCTCTTCTGATGTTCTAAGGATGCTGGACTAGATGGACCGCTGGTCTGATCCAGCAGGGCTCTTCTGATGTTCTTAGGATGCTGGACTAGATGGACCACTGGTCTGATCCAGCAGGGCTTCTCTTATGTTCTTAGGATGCTGGACTAGATGGACCACTGATCTGTTCCAGCAGGGCTCTTCTTGTGTTCTGAGAATGCTGGACTAGATGGACTGCTGGTCTGATCCAGCAGGGCTCTTCTTATGTTCTTAGGATGCTAGACTAGATGGAACATTGGTCTCATCTAAAAGGGCTTTTCTTATGTTCTTAGGATGCTGAACTAGATAGGCCACTGGTCTGATCCAGAAGGGCTCTTTTTATGTTTTTAGGATGCTGGACTAGATGGACCACTTGTCTGAACCAGAACCTACGACCAGTGTTTAGACTGCAGAAACAAGATAGATTATTAATCCACAAATCAGTTATCTATAATGTAAAGCTATATTTTTTTCATTTGCGCGAATGGGATCTCTTCTACTGGCTCTTGCTCTGAATTTTGATGTCAAATGTTGATGTTTGGCTTTGAGTGATTATAAAATGTGGCTGTCCCTGATACTCAACAGGAAAGTGAATATCGTAGTCCTAAAATTTTCTCTCTCAGATATACAATCCAAACTAGAGAAGAACTCCCTTTCCCACGCCCTCCTCTTCTTTCCACCATAACCCACTTAACTTGTGTCTGCATCTAGTGGCTTTTGTGGTAGCTACCCTGCAAGCAAGTCACTAGCCAGATGAGTTTGCAAAGGGGTAGGGATGCCAATTTACAGGTAGTGCCTGGAGATCTGGAATTACAGCCTATCTCCAGACCATAGAGATCAGTTGCCCTGGAGAAAATGGCTGCTTTGGAGGGTGGACTGTATGGTACTTTGCCCTGATGAGGTCCCTCCCCCAAACACCACCCTTCCCAGGTTCTACCCCCAAATGTGCAGGAATTTTGCAACCAAGGATTGGCAACTCTACAACAGCCTCACTTTCTGCTTCCTTCTTCTTGCTGTTCCATATGCTGATTCACATCCTGCTTCAGCAGTACCTAAATAGCTGAGACACTGCATCTCCACAGTGTCTGATGCTGGGATTTTCTACTCTTATTTTTGTTGCTTGTGTGCCGGTATCACTTTGTGTTTCTTTTTCTTTTCTGCATGTCTTTTGCTCCCTCTAGTGGTTGTTTTGATATTACATCGCTGCATTCCAGTTTATTGCAGGAAATAAGCAGGAGATGCTGCAATGTAATATCAAAGTGACCACTTGTTGGGTAATCCCACCATGGTGTTTCGTTCTGCCTTTGGAATGTGCTCAGTGTGCAGCTGCTATGCTTGCTTTGCCTGTCTTATCGGCCCTTTGGCCTTGAATGCTCCTTTCTCTAGGCGCAGAGTCTCTGCTATCTCCCACTCACTTCTGATCCGTTATACATTTCCCCATGTTTAACAATGATTGCTTATTGGCCTCCAGGTGTCAGGGGGTACCGTATGAACCCGCTATAATTGTCTTGGCCATTTTGTATGCCTCATTCCTGACTCTAACGTTCATAGTAACTTCATCTTGACTGATCAATAAACCTGAATCTTCTTAAGAACCTGGTGTTGAGGCTGCATTATTGAAGTGCCTGACACCACTAGAGGGAGCAAAACGTGCTGAAAAGAAAAAAACCAGAAGTAATAGGGGCATACACATGACAAAAATAAGAGTGTGGAAAAGTCCATCAACTTTGGGAGATCTCAGGAAAGGAACATCAGTAACAAACAATTGGGGGGAAATATTTCTGAAACTTCATTGCTCATAATTTACAGCAGAGGTGTTGAACTCATTTGTTATGAGACCTTGTTGGGTCGGGCCCATGTGTGTCATAAAATGTAATGCCAGGTAGCGGAGATATAAACTTTATAAAGGACACAAACACAAAGGGTTTTTTTTACTTAAAAACATGGTTAAAACATTAGCACTCTTGCAATATTTTGTTTATTTAACAGTGCCCGATAACTGACACCTCTTGCTCTGAATTATTGCATCAAAATGTCTGTGCTGTTGCAGTCTTGAGCATGCTGTTCAGGTGTGTATCTGTAAGCTGCAAACCTCTGATGAAGCAGCAGCAGCAGAACTGGAAGCAGAAACAGAAGACAGCCAGTTCCATCGCGGGCCTGATAGAAGCCCTCCGGGGGCCTGATCCGGTCTAGCTAGCTCAACCCTGTCTTCTCTAACTGGAAGTTAGTTTCAGAGGGCAGCCATGTTGATCTTCAGTAGAACAGCTAGATTCGAGACCAGGGGCACCTTAGAGACCAACAAGATTTTGGTGGTATCAGCCTTCTGACGAAAGGAGTGATGATTCTCGAAAGCTTATACTCCAAATATCTCGTCGGTCTCTAAGGTGCTACTGGGCTCGAATCTAGCTGTTCTGACTGGAAGTGGCTCTTCAAGTCTCAAGTCGGGAAAGGTCTTTCCCCAAAACTGGCTACCCGAGATCCCTTATAATAGTCGGAGGTGCTCAAGAATTGGACTTGGGACGTTCTAACTTGGGGAGAGGCAGGACCTCAGCAGGGTACACTGCCATACACTCCAAAGCAGCCATTTTCTCCAGAAGAGTTGGTCTTGGAGATCAATTATAATAGCAGGAGATCTCCAGGTGCTTCCTGGAGGGTCACAACCTGGCTGTCCCTGAATATAGGAGACAGTTTGATGTAGGTCAAATCTGCATTTGGCTTTTCCACCAGCGTCCCAGTCTTTTGACTCCGTCATCAAAAAAGCTGTCCACATTTGGTGTCGTTTTCACACCTCAACTATGCTAGCATCCTTTCACAGGTCCATGTATGTTTATCGTCCTTTCGGGGCGGCTCCACTGTCATTGCACCTCCGCACTGCTTTAAAAGAATCTTCTCCAAACAGCATTCAAACAAGCATAGAGAAAGACGGTGTCACAGCGGCACAGCAGATTTAAAATGCAAATGCAGATTCGACCGTAATGGTTAACTGCGTGGACTCTAATCTGGGAGAATTGGGTTTGATTCCCCACTCCTCCACTCGCAGCTGTTGGATGACCTTGGGCAAGCCATAGTTCTGTCAGAGCTGTCCTTGAAAAGAGCAGTTTTCTGTCAGAGCTCTCTCAGCCCCACCTCCCTCACAGGGCATCTGTTGTGAGGAGGGGAAGGGGTTTGTAAGCTGCTCTGAGACTCCAAGTGAAGGGTGGGGTGTAAATCCAATCTCTTCTCTTCTCCTCTTCTTCTCACTCGGTCGCACAGTGGCCAAAAATACCAGGTGCCAACAGGAGGGGAAAGGAAAAGAGTTTGAAAGCCACTTTGAGATTCCGAGTGAAGGGCGGGGTATAAATCCAATTATTTCTTCTTCTTCATGAACCAGCTTGTCTCTTTTCCACCCTGCTTTACCAGGTTTCACTGACCTCTGATATATTTATTTATACTTAGCTATGCGGGAAGGGCTGTGTATCTCATGTACCCAACAGACTTTTAAATTTATCATCTTCTCAGGTGAATTATCTCCCGCCAAATCCCTTTGTGTTTGTCTTCAGTGGGAAGGACGTGCTCATTTTTTACCTAATGAGTTTCGCACAAAAGTGGTAAAGGATCACATTAAAAGACTCAGACCTAGCCATTCAGGGAAAATGTAATTACAGAGGCCAAGCACCTGACAACAGAAAAAACCCTATGCATTCTTGCCTGTTCTGATTAGGGTTCCTCTTTGTCCGAGATCGCAGGTGGCTACTGAGTGTTACCAAATAATTATACCTGGAGTTTCTTAATCACAGGCTCGGTTGATGAATTGTATGCACAGCACTACACATTAACGTGGATGTTGACATTTTAAAAAAACAACAACATATGATCCTAGGTGTAATGACTGAGAAGTAAATTCCACTAAAATTAATTGTACTTACATCCAAGTAAATAGACTTCAAGACCGAGACATCTCCCTTTTAAAAAAAAAAAATTGGCAGCATGTGTGCAAATGTATTGCGGTGTGTGTCAGCAGGGGGGAAATTAAAACTCAACCGTCATGAATGCGATGATGTCACTTCTGGGGAAAACCCAGATGCAACAGTGGTAGCTCTAGGAATCACTGGAAACTCTGTGGAGTTCCTGCCAATTCCTAGAGCTACCACTATTTGCTTCAGAGTTGTCCCTGGAGGTGACATCATCATGCTGTCAATGCTACGACCCGTCATGTCCCCAATTCTTCCAAGAAAGAGACTTATGGAGGGTGGAAAGGAAGGAAGGGATAAGAGGTACAGGTATGATTCTGAAATTCTGAAAAGCTGCCCTGAGCCCTTTTGCGGGGAGGGCGGGGTAGAAATGTAAATAATAAATAAATAACATAAATAAATAAATAAATTCTCATCCCTGCCCATCAACTAGGGTGCCATGTTTTTTTCCAAGTGTCTTCCATGAAAACCCAAGAACGTGAAGTTGTCTTCTGCTGTGTCAGATTCTTGGTCTGATTTCCAGTGTTTCTTCAGGGACTCAGATTGATTTCTTCAGAATTAGCAATCCCACCCAGCTTTGTGTCATCTGCAAATCTGATAAGCATCCCCTCTATGTCTTCCTCCAGGTCATTTATAGAAACATTAAACAACACCGGGCCCAGGACCGAGCCCTGTGGCACTCCACTCGAGACTTCGCTCCATGTAGATGCAGAGCCATTTATGAGCACTCGTTGGGTACAATTTTTCAACCAACCATGAATCCATCCAATGGTTGCACCATCCAGCCCACACTTAACCAGCTTATCCTCAAGGATATCATGAGAAACTTTGTCAAATGCCTTACTGAAATCTAGATACACTATATCCACAGCATTGCCAGAGTCAACTATTTTAGCAGCTCAGTCAAAAAAGGAGATAAGGTTGGTCTGACATGACTTATTCTTGATAAACCCATGCTGGCTACTACCAATTAACTCATTCCGTTCAAGGTGCTCACAGACAGAGTATTTAATAATCTGCTCTAGAATTTTCCCAGGTATTGATGTCAAACTGACAGGTCTGTAATTTCCCAGGTCCGTCTTTTTTCCCTTCTTGAAGATGGGGACAACATTTGCTCTTCTCCAGTCTTCCGGCACAACACCAGTACTCCAGGACATCTGAAAAATTAGAGCCAGAGGCTCTGAAATAACATCTGCAATTTCTTTTAGCACCCTGGAATGCTATCCGGCCCTGGAGATTTTAAAGTATTTAAGACAACTAGATGCTCCCTAACCATTTCCTTACTTACTCTGGACTGGCAGTTCCCCCTTCCTTCATATGCCCTGCATTCTTCAGTTTGTTAACAGCTTGCCTTACAGTTAAAGACTGACGCAAAGTGAGAGTTGAGTAATTCTGCTTTCATCCCTTGTTAAGGCTTGACTGTCTTCCCCTAGCAATGAGCTTACCCCATCCCTGTTCTTTTTGCTCCAAACATAGGCATAGAAATTTTTCTTGTTATTTTTAGCATCCCTTGCAAGCCTCAGCTCCACCTGCACTTTAGTCTTTCTGACACCATCCCTACATATTCGAGCCTGCTTCTTGTACTCATCCTCAGTAATCTGACCCTCCTTCCATTTTCTGTACATTTCCTTTTTTAGTCTCAGCTCTTCAGAGAGTTCCTTGTTCAGCCACCTCATCTTCATTACCTGTCTCCCACCTTTCTTTCTTGCTGGAACAGTTTGCGATTGTGCCTTAAGCACTTCATTTTTCAGCATCACCCATCCTTCCTGTGCAGATTTCCGCCTCAGCATTTCTAGCCATGGGATCCTACCTATTATTTCTCTGAGTTTTTTGAAATCAGCTTTCCTGAAGTCCAGGATACAAGTCCTACTATGTCCTGGTTTCACATTCTTCTCTATGTCAAATTCCAAGCTGACATGGTCACTATTCCCCAAGGATCCCACAACATTAACTTCATCAATCAGTTCTTCCTTGTTAGTCAGAATTAAATCTAGGATAGCAGATCCTCTGGTTCCCATCTCCACCTTCTGAGAGATGAAGTTGTCCGCAAGACTATTCAAGAATCTGCCCCATGTCTAGCAGAGTTAGATTTCCAGCAAATATCTGGATAGTTGAAATCTCCCATAACCACAACATAACCACAAGATCACAGGCAGCCTTACAGGGAAGCAGGAGGCCATAGCGAACTTTCTCCATTCGTTGTTTTTCTTCTCTCTTATTTAGCAGGTAGTTCTCTCTGCTCCTCTCCTCCTTTTCTCTTAAGTAGAATTCGTCATTAAAGGGGAGAGAAGTCAAGCAGGAAGAGATCATAGATGTGGAAGGGACTAGAGTGTGATTGCCCCCCCCCCTTTCTTCATCTGGTAGCAGCCTAGATCACGCCAACACATCAGTACATAAGAACATAAGAAAAGCCATGTTGCATCAGGCCAATGGCTGTACAGTACACTGAAGGCATAGCAGTCCTTCTCAATAACCATGTAAGGTAGGCCTACACTGTCTCCATATTCCACTCAAGAGGAACAGCAACTTGACTTGTGAGTTTGTGATTCAGGAGAGGTTTGAACTGGGGGCTTTCTGATTACTCTGTTTACTCTGAAGATTAATTCACATGTTACATAGCCATGTTCTGGAGCTCTGTTCCCCGTATGATCAGCTTATATATTTCCAAAGCGCCCCGTATGATGGGGAAAAAAAGATTCCCTTTTCCCTTTACTGAAGAAATCAACATAGAAATAAAGGTTCTCTTATGTAAAGCTTGAAGCTAAACTCCTTCTCCCCCTTTTTAAAAAATCACCTCATTTAGATAGAACAGCGATAATTTAAGCTAGTTCTAAGTAGACCGGGGTAATAAGGAGAGCTATAAACAGGCTGGGTAAAGCAAGAAACCATTTATTGCCTCGTAAGGTCTACGGCAAACTGAAATTATATCCTAAAATAACAGATTTTCTAGTTGCCCTGAATTATTTTGTTTCGGGGCGGTAAAAACTGTCACTGTGTCTCCCCCTCGGTTAACTGAAAAACGAACCATATGAATTAGATCCAGGGAATGGAGGAGTTGCCGTTATTTGCCAGTGCAGTGATAGAAACTTTTCCAAGGAGCGCTTGTTAATCGGAGACAGATGTCAGGTTTCCATTCCTTGATTGCCCATTCCCATCATGCCATTATACATAATTATAATACCAGCAAAAACATCTAAACAATTAAGATGGGTAGCTGTGTTAGTCTGTCCATAGGAGTAGAAAAGGGCAAGAGTCCAGTAGCACCTTAAAGTCGAACAAAATTTATGGCAGGGGATGAGCTTTTGTGAGTGAGCAGGTATCTGAAGAAGTGAGCAGTGACTCATGAAAGCTCATACCATGCCACAAATTTTGATAGTCTTTAAGGTGCTACTGGGCTCTTGCTGTTCAGTGAGCAGTGAGCATTGACTTATAGGGATGGGCATGAACCAGTTCACAAGCCAAATCTGGCACGAACTTGGCCCACTTCAGAGCCCCTGAACCAATGTTGGAGGAAGGCACCTTCCCCGAACATTTATCTGACTTTTGCCTGGTTTGGTTTGGGCCATTTAAACCTAACATCTGAGTGGTGCAGATCCACAGCTGGTCTGTTAGGTTTAAATGGCTGCCAGCCTTTTAAATGTAACAGTGGGGCTGGTCTGCCTGTCAGTTTCACTCCCCCCCCCCGCTTCAAAGTGGGGGAAAGGAGACAGATGGGTTAAATGGCTGCCAGCCATTTAACCCTTCCCAGGTGATCCCCCCCTTTCTCCCAGCTGCAGCAAGCCATGGCAGAAGAAAGGGGTCTGAACTGTCCAATTTGGTTTGGGGCATTTTTGGTTAGGTTGGGGTTTGCTTTGGGACCTGCCTCAAACACCAAACCAGAATTTTTAGGTTTGTGCCCATCCCTACCATCTAGTCCAGCATCCTGTCTCACACACTGGCCAACCAGTTCTTCTGGAGGGCCAACATCAAAGCATAGAGGCCGAGGCCTCCCCCTAATATATATATATAATTTTATTTTGAATATAGCATAACAAAATACATATCACAAATATGAAAACAGCAAAGATACAAGAATAATAAACCATTAAACTTTCAAATATACATATATCATTATTCAACTTTTGTCAAATACTAACTGATACAAATTTAGTACAATCTTTTCCAAAAACCATCTACTGTATTGTAAGTAGGAAGAGGTTTACTGCCTCCAAATACAGAGGTTCTGTCAGAGGAAAAGAAAGGGCTCAACCAGTGGCTGATAGGATTGCTTTGAGAAATAAGCAATAGTCCAAGAGCACCTTAAAAATTAATAAAATGCTATTACAGCATAAGCTTTCATGGACCCACACACTTCTTCAGATGCCACCAGGAAGAGGCTTTGGGAGCAGGTTCATAGCGGTCTCACACAATGCTGTGGAGAAGATAGCTGGATGGTAGGTTTACCACCCCAAATACATTGTCAGAACAACATTTGGAACTGGGCTGGCGGTCGAGGCCAGAAGATCTTTTGACCCCATCTGGGTACCAACAACTTAATGTGAGCACTGATATTTTAACTGTGGATGTAATTTTATTTTGGTTTTAATTGTTTGTTTGGCATATGCCTCTTGTTAGCTGCCCTGAGCCTACGGGGAGGGCGGGATATAAATGTGAAAAATAAATAAATAAATAAATGACAATTTCACATCTCCTTCAAATACAACCTGGGTCCCACCACACACCGCAAGAGTTTGTGATAGTGCCCTCAAGTCAGAGCCAGTTTGGTGTAGTGGTTAAGTGTGTGGACTCTAATCTGGGAGAACTCGGTTTGATTCCCCACTCCTCCACTTGCACCTGCTGATGTGACCTTGGGTCAGTCACAAGCTCTGGCACAGCTGTTCTTGAAAAAAAGAGCAGTCTCTGTCAGAGCTCTCTCAGCCCCACCTACTTCACAAGGGTGTCTGCTGCAGGAAGGGGAAGGGAAAGGAGTTTGTAAGCTACTCTGAGACTCCAAGTGAAGGGCAAGGTATAAATCCAATCTCTTCTTCTTTAGGCTGGTCCTGCACTGGGCAGGGGGTTGAACTAGATGGTCTGTATGGCCCCTTCCAGCTTATGATTCTATGATTTCTATGTCTGACTTACAGCAACCCTGTAGGGTTTTCAAAGACATTCAGAGGTGGTTTGCCATTGCCCGTCTCCGCATCATGACTCAGGACGTCCTTCGTGGTCTCCCATCCAAATACTAACCAGGGCCAACCCTGCTTAGCTTCTGAGATCTGATGAGGTCAGGTTAGCCTGGGCTACCGAGGTCAGGGCATAGCCAGATACCTGAAGAAGTGAGCAATTCTGAAATCAGCTTTATAGCTAAAATGCGTGGAATTATTTCTTCAGCTAATAAAATGTGACTTCTTTGCTAGAATTTCTTCCTGCGTTCCCCAAGTGATGTATTTCTGTGCATGTCTCTCTTTTTCATATACACATACAAATACATACACACACACACACACATATATATATATTTTCCATATATATATATATATATATATATATATATATATATATATATATATTCCATCACTGACAGCTGAAGAATACACACACACACATATATATACACATATATACATATGTATATATATATTTCAGCACTGACAGCTGAAGAATTCTTTGTATCCTTCTGAAAATAATAAAAGGCTCATTAATTATCCAGTGAGGCAACATTTTCTTTTTTGGCAGTGGGGCTTGCCAAGGTGGGGGGGGGCGGGGGGCGAATGGAGGGTAGATATAGGCAAGAAGTTCCAGGAAATGTGGAGTTTTTACGAAAAGTACAAGTTTAGGAAGGAAACAAACATTGCTAATTATGTTGGGCGTCTTAAGCCAGGAAAACATCTGAGGTGGAGAGCAGAGGAACAGAATGTAAGAGGAGGAGAACACCATCTTGGAACTCACCCGCCAGCAATCGCCAAAGGGAATCGTGCGATAGCCAGCTTGGCCTCAAGCCCAGGACCATCTGTGTTAATATTTTACACAGTGTGAAATAGGGAGCTAAATTTTAAGAACGTACACACACACTTTTCTTCAGTTACTCTGGTGAGACGGGAGAAATCTCTTCTGTGTGAATGGGGATCGGGTAATAACGCAAAAGGTGAGGTCTGAATCCTCCCGTTCACAGCTTATACCCGCCGTTATAAGACCCTGGGTAGTCTAGCCACAAGTTCTCGTTTCCCTCGGCCACAGCATGAAGGAAACAATACTGGCCTGCCTCCAGGGCTCTAGTGAAGATGACAGAGATATTGTGAAGCATCTGTAACGGTCGAGATGCTTTATTAAACAATAGCACCGCAAATAGGAGTATTACGTAAAGCCCTGTGCAGCCTGGGATCAGCATACCTTCGGGACCGTCTCTCCCCATAGATGCGCCGGAGAGCCTTAGACTCTGCTGAACAACACCTACTGGTAGTCCCTGGCCCGAAAGACATCTGCTTAGCCTCAGCCAGGGCCAGGGCCTTCTATGTCCTGGCCAGGGGCGGATTAAGGCTCACTGGTGCCCTAAGCACTGACCAACCTTGGTGCCCCTGTTGTATAGTGGGTTAGACGCATAATGAAACCACAGACAACGATGTAGTGATCAGCATGGTTCACTATTATACAACAATAAGACAAAGTTACCTGGCCAGGTGGCCAACTATATACAAGCGAAGGGGAACGCCCCCTGGTGCCATTGGCGGGTTTGAATTCCCGCCGCCGTTCCCATTGGTCCCCTTTAGCTGGAGCCAGGAGCCTCAGTCCCATTGTTCTCCGGGACTCAAGCTCAGGCTCTGTTGCTGATGCCTATAGGGGTCAGCGGACACAACAGCCCCCCTCCTTTCCGCACGGACCCCAGTCCATTTTAGTTGTTGACCTGTCTGACCAGATCTACAATGCAGGTTGCAGCAATACAAAAACTTATTCCTATGACAACACAATATACTGTACAAACTAAGCCAAGCTTTGGCTGCATAAAGTTCTACAAAGATGCAATACGACATCAATTTTAATATTTCACAAGTTCAATGTATCAGAGTTCCAATATTCATGACCTGAAAGGCATTTTTCTACATTTTTTCACCCTTTCCCCAACTTTGTGGTGCCCCCTTTGGCCCTGGTGCCCTAAGGCACGTGCTTAGACTGCTTAACGGTTCATCTGCCACTGGCCCTGGCCCCCGCCTGGGGGAACACGCTCCCAGTTGAGATCAGGACCCCGCAGGTCTTGCTACAATTGCATTGAAAGAGGAGCTGTTCCACCAGGCCTTTGGTTGAGGCGGCGGATGTTTTTTTACCATCTTGGCCTCCCCTGCCCATAGTGGGCCTACAGAAGAAGAAGAAGAGAAGAGTTTGGATTTATACCCTGCCCTTCACTGCCCAAAGGCGTCTCAGAGCAGCTTACAAACTCCTTCCCCTTCCCCTCCCCACAACAGACACCCTGTGGGGCAGGTGGGGCTGAGAGAACTTCTGACAGAAACTGTCCTTGAGAGAACGGCTGTGCCAGAACTATGGCTTGCCCAAGGTCATCCAGCCGGGTGCAAGTGGAGGAGTGGGGAATCAAACCCGGTTCTCCCAGATAAGAGTCCGCGCACTTAACCACTACACCAAACTGGCTACTATCCGGCTAACACCTGATGGGAAGCGTATTAGGCTGCTCTGGACTGACGTTATGTTTTGCTGCCGACCTGGTTTTTTAATCCTATATTTATTGTTTTATCTTTGTTGTGAGCCACCCTGGGCCTATCATGGGATAGGGCGGGATATAAATGCAATAAATAAATAAATTATAGGGCCAAACTACTAGCAATTGTACAGCAATGCTATACTGCTGCCCTGACCTCAGTGAGGACCTCTTGGGGGTTTCAAGGCAAAGAGATGAACAGAGGTGGTTTCCCAGTGCCTTCCTCTTCACAGTGACCCTGGACTTCCTTGGTGGTCTCCCATCCAAGTACTAACCAAGGCCGACCCTGCTTAGCTTCTAAGAGCTGACCAGATCCATTTAGCCCAGGCCACCCAGGTCAAGGCAAATAAATAACAGGTCACCATAAAAGAGTGAAGTCCTTGTGATGCCTGCTGTGTCTCTAGACTAAGCCTCCTTCATGGGACTGAGTCCTGAAATATAGCCTGTAGGAAGTCCTGCTGCGCTGACCAGAAAAGGTCAGAAGGCCAGATGCCTTGCATTTATACCAGGTGGGAGTAAGTCACAGCTGACTAATGGCACCCTGTAGAGTTTTCAAGGCAAGAGGTGAACAGAGTTGCTTTGCCATTGCATGCATCGGTGTAGCAACCCTTCACTTCCTTGGTGGTCTCCCATCCAAGTACTAACCAGGACTGACCATGGTTTGCTTCTGAGATCCAATGAGATTGGCTTAGCCAGGGCACCCAGGTGAATGCTTGCTGTAAGTTGGGTTTTTTTATGATGTTCACATGCTCACATGTCACCTTATCTACATCACTAGCTTGTAGGAAGCTACGTGGAGAGAGAGGTACCTTAAGAATATAAGAGAAGCCAATATTGGATCAGGCCAATGGCCCATCCAGTCCAACATGACCTTGGGCAAGCCATAGCTCTGTCAGAAGTGTTCTTGAAAAAAAGAGCAGTTTCTGTCAGAGCTCTCTCAGCCCCTCTTACCTCACAGGGTGTCTGTTGTGGGGAAGGGAAGGAGTTTGTAAGCTGCTCTGAGACTCCGAGTGAAGGGCGGGGTATAAATCCAGTCTCTTCTCTTCTCTTGTTCTGTCGCACAGTGGCCAAAAATACCAGGTGCAATCCGGAGGTCCACCGGTTGGGCCAGGACACTAGGAGTCCTCCCACTGTTGCCCCCCCCAAGCACCAAGAGTACAGAGCATCACTTGTCCCAGACTGAGAGTTCCTATCTATACCTTGTGGCTAATAGCCACCAATGGACCTCTGCTCCCTATGTTTATCCAATTCCCTCTTGAAGCTGTCCATGCTTATAGATGCCACCACCTCCTGTGGCAGTGAATTCCATGTGTTAATCACTCTTTGGGTGAAGAAATACTTCCTTTTATCCATTCTGACTTGACTGCTCAGAAATTTCATTGAGTGCCTTGGGGTTCTGGTATTGTGAGAAAGGTGGGAATGCATGAAAGTACACAGGTTTTGGACCCGGATATTAGACCAAATCAAAGGATATACGGGATATAATATCCCCAAACCCCCAGAAGTCCTTCTTAATCCCCAAACCCCCAGATATCCTTCTTAATCTGTGGGAGAGTAAAACAACTCCTAAAGCTCATAGAGGACTCATCATGACAATGCTGACAGTTGCCAAAGCTGTTATAGCTTCATGTTGGAAAAACAGAATCCCTCCCTAGCATACAACAATGGCATACCAAAGTTTGGAAGTACTGCACATTAGATAAGATTTCGACTAAGATACTTATCCACAAAAATAGCACAAATCAAACAGATTTAATACAGAAATGATACCCATTATTAAGCAATTTCTGGACTGTCTTACCTGATTATATCTTGACATTTTAGAATAGCTACCTCCGCTTTTCTCCATCCGCTTCCTCCTCCTCCTAATTACCTTGTTTTGTGTATTATATATGTTTTATATATTAGAGAGAACAGTGTTGAAATTGTACTCCTTCTGTTAACACTGTGTATTTTTCCTAAAGAATATCCAACATATATTTATAAGGTTTAACATATGGTAATCTCTGATCAAGCTATATATATCTATGTTACTGTCATTGGTTATTTGTTAATCTATCGTCTTATGTTTTAATAAAGTATATAATAAAAAATAAAATGTTCCGTGGTAAGCTGCCTTAAGAGTGTTAACAGAGAAGAAGGGCACTTTCGCACATGCTAAATAATGCGGTTTCAGTCCACTTCAGCGACCATTTGCTAGTGGACTTTTGCCATTCCACCCTGTAAAATCCAGTTGCAAAGTGCATCGAAAGTCAATTGAAAGTGCATAATGTAGTGTGTTCAAGTTGAAATAAGCGAATAGCTAAACACTCCATTGAGGGCCCAGGGCAACTTTGCTTCTCTCCTGATATTTACGAACAAGCGTCAGTAATTCCAGAATTATTTGACCAGGATAATCTTTCGGCACCTGCTCAGAACAGATGAGTTCATTAGCACTCTGTACAGAAACTGGAACAAAAAACTGGCTTTCGGCTAAATGTTGTGGGGAACATTTGAGTATCCGTCTTGAAATTTTCATCCAGAGAGTTGTAATTAATGCTTCCTGAATAACAGCTTCCACGATCAATACAACTTTCGTCCACCTTTAAGCCAAACATCTAAATAGAGTTGCTCATACCTTGGCCAGAGGTACACACAGATAAGTGCTGCCGGCCTGCCAACATTTCAATTCATTCGGTACTATCTATTCAGCGGGTAACGTAGTTAATAATCCCTCTCTTAAAGTGGAAAAACATAGTTCTTGGTACATGAGAAATATCATTAACACACATAATTGCCCTCACTAGCCCTCAGTGATGTCATCACTGGCCAAAAGGTTTTGGCAGCTTAGATTGCATTTAGACAGCAATGACAATTAAATCAAAAGATGCCATCAAAACCGGGGTTTTGCTGGTCTAACACATATACCTCCTGCCTTTGCAGGCACTCAGGTTAACCGTGTTGGTGCTGTAATTAGAGTGACGGACTGGGAGACCCGGGTTTGAATCCCCACTTCACCATGGAAACTTGCTGGGTGATCTTGGTCTAGTCACATACTCTCACGCAGAACAAAGTCTGAGTCCAGTGGCACCTTTAAGACCAACAAGGTTTTATTCCAACTGTAAGCTTTCGTGTACAAAGCACACTTCCTCAGACAAATTGAGTCAGTGGCACACTCTCAACCTAGCCTACCTCACAGGGTTGTTGTAGGGATAAAGGGAGGGAGACAGGAAAACAACACGAGCTGCTTTGAGGGCCCTCCCTGGGGAGAAAGGAAGTGTAGGAATGGCAAGAAGAAGAAGAAGAAGAGTGGGAGGAGGAGGAGATTGGATTTATACCCCGCCCTTCACTCCGAGTCTCTGAGCAGCTTACAAACTCCTTCCCCTTCCCCTACCCACAACAGACATCCTGTAAGGTAGGTGGGGCTGAGAGAGCTCTGAGAGAACTGCTCTTTTGAGAACAGCTCTGACAGAACTATGGCTTGCCCAAGGTCATCCAGCAGCTGCAAGTGGGGGAGTGGGGAATCAAACCCAGTTCTCCCAGATTAGAGTCTGCACACTTAAACACTACACTAAACAAATAAACATGACTCCCAACAACAGGATTCTAAGCCAAACTTCATTCGAAGCTTAAAGTGAAATCCTTAACAGAGTTGCAGCCTTCTAAATCCTCTGAAGTCAGTGGGCTTAGAAGGGTGGAACTGTATTTGTAACTGTACTGCTAATGGTTTGTAGTGACTTTCTTTCTTTCTGAAAATAGTAAAACATCCTAGCTTTGGCTGGGTAAAGAGTACTGAGACTGCTGCTGTGATTTCAGCTCATACTTTATTTAAGGTTAAGAGCAAGACACAGAAGCCGGCTCACAAGCCGGCTTATATCCTGGAGCCAAACCACACCCCAACACCCATGATAGGTTTATTTACATTGATTAGGTTAACTCTCGGATCCTAGACTCCCGATTGGAAGGGGAACTAGGATCCGACCGTCTATTGTTCTGGTGGAGCAAAGCTCCTGCTCTTCGCCTGACCAAGTGCGGACCGGTTGAACCCAGATTGTGCACATGGCCGAGTTAGTACACAACACTGCGGCAATTTAAAAAAAAAAGAAAGAAATCTAGTTTCGGAAGACTAGAAATTCCAGTTAAGCATTCATATGTCACAGGTAGCCGAAGTTAGCTTGTAACCAGGAGTCTTTCCTTGTGCGCCATGCAAGAAGGGAACGGGAGGAGGGAGAGCTAACATGCAAGAGAGCTCTGGCAAGAAGCCAGGTTCCCGCCCATTTTAACTTAACTGTGGTTTATTCGACCAACCGAATGTAGCCATAATGTTGTAGCATAATCTCATTGGTCGAGATCATTCATGTGACTAATCCGGGGGGTGGGGGGTGGGAATAAGTAGACGGTAGGGAGAAATGACAGCAGAGCAAACAGTGACTATTAGCACCATCAGAGCGGTATGCCAAACAGATATTAAATCACTCCTGAAAAATCAAATTGGGTGAATTTTCAGCTTTGATCTAGTTTGTTCTCTGAAGAAAGAACAAATGTTTTTCTATCCCAGTTCAGCTAGCTAACAAGCATGTCTTGACACTAAAACTGGCAGGGTGGGGATTGGGTATCCCAGGTCCTGGTCCTCGACTCTAACCGGTAAACCATGCACACAGGGTCGCCACCCTCCAGGGAGCACCTGGAGATCTCCCACTATTACAGTTGATCCCCAGACAATCGAGATCAGTTCCCCTGGAGAAAACGGCTGCTTTGGAGAGTGGAGTCTATGGCATTATGCCCTGAAAAGGTCACTCCCCTCCCCCAATCCCACCCTCCCAGGGTTCCAGGTACATTCCAACCCAGAACCAGATACACACAGTTCCTATTATATAATTTGTAATGAAACACATTAAGCTCCTTTCATGTCCATATGACCAGTTTGGTGTAGTGGTTAAGTGCGTGGACTCTAATCTGGGAGAACCGGGTTTGATTCCCCATTCCTCCACTTGCACCTGGCTGGATGACCTTGGGCAAGCCATAGTTTTGGCACAGCTGTTCTCAAAAAAGAGCAGTTTCTGTCAAGAGCTCTCTCAGCCCCACCTACCTCACAGGGTGTCTGTTGTTGTGGGGAGGGGAAGGGGAAGGAGTTTGTAAGCTGCTCTGAGACTCCCTTGAGTAGTGAAGGGCGGGGTATAAATCCAATCTCTTCTTCTTCTTCTTCTTCTTCTTCTTCTTCTTCTTCTTCTTCTTCTTCTTCTTCTTCTACATATGGTTCAGTTCTCAGAACTGGGCTTTCAGGCAGAGAAGGGTCTTTCCCAGCATCTGCTACCTTAGAGCCTTCACTTTGAGGAGGAGGACGACACTGGTTTTATATTCTGCCCTCCACTACCTGAAGTAGTCTCAGAGTGGCTTACAATCTCCTTTCCCTTCCCCTCCCCACAACAGACACCCTGTGAGGTAGGCGGGGTTGAGAGAGCTCTTTTGAGAACAGCCCTTGAGAGAACAGCTCTGGGAGGACTATGGCTTGCCCAAGGCCATCCAGCAGCTGCATATGGAGGCGTGGGGAATCAAACCCGGTCCTCCCAGATTAGAGTCTGTGCTCCTAACCACGACACCAAACTGGCACTCTGTGGCTTAGTGGAAGAGTATCTGCTTGGCATGCAAAAGGTCACAAGCTCAATCCCTGGCACCTCCGGTTGAAAGAACCAGGGAGTAGGTGTTGTGAAAGGCTTGAGACCCTGGAGAATAGCTGCCAGTCTGAGTAGAAAGTGCTGACCTTGATGGACCAAGGGTCCGATTCAGTAGAAAATGGCCTCGCGTCTGCGTGTTGTTTGTAAAGATGCCAGAGACTGAAGGCGGGATCGCCTGTGTACCCAGCCCGTGCTCTCTCACTGATCGTTGGTTTCCCTCTTTCCATTCGCAGAACTTCAAGATGAGCGTTGAGAGGCTCTTAATACAATTCTTTGCCGGTGACATTTCATTGTGCTGAAATAGCTCCTCTCGGGGCCTTATCTCAAGATACAAATCTCCTGCCATTTTGTTATCCCACTACAATCGCTCCTCCTGCCCCAAAGAATTAGGTTTTTTAAATCCCTCATAAAATCTGCCTGACATTTTCCAAGTTCCTAATTTACTTTAGCTGCCATTTCTGTTCTTCCATTCCAAGGAGCTTCGGGGCGGGGGGGTGGGGGGGACTCGGCTATTAGAATTCCCAGAATTCAAACGGTTAAGTTGCTTTACTTGTCTTTCATTTTAACCGTGTATATCAGAGACATTCGAATTCTGCAACCAGGGGGCTGGATTCTCCCCGGCCAAACTGCTCTGAGTCTGGACACCTTAGGCCCGGGGTCCCCAAATTTGGGGTCCTGTGGGCATTTTTGGAATTCAGACACAGTGTGGTGGGCACAGCGACAAAATGGCTGCCACAAAATGGCTACCGCAGGAGGCAGAGCCAGCTACAAAATGGCTGCCACCGCTTACCTTCAGTCACACAGTGAAGATCCTTGTGCCCTGGTGGCAGCTGCTGCCAAAAGGTTTCAAAAATCTGCACAGCCAATCAAATCAGTGGCGAATCAGACGACTGGCTGCTCAAAAGCCTCACCTGGCTCCACCCACTTTCTGAAAGTGTAACCCCCTAGCTTGGAATGGAATGAGCCAGGAAGGGGTGGAGCCTCTACATGCAGATAGGTTGCAGTCTTTGTGGAAAGCTAAAGAGGGAAGCCAGGTTGCTCTTCTGGGGAGCTTGAATCTTAACCATAGGCTCTTAACACATAAACATATGGAATTCACTGCCACAGGAGGTGGTGGCAGCTACAAGCATGGTCAGTTTCAAGATGGAATTAAATAAACATATGGAGCAGAAGTCCATCAGTGGCTATTAGCCACAAGGTATAGATAGGAACTCTCAGTCTGGGGCAGGTGATGCTCTGTGTTCTTGGTGCTGGAGGGGGCAGCAGTGGGAGGGCTTCTAGTGTCCTGGCCCCACTGCTGGATCTCCTAATGGCATCTGGTGTTTTTGGCCGCTGTGTGACAGAGTGTTGGACTAGATGGGCCATTTGGTTGTTCCAACATTGGTTTCTCTTATGTTCTAACACCTTATTGAAGGTAACTATTATTTATGGATGGACATTGCTAAAGGAGGAAGGCTTTTGTCCTAAATTGTAAAATCTAGACTTATTGTTTCAGGGCGGTGTCATCTAGTGGGGAGTTCAACGGGGACCCTCATTTTGGAAGCTGGTGCACCGAGGGTTCAGCCGGAGACTTCTTGACCCACCGACAAGAAGAAAAGGATGGACTTCAGGGTGGGCAGGTTGTGAAGAAGGGAGAAGTTCATGGTTTGGACTTTTAAAGATCCTTGTTCTGTTGTGTTACTAAGTCCTGTGTTTTGTTACATGACGTTAATTGAAAAGTTAAAAAAAAAAAGTTTTATTCCCTCTGAATGATCGCAAGGTTCAATCCAAGTTCTGCCCCACAGGCTACAAAAGCACTTATGGGGCACCAGGAAGGGTGTTGGTGGGTGCCATTGTGTCCACGGGTACCACAATGGGGCCTCCTGCCTTAGGGTGTGACATCACTATTCGCTCCTCCCATGCGAACTGGCCAGGAAGGTCCTACCATCCCCTGGCTGAAGATGTCTAGTGGACATAGTGATGGCCAGAAGCAATGCTGTCTTGAAAATGGGATTAGATGGATTTATGGAGGATAGGTCCATTTGTGGTGTAGTGGTTAGGAGCATGGACTCTCAGGTCCTTTGGTCACCCCAAAATTCAAGATTTCCAAAAAATTCTGGATCTGAATACTTTGGTGTAGTGGTTAGCAGCACGGACTCTTATCTGGGGGAAATGAGTTTGATTCCCCATTCCTCCATATGCAGGTGCTGGTGTGACCTTGGGTCAGTCACAAGTTCTTTCAGAGCTGTTCTCTCAAGGGCAGTTCTTGGAAAAGTTCTCTCAGCCCCCACCTACCTCACAGGGTGTCTGTTGTGGGGAGGGGTAGGGGAAAGGATTGTAAGCCACTCTGAGACTCTTTTGGGTAGTAAAGGGCAGGGTATAAATCCAATATCTCTTCTTCTTCTTCTTCTTCTTCTTCTTCTTCTTCTTCTTCTTCTTCTTCTTCTTCTTCTTCTTCTTCTTCTTCTTCTTCTTCTTCTTCTTCTTCTTCTTCAATGTCCACTAGCCATGGTGATAAAAGGGCATCTTCATATTCAGAGGCAGTAAATCTCTGAATGCCAGTGCCAGGAGGAAACACCAGAGAAAGGTCTTGGCCTCCGCACCCAGTTTGTTGGTCATCCAGGGCAACTGGTTGGCCACACTGTGAAAAAGGATGGACCATTGGTTTGATCCAGCAAGACTTTCCTTGCGATCTTGTGTTTGTAATCTCTCAGCACTGAAGGAGAGTTGTCCCAAGAACACAGCAGTTTTTATGTCATGCTAGTGCTGAAAGGGCCACCCGCCATTTGGAAGGCGATCCAAAGAACAGAACTGCCTCTGAACCCTCTTGAATTTCTCTCCCCCATCAGCCCCCGGGATGTGGAATCGTATGGTATAGCCAAAAGTGGGTCCCCAGCCCAAGAGAGGTCTGACTGTTCTCAACCAGGGCCAGGGCTTTTTCGGCTCTGGTCCCTGCCTGGAGGAACTCTCTTCCGGAAGACATCCGTGCCCTGTGGGAGTTATTACCTTTATGCAGAGCATGCAAGGCAGAGATGTTCCACCAGGCCTTTGGCTGAGAACAACAATGGAAATAATATATCATCCGGCACTCTCCTACACCTCCCCATCACTTGTAAACCCCCCCCCCGGAGGCTGGGGAGCTGAATTTGTTTTTCTCCCGCCATCTTGTATATGTATATAGTTTTTATCTATTGATGTCTGTTTGGTGGTTTTTAATTTTGATTGTAATCTGAGAGTTTTGTATATTATCTTGTTGTAAGCCACCCTGAGCCCTTCTTGTAGGGAGGTAAAGTAAAGGTAAAGGGTTTCTCTTGCTCGAAAGCCAGTCGAATCCGACTCTAGGGGGCGGTGCTCATCTCCGTTTCCAAGCCGACGAGCCAGCGCTGTCTGAAGACTTTTCCTGTGGTCCCGTGGGCCGGTATGACTAAACGCCAAAGCGCACGGAACGCTGCGACCTTCCCACCGAAACGGTACCTATTTATCTACTTGCAATTTCTTCCTTTCGAACTGCTAGGTTGGCAGGAGCCGGGGCCAGAGACGGGGGCTCACTCCGTCACGCGGCACTCTCGGGTCTCTAACCGCCGAACGACCGACCTTCCGGTCTACAGCTCAGCGTCTTAACCACTGAGGGGTAGGGAAGGGTATAGCAAATCCAAATAAACAAACAAACAAACAAACAAACAAACTGAGTTGGTACTCGGATGGGACACTGCCAAGGAAGACTTTGCAGAGGAAGGCACTGACAAACGTCCTTTGCTGAATCACGTGCCTTGAAAACCTTATGTGGTCATCATAATTTGGCTGAGACTTGAGGGCACTTGACAGACGCACAAAGCCCACCCAAGAAGGGTCAGCCCTGGTTAGCACCCGGAAAGATGCTTTATTGGTATTTCCACCCACCACGAGACTCCTGGGGATCTCCCAGTAGTTATCTCCAGAAGACCAAGATCAGTTTCCCGGCTGCTTTGGAAGGTGGACTCTATGGCATTTATTATTATTTATTGAATTCATGAACTGTCCTCCCCCAGAGGGCTCGGGGGAATATACAACATCATTAGAACACAAGGGTTAAAATACAATATAAATCATGGTTAAAACAGTAAAAAGCACAGTGCAAGGCACACATCGTCTGATTATCGATGACCTACATAAAATTATGCTCCTTCCCAAAGGTGGGTCATGAACCAGACGTGGTGAAGGCCCTAGCGAGGTCAAGAGAAGAACCGTTGCTGTCCTTAACCGTGGTCCTGGTGGAACATCTCTGTTTTGCACGCCCTGCAGAACTGAACAAAGTCCCGCAGGGCGCAGATGTCACTAGGAAGAGTGTTCCGCCAGGCCTTTTTGGCCCTGACTCTGGTTGAGGACAGCCAGACATCCCTTGGGCCAGGGACCACCAGTAGATTTTGACCTCCCAAGGGCAAGGCTCTTCTGGAGACATACCCTCTGGAGGTCTCTCCTCTCCTCAAACGCCACCCTCCCCCAGGCTCCAACCATCAAATTCTCCAGGTATTTCCCAACCCAGAGCTGGCAACCCTAGGCTTTATCTGGGAAGCCATTTTCACCAAGGGGAACTGATCTATGGTGTCTGGAGATCACCTGTGATTCCAGGGCCTCTCCAGGTCCCACCTGGAGATTGGCAACCCTAAGTATGAAGCATCTTTTGGAGAATATGTTGTCGAAGGCTTTCACGGCTGGAGTTCATTAGTTGCTGTAGATTTGCCGGGTTGTGTGGTCGTAGTCTTGGCATTGTAGGACCTGACGTTTCGCCAGTAGCTGTGACTGGCATCCTCAGAGGTGTAACACAGAAAGATGGAGTACCCTCTATGTCAAGGTGGAGACATCTTTGGGAGACATTACATCAGCTAGACTATTCCTAGACTAGCCAGTCTGGTGTAGTGGTTAAGTGTGCAAACTCTTATCTGGGAGAACCGGGTTTGATTCCCCACTCCTCCACTTGCACCTGCTGATGTGACCTTGGGTCAGTCACAAGCTCTGGCACAGCTGTTCTCTCAAGGACAGTTTCTGTCAGAAGTTCTCTCAGCCCCACCTGCCTCGCCGGGTGTCTGTTGTGGGGAGGGGAAGGGAAAGGAAAGGAGTTTGTAAGCCGCTCTGAGACGCCTTTGGGCAGTGAAGGGCGGGGTATAAATCCAATCTCTTCTTCTTCTTCACTGAGCCACAGTCCCACACCTGCTGATGTGACCTTGGGTCAGTCACAAGCTCTGGCACAGCTGTTCTCTCAAGGACAGTTTCTGTCAGAAGTTCTCTCAGCCCCACCTACCTCAGAGGGTGTCTGTTGTGGGGAGGGGGAGGGAAAGGAGTTTGTAAGCCGCTCTGAGACGCCTTTGGGCAGTGAAGGGCAGGGTATAAACCCAAACTCCTCCTCCTCCTCCTCCTCCTCCTCCTCCTCTTCTTCTTCTTCTTCTTCTTCTTCTTCTTCTTCTTCTTCTTCTTCTTCTTCTTCTTCTTCTTCTTCTTCTTCTTCTTCTTCCATAGTAATGGCCTTGCAGTCTGGAATGAGTTTCCTTAGATCTCAGGCCGCAGGAAAGCATACCCATTTGTCTCTTTATGTATTGCCCTATTGAACGAAATCACTTCTAGTTGCGTTGAATTCTAATGGAAAAGGTGCTCTAAATCAGGGTGTCTTTTCAAAAACAGCTTCTGTGACCTTTTTTAAAAAATCTGTCTGTAGCATACCAAGGAATTGGTACCTGAAGAAATGTGCCCTTGCACACAAAAGTTTAAACTTTGTTGGTCTTAAAGGCGTGACCGGACTCAAACTTTGTTCCGCTGCTTCAGACCAACACAGCTACCTGGTTGAATATATCAAGGAACTGAATGCCAACTGGCAATGTTCCCTCTAAGGTGTGTGGTCTCGTGAGCAGAAATTTTACCCCGTGAGCCAAAAATGGCGCTAGTTTTAAAACTGTGAAGGGGCTAACTTTAAAAAAAAAACACATTTCAGTTTACAAACTACAAATCATACAAACACATCATATAAACTATTATCATAACGGAAAATCTTTTAACGTCTCTCTTCTTCCTTTCTCTGTTTTCCAGAAACTGAAAACACTGTCAATATTAGTATTATTCCCAGTGGACATATGTAATTTACTTCTCGTTAAGTTCTCCGGGTGATCCGTAGCTAGCCGCTTTCTAATCTTGGTTTTGATGGCATTAGTCAGGGCTATTTTGGGGCAGGAACGCACAGGAACGCAGTTCCGGCTGGCTCCTGAGTTGGCCACGCCCAGCAGGAACTCATTCGCATAACAGGCCACACCCAACAGCAGAAACTCATTAGGATTGGCTGCATTGGGGGTGTGTGGCCTAACATGCAAAGGAGTTCCTGCTCCAAAAAAAGCCCTGGGTTTTGACAACAAACAAGGTAAACAGAATAAGAAGCAAAAGGTGGGTTTGGCTGGATGATCACACTTCTGGCAACATGGGGTATGTGGCCTAATATGCTAATGAGTTCCTGCTGTTGGGTGTGGCCTAATATGCTAATGAGTTCCTGCTGGGCTTTTTCTACAAAAATAGCCCTGGCATTCGCCAAACTAAAATCTCTCTCGCAACCAGCACTTGAGGCTTGAAAAGCTCCGCAAACATCTAGGAGAAGACTTATTTCACTGGATTGTTCTTGTTGTCATGTAAATGTTCAAAAATATTCAAAAATGCCACCCTGAAAATATATCATCCAAGCTCACAAGACTGAATCTTCAAAGACCACTTCCAAATTCAGTGTATGACTAGCTGTTGAAGCTGATGTAGTTCATAACTCAACATCAGCTCTACAGTTGGTTCAGAGTGGATGCTGTTCAGATACTCAGAGTGATCTCCAGAGGTCCGAAATCTTCATGGCCAAATAGTCCATCTGAAAGATGGTTCTGCTTCCCCGATCTTGTCATATATCAGAAGCTAAGCATGATCGGCTTGGATGGGAGGCCACCACAGATGTCCAGGGTTGTTATGCAGAAGTAGACAATGGCTACCCACCTCTGCACACCTCTCGCCTTTAAAGCCTTATAGGGTCGCCCTAAGTCAGATGTGACTTGATGGCACTTGATTCAAAGCATCATGAGAGTAGCAATAGGTGAAAGACCAAACAGTCCAGCAGTATAGGGGGGTGAGAAAGGACCAACCACACAACAAGGGCTTGGGTTCTTTGAAATGGCACAAAGAGATGGCACGCGTCCTCTGATTCCTACCAACCTGCTGCTCTCCAAGAAGAGCATTAGCAGTTCAACTGGAATACAGATGGAACACGAGAGCAAAGTTTGGGAGAGAAAGGTGGAAATGGAGGAGGTGGACCTCCTGATGGCACCTGGTATTTTTGGCCACTGTGTGACACAGTGTTGAACTGGATGGGCCATTGGCCTGATCCAACACGGCTTCTCTTATGTTCTTATGGCCCTGCTGGTGAACCTCCTGAGGGCACCTGGGTTTTGGCCACTGTGTGACACAGAGTGTTGGACTGGATGGGCCATTGGCCTGATCCAATATGGCTTCTCTTATGTTCTTATGGCCCTGCTGGTGAACCTCCTGAGGGCACCTGAGTTTTGGCCACTGTGTGACACAGAGTGTTGGACTGGATGGGCCATTGGCCTGATCCAATATGGCTTCTCTTATGTTCTTATAGCCCTGCTGGTGGACCTCTTGATGGCACCTGGGTTTGGGCCACTGTGTGACACAGAGCATTGGAATGGATGGGCCATTGGCCTGATCCAGCACAGCTTCTCTTATGTTCTTATATTCTTATGAGGTAAGGTACTGAAGGGACAAGCAGAGATGCAGTATGTGCTTTTAAAAGGCCAAACTGAATGCCTTTCCAAGAAGGGTTGCCAACTCTGGGCTGGGAAATGCCTGGAGATTTTGGGGGTGGAGCCTGGAGAGGGAGGAGTTTGGGGAGGGGCGGGACCTCTGTGGTGCATAATCCCCTAGAGGCCACCTGCCCAAGCAGCCATTTTGTCCAGGGGAACTGATCTCTGTCACCTGGAGATAAGTTCTAATTCCAGGAAATCTCCAGGCCCCACCTGGGGGTGGGTGACCCTATTCCCAAGGAATTCCAGTGCCAGCAGACCCCCCCCCTTATTAGTCTCTCCAGATGGGTTCCAGTGAAAGCAGAAACCGACCAGGCTTTTAAAATGTGCAAATAGGATGCAAATCTTCACATGCCGTTTAAGCAAGTTCAAATATTTGCAGGGACCGAGGCTCCGTTAAGTGCGGCGCTTTAATTAGCTCAAATATGCACCATTTGAGAGAGAGAGAGAGAGAGAGAGAGAGAGAGAGAGAGAGAGAGAGAGAGAGAGAAAATCAGGCTGTGCTTCTTCTCTCTGAAGCAACAGCCTCTATCCCTATGACAGAAAAAGGAAAGATGGAGAAAAGGAGAAGGGAATCTTCCATCTCTTAAGAAATATGCCTGTGCTCCCTTTGTGTCCAGAGAAAAGACAGTTCAAAGGACTCCCAAGAGTGAAGGCCTGACAGTCCAGGATGGGAGCCAATTTGATGTAGTGGTTAAGAGCATGGACTCTAATCTGGGAGAACTGGGTTTGATTCCCCACTCCTTCAAATGCAGCTGCTGGTGTGACCTTGGGTCAGTTACAAGTTCTCTCAGAGCTGTTCTTTCAAGGGAAGTTCTTGAGAGAGCTCTCTCAGCTCCACCTACCTCACAGGGTGTCTCTGTTGTGGGGAGGGGAAGGGAAAGGAGATTGTAAGCCACTCTGAGACTCCTTCGGGTAGTGAAGGGTGGAGTATGAATCCAATCTCCTCCTCCTTCTCCTCCTCCTCTTCTTCTTCTTCCTCTCCCCAGAATACCCAAAGTGCTCAGCAAAGCAACTCTTGGCCTGGGTGGTGGTTTTGCAGGGCGCATGCTGAAGTTAGGGTTGCCAGCTCCAGGTGGGAAATTCCTGGAGATTTGGGGATGGAGCCTGAGAAGAGAATGGTTTGGGGATGGGAGGGACCTCAGTGGGGTACCATTCCATAGACTCCACCCTCCAAAACAGCCCTTTTCCCCAGGGAAACTGATCTCTGTAGTCTGGAAACGAGCTGCAACTCCAGGAGATTGTCAGGCCCTACTTGGAGGTTGAAGCCAAAAAATGAGAGATCACGGGAGGAGGTGAAAATCCAAACACAACATCCGTGACAAAAATTAACAAAGAGTATTTAAAGATATGTGTACAAAATCACTTACTGTAGTAATTCTGTGGGAAATTCTCTTCTATTATCGCTCACACGCAATGGATACTGCGCAATATAAACAAATCCGTTTCACAAGAATTGCTTTATCTGAGCATGTAGCAATCACAATTCTTATCAGTTTCTACTTATCAACTCTTGAAGGAAACATCCCATGTTGACTCTCCAATAACAGAACCCAAGGTCTTCTCAATTCAAGGTCCAAAGCTCCCAAATTATCATTTTTGAGCCACAGTTCAGGCAGATACAACCTTCCTGCCATAAGAGATGTTCGGGGGCTCATCAGAAGGACACTCTATCTATCTAGCACCTTTTGAATCCCACTTGTCCTCCAAGACACTCAAGGCAGAATACACCGTTCTCTTTTGACCTTTTTTATCCTCATGAAAGAACTCTGTGAAATAGGTCGGGCTGTCCTGGGGAGGAGAGAGTTTGGGGGGGAGAGGGATCTCATTGGGGTATACTACCATAGAGTTCACCCACCAGAACAGCATTTTTTTCCCCAGGAAAACTGATCTCTGTAGCCTGGAAATGAGTTGCAATTCCAGGCGATCTCCAGACCCCACCTGGCAAGCCTACTGAGAGCACACGACTGGGCTCAAAGCTAAACAATCATCATGGTAGAAAGGAGACTTGAACCTGGCCGTCACCCCCATCACAACACCATTGCTTCCAGGTTGTGCTGGAAGTTGCATCTGTCGGATATTGTAATTCTGGATGCAAGAGGATCTGGAAGGAAAAGGGTTAAGAGAATTCTCTTCCCGGGTGCCGCATGACGGGGTGAGCTCCTGTCTCTAGCTCCAGCTCCTGCCAACCTAGCAGTTCGAAAGCAAGAAATTGCAAGTAGATAAATAGGTACCACTTCGGTGGGAAGGTAACAGCATTCCGTGCACCTTGGTGTTTAGTCATGCCGGCCACATGACCACGGAAACGTCTTCGGACAGCGCTGGCTCTTCGGCTTTGAAACGGAGATGAGCACCGCAACCCTAGAGTCGGATTCGACTGGCTTTCGAGCAAGGGAACCTTTACCTTTACCTTTAGGGTACTCTTGGCCGTTGGTGCCACCCTTTCATCGGTTAAATGCTGAGCCTCTCTGGCCATTCATTGCCTTCTGTGTTTCATCTTACTTAGGACCTCTCCTCTTCTTCTCTCTGTCAAACTCGCTTTCTATTTTATTACTCGCTTGCCATAGAAGTCAGGAGGAGGAGCAGGAGAGTGTGAATTCTTGAATGCTTTCACCTGGCTTTTGTTTACGTGTTAGGGGGATGTCACCAAGGTGGGAACACAGAGCCGTTGGTTTGGGTGGGTGAAATACCTGGGGGTGATTGGCTCATAACCTTTTAGGCTCCCTGTTTGAACCTTGTATATCTATTGCTTTTGCACCTCCATTTTCAGTTCTAACACAGCCAGCGTACAGGCTGATCCTATCAATGTCTCAATAAATTTCTTATTCTTCTGAGTGAACTTGGGAACTGATTTAGGAACTCTCAGTCTGGGGCAAGTGATGCATTGTATTCTTGGTGCTTGGGGTGAGGGGAATAGTGGGAAGGCTTCTAGTGTCCTGGCCCCACTGGTGGACCTCCTGCTGGCACCTGGTTGTTTTGGCCACTACGTGACAGAGTGTTGGACTGGATGGGCCATTGGCCTGATCCAACATTGGCTTCTCTTATGTTCTTATGTTCTTATTTCTACAAGAGTCTGACACTCTCTTACCTGGGCTCGGAGCTGTAGCAAGTTAACCTTTTTGAAATTGATCTGTTCACAATAAGTTAAATGTCCCTACACGAACATGTCATGTAAGATGTGCTTCCATTTTTTGTGAGTAAAATTTCTTTCTCTTGTTACCATTGGAGTCAGTTCATCTTTGTAATTGGTTTGAACAGCATTTTCCCCTTAATCAGGAAATGTGGAGAATTGGGGATAATGTGAAAAAGCTTATGTGCTTCCAAGGCAACTTATTATTGTTTTACGTTTAACCCAACCACCTGGGAAGCACCTGCCCCCCCCCATCTCACACTGGTCTAACCACTACAACGTCCGGCTGCAGGTACAAGGTACTGTTGTATGCTGAAATTCTCCCCTCTGAAGGGTTGGGGGGGGGGAATATCATATTGAGGAGACGGCTAGGCTTAGTGCTTCCCAGTCGTGCTATATAAAGGGTATCCCCCCCTCCCAAAGGCTGGTGTATTCAAACACGGCATAGCAAACTAAAGTGGTATACAGATGGTGAAAGCCAGTGTGTTGTACTGTTTAAAGTGCTGGTCTTAGATCTGAGAGACCCAGGTTCGAATCCCCATTATGCTATGGGAGCTTGATGGGTGACCTTGGGCCAGTCATACAGCTCTTAGCCTAACCTACCTCACAGAACTGTCGTGAAGATGAAATGGAGGAGAGGAGAATGACGTAATGAATGTTTTACTGCCGGTCTAACTTATGCACCCCACTTCTGCCTTTGGTGTTGTAGTCAGAAGAAGAGAAGAAGAAAAGATTGAATTTATACCCCACCCTTCACTACCCTTCACTACCCAAAGGCATCTCAGAGCGGCTTACAATCTCCTTTCCTTTCCCTTCCCCACAACAGACACCCTGTGAGGTAGGTGGGGCTGAGAGAGCTCTCTCCAGAACTGCCCTTGAGAGAACAGCTCTGAGAGAACTTCTGACTGACCCGAGGTCCCACCAGCAGCTGCAAGTGGAGGAGTGGGGAATCAAACCCGGTTCTCCCAGATTAGAGTCAAACTGGCTCTGCACCAAACTGGGTCAGGCTAGAAGACCCAGGTTTGAATCCCCACTCTGCCGTATAAGCTTGCTGGGTGTGATCTTGGTCTAGCCACACATTCCCACATAGTTTGGGCCCGTCACAAACTCTCTCAGCCTAACCTACCATCCAGGGTTGTTGTGAGGATAAAAATGGAGGAGAGGAAAACATTGTGAGCCCCTTTGGTTCCCCACTGGGGAAAAAGGCGGGAAAGAAATAAAACATAAAGAAAAAATAAGTACAGTCCAGGATAGGACTTGTGCCATTTGATACTGCTGATTTTACACACTGAGCAGAAATATCTGCAGAGCCGTTTTGTTCCGATTGCTGCCTTTTCTCCTTGACATGCTTCCGGAAATGACATTTCCTTGGTGGCCAGGGGTGACCAGGAAGTCCCCCACACGGTCATGTACGCAGACGAGCTGTCACACTCTTCTCTAGGGATGATTATTACCGCCACAGCCCACCTGTGTTTGAAGGCGTCAAAGTCTGAGGCGTTACGGTGTCTGGTGCGCCCACCTGAAAAAACAAGGCCTTTTGATGCTTTGTGCCACTTCAGAGAACACCCCCGGTTCTGTAGGACTTTTCTTCTCCTTTTTGCTTTCAAGCGCAGTCTCCTCAATAAGGAGTGTCCCGAGAGGCCGCTAATACAAACCTGTGCTGTATTTTGTGACTAAAAGAGCCAAGCTCTGGTACCCGTTTGAGTGCAACAAACCAGAGCGAAAAAACAGACATGGAAAAGTTTCCCAGTCCCTGTGCTGCATCCTAAGTCAAATTCACACCACAAAGGCTTCCGAATGTAGCTTGGGTCCAGAGGTAAAAACGTATGGATTCCTTTCATGACTGGAATTCAGACGCTGTCTGCTCTACGCTTCCCTACAAACAGAAAACACACCATTCCTCACCAACAGACGGGGTTACCGACCTCCAGATAGAGCCTGGAGAGCTCCCACTATTAGAATTTACTAGAGATCGGGTTCCCTGGAGAAAATGGCCACTTTCAGAGGCGGACTCTGTGGCGTTATGTTTTGCGGTGGTCCCCCTCCCCTCCAAGCCCCGCACTCCACCCCCAAAATCTCCAGGAATTTCCCAACCCAGAGCTGGCAACCTTACCAACAGAGCTTATGTTTCTGGGCACAATTCAAAATGCTGGTTCTTACCTATAAGGCCCTTAACAGCCTGGAGGCAGAGCTGTGACGGACCGCCTTGTCCTGTACAGTCCGTCCTTTCTAGCAACCGTGGGAGGGTTGTGGGTGGGAATATGGGGGGCCCCAATGCCAATTGTGTGCCACGTCACTTCCAGCAAAACCCAGAAGTGACATAGGTAGGGCTGGGAATTGACAAAACCACTATGGTAAAACCACGGAGTTTCCAGCGATTCCTAGAGTTATCCTTTTCTAGCCCCTCCTACCTGAGATCCCGTGAGGTGGGACTGAACCACAGGGCCTTCTGAATGCAAGGCAGAAGCTCTTCCATTTGAGCCACAGTCCATTTTTGCTACTGCAGAACCGGAGCCAGCCATTAATATTTCCCTGACCCCTATTTGTGCGCCCCACTAAAATGCTGTTGTATAAATCGTCATCAAACCAGAAGGCTGGATCTTGAGGATCTGTTCAGCTACTGCGGATACTCTCGATGTGGCACGGGGAGCCGTTCCCCGGGGTTACCTTCCCCCCTGCTCAGGCCAAGGGATCCCCCGATTTCAGGGACCCCACCCAGTGGGGACACCACTGATGCAATGTCATCACCGGTAGTGACATCATCACGCCGGGGCCATCATGCAGCAATGCTCTAGCATTCAGGGGGAAACTCTATGGTTACCATAGAGAACCGAATTGCAGCCCATTCATGATGACCCCAAAGCGGTTTTTAGGGCAAGACATATTCAGAGGTGGTTGGTTGTCACCTGCCTCTGCATAGAGACCCTGGATTTCCTTGGTGGTCTCCCGTCCAAGTACTAACCAGGGCTGACCCTGCTTAGCTTCTGAGGTCCGACAAGATTGGGCTAGCCAGGTCAGGGTGTTTATAATTTTCGTATGAATTGAAGTTATTTTATCAGAGAACACCAGCAAGTTCCCCAGAATCCCCAGGGCCATGATCTGGAATGAAAAATCAAATGTGAGACGAAACGACGGCTCAGTAAAGAAAAAATATGAATTATCAACTTAACTCCTAGATTAGCCGGCTGACTACCCTGAGAGTGACTTCCCAAGCAAGGGAGGCAGTGATCCGGCAGAGAGAGAGAGAGAGAGAGAGAGAGAGAGAGAGAGAGAGAGAGAGAGAGAGAGAGAGAGAGAGAGAGAGAGAGAGAGATTCTTGTTGGGGTGATTTCAAATGACTCCTCCCTGCTGTTTCCAACCTGAACTGTCCCCATTTGGATTTTGCTTCTCTCTTGTGCAAATCAAGCCCAGGATTTTTTTTTCTGTATGCCACTTTCTCTTTCTTCCCACTATTTTTTTTCTACATAAAATTAGGCATTTTTCAACATTATTTGTGCATCAGCAAAGCAGCATATAGGCATCCATGGTTGTGTTCCTTGAATTGTGCGCAGCCCCCTTGTGCAATACAGGGCAACTCTGCGTCTGGCATTCGCTCCACGTTTTCTTAACACTGAGGAAAAGGTGATGCTCAAAACCACATTTGAATACCCTGGGGCAACACCGTACTAATTGCAAAGTCACCCCTGAACAGCCATAAATCTAAGAAGAAGATGAAGAAGAAGAAGAAGAGGAGGAGGAGGTGATGCACTCTATTCTTGGTGCTGGAGGGGGCAGCAGTGGGAGGGCTTCTGGTGCCCTGGCCCCACTGCTGGACCTCCTGATGGCAACTGGTATATTTTGGCCGCTGTGTGACAGAGTGTTGGACTAGATGGGTCATTGGCCTGATTCAACATTGGCTTCTCTTATGTTCTTATGTTATGTTCTTATGAGGAGGAGGAGGAGGAGGTTGGATTTATACCCCACTACCCAGAGGAGTCTCAGAGTGGTTTACAAACTCCTTTCCCTTCTCCTCCGCCCCAATAGACACCCTGTGACGTAGGTGGGGCTGAGAGAGCTCTTTCGAGAAACTGCCCTTGAGAGAGCAGCTCTGACAGAATTATGGCTTGCCCAAGGTCATCCAGCAGCTGCAAGGGGAGAGGTGGGGAATCAAACCCGATTCTCCCAGATTAGAGTCAGCATGCTTAACCACTACACCAATCCCGATGATCAAAGAAAGTGAAAGCGGCATGCAGTGTAGGGGCTACCATAAAACCCAATGATCAAAGAAAGTGAAAGCGGCATGGAATGCAGGGGGAAATTTCTGTTCCAAGGTGGGTTTGGTAAAACAATGGAGGGAAGAGCCAATGCAGAATCACTCGCAGACTGTTCGAGAAAACCAAAAGCAGAAAACTGAAACGCTTGACAAAGATATAAGCGCACATTTTTAAAAGGGGACAAAAGAAGGAATTTTTGCTCATCCCTGGTCTACTGCTAGTTGGCTGACCAACCGCTTCTTAGGCCTGCAATGCTGACATTTCTCCCACAGCTGGAGTTGCCAACCTCCAGCTGGTCAGGGTAGCATAGAAAACACCGAAGTTGATAAAGCTTTACATAGTTATATTCAGGGCTCTTTTTGTAGCAGGAACTCCTTTGCATATTAGGCAACACATCCCCAGTGCAGCCAATCTTCCAAGAGCACACAGAGCTCTTCTTACAGGGACTACTGTAAGCTCTTGAAGGATTGGCTACATTAGGGGTGTGTCGCCTAATATGCAAAGGAGTTCCTGCTACAAAAAGAGCCCTGGTTATATTAGATGTAAATATTTTTACAAAAACGTCCACAACGTCCGTCTTAGTAACAGACAAAAGAGTCAGCGACAGAGACTGTTTAATCATCATTCTAAGTTGTACTGTTCTTTGCTTTATAATATTTCTAAGTTAGGTTTGGTTTGGAAACCTCGTATGTTTTTGTTAAGTGATTGTTTATAGACTGTGAAAAGGTCTCTTTAAATAATAGCACTTAAGACTGCGTACGCCTTTACAGCGTATGGTTCCAGCTTGCCCTTTTGTTAAAACATTATTACAGACTGTTCAGCAATTATCATTCTTAAGTCGCTTACTTTTTGCTTTATCACGTTGCCAAGGTTAGTTTTTGTTTTGTAAATAGTATTAATTTTTGTTACATCGTTTGGTATTGATGGTGTAAGATGGTCTCTTTAAATAATAGCGCCGTAGAGCGTTCAGGCCTTTAGAATCATAGAATCATAGAATGTTAGAGTTGGAAAGGACCTTGCAGGTCATCTAGTCCAACCCCCTGCACTCTGCAGGAGCGTAGCCGAAAGATAGCCCTACGTACCTACAACATACCCAAAAGATGGTCGTCCAACCTCCGCTTGAAAACGTCCATGGAAGGAGCATCCACCACCTCCCGAGGCAGTCTGTTCCACTGCTCAACCACTCTTACAGTTAGGAAGTTTCTCCTGATATTTAGCTGGTATCGACTCCCTTGTAATTTCCACCCATTAGATCTAGTCTTGCAATCCGGAGCAAGAGGGAATAGATCTGCTCCATCTTCTACATGACAGCCCTTCAGATACTTTACATTGTATGTCCCTAGTTTGTCCTTGCAGACATTTTTGTAAAAACATCTACATCTAATATAACTATGTGTTCATATGTATCAGGAATAGGGCCACAATTATAAAGGGCGTGGTAGAAATCAATATAAGAGTGGTTTATATGCAGAGCTTTGGTGTAAAGAGCCAGTTTGGTTATAGTGGTTAGGAGCACAGACTCTAATCCAGGAGAACCGGGTTTGATACCCCACTCCTCCACATGTAGCTGCTGGTGTGGCCTTGGGTCAGTCACAAGTTCTCTCAGAGCTGTTCTCTCAGGAGCAGTCCTCGAAAGAGCTCTCTCAGCCCCACCTACCTTACAGGGTGTCTGTTGTGGGGAGGGGGAGGGAAGGAGATTGTAAACTGCTCTGAGACTCTGAGTGAAGAGTGGAGTATAAAATCCAATCTCTTCTCTCTTCTCTTATCAGCTTCGGTGTTTTCTATGCTATCCCGACTTCTACACCAAAAGTCACCCTTACCTTTCTTGGAACCTGCAGCTGGTGGCAGGAGATCTCCTAGGGTTACACCTGATTTGCTGGCAACAGAAGGTGGACTCTATGGCATTATGCCTCATTGAAGAACTTCCTCTCCTTAAACCCCATCCTCCTTGGGCTCCACCTGCAAATCTCCAGGTATTTCCGAACTCAAAGCCAGCAGCCCTACATACAACAGTGAGTTGGGTGCCTCCATCCCTTCATGCTCAATAAGTAGGGTTGCCAACGAGCACGTGGTAATACACCAAACAAGCAAACACTGTAATATGAATGATGAGGACATTTAGTAAGGATCATATTGTACTATAAATAAAACTTTACAAAATTACAAGGAAAAGTCCCTCAGACTCATGATATTGTAATTAAAACTTTACAAAATTGCAAGGAAAAGTCCCTCATACGCAATGAGCACCCGGATATAAACTCATTTCATCCCAGTCTTCCTCAGGAATAATCCTATTGTATTGAAAGGTGTCAGCCTCTTTTTTTATTATTTTATTGCTGCGAACACTATAAAAGGAAGGGAAATACATGGGGGGTACTGATACTAACATGTGAAACTACATGAATAAGGCAAGGATCATATTACCATTAAACAAACTCGTTTGTCTTCCTACAATTGAACAATAGAAGAATAAAAGAATGCTACTAAGGCTGAGTTCAGACTGGCAGTTTGAAGTGGGAGCGAGTCATGGCAAAAAAGCCCCAGAACAAACTCACACTGCACAGACTGATGCGGGAGCATACCGGGAAAAAGCGCGAGGGAGCATTCAGACTGCTGGCCCAGAGGCGCGGCTGTAAACAGCTTTTTCCTGGTAATTCAGCTATGTGTACATATGTGCTCATGCACAAAAGCGCATCAGGGCAATTTGTGGAGGATCCCATTGCGCCGGCACCACATTGGGTGGTAGAGCGGAGCACATCCAGTCATATCGCTGCTGCCTCTCCAGGGCAATCAAGTGCACCTTATGCACGGAAACACCCAGCGGACCTTATTACTGCAGGTTGTTCCCGGCTTTTCGGGGTAGCGTTCACACTTCCCAGAAGCGGAATGAAGAGGGATAAACAAACTCTCCAGGATTTGCTACCACTTTCACCAGGTATCTTTTAAATGTGGGAGCAAAGCGGTACACGACAGGCTGACTACGGGTAGGGAACCACAGACAGATGTGCCTGTGTGAACGCCCCCTTTAATCCGGTTGTGAAACGTTGCTGAAACGTGCCTGTCTCGGGGCAAACTGCCAGTCTGAACTCAGCCTAAATGCCTTCTTTCCATAACAAAGCTAGCTTAAGCCCTTTTAACATCTGCCGCCCCATTGATCGCCAGGGTTGATTCGGCTGATCTGGCTGGCCAGGCGGGTGTCCCCTCCCTCCCTCACCACTGCACGTGCGTCCCTCCTGGAGCCGCATGCTTGGTTGAAGAGGACAACCATCCCAGAGAGAAGGAGTGTACCATTCTTCAGTCAAGGGTACACGATAGCTGTGCTCCCCTGCTAGAACCTCCAAACAAGCGAAAGGTGTCAGCCTCTTGATACAGCTCAATGTCTGTTAGGAGCAAACCAATGTTTAACTTCTTCTTCTTTATTTTCTGCAAATTATCTTCTGGTTCCATTTCAAGTGTTTGTATTAGGAGCAAACCAGTCTTGTCTCCTTTAACTAGGTGCAAAAAGCCTTCTATATTATGCTGGCTTAAATGCTCTCCATGAACACTGTAAAAATATTTATACTAGTAGCCAACCAGTCCTGGAGATCTCCTGGGATTACCATTGATCAGTTCCCTGGGAGGAAATGGCCACCTTGAAAAATGGCCAACTCTATGGCATTACACCCCCTTAAAGTCCCTCCCCAAGCCCCGCCCTCCCCAGACTCCACTCCCAAGATCTCCAGGAGTTTCCCAACCCAGAGGTGGCAAGCCTATAAAACATCCCAGCCCTTGTGGTTGACCTTATCTCTGTCAGTTCACGAAAACAAAGGTCCTGCATTCTCCATGATCCACCTCCATCTCCTCCAGTTTGGTGTAGTGGTTAGGAGCGCGGACTCTAATCTGGGAGAACCGGGTTTGTTTCTCCACTCCTCCACGTGCAGCTGCTGGTGTGACCTTGGGCCGGTCATAAGCTCTCTCAGAGCTGTTCTCTCAAGGGCAGTTCTCAGGAGAGCCCCACCTCCCTCACAGGGTGTCTGTTGTGGGGAGGGGAAGGGAAAGGAGTTTGTAAGCCACTCTGAGACTCCTTTGGGTAGTGAAGGGCAGGGTATAAATCCAATCTCCTCCTCCTCCTTCCTTTCCTTTTCTTCTTCCCCAAAGATTGCTCTGTCCACAGATGAACGGAAGGTCTTTCCTATCAGTCAGACCAGTTAAGCTGGAGAATTACCCAGGTCATGGTCCGTTTGCCTTTCAGTGTGGCGCCCAGGGCTCTTTTTGTAGCAGAAACTCCTTTGCATATTAGGCGACACACCCCTAACGTAGCCAATCCTCCAAGAGCTTACGGAGCTCTTCTTACAGGGGCTACTGTCAGCTCTTGGAGGATTGGCTACATTAGGGGTGTGTCGCCTAATATGCAAAGGAGTCCCTGCTATAAAAAGAGCCCTGGTGGCACCCCAAGCAGTAGCTGGCTCTGGCAAAAACTGAGTGCTGCCAGGCAATGGCTGCTTGGAATGGGAGACCTCCCATCCCTAGAAGGGATGCGGCAACCCCTAACTTCAGGCCCCAGTCCTCCGTTTGTTATTCCCATCAAGTCACAGCTGACTTATGGCGCCCCCTGGTGGCGGTTTCTAGGCAAGAGACATTCAGAGGTGGTTTGCCATTGCCCGCCTCTGCTTGGATTTCGGTGTCCAGTCATTAGTGATACAGAGAATCTAAGGGGGGGGGAAATGCACTGCTTCTCCGTTTCCTTGACGACACTCTGAAACTTCTAAATATCTGGGTAAGACGGAGCTGTTCCACCAGGCCTTTGGCTGAGGCAGAGTAGGGTTCCCAAGTACTTACGCGTGGGAGTGGGGACGCATGCTCCCCAGCCAGACCAGTCCTCCTGTACGCACCATGCCATCGCCAGGAAGTGACGCCAGGCGACGCTCTGGCAATGGGGCTGAAAACTCAATGGTACCATCGAGTTTCCAGCCACATCGCCAGAGCATAGCCTAGCATCACTTCCTGGTGACGCATCATGCGTGCGTCTTCCTTCCCCGGGATGGTCCTGCCAGGACGTATCCGTCCCCTGCCGAAATATGGTAAGTTCTTGGCAAGCCTAGGCAGAGGCGTCCAGTGAAATCGGCCTCCCTCACTGAAGTTTGTCATAATTATTCAGTCCGGATTAAGAAGACCTCTGGACCCAGCCACTCCAGCTGAAACTGTGTTTGTGGTTAGACACACTTGTTTTAAATTGCATTACTTAGTCTCCAGTCCTACACACTAAATAATCCACTTTCGATGCACTTTCCAACTGGATTTTGCCAGTTCACATAACCCCATTCTGCATGGCATTTGCTCCGCTACCAAACCCATGTTGCTACCAAACCCAGGCTGGAACAGAAATTCCCCTCTACACTGCGTGCTACTTTCACTTTCTTTGATTGTCGGATTTTATGGTAGCCCCCATCCTACATGTTGGTTTCACTTCCTTTGATCTCTCGGTTTCATGGTACCATTTGCATAGACTTATGGCCGTTTTATCAAGGGTGACTTTGCAGTTAGTATAGCATTGGCCCTGGGGTATTTGATTGTGATTTTGGGCCGTATCTTTTTTCTGTTCCAGTGTGGATTTGGTAAAACAACAGAGCGAATGCTAGCTGCAGAATGGGCCCAAGTAAAATCCAGTTGGGAAGTGCACGGAAAGTGGTTTGAAAGTGGATTATTTGGTGTGTGGGACCGCAGCCCTAGTTGTTTCAAACATGGTCATACTTATTAATGTATGTCTTTACCTACTTATGATGTGATCCACTCTGAGCCAGCTCATGGGGAGGAATACAAATCCAAATAAATATATAAATAATGTGTTGCCGGAGGCTTTCACGGCCGGAGTTCATTAGCTGTTGTAGGTTTTCCGGGTTGTATAGCCGTGGTCTTGGCATTGTAGGACCTGGTGCTTAAAAATAAATAGGGCATGGTTTCCTGTCTTGAAAGACACAAAAGGCTCTACATCTGACAACAGCACTACAGATAAGGTTAGAATTCCAACAGCCAAAAGAACCTCCTCAGGAAAGCTCCTCCATTAGCATGTTCATCGCCTGGGGGAGACCTATAAGATAATGACTCAGCCCTGCCCCACCTTCCAGGGTAGATATAAATTACCTGCCTACCATTTTTCTTCTCACCCTGACACAGAGAGTACTCCATCTTTCTGTGTTATACCTCTGAGGATGCCAGCCACAGCTGCTGGTGAAATGTCAGGTCCTACAATGCCAAGACCACAGCCAGACAACCCTGAAAATCTACAACAGCTAATAAATAAATAAGGCCCCGTCCACACTGAGCATCTGCCCTGCTGAAGGCACGGGAGCCCTGCGGACTTTCCGTGTGCGATCATACCAGCACATCTGGGAGGCGTAGTGCTCCCGTGGCCAACCCGTGGCTTCCCTCCGAAAACGCGGAGTAAAAAACTAGTAGGTTGGAAGTACTAGTTTCCAGAAACCCCGGGGCAAAGGCTGGCGTCTGATCGCGGGAGTGCCAGTATCCCGTGGCTTTCTGACGCCCGCCCATGTTGTAAGTGTCCATGGGATGCGCACCAACGCTGAACAGCGCATGCGCACACACAAGACACCGACAGCAGCCCGCCTCCCCCCCAATGGTGCATGCACACTTTGCTGCTTTTTTGCTGCGCTGCAGCAGCGCGGTGTGATCGGGGCGCAGAGCTGGAGCGTGGCAACCCGGTGGCCCGTATGATCGGGCTACCACGCCTTATTTAGCTCCGGGGCAAACTGCCACGCCTCTCCCCCGCGTTTTCTGGCCCGTATGACCGGGGCCTAAATATAGTTTCCCCACCATCATCACCGAACCCACTTCTCAAAAACTCCATGAGGGTCTACCTTTAAGAGTTCCTTTCCCCCTCCCTCGGCAGACTGCGGAGCAGAAGCCCTGATGTAGAAAGACTAGAGGTTTTTTTGTTTTCCACCAACGACCATGAAGTCGGAATGACCTCAGGAGGGTATGTTTGTATTTATTCCATCTTTGACCCATTAGATGTGGTTTTGGCCTAGGGAGCTGCTAAAGGCTGAATGTATTTTTAAGTGGTCTAAAACCTTGATAAACAATATCCCTGAGGTCATTCTTTCCATTAGACGACAGCTTGCATGAAAATATAAAGAGCGTTGTGAAAACAGTACAAACTACTCTCTTTTTTAATGTGTGTGGGTGTGCCATCATTCTTTGGCGTGTATATATACCGTTTCTGCAGAGCTGCTTCTCCAACCGTAAAGGCACACGAGCACGAATTGCGCCCTCCGTATACAAGATGGCCAAGCAGTCGCCAACACCAGTTAGGTTCAGCAGTCACAGAATCATAGAATCATAGAGCTGGAAGGGGCCATGCAGACCATCTAGTCCAACCCCCTGCCCAATGCAGGACCAGCCTAAATTATCTCGGACAAATATTCATCCAGCCTCTTCTTGAAAGCTGCCAGGGAAAGGGAGCTCACCGCCTCTCTAGGCAGCTGATTCCACCTCTGAACCGCTCTGACTGTGAAGAAGTTTTTCCGAATATCCAGCCGATACCTTCCTGCATGTAGTTTCGGTCCTCTCCTCTGCTGCCGACTGGAACAGCTCCTCGCCCTCCTCCAAATGATGGCCTTTCAGATATTTCAAGAGAGCAATCATGTCCCCCCCTCAATCTCCTCTTCTCCAAGCTAAACATTTCCAGGGCCCTCAGCCTTTCCTCGTAGGGCTCAATCTCCAGACCCCTGATCATCCTTGACGCTCTCTTCTGCACCCTCTCGATTTTATCCAGATCGATGCCATGGACTTGTGTTTGACATAGCAATGGATCGTGCTTTGCAGTCCTCCTCCGAAACTGTCTATAAAGTAAGCCGTGCTTCTGACATTTTAAACCCGTCTTCATTCCCACTAGTCTCTATAGAGATTGATTTATTTATTGTATGGTAGAGTTACACACAGAAAGCATATGATAATATAAAATATGTAAAAGTGGTTGAGCAGTGGAACAGTCTGCCTTGGGAGGTGGTGGATGCTCCTTTGCTGGATGTTTTCAAGCGGAGACTGGATGACCATCTTGTGGTTATGTTGTAGGCATGTAGGGCTATCTTTCAGCTAGGCTCCTGCAGAGTGCAGGGGGCTGGACTAGATGACCTGCAAGGTCCCTTCCAACTCTAACATTCTATGAGTCTATAATTCTGTGTAACCAAGTTGATACAAAGAGTATGCAGACCGATTGGGCAATCCCCCTAAATAGTAATATCTAAATTTTCAATCCACCCAATCGCAGCTGGAGAGGGTTCAAAGAGCTCCATCACATCTCCCTGGAAAGCACGACGTTCACATTCCTGTGACAGATGGGAAATGATTTGACGGGCTGCAGCACAATCACATTCGGGTCCTGGTATTTTGCCCCATTTAAACAGGTCTGCACAGCTGCCAAAGCCTGTTTGCGTTCTATTAGTCATCTTCCATACTTTACGTGGCAAGTCAAATCCTGTGGGCCTCTTGTTGGTGTTTATCAGGTTATGGATATCAGGTGTTTGCAACCATTCGATGTTTGCAACCATTCGGTGTTATGATTGCAGGATTTGTGCAGATCTTATTGCTGGGTGTCGGGATGAAGAGAAGAGAGAAGAGATTGGATTTATACCCCGCCCTTCACTACCCAAAGGAGTCTCAGAGCGGCTTACAAACTCCTTTCCTTTCCTTTCCCCTCCCCACAACAGACACCCTGTGAGGTAGGTGGGGGCTGAGAGAGCTCTTGACAGAAACTGCTCTTTTTCAAGGACAGCTCTTATCAGAACTAAGGCTTGCCCAGGGTCATCCAGCCAGGTGCAAGTGGAGGAGTGGGGAATCAAACCCGGCTCTCCCAGATTAGAGTCCGCGCACTTAACCACTACACCAAACTGGGATTTTAGTCTGGATAGGCCCATGTCAGCCATGTCTTTTTAGATGGGCAACTCTCTGTTTTCAATGATCTTCCTATATTTACGAGGAAGAACATCTTGTCTTCGGAGATGTGGGGGAGCGATGTGGCGCAAGGTGGGTAGCCAAGAGGCTGGAGTGGGTTTAATACATCTGCTGATGGTTCTCACGGTTGCGTTGAGTTGGACATCAAATTTGTGGACAGGGGGACTGTTGAGCCACACTCTACGGAGAGCTAGCATGGCATAGTAGTTAAAATATTGGACTTGGATCTGGGTAAACCCAGGTTCGGATCCCCACTCTGCCATGGAAGCTTGCTGGGTGACCCTAGGCCGGTCACACACTCTCAGCCTAACCTACCTGACAGGTACAGTTGCCAGCCTCCAGGTAGTACACAATCCAAGGTAAACAATCTCAACCAAATTACTAATGCAACCCTTATTTCTATTTAATAGACAGTTATAATAAATCAAGGAGCTGCGGTGGCTCAAGTGGTTAAGACGCTGAACTGCAGGCTATGGAAGGTCAGTAGTTCAGCAGTTCGAGACCCGAGAGTGCTGCATGACGGAGTGAGCTCCCGTCTCCAGTTCCAGCTCCTGCCAACCTGGCAGTTCGAAAGCAAGACATTGCAAGTAGATAAATAGGTACCACTTTGGTGGGAAGGTAACAGCGTTCTGTGCGCCTTGGTGTTTAGTCATGCCGGCCACATGACCACGGAAACGTCTTCGGACAGCGCTGGCTCTTCGGCTTTGAAACGGAGATGAGCACCGCAACCCTGGAGTCGGATTCGACTGGCTTTCGAGCAAGGGAACCTTTACCTTTACCTATAATAAATCAATACAATATAGGAAAAGGCGTTGTCTTAACACGAAGCAAAGTCCTTGGTATTTATCAAAGTCAATCGCTTTCTAAAGCCATTCCAACCTGAGTTGTGGCTCAGACAAAAGTACCATGAAAATTCTCTGTTGGCATCCAGTCCTCAGCTTCTCAGCCATATGTTTGATAAATCAATCATCCAAGTGCAGTCCCAGTAATTGACAAGAATGTCAGCAAAGCTGATGGCTGGGAGAAGCTTTGTGCTTTGAAATGGAAATTTAACTATTGGTTTTGGATCGTCCCGACCTTGAAGAAACCTAACAGTGAAATGGACACTTCAAATCGACTGCTCGTTGCCAGGACTGCATTTTGATAACTACCAAGGACTTTGCTTTGTGTTAAGACTACACCTTTAATTATATCGTACTGAGTTCTTATAACCGTCTACTTAATAGAAATAAGGATTTCTATTAGTAATTTGGCTGAGATTGTTTTCCTTGGGTCGTATATCTTCTTTTCTCAACTTTCTCTCCTGTTTGCTAACCTCCAGGGGGTTACGAAAGTAAACAGATCGTGGGACAGGTTGTCAAACAAAATATAAAAGGTTTCCCTTGCTCGAAAGCTAGTCGAATCCGACTCTAGGGAGGCGGTGCTCATCTCCGTTTCCAAGCCGAAGAGCCAGCGCTGTCTGAAGACTTTTCCCGTGGTCATGTGGCCGGCATGACTAAACGCCGAGGTGCACGGAATGCTGTTGGCCTTCCCACTGAAGCGGTACCTATTTATTTACTTGCAGTTCCTTGCTGTCGAACTGCTAGGTTGGCACACCGTGAAAAATGACGAAAACGACACATTATATAAGCAACTGAATTTGTGTATTGCAATTAATATCTCGATTTCTACCTAGCGACAATCCGACCATCTTTTAGTGCCCCTTATAAATTGCTGATGCAGTCGCATGCATTCATTCAGCAGGTGAACCCCATATATTCCAACCCTCAAACGTCCTTGCTACGATTCGACCTTGTTGAAAACTTCATCTTCCGTTCTGTGCTTCCACAAATACAGCACTGACAAGAAAAGTTTCTTGTCAGTTATTGCTGTTTTGGAAACCTGGGACTGACCGCCCACCCTTCATTGCATTTCACGATTTCCCATAAAGAAGCTGGTGGTGAAGCAGGCATTCTAGCTGGCCCGCTGGAGTCGCGTCGGTGAGCTTTGTGGGAGCACAGAACGGAAGATGAGTCGGCTGGCAACCTCCGTCGCTACCAGTTTTCAACAAGGTCGGATCGCAGCAAGGACGTTTGAGGGTTGGAATATATGGTGTTCACCTGTTGAATGAATGCATGCGACTGCGTCAGCAGTTTATAAGGGGCACTAAAAGATGGTTGGATTGTCGCTAGGTAGAAATCGAGATATTGGCTGAGTACAGACTGGCAGTTTGCTCCGGTAGCCAGTCGTAGCAAAAAAGCCCCGGAATAAACTATACCGGGTTTTCCCGTTCACACAGCGGGGGCCGCTGCCGGAAGATACAGGAAGGAGGTGCGCGGGAGCGTTCAGACTGCTGTGCCGGAGGCGTGCTATATTCACCATTTCTCCATTAATTTGGCTGTGGGTGTATGGGTGTATGTGCACATGAGCACCCATGCGCTCATGTGCTCATGCGCATAAGCGCATTTTGCCGATTGGGGGAGAACCCCGCAGCGCCGGCACCTCATTGGGCAGTGGAGCGGAGCGCAGCCAATCACACCGCTGCTGCCTTCTGCCCAACGCGGGTTGCTCCCGGCTTTTCGGCTGCGCGTTCTGACTCCCTGGAAGCGGAGAAACGCGCAACACACGCGGGCTTTCGGATTTGCTACGGGTTTTATCAGGTATCTTTTTAATCCGGCAGTGAAGCGCAACAGCACGGGTTGGCTACGGGTGCGGGATGCCAGGCAGATGTGCCTGTGTGAACGCCCCATTTACTCCGGGATTGAGTCATCGCTGGCCCGGGTCCCTATCGGGGCAAATTGCCAGTCTGATCTCAGCCATTAATTGCATTACATACATTCAGTTGTTTATCTGACTTGTGATTTTTGTCATTTTTCACGGTGTGTATATATTGTTCGACAACCTCCAGGTGGTGGCTGGTGTTTTCCTGGGACTGCATCTGATCTCCAGGTGACAGAGATCAGTTCCTCTGGGGGAAATGGCCGCTTTGGAAGGTGGACTCTTATGGCCTTGTGCCACATTGAGGTTCTTCCTCTCCCCAAACTCCGCCCTCCTCAGGCTCCACCCCCAAAGTCTCCAGGTATTTCCGGACCTGGAGCTGGCAACTGGACTCGCGGGGTTGTGGTCAGTGTTCCCTCTAAGCTGAGTTAGTGTGAGCTAGCTCACTTTTTTTAGCCTCCAGCTCACCCGTTTTTGTCTCAGCTCAGGAAGGATGGGCTCCAGAGCAAACTAATTCATGCGGCAGCCAAATCGCTCACTCACCACTTTAATGCCAGTAGCTCACACAGTAGAATTTCTGCTCACAGGACTCCACAGCTTAGAGGGAGCAAACTGGCTCTCAGCATAAGAGAGAAGCCAATGTTGGATCAGGCCAATGGCCCATCCAGCCCAACACTCTGTGTCACACAGTGGCCAGGTGCCATCAGGAGGTCCACCAGCAGGGCCAGAAACTCCAGAAGCCCTCCCACCGGGGCCCACCAAGCACCCAAGCACTATCTGAATTCAAAGCATGCATGCACCTCCGGTACAGTGGGCTCAGCAGATATTATAAAGGCTTTGCCAGTTAGAAGCCCCAGAATATGCTCAATGGAATGGTTGAGCAGTGCCATGGGGTGACTCGCCATTAAGAGAGAGGCAGTTTGGTGTCGTGGTTAAGAGCGGCGGACTCCCATCTGGAGAACCGGGTCTGATTCCCCACTCCTCCACATGCAGCCTGCTGGATGACTTCGGGTCAGTCCCAGTTCTCTCAGAACTCTCTCAGCCCCATCTACCACACAGGCAGTGTTCCCTCTAAGCTGAGTTAGTGTGAGCTAGCTCGTGGTTTTTTAGCCTCCGGCTCACACGTTTTCACCTTAGCTCAGGAAGGATGGCTCCAGAGCAAACTGATTGATGCAGCAGCCAAATCGCTCGCTCACCACTTTAATGCCAGCGGATCACAAAGGAGAATTTTTGCTCACAGGACTCCGCAGCTTAGAGGGAGCGCTGGTTGCTGCGAGGATAAATTGGAGAGAGAAGGAGAATGAGGCCAGCTGCTTTGGGACCCCACTGGGGAGTAAGGAGGGCTATGAATGGAGTAAATTTATTTATTTATTTATTTAATTGGATTTCTTTCTTTTTTTGGAGGGGGTGTAAATTTCAGTTTATTATTATAATCACACCAACATACAAAACACAAACACACAAAACATACAAATTGGGAGGGGGGATTCTCTACATCTTTGTAGTATCTGTTATGTACTTCTTACCGCGTCCATTTATATCATATATTTTACATGTAAAGTCAACATAATTTATCTATAGGAAATGCACACAGCTGTAAATAAATTCCATGATGTCTCCAGTTCCATTATAAGATTATGTAGTTCATTTACTGCATTCTTCCAGCCAAGTATAAAATCCTGACCGTGTGCTCTGGAATTGTTCTTCTTGTTGATCTCTCAGAAATAAAGTCAATTTGTCCGTCTCCACAGTTTCTAAAATTCTGGTTATTGTTTCATTGGATTTCTTAACCGCCCTTCCCCCGCCTACGCGGGGCTCAGCGTGGTTTACAACAAGATAGTCCCACACAGTTATAAAAACCAATTAAAACCATAAACACACAATATTAAACCAACAGCATACATTTTAAACACTCCAATAACAGATGGCCTGTCTAGCATTCAGATTTTTTGGAAGGGTGGGAGGGTACCGGGCAGATATAGGAAAAACCATCGCTGACCTCAACCGAAGGCCCGGTGGAACATCTCTGCCTTGCATGCCCTGTGGAATTTTAATAGATCAGACAGGGCACGGATGTCATCCTGCAGAGAGTTCCACCAGGCTGGCGCCAGGGCTGAGAAGGCCCGGGCCTTGGTCAAGGCCAGCCGGATACCTTTGGCGCTGGGTACAGTGCTCCCGCTAAGCTGTGGAGTCTTGTGAGCAAAGATTCTACTCTGTGAGCTACTGGCATTAAAGTTGTGAGCAAGCAATTTGGCTACTGCATAAATTAGTTTGCTCTGGAGCTGTCCTTCCTGAGCTAAGACAAGAATGCGTGAGCCAGAGGCTAAAAAACTGTGAGCTAGCTCACACTAACTCAGCTTAGAGGGAACATTGGCTGGGTGTCAGGTGTGCCAATAACTCAGTATCAATCACAGGTCCTTTAGTAGGTTCAGCTTTATTGATCAGAGATATGGAGTCAATATGAACTTTCGAGTTAGGAATGAAGCATGCCAAATGGCCAGAGTAATTATACTGGTTTCATACAAGACCCCCTGACTCCTAGAGGCCAATAAGCAATTAATAATGAGCGCGGGAAAATGGTTAACGGTTCAGAGGTGAGCAGGAGACAGCAGAGTCTTCGCGCCTAAGGAGCCGAGCGCTCAAGGCCAGCAGTCAGATAAGAGACACAGCTAAAGGGAAACAGCTGCAAGCGAAACTACATTCCACAGTCTAACCAAAACTCCATAACGGGGCTACCCGACACTGGGAACCACTGGGAGATTCTTATCTACTGATCTCAGTGCCCTTTGGGGGACATATCAGGAGAGGTGGTCCTGAAGGTATGTAGTCCCTGACCATTTAGGGCTTTAAAGGTAAGCACCAAAACCTTGAATCTAATCCAGTGCTCCCCTCGCACAGCACTGGAAAGATATGTGCCCTCCGTGCGTCCCCATGAGGACCCGCGCAACTGTATTTTGTACCATTTGGAGCTTCTGGGTCAGTCTCAGAGGCCAGCCCTACATAAATAAATTGGTCACTCTAGTGCACTATAGCTCCCCTTTCGAGTAAGTTAATCATGACTTCCCAGCGAGGTTGATGGGAGGTGTAGTTTACTCAGCATTCGAAACTGAATCAGAAAGTCTGAGAAAATTACCATTTCCATCAGCCTTGGCAATGCAGTAAGTTGCACATCAGCAGCAGCTACCAGTCGGCTGACTGTTGGGTGATGAACGCAATCAACCACATTGGCCTCGGCGACACTTGAAATAGCTGCTCGTTTTGAAAACTGTGAACAAATATAATCAAAGCGAGCATAGAGGGTGCTCCTCTCTGGGGGAAATGCCATGGTGGGAGAGACCTGACAAAGATGGAGAGCGTGGTCACCTTTCAGATTCCTGCCGTGTGGGACTCCCATGTCAGATCATGGATGGGTTGGGGCTTTCACCTTTCGCCCCCACATAGTTTCATTGATTGAACTCCCCCGTTATTAACCATTTGGAGGGGAAAAAACATTTTGCAAGAAGTGACACATCACTCGTTGTGAGCCTTAATTTAGTTTATTATTATTACGGTCTTAAGACCAAAATACAGAGTAATGTTGTGAGCCTTTTATATTCGGGGTGGTTGTGCCTTCCCAGACCACCTCCAGCTACACCAGTTATTCATGGAAGGCAGTTGTCCATTGCTCTGTTAGGAGGAGGAGGAGGAGGAGGAGGAGGAGGAGGAGGAGGAGGAGGAAGAGATTGGGTTTATACCCCACTATCTGAAGGAGTCTCGGAGCAGCTTACAATCTCCTTCCCGTCCGCTCCCCACAACGGGCACCTTGTGAGCAATGCTCCCTCTCAGCTGTGGAGTCTTTTGAGCAAAAATTCTACTTTGTGAGCAACTGGCATTAAAGTTGTGAGCGAGCGATTTGGCTGCTGCATAAGTTAGTTTGCTCTGGAGCCCTCCTTCCTGAGCTAAGGCGAAAACGTGTGAACCAGAGGCCAGTTTGGTGTAGTGGTTAAGTGCGCGGACTCTTATCTGGGAGAACTGGGTTTGATTCCCCACTCCTCCACTTGCAGCTGCTGATGTGACCTTGGGTCAGTCCCAAGCTCTGGCACAGCTGTTCTCTCAAGGACAGTTTCTGTCAGAAGTTCTCTCAGCCCCACCTACCTCACAGGGTGTCTGTTGTGGGGAGGGGAAGGGGAAGGAGTTTGTAAGCCGCTCTGAGACACCTTTGGGCAGTGAAGGGCGGGGTATAAATCCAAACTCTTCTTCTTCTTCTTCTTCTTCTTCTAACTGGCAAAGCCTTTATAATATCTGCTGAGCCCACTGTACAAGAGGTGCATGCATGCTTTGAATTCAGATAGTGCTTGGGTGCTTGGTGGGCCCTGGTGGGAGGGCTTCTGGAGTTCTGGCCCTGCTGGTGGACCTCCTGATGGCACCTGGCCACTGTGTGACACAGAGTGTTGGGCTGGATGGGCCACCGGCCTGATCCAAATGGCTTCTCTCTTATGTTGAGATGCAGTTTGGTGTCGTGGTTAAGTGCGCAGACTCTAATCTGGGAGAACCGGGTTTGATTCCCCACTCCTCCACTCGCACCTGGCTGGATGACCTTGGGCAAGCCGTAGTCCTGATAAGAGCTGTTCTTGAAAAAGAGTACTTTCTGTCAAGAGCTCTCTCAGCCCCGCCTACCTCACAGGGTGTCTGTTGTGGGGAGGGGAAGGGAAAGGAGTTCGTAAGCTGCTCTGAGACACCTTTGGGTAGTGAAGGGCGGGGTATAAATCCAACTCCTCCTCCTCCTCCTCTTCTTCTTCTTCTTCTTCTTCTTCTTCTTCTTCTTCTTCTTCTTCTTCTTCTTCTTCTTCTTCTTCTTCTTCTTCTTCTTCTTCTTCTTCTTCTTCTTCTTCTTCTTCTTCTTCTTCTTCTTCCTGTGAGGTCCACCCTATCAGGTGACCACAAGGGTGTCCATCGCGGGTGGAGATCCAGGTTGCACTACTCTCCACCTGCCCTGGGGCTGTTGAAAGGGTGTCCTCTATTCTTCCCACAACCCAGCCAGTGGAGTGGGCAGTTGGCAGAAGGAGGGAATCACTGATCAGGAGAATTGGAAAGAATGCGGTGGGTCCTACCCCTACCCTACTACTCCCCTGAACAACATTTGAAGCCATTCGCCAGCCCGAGGAGCCTTCCCCCAACTTACATGGCTCTTCTGTTGGAGGGTCCTTACAGGACAGTTGGATCCACCCAAGTAGCATCAGCGGGCAGTCCCTTTAAGAGAGCAGATAGGGGGCCAGTGAGATGGAAACCTAGGGAGAAGGCTCTTGGTAGAAGATGAAAACATTTGAGGACAAAAGGTCAGAGGAGACAGAGAGGGAAAGGGCAGAGTAAGCCAGGGAAGACGCAGCAGCAGATGAGGAGTTACACAAGAGTCCCAAGGAACAAAAGCATTCGATAGAGGAGAAAGCAAAGAGGAAAACACACGAATACATGAAGCTGCCTTATGCGGAATCAGATCCTCAGTCCATCAAAGTCAGTATTGTCTACTCAGACTGTTCACAGCTCTCCAGGGTCTCAGGTGGAGGTCTTTCACATCACCTCCTACCTAGTTCTTTTAACTGGAGATGCCGGGGATTGAACCTGGGACCTTCTGCTTGCCGAGCCAGATGTGCTACCATTGAGCCACAGCAAAGATGAAGTCAACAACAGCTTTCTCAGGAATAAGCCATGTCAGACCAATCTGATCTCTCTCTCTCTCTCTCTCTCTCTCTCTCTCTCTCTCTCTCTCTCTCTCTCTCTCTCTCTCTCTCATAAGAGAAGCCAACGTTGGATGAGGCCAATGGCATATCTAGTCCAACACTGTGTCACGCAGTGGCCAAAAATACCAGGTGCCATCAGGAGGTCCAGCAGTGGGGCCATCTCTCTCTCTCTCTCTCTCTCTCTCTCTCTCTCTCTCTCTCTCTCTCTCTCTCTCTCTCTCTCTCTCTCTCTCTCTGATACTCTGATAGAATTACTAGTTTGGTGGATCAGGGGAATGCTGTGGACATGGTCAATGTGGATTTCAGTAAAGCTTTTGACACGGTGCTCCGTGATGTTCTTGTTGAGAAGTTGGTGAGATACGGACTAGATCCAATTACTATTAGGTAAGGCCTGGTTGGTAGCTTGTACCCAAAGGATGATGGTTTGTGGTTTCCCATCAAACTGGAAGGAGGAGACAAGCAGGACAATAGTCCAACTCCCGCAGAAAGTCCAGCTCAGGGAGCATCCAAGAGTGTGGGCTGAGGGGACAAAATTTAACTGTCCAGTAATGGGTGTTATATAAAAAGAGAAGTATTGGCAAACCAACGCCTGTGTAGGTAGATCCCGCAGGGTTCAATGTGCTACTTTTGCCCTGAGCTTCAACAGTCCCGTATTTTTTTCCATTGACATCTCCAGACAGATTTCAGGAAATAGCCGGGTCAGTCATAGAATCATAGAGTTGGAAGGGACCTCCAGGGTCATCTAGTCCAACCTCCTGCACAATTCAGGAAATTCACAAATACCTCTCCCCCCCACACCCCCAGTGATCCCTGTTCCATGCCCAGAAGATGGCAAAAAAATTCTCCAGGATCTCCAGCCAAACTGGCCTGGAGAAAAATTCCCTCCTGAGCCCAGAGTGGCGATCAGCTTTTCCCTGGGCGAGTAAGAAAGGGCCATGAGAACAACCCTTCCTGCCCTCCCTCTCATGCTCTGCCTAAGTTCACAGAATCCACATTGCTGTCAGGTGGCCACCTAGCCTCTGTTTGAAAACCTCCAAAAGAAGGAGAGCCCGCCACCTCCTGAGGAAGCCTGTTCCATGAAATTCCCTTATACTGAGTCAGACGCTCAATATGTCAAGGTCAGTACTGTCTCCTCGAACTGGTGATGGCCCTCCACAGCATTAGGTAGAGAACTTTCCACCTACTACCTGATCCTTTTAACTTGAAGCGCTGGGGATAGAACCTGCGACCTTCTGCATGCAAAGCAAATACACTTCCCCTGAGCTACAGCCCCTCCCTAGAGAGCCCCTGTCAGTCAGGGTCATGATCTGAGTCCATATGGCAGATTCACACTGCCCACCTTACCAGCAGCCCAGTGAGCTAATCCGCCTTTAGTCCCTTATCTTACATGACTGATACAACTCGTTTTCCATAATTCGCAAGGTGGATTATTCTCTCCCCCCCCACCCCAAGTTCTGTTCATGCTTTTGTCTTTGCATTCTGCATGCACAGCCGTTCTGTCATTTCTGGGCTTTTGTTACCATCTGACCTTGCTGTCGTCCTTCCTGGTCTTCACAGAAAAGTATGACATTGTACCATTCCTTTTAAATAATAATAATAATAAAAAAACAACCCTGTACCTTAAGAAAATCAAAAGAAGCAGTGGAACACGGCGTGCACGGGAACGCCTTTGAATGAAGGCCCATTTACACACCTACAATGTTACGTTTCATAGACCTGAATTTGTGTTCCATATGAATAGGTTTCCAAAGAAGTAAAGGCAAAAAACAAGAGCTTTCCGTGCCAAGGTCAGCACCTAAAGAAGGGGAAGAATACCCGGGAAGATGTTCTTCTAAAAGACTGTGGCTGAGTATGAAGTGCGAGGGAGTCGTGGCAAAAAGTCATGCTGCACCAACTGATGTGGGAGCATGCTGGGGAGGAGGTGCAGGGAGCATTCGCACTGTTGGCCCGCCCCCAGGTCAGCTTGTTCGCGGCTTTCATCGTTCATGTTATGTACTGAATGTGAATCGCTCCTATCTATTCACATGTTAAGCTTGAGTCTGAATGTGGCTCTTCAGATGTCGCATTGCTATTGGTCGGTTTCTGCGAAACCTGTGTAATTACCCAATCACTGAGTGATATTGTTGCAAAGAGGGAACGGTCCTGATTGGCCTTTATCCCTGCATTCTGATTGGTCTTTAACTTGTAATGGGTGTGGCTTTGACAACCCGGGAGAGTTTAAAAGAAGGAGCTGTGCTCCCCTTGTTGTTGTGTGTTCCTGACGTACAGTTGCTGTTTAATAAAGCTGAAATCACTTGAAGCTGAATCCTTTGTTGAGTCTCATACTTAACAGTTCACACTTCTGGGAAGCGGGATAAACGCGCTCTCCAGGGTTTGCTACCACTTTCACCTGGTACTTTTTAAACTCGGGAGGGAAGCGTTACAAGACGGGTTGAGTGCGGCTGGGGAACGCCAGACAGCTGTGCCTGTGCGAACCGGACCCTTTAATCCGTTTGTGAAACGTTTTCTGAAATGTGCCTATCTCGGGCCTGAACTCGGCCTAAGATGGCAACTTCCAAACTAGGTGCCATGACATGCTACTCTGCCGAAAGAGGGGCTGAAATGTGTCTTAAATTAAGCCACCGTGTACCACTCCGATAGTTTCAGGCGGGCGGCCGTGTCGGGCTGTGACAGAAGAGCAAGATTCGAATCCAGGAGCACCCTAAAAACCAACATGATTTCCCAGGGTATGAGCTTTTGAGAGTCAAAGCTCCCTTCATCAAATATGTCAGACAGCCTGGAAATCTTGTTAAGAGCATAAGAACATAAGAGAACACGTAAGAGAAACCAATGCTGGATCAGGCCAGTGGCCCATCCAGTCCAACACTCTGTGTCACACAGTGGCCAAAAATACCAGGTGCCATCAGGAGGTCCAGCAGTGGGGCCAGGACACTAGAAGCCCTCCCGCTGTGGCCCCCCCAAGCACCAAGAATACAGAGCATCCCTTGCCCCAGACTGAGGGTTCCTATCTATACCTTGCAGCTAATAGACACTAATGGACCTCTGCTCCATATGCTAAGCTTATCTAATTCCCTCTTGAAGCCGTCCATGCTTGTAGCTGCCACCACCTCCTGTGGCAGTGAACTCCATGTGTTAATCACTCTTTGGGTGAAGAAGGACTTCCTTTTATCCATTCTAACCCAACTGCTCAGCAATTTCATTGAGTGTCCACGATCTCGTTTTGTTGGGCTTAAAGGTGCTCACTATAAAAGACCTAACCCAAGTGCTGTACAAAACACGCATTATTATTCAAAAAAATATATATCTTTCTTCATAGTTTTCTTCATACAGAAACATTACGAGGAGACACCGTCTCAAAAAGCGGAACGACAAAGGCATTGGAGGTTTAAAGACACTGTATATACTGTCCAATATCTTGTTCCTAGGCACACAATTCCAAAATAAAGTCCAATTTTATTTATTTTATTTCTTTATTTGGGGTTTTCTCCCGCCCTCCCCGCGAATGAGCTCAGTTTAACTCCCACGTTGCCTGACAGAAGGCACAGGCCGTATAATAAACGTTCTGATTTTAGAAGGCCTTTGCCGTTCCACTTTTTGAGACTGTGTCTCCTTGTAATGTTTTTGTATGAAGCAAACTATGGAGAAAGATATATATATTTTTGAATACAGGGAGTTCATGGTTTGTACAATCTGGCTACCACACAATCTTAGGTTCTCCTGGGTATTCTACACACAATGCCATACGATAATTAATTAATTTCAAACATCTTAATGCCAGCTTTCCACCTGAGTAGGGTTCCCAAGGCAGCAAACATGAAAACATAAAAAATATAGAGCTGGAAGGGGTCATCTAGTCCAACCCCCTGGACAATGCAGGGAATTTACAGTTACCTTTCCCCTTTCCCATTCCCCCAGTGACCCCCTGTCTATGCCCAAGGAAGGCAAAACAACCTCCCGGATCCCTGGGCCAATCTGGCCTGGACGACAATTTCTTCTGGCCCCCAAAGTGGGGATCAACATTACCCTAGGGGTATAAGAACAGGCTGGCTCATCCCTTCCTGCCCTCCCTCTCATAGGTGCTGGTCTATTTGAGGCCTTTAAAGTGCTATTGGATTTGAATCTTGCTCATCTGCCATTCTATATCTTTTGGAGGGCATGAACCATTTGTTAACTCTCCCCTCACCGATACCGCACGCAACGAGATCATCCCAAAGGAAGAAATAAGGATGTACCTGCATTCTCCACTGCCACCCACACTACAGTAGACAGGCCATTAGAAACCCCAGAACATCACCATCGCCTAGTATAGTCCTATCCCTAAGCAGGGGTATTTGAACACCCACCAGTTCATCTTGCTTTCTGCTCGCTGGTTGCGAGCAGGAAGCCAGTTTTTCGCTGGACAGTTTAGCTGTTTGCAAACATGTCAACCTTGTTCATCGGGTTAGTGCTTGCATATTAGAACAGCATGGTGCAATCAGCAGTCTTTCAAGCATCTGCATTCTCACCCATCCGGGTGGAAGTCCTGGTTTCCCCCTCTCCCTCACAGACCTGTGGTCATGATTGTTCCAAAGCCAGTCATATAAATAAACCAATGAGCAAATGAATCAGTCAATCAGTGATGATAAAGGAAAGCATTTTACGTGCTACTATTCAGTGTTCATTTATATCTAAATTATTTTATAGATGTGCATTTTCAACACAGCCTTTTAAGAGACATAATATATGCCCAATGTCATTGGATTACTTGACCTGATTGTCCATGACCCTGAAGAAGGATTGGTTGCACCCACCGCACAGATGCAAAAAGGGCTTGCAAAGCAGATGGAAATGAAACAAACACCATGGCTACTGTGCAATTGCAAAACTGTTCGGCAGCTGCTCACATCGCATAGTGGTGTGGTGAGTAGTTCTGAGGAGCTTGGGATGGCATATATGGTCCCTCTTTACACATTTATCCACTGGACACCCCTGGGAGGTGAGCAGAGGAAATGGCTGGTCCATGGTTAGCTAAAGAGACTGAACGTGTGTCTTCCAGATTTTAGTCCATCACTAACCATTACACCATACCTAGGAGTTCACGGAGCTGGGGACATGGGGGAGTGCCATTCAGCAATTGTGTAGAGTCCTTTCCAGGAAACCCGTGATAATTGGCGATGAGCAACTTCTTGAAGGCTCCCCCTGAGCAGAAACACACAGCATTCTCCTGCTTAAGGCTCTTGTTATGGTTGGTTGCCAACCCTAGATGGAAAAATTCCTGGAGATTGGGGGGTGGATCCCGGGGATGGTGGGGTTTGGAATAGGGTTGCCATTCCCCAGTTGGGGGCGGAGAATTGCCTGGTTTTGTGGGCTCCCGCCCACTGCCAGCCAGCTAGCCAGAGGGAGGACACCCCCCCCCCAACAGCAACATCACACAACATGCCTACATCACTTGGATGTGACGTGGGCATGCCAGGGGCAATGCTCTGGTTTTGGGGCAAAACTCTATGGTTTGACGGTGATTTTACCATAGAGTTTTGCCCAAAGAACAGAGTGTCGCCCCCAACATGCCTACATCACTTCTGGGTGATGTAGGTATGGCATGTGATGTCACTTTTAGTGATGTCTGCATGTCCGGGGTGACACTTCCAACTCCCAGAACATCCCACCCACCCCACCGACATCTCTAATGGCCCTAGTTTGGGGAGGGGGAGGAACCTTAGCAAGGTATAATGCCATTGAGTACCCCCTCCAGATCAGCTGTTTTCTCCAGGGGAAATTGATCTCTGTCATCTGGTGATCTGCAGGACTCACCCGGAGACTGGTAACCCTAGTTCTTGTTAGGGGGAAAAAAGCTATAACAAATCTACGCGGGCAGAGATTTTCAAGGGTAAAATGCCCGCCTGCTTGCTAAATACCAAATACCGGCACATCTGCAACCTGCCCGCTCTAAGTATCTGCCACAGGGAAGGAGAGGGTTGGCACACATTCACCTGCCTTCCTCTCCTCATCTTGCCTCGCCCAGAAAATTAATATTATGTTATCTGTAAATATGAATGCAATATCTGGAGGCCTCAGGTGTGTGCTCCCAGGACGAAGCCCAGCAAAAAACGCCTTGAATATTCCAAGTAACGAGTGAGGTCGTTTAGAAGGAAGAAACGCCTTTGTTGAGAAATCAAGAATTAGGCATACGGTTGGCCAAACAGGGCAATGAATATCTGCAGGCCCTAATGGAATGCGGACAGCAATCTGCCAAAAATTCGGGGCGGACTGGAACATCTGGTGTTTTAGGCATTCCTGTTTATCTCAACTCCTGGTAGTGTCTACACAGTCAACCAGTGCCAAATCCCATATACAAAGTTAGCGAGATTGCTAAATGAATAGAGTTTTTCACGGAGCGCTGGGGGAAATGAATCTCCTCCCCACCACCATTCTGCATATACCGGAAGCCTCCATCCAACCTTTCCCCTGGTCTTTTGCAATGAAAACACACAGTCTCCGCGGCACTCGCTGCAAAAAGCCTATGGGCGCCTCTGTTCAGGATTGTTAGAACTCAGTTGGGCTACGGAAGCAAAATTAGATTTGTTTTGTTTAAATGAGAGGACAAGAACATGTTTTTAAAACAAGCAGAGCCTCTAAGTGGATCAACCTGCCCTTCCCCTTCCAAGACATTTTGATGCCTGTGATAGGGTTGCCATCTCTGGGTTGGGAAATACCTGGAGATTCTGGGGGTGGAGCCTGAGGAGGGCGGGGTTTGGGGAAGGGAGGGACTTCAGCGGGGTACGATGTCATAGAGTCCACCTTAAAGCCATCGTTTTCTCCAGGTAGCTGCAGTGGCTCAAGTGGTTAAGACGCTGAACTGCAGGCTGTGGAAGGTCAGTAGTTCAGCAGTTCGAGACCCGAGTTCAGCTGCATGACGGGGTGAGCTCCCGTCTCTAGTTCCAGCTCCTGCCAACCTAGCAGTTCGAAAGCAAGAAATTGCAAGTAGATAAATAGGTACCACTTTGGTGGGAAGGTAACAGCGTTCCATGAGCCTTGGTGTTTAGTCATGCCGGCCACATGACCACGGAAACGTCTTCGGACAGCGCTGGCTCTTCGGCTTTGAAACGGAGATGAGCACCGCAACCCTAGAGTCGGATTCGACTGGCTTTCGAGCAAGGGAAACCTTTACCTTTACCTTTCTCCAGGTAAATTGATCTCTGTTGCCTACAGATCAATTGTAATCCCAGGAGAGCTCCAGCCACCCCTTGAAGGTTATACAAAAACTGAGGGTCACAGTGGTAGGAAGATATGGGAAAGTAGATGACACTGTGTATAATAGATGTATGCTTAAGGTAGATCTATTTTGTGCTTTTTATTTTTTATTTTTCTTCTATACTGTTATATAAATATTGGTGAGGAGGAGGAGGAAGAGGAGGAGATTGGATTTATACCCCACCCTTCACTCAGAGTCTCAGAGCAACTTACGAACTTCTTTCCCTTCCCCTCCCCACAATAGACACCCTGTGAGGTAGGTGGGGCTGAGAGAGCTCTCTCGAGAACTGCTCTTGAGAGAACAGCTCTGAGAGAACTTTTGACTGACACAGGGTCACACCAGCAGCTGCATGTGGAAATGTGGGGAATCAAACCTGGTTCTCCCAGATTAGAGTCTACACACTTAACCACTACACCAAACTATTAACAAACATAGGTTTCACCCAAACAATACATCAAAATGCAAGTATACAATGTGTTAAAACATTTGAACAGCACTTTATACATAGTGTATACCTGCACTTTTGACATATTGTTTGGGTGAAACCTATGTATGGTAATACTTGACACCAATATTTATATAACAGTATAGAAAAAAAATAAAAATAAAAAGCACAAAATCGATCAACCTTAAGCATACATCTATTATACACAGTGTCATCTACTTTTCCATAACCACTTGAAGGTTGGCAATCCTAGCCTGTGAAACACATAGGGTTGCCAACTCCTGGAGATCTTGGGATGCAGACTGGGGAGAGGAGAGGTTTCAGCCGAATATATTTCCATAGAGTCCACCCTCCAAAGCAGCCATTTTCTTCAGGGCACAGATCTCTGTCACCGGAATTTAGTTCTAATTAGGGATGGGCACTGACCAGGAAAATGCAGTTCGGTTTGTGGTTCGTAGCACGCCCGATTCGCAAACCACAAACTGTCAGAAACTTTTAGGCATCAGACAAACCTATTTGGTTTGTGAAGTTCGGCCTGCTAGAGACACCAAACTCACAGGGGATCTCTGGCTGACTTATAGCCTCCCCCCCAAAGAAGGTACCCCCAGAAAAGTGTTTTCTGGGGAAATGACAGGTGCATGTTCACGAGGTTCTCCCCCCCCCTTCCCAGTTTCTCCTCTGCTCTTGTCAGGTTCAAATGACTCTTGTCAGTTTCAAGAGGGTTTTTTCCCCATATCCATTTCTTGGTGTCCCTATTTTCTTGCACAGAACTTGCAAACCCCACCCACCCCAGGCTTGGATTTCTTGTGACTCTGTGCATTGAAACTGATCAGTCCTTCTCAGCTTGCATTGCCACAGTGGTACTGGATTCTGCTGGGCATTCTGTACACTGAACTGGTTGTACTGGGCTTGAAAAAATGTCCCTCCTTCTTGCATTGATGCAGTTATCGACCAGGACCAGGGCTTTTCCTGTGGCAGCTCCAACTTGGTGGAATGAACTTCCGGAAGAGACCAGGGCCCTGCGGGACCTTTCACAGTTCTGCAGGGCCACAAAAACGAAGCTCATCCACCAGGCATTTAGGTAAGGAGCTGTGCTTCATCATCTATGCCCTGTGCCAATTCCATTTCCAGCCTGGCTCCGCCGATCGTGGATCCTAACACTGAATGCACTTTGTACTGCCATTGCTATGTTAATGGTTTTAATAACTATGGCTGAGGACAGACTGGCAGTTTGCTCTGGTAGCCAGTCGTGGTAAAAATGCCCCGGAATAAACTGTTCCAGGTTTTCCCGTTCAGACAGCCTGGGCTGCTGCCAGAAGATACGGGGCAGAGCCGGGCGGGAGCGTTCAGAGGATCCCGCAGTGCCGGCACCGCATTGGGCAGTAGAGCAAAGCACGGCCAATCATACTGCTGCTGCCTTCTGCCCAACGCGGTTTGCTCCCGGCTTTTTGGCTGCGTGTTCAGACTTCCCAGGAGAAACGTGCGACACATGCGGGCTTTTGGATTTGCTACTAGATTTATGAGGTATCTTTTTAATCCGGCGGTGAAGCGCAACAGCACGGGTTGGCTACGGGTGGGGGACGCCAGGCAGATGTGCCTGTGTGAATGCCCAATTTACTCCAGGATTGAATCGTCGCTGGCCCGGGTCCCTACCGGGGCAAATTGCCAGTCTGAACTCAGCCTATATTGTGTATTTTTATATTGATATTTATACTGTCGTTTTATCCATTGTTTTTATGTAAGCCGCCCTGAGCCTGCCTCGGCGGGGAGGGCAGGGTAAAAATCCAATAAGTAAATAAATAAGTTATAGCAGTCTATGGAATGGAAACGAGCGACACCAAACTCACAGGGAAACTTCTGCCCTCCCTTTGCTCTTGAAGTTCGCTTTGAAGTTTGGTAAACATCTTGATTGAGTGGAGATAGTCCGTCTGGAAATGCATCCTTTCGCAAACTGCAACGAATTTCCACAAACAGCTTCAACATTCGTGGAAAGTTCATGCCAGTGGACCTGTCTCGAACTTGACTCTGCGATGCACAAACCAGCCAAAATTCATCATAAACTTTAGTTTGTGAGCCCCGGGGAGGGTGTGTGTCTGTTTAGGCCATTTCCCCAGCCTGAAACATTCCAACGAAACATTCCCATTGGGGAAACATGGAGGCATCCAAATCCGTACCTGTATTTTTCTCCAACAGAGGGCCTGGTGGCTCTGCGAAGGCCATTTTAAGTTCGACAAACGACACAGTGGGAAGGTTTGAATCTGTCCTGTTCCCATGCTGCAGTAGTGATTCCAGCATCATGCCAACCTCCAGGCGGAACCAGGAGATCTCCCGGAATTATACATTTTCTCCAGTCAAGGGGGATCAGTTCCCCGCGAGAAAATGGCTGCTTTGGAGGATGGACTCTGTGGCCTTGCGTCCTTGCTGGGCTCCCTCCCTTCCCGAAACCCCGCCTTCTCCAGGCTCCACCCCCAGGAACCTCCAGAATTTTCTAACCTCGAGTTGGCAATTTTCAGTTTGGCACTTCTATGTGTAAATGTCTTGTTGCTGATGAAACTCTGTAAAACACCCATAAGTAGTACCAGGGCTTTTTTGTAGAAAAAGCCCAGCAGGAACTCATTAGCATAGTAGGCCACACCCAACAGTAGAAACTCATTAGCCTATTAGGCCACACCCACATGTTGCCAGAAGTGTGGTCATCCAGCCACACCCACCTTTTGCTTCATATTCTGTTTACCTTGTTTGTTGTCAAAACCCAGGGCTTTTTTGTAGCAGGAACTCCTTTGCATGTTAGGCCACACAGCCCTCATGTAGCCAATCCTAATGAGTTTCTGCAGTTGGGTGTGGCCTATTATGCTAATGAGTTCCTGCTGGGCGTGGCCAACTCAGGAGCCAGCCGGAACTCCATTCCTGTGCATTCCTGTCCTAAAATAGCCCTGAGTAGTACACCGATGATGTACCATGTAAATAGTAAATGCCCGGCCCTGCCATAGTTAAACACTTTTAATTCCAATTGATCTCCCTGGCAGCTACACCTTTACTTCAGCATCCATCACGTAAATCAATAGGGCTTTAAAGCGACTCCCTTCCTCCGGATGGTGTCCTAATTCATTGATTGATAATAGTTCTCACCGGAGGGGGGGGGGAGCCCCTTTCTTCGTTCTCGCTCCCTCCATGAAACAAAACATCCATTAAGAGCGAAAGGGAACCCTATGCTAACCTTTTTTTTTTAACAAACAAAAAGAAATCTCAATTGTTTAAAAATTAATCTCTTTATTTCAAGAAGCGCAATGATCCGATGAACTTCAATAACACATCTCGCAAACATTTATCCTTCATTAACAAAGGCATAAAACAGAAGATTATTGGGGAGGGGAGGGAATTAGCCTTAACCTGCTGTTAAGCTTTATCCGTCACCCCCGTCACCTGCCACATTCCTGTTTTAATTTGCATAATGAGCAGTTCAGGATTCCAGGCCTGAATTTGGAGGTTACTTATGTTTGATGCAATTAATCGGAAGGAATTAACACAATGTCACCACAAAGCACTGTGTGAAAAGAACCGGAAAGTGTAATGAGGCCTTGTATGGCAAAGTGGTCAGGTGGATGCAGGACCACACATCTCCGGAGAAAGGGTTATCTGTTTTGCAGCCTGAGTAGCTCGCTAAGAATCAGGGAAGTTGGCCTGTATTAAATTGGATCTGATTGCAAAATAGACCCATGACCCAAAGACATTTGTTTTTATTTAAAGTATCTATGTCCCACTTTTCAGTCACAGGATCTACCCCCCCCCCACTTCAAAGTGGCTAACAAGAACATAAGAAGAGTTCTGCTGGATCAGACGACTGGTCCATCTAGCACAGCATCCTAAGAACATCAGAAGAGCCCTGACGGATCAGAACAATGGTCCATCTAGTCCAGCATCCTAAGAACATAAGAAGAGCCTTGCTGGATCAGACCAGTGGTCCATCTAGTCCATCATCCTAAGAACATAAGAAGAGCCCTGCTGGATCAGACCACTGGTCCATCTAGCCCAGCATCCTAAGAACATCAGAACAGCCCTGATGGATCAGAACAATTGTCCATCTAGTCCAGCATCCTAAGAAAGTAAGAAAAGCCTTGCTGGATCAGACCAGTGGTCCATCTAGTCCATCATCCTAAGAACATAAGAAGAGCCCTGCTGGATCAGACTACTGGTCCATCTAGTCCAGCATCCAAAGAACATCAGAAGAGCCCTGCTGGATCAGACCAGTGGTCCATCTAGTCTAGCATCCTAAGAAAGTAAGAAAAGCCTTGCTGGATCAGACCAGTGGTCCATCTAGTCCTGCATCACAAGAAAATAAGAGGAGCCCTGCTGGATCAGACCAATGGTCCATCTAATCCAGCATCCTAAGAACAAAAGAAGAGCCTTGCTAGATCAGACCACTAGTCCAGCTAGTCCAGCATCCAAAGAACATCAGAAGAGTCCTGCTGGATCAGACCAATGGCCCATCTAGTCCAGCATCCTAAGAACATAGGAAGAGTCCTGCTGTGTCAGACCAATGGTCCATCTAGTCCAGCATCTTGTCTCACACAGTAGCCAACCAGTCACTATGAAGGTCCAACAACAAGGCATAGAGGCCAAGACCTTCCCCTGATGTTTATTTACTATTTATTTACAGAATTTATATCCCATCCTTCTGCCCTTACGAGGGCTGCCAAAGTGGCTAACAATTCAAAACATACATGACAAAATCACGTTATAAAACCATTAAAATCACCCCCCTAGGCATACATGATTTAAATAATTTGTAAAGGAGTTAAAAACAATGTTAAAATACACACAAGATCAGTCTCCTCGCTGGCTTCTCTCTGCAGTCCCTTTAAACATGCCCCATTTAAAGAGACTGTGGAAGACTGCTTGAAAAACAGCTGGAGGGGAGCACCTGCTCCAGGCACTCAGCTGTTTCAGGCTATCTCATGCAGTCCCTTTAAACTTTAAAGAGTTCAAAGGGACTGCACAAGACAGCCAGATACAGCTGAGTGACGGAAGCAGGCGCTCCCAGCTGCTCAGCTGTTTTGGGGGCTGTCTTGTGCAGTCTCTTTAAATGGGGCACTTTTAAAGGGACTGCAGAAAACCGCTGCTCAGCTGTTTTTTGCAGCTTCATTTTTTTTCTTCTCAGGTCTATTAGACCACCACCACCACCCCAAAAAATTCAAGATTTCCAAATAATTCTGGATCTGAATACTTTGGTATAGTGGTTAGGAGCGTATATTCTAATCTGGGGCAATTGGGTTTGATTCCCCGCTCCTCCATATGCAGGTGCTGGCGTGACCTTGGGTCAGTCACAAGTTCTTTCAGAGCTGTTCTCTCAAAGATAGTTCTCAGGAGAGCTCCCTCAGCCCTGCCTACCTCACAGGATGTCTGTTGTGGGGAGGGGAAGGGAAAGGAGATTGTAAGCCGCTCTGAGACTCAGAGTGAAGGGCAGGATGTAAAACCAATCTCCTCCTCCTCCTCCTCCTCCGGTATTGGGATCCTGGTTTTTTGGGAATCCTGAAATTTTGGGGGGGTTTAATACACCTGAACTGAAAACTGCACATTCCTATCGCCTGATGAAGGACTCCTTCGTATCTTCTCCAGAACCTCTGAGTATTCCAGAAGATTCTGGGGCACATTCTAAGGTGCACAGTTAGTTAATGCAGGGGGCATTGACCAGACCCTTTGATCCTCTCAGTTATGTTATGTGTATGGATATACTATACTGGGTATACCATAACATGCCCAGTACACCACTGTAATTTGCAAATTATAGGAAAAAGCTTTCAAGGTTGCTTGTGATTACTGATCTTTTCGTTAAGAAAAACCCTCCCAAGAAAACCCAGGCTTTTCCAACACTTCATTTAAAAACCACAGGCAGTGCACAATAAGTCATAGCATCAGAATTGGCACAAACTGCCTCGTCAAGCCAAAAGGAGCATCACATCCCAAGTACACCAAGAAAGCCTGAAATGGTCGGGCAAAATTTGATTTATCGAATTTATATCCTCCTCCCTCTCCCCTGAATGGGACTTGAGGTAAGAAGAAGCAATTGGATTTATACCCCGCCCTTCACTACTCAGAGCAGCTTAAAAACTCCTTCCCCTTCCCCTCCCCACAACAGACACCCTGTGAGGTAGGTGGGGCTGAGAGAGCTCTGACAGAAACGGCTCTTTTTCAAGAACAGCTGTGCCAGAACTATGGCTCGCCCAAGGTCAACCAGCAGGTGCAAGTGGAGGAGTGGGGAATCAAACTCAGTTCTCCCAGATCAGAGTCCACGCACTTAAACACTACACCAAACTGTCTCTGTAAGATATTTCTTTACTGGTTTGCGTCCCTTATTTTCTGGGTCCTATGCGAAGAAAAGTATTTGCGTACCCGAAGTTGATATATTTGTTTTCAGCATGAAGAAGACCAAGCTCCTCCCATTTGGGGCCATTTATTTGGTGGCTAAACAAGGAGCAAAAGGTAAAAGGCGTTTCCACAAAAGTGCCCCCTGGAAGTATTCCTGGCATTTAACTTTCCTGTCCTTTAGATGCTAAGTAAAAAATCTTTTGCCTTGAACCTGGACGGCCCAGGGTAGCCCAACCTTGTCAGATCTCAGAAATTAAGAAGGGTCTGCCCTGGTTAGTTTAGGGATGGAAGACCACCAAGGAAGTCCAGGGTAGTAACGGAGAAGCAGGCAATCGCAAACCACCACTGTTTCACCAATTTCCCACTAGCCGCTGCTCCTCCTCGCTCTTCCTTTCCCCCTCTGCATGGGAAATCGGTGGAGCTATGGGGCAAAATGGGGCCAAGCAGAAAGTAGTGGGAAATTGACACATAGAATCGGGGGAAAGGAAGAGCGAGGACGGAGCAGCGGCTAGTGGGAAATTGGTCTTTGGTCAAATCTGCATTTGCATTTTTAAATCAGTTGCGTGCTGCTGTGACGCCGTCTTTCTCTATGCTTGTTTGAATGTAGTTTGGAGAAGGTTCTTTTAAAGCAGTGCGGAGGTGCCATGACAGTGGAGCCACCCCCCGGAAAGGACGATAAACATATGTGGACGTGCGAAACTATGCTAGCACTGTCGAGGTGTGAAAACCGAATGTGGACAGTTTTTTTGAAGGCAGAGTCAAAAGACGGGGGACGCTGGTGGGAAAGACAAAATGCAGGTTCAGTCTTTTGTCTCTTGCCTTGAAAAACCTATGGGGATTGCCAGAAGTCAGCTACGACTTCACAGCTGTTTCCAACATCATGCTTCTCTGCCCTGACATGAGTAGCCCAGGCTAGCCGGATCTCATCAGATCTTAAGAACATAAGAGAAGCCAGTGTTGAATCAGGCCACTGGCCTATCTAGTCCAACACTCTGTCACACAGCAGCCAAAAATACCAGGGGCCATCAGGAGGTCCAGCAGTGGGGCCAGGACACTAGAAGCCCTCCCACTGCTGCCCCCCTCCAAGCACCAAGAATACAGAGCATCTCTTGCCCCAGACTGAGAGTCCCTATCTATACCAATCCTATCTATATCTATATCTATATCCATATCTATATCTATATCTATATCTTGAAAGCTAAAGAAGGTCAGCCCTGGTTAGTGCTGGGATGGGAGACCACCACGGAAGTCCACGCAGTAGCTACGCAGAGACAGACGACGGCAAACCACCTCTTTTTGTCTCTTGCCTTGAAAGCCCTACAGCAACGGTGGCCAAACTTGCTCAACACAAGAGCCGCACAGAATAAACGTGAGATGTCTGAGAGCCGCAAGACATAAGCAAATATTACACACACATTTTTATTTCAAAAATATATGAACGTTTGCTTTTTATCAACGTTAAATGCGACTGCCAAAAATAAAAAACCAAAGGGGTCAGAACAGATATTGATAATGATATTTATCTGTCCGATGATATTTATTTGTCCAAGAGAGAGAGAGAAAAAGAGGTGGAAAGAAGAAGAAGAAGAAGGAGGAGGAGGAGAAGAAGAAGAAGAAGAAGGAGGAGGAGGAGGAGGAGGAGGAGGAGGAGGAGGAGGAGGAGGAGAAGAAGAAAAAGAAGAAGAAGAAGAAGAAGAAGAAGAAGAAGAAGAAGCAGCAGCAGCAGCAGCAGCAGCAGCAGCAGCAGCAGCAGCAGAGATTGGATTTATACCCCGCCCTTCACTGCCCAAAGGCGTCTCAGAGCGGCTTACAAACTCCTTTCCCTTCCCCTCCCCACAACAGACACCCTGTGAGGTAGGCGGGGCTGAGAGAACTTCTGACAGAAACTGTCCTTGAGAGAACAGCTGTGCCAGAGCTTGTGACTGACCCAAGGTCACATCAGCAGGTGCAAGTGGAGGAGTGGGGAATCAAACCCGGTTCTCCCAGATTACAGTCCGCACACTTAACCACTACACCAAACTGAATGAAAGAGGTGGAAAGAAAGAGAGGAAAGAAAAAGAGAGAGAAACAGAGAAAGCAAATAGATGGGGGGAAGGAGGGAGGAGAAAAAGCATGCCTCCCCTTTGCTTCCTCATCTGCCCTGCCGGGAGCCACACAATATGTGTGAAGGAGCCACATGTGGCTCCCGAGCCATAGTTTGGCCACCCCTGCCCTACAGGATCATCATAAGTTGGCTGTAATTCGATGGTAATTTCCACGACCAAAAGCCATTTTACTTGTCTGGGTTTTTAGTTCTTTTTATTTACTTCACGTTCCTGGGATCCCAGATCACGGCAGATGGTGACTGCAGCCATGAAATTAAAAGACGCCTGCTCCTTGGGAGGAAAGCGATGGCAAACCTAAACAGCACGATAAAAAGCAGAGACATCACCCTGCCAACAAAAGTCCGCATGGTCAAAGCAATGGTATTCCCAGTAGTAATATACGGCTGCGAGAGTTGGACTATAAGGAAGGCCGTGTGCCAAAGAATAGATTCTTTTGAACTATGGTGCTGGAGAAGACTCTTGAGAGTCCCTTGGACTGCCAGGAGATCAAATCATTCAATCCTAAAAGAAATCAACCCTGACTGTTCCCTGGAAGGCCAGATCCTGAAGCTGAAGCTGAAATACTTTGGCCACCCAATGAGAAGGGAGCACTCACTGGAGAAGACCCTGATGCTGGGAAAGATTGAAGGTCAAAGAAGAAGGAGACGGCAAAGGATGAGATGGTTAGACAGTGTCATTGATGCAACGAACATGAAATTGAGCAAACTTCAGAGGATGGCGGAAGACAGGAGGGCCTGGCGTGATCTGGTCCATGGGGTCGCGAAGAGTCGGACTCGACTGTGCGACTGAACAACAACAACAAAATTATCTGCAAATGTTTTGATCGTCCACATTTTCTGTTTCATGGAGTTTACACCTTTGATTCATTGCTGCTTTTGTGGTTTTGTTTTATGCTCTTTTGGGTATTTTTTTAGTATTGTTTTTTGAACTAACGTTTGGTTCATTTTTTCAATTTAAAAAGAAATGGTTTGATATTGTTTTGCGTTGGTTGTAAGCAGCCAGGAGCGGTTTTATGGAGAGATCACCAAGCAGTAGCTCAAATAGAATAAAGAGAATAAGATCAGTCATTACAAAATGGGTGGAGAAAAACATAAGTAGTGGAATTCTACGGGTATAAACATTGCTGAAGAAGAGGGTAGCTCAGAAGTCCCGGGAGATGAAGAAGTAATGAAGCGAAAATAGGACAAGAAAGTTCCAAGCGAACAGAAGGAAATATTTTGTGTTGGTGAAGTCTGTCAAACTGTGGAATAATCCCTCCTGGAAAGTTCCATTCCCCGAATGATGTCAAAGTAGACGGACGGAGGAATATACAATAGGATACAGTCCGGAATCACTATTACCTCAGAGGTGTTTCCATGTTCAGACTTCTATGACTGCATTTGCGTTAACTGCGGTAAACACGTTCCTTCCAGAATAACTCACTCTTTGACAATTCCAGAAGCATCGCCGTGACATTTTGCCTGACGTACGTTAATGGAAAACACTAACCACCCCTTTCCCATGGGAAGGTTTAGGAGCGCCAATTTCCAACCAAGGATGACATCCACCCTCCAACAGCTTGACGCCCGGTCTGTACACACAGCAGAGTGAGGCAATCAAATTGTGTTGTTAAGACTGGGGTGTTAAGGCTGTGTTTGGGGGATACCATTTTTTCAGGGCTTCACCATATATCAAAAGGATATTATAGCACTGGGAAAAGTACAGAAAAGGGCAACTAGAATGATAAAAGGGTTGGAACGCTTTCCCTATGAAGAAAGGTTAAAGCGCTTGGGGCTCTTTTGCTTCGAGAAACGACAACTGAGGGGTGACATGATCGAGGTTTACAAGATTATGCATGGGATAGGGCAGGTAGAGAAAGAAGTACTTCTCTCCATTTCTCACAGTACAAGAACTTGTGGGCACGCAATGAAATTCCTGAGCAGTCAGGTCAGAATGAATAAAAGGAAGTCCTTCTTCACCCAAAGAGTGGTTTTAACACATGGAATTCACTACCACAGGGGGGGGTGGCGGCTGCAAGCATGGACAGCTTCAAGAGGGAATTAGATAAACATATGGAGCAGAGGGCCATCAGTGGCTATTAGCCATAAGGTATAGCTAGGGACTCTCAGTCTGGGGCAAGTGATGCTCTGTATTCTCGGTGCTTGGGAGGAGGGGCAACAGTGGGAGAGCTTCTAATGTCCTGGCCCCACTACTGGACCTCCTGGTGGAGGAGAGGAGGAGGAGATTGAATTTATACCCCGCCCTTCACTACCCAAAGGTGTCTCAGAGCAGCTTACAAACTCCCTTCCCTTCCCCTCCCCACAACAGACACCCTGTGAGGTAGGTGGGGCTGAGAGAGCTCTGACAGAAACTGCTCTTTTTTCAAGAACAGCTCTTCTCAGAACTATGGCTTGCCCAAGGTCATCCAGCCAGGTGCAAGTGGAGGAGTGGGGAATCAAACCCGGTTATCCCAGATTAGAGTCCGCGCACTCAACCACTACACCAAATTAGTGGCACCTGGTATTTTTGGACACTGTGCGACACAGAGTGTTGGACTGGATGGGCCATTGGCCTGACCCAGCATCGGCTTCTCTTATGTTCTTAAAACTTACTTAAAGAAAAAAAAATAGCACTAAGAAAGGTTCTAGTTCAGCCCGCTTCCTGCTGTACCAGCTTTGTACTTGCGAGGAGTTTTCTTTTACAGAGAAAGGTGATTAAAAAATACGATCCCCCCACCCACAGGCTGAAGTGGTACGAGAACCTTTATCTGCTCATGGCTCTCTGTGGCAAGTGTTAAGCCCAACTGAATCACGTGACACATTTTAAATTTGCCTTATTTTTGAACTGAAGTCCACCCTATAGATCAGGGATCCCCGATATGGTGCCCATGGGCACCCACCAATGTCTTTTTTTGGAGCCCACCAAGTGTTTTTTATAAAGAGAGAGAAGAGATTGGATTTATACTCCGCCCTTCACTCGGAGTTTCAGAGCACCTCACAGTCTCCTTTCCCTTCCTCTCCCCACAACAGACACCCTGTGAGGTAGGTGGGACTGAGAGAGCTCTTTCAAGGACTGCTCTTGATAGAACAGCTCTGAGAGAACTGTGTTAAGTATGCAACTCAACAAGAGGCAGTGATTTCAGCAAAGTGATTCAGCTTTATTGGTAACAGCAACTGGACGATCAGAACACAACGACAACACACAACAAGTGGGGCACAGCTCCTTCTTTCAAATGATCCAGGCTGTCAGAGCCACGCCCACAGATAAGTTAACAGCCAATGGCATAACATCCAATGGCATGACAGAGATAACGGCCAATCGGGTCTGTTCCCTCCATAAACATATTTACAATTGTGATTGGTTGCTTCAAACCATTCCATAGGTATGACCAATAGAAATGTTACATCTTATGATCCTCTGCATAGAATCAAGCTTTACATGGTAAAGAATAGGCTTCGTTACAGTTAAGACATTACAAACTGTGACTGAGCCAAGGTCACCCAGCAGCTGCATGGAGAAGAGCGGGGAATCAAACCTGGTTATCCACAATTAGAGTCCATGCTCCTTACCACTACACCAAACTGAAGTGGGCAGGGCCAGGCAGGACTTTTGCCCCACAAGGCTTCTGACTATTGGGAATTTGATTGGCTGCGCAGATAATTTAAAATGTTGCTTTGGCAGCAGCTGCCCCCACGGCACAAGGATCTGCACGGTGTGACTGAAGTTAGGCTGTGGCAATCCTTTTGTGGCCAGCTCCTCCCTCCTGCTGCAGCCATTTCGTGGCAGCCATTTTGTTGCTGCAGCCACCATGCTGTGTCAGGATTCCGAATGTGGCCGCAGGTTGGCAAAAGTCGGGGACCCGTTGCTATACACAGACAACTGTTCGGTCAGTGGCCCATTACTAGGTAATCCCTGAACAATCCACTTGTTCACATCATTCTGCTGGGTGATGAGAAAGATTTCATCATTCTTCTTCTTGTTCAGTCGCGCAGTCGAGTCCGACTCGTCACAACCCCATCGACCACATCATGCCAAGCCCTCCTGTCCTCCATTGTCCTCCGGAGTTCACTTAACTTCATGTTTGTTGCATCGATCCTATGCAGTATTGTTCTTTGCAGCGCTGGACTTTCCTTTCACCATCAGACACATCCACAGCTGAGCGTCCTTTCGGCTTTGGCCCAGCCGCTCCACTCTTTCTGGGGTTACTTGTACATGCCCTCTGCTCGTCCCCAGTAGCATATTGGACACCATCCGACCTGAGGGGCTCCTCTTCCGGCGTCCTCTCTTTTAGTCTTTGGTTACTATCCATGGGGTTTTCTTGGCAAAGATACTGGAGTGGGTTGCCATTTCCTTCTCCAGTGGATCCCATTTTGTCTGAGTTCTCCACTGTGGCCTATCCATCTTGAGTGGCCCTCCATGGCATAGCCCACAGCCTCATCGAACCACGCACACCCCCTCACCACATCAAGGCAATGATCCATGAGAGAATATAATTCTCCTACTCCTCCAGATTTCTGATCAAATATTAAGGTGTGTGATAAATCCTCCTTGTCATTCAATAGGATAATACAGGCTTTTGAGGTACCAAGATGAGAGCAAGTATGCTATAGTATTTGGACTGTTAGACTAAGATTGGGGAGAGCATGGTTCAAATCCCCATGCTGCCATGCCACTTTATTTATTTATTTATTTATTTATTTATTAGATTTGCTAGGCCGCCCTTCCTAACCCTAACCCTACAGGTAGGGCTCAGGGAGGCTTACAACAGAGTGATAACAACATTCTTGGTTTAAAACTGGGTGAGCTTGAGGCAATTATTCTCTCTCAGCTGAACACAATGTCACAGCGTTGTCGTGAGGATAAAACGGGGGGAGGAAGAGCCCTGTATGCTTCCCTGAGCTCCTTGTAGGAAGGGCAGTAAAAAAAGATAACAATCAGACAAATTGATGGATGAACCCTGAGCCCCCAAACTGACGCATGAACCTAGGGCTGTGAGGAAAGTGGTTTTATCATAGAGCATCTGGCAATTCCTAGAACTACCCTTTGTCATTTCCAGGTTTTACCCCAAAGTGATGTAGAGACATTGTTGACATTGCTAGCTTTTAAAAATCCCACCACTGCTTGGAGTGGGCAAGGTAGGGTTGCCATGTCCCACCTGGCTACTGGCAGAGGGTGAAGGGGTAGAGTTGCCAGCTCCAGGTTGGGGAACTCTGGGAGGTTTTGGACTAGAGCCTCAGTAGGACAGGGACTTCAGTGGGTTACAGTGCCATAGAGTCTACTCTATTTTCTCCAGAGGAACTGAGTTCTGTAGTCTGGAGATGAGCTGTAATTCCAGGGGATCCCCAAGTCCCGTCTAGAGCAGGGGTATCAAACATGTGGCCCGGGGGCTGGATCAGGCCCCCGGAGGGCTTCTATCAGGCCCGCAGTGGAACTGGCTGTCTTCTGCTGCTTCTTCCAGTTCTGCTGCTGCTGCGTCATCGTAGGTTTGCAGCTTACAGATACACGCCTGAACAGCATACTCAGGATTGCAACAGCACAGACATTTTGATGCAATAATCCAGAGCAAGAGGTGTCAGTTATCAGACACTGTTAAATAAACAAAATATTGCGAGAGTGCTAATGTTTTAAGCATGTTTTTATTTTAAGTTTTTTAAAAAACCCTTTGTGTTTGTATCCTTTATAAAGTTTATGTCTCCGCTACCTGGCATTACCTTTTATGACACACGTGGCCCGGCCCAACAAGGTCTGATTTATGTCAGATCCAGCCCTCATAACAAATGAGTCCGATACCCCTGATCTAGAGGCTGGCATCCCTAACAAGGGCTCTTCCTCGTAGGAGGCCTCCCTCCAAGCCTAGCTCAGGTGCAGGGAGTCTTTTGCAGAAAGGCTGATATCTCGCAACATGGTTTGATCCAGTAAGCTCAGCTATTAAGCTCACCTGAATGTCCCTCAAAGTGCTTCCAGAATTTAGCCTCAAATAGGATTTAAATTCCGTTTCTTAAATGCACATACATTTTAGGAGTTCTTCTTTGTTTGTGTTTCTAAAGATGCCTTGTCACTTTGCCTCAGCCAACCAGCCTTGCTTTACGAGCGCTCTAGAACTGTGAGCAGAAACGTTGACCTTTTTATCGCACAGGTCAGGGGGAAAGACATGCTCCGCGCTCTACCCTTGGGGCGGTGCTCGAAATAAATTAGCTGGACAACTCTTCTGCTCTCCCACCCCCGTTCTGGGGTTTTTTTGCCAGCTGATTCACAGACTGGAATATGCATAAACCCTGGAAAAGAGATGCTCATTAGCATTCGTCGCTGGAGGGCAACATGCCACAGTTCCATGAGAGAGGATAGGTCAGGAGAAAGGGGGGGAATAAAAGAGAAAAGAATGGAAATCTTCACAGAACAAGTTCGGTTCTCTCGGACAAGCGTCCCCTTTGTCTGGGGTGGATGAACAGGCCCTTCTCTGCTCGGGAGAACTGTTAAAACGGGACAGAAACAAAGAGAGATTCTGTGTTCTATTTTTATCAACAGCCAAGAAGTAAGTGATGAAGACAGACAGTTGTGGGATTCAGCCGTACCCCAGGGTGGCGGAAATCGCCGGGCAAACAAGGCCTGATCCATCAGAAGCTCTCCAGATGAAAGTAGGCACTTCGCTTAGAGTCAAGCACCGCAGAGAGCGGAGCGGCGACCTCCATGTACTTAGATGTCTTTCATGAGAGATACTTACTTTCCCCCCGCCATTTTCTCCATCTGTGCAGCGATACCGCATCAACCAGCCCAAATTATACGGCTAAGGAACTTTAAGCGGGGAGGGGGGGGAATTTCAAACATAACTAAATTATAGCCCTCAAGGATTCTTAGGGGGAAAGCAGGTAAGCACATAAAACTTGTGCTCCAGATTGGCTTCCGATTAGTTTCCTGGTGTAATTAAAAAGCACCCATCTGTGGAATGACCACCTGTAACTGCGGTTAATAGCCAGTGAGGAGGTGACTCTGCTTATATACAGTGTGACACCGCTCACCTCTAGGCATGATGGATCTCTGTAAAACTGATGCTGTTTTCCCCCTTGAAGATATTTTATTTTTATTTAAAAAAAAAACCCTGGAATTTTTGGGAAAGGGCTCCAATCAGTCTGCAACCTGGGAACAAAAGGTCAAGGGGCTTCAGAACTAAATAAAGGCGCTCCGGTGTTATCAGCTGGAACAACCTTCAGTGAAATCGGCCTGAGGCGCTGCAGGAGAAAGAAGGCCTGAAGCCTGGTGTTAAGTATGGAACTCAACAACGATATGATTTCAGCAAGTGATTTCAATTTATTAGTAACAGCAACTCCAACTCAGAACACCACAACAACACACCACAGGACAGTGGAGCACAGCTCCTTCTTTTAAACTCTCCCGGGCTGTCAAAGCCACTCCCAAAATAAGTTACGGACCAATAGAATTACAGAGATAAGGTCCAATCACAATTATTCCCGCTTTGCTACATATTTACAAGATGATTGGTTCTGTACAGGGGTTTCTCAGAAACCAGCCAATAGTAATGTGACAACTGAAGAACCACATTCAGAAGCAAGCTTAACATGTGAAAGTATAGCAGTGATTCACATTTCAGTACACAACACCTGGCTCCAGGGAACTGCTAATTTATTTGCTGGTAGATGGCAGGCCCCAAACACGAAGAAATCAGAATCATTACCCTTGGGAGATATAAAATAAAGGAGGTTGGTTGGTTAAGTTGGTTGTATTGTATAGGAACTTACTAGGTGTTTGAATTGTCGTTACATTATGTTCAAAGGAGTGCCTAATTCTGTACTCTTCTGTCAGCCAGTTCAGCAGCAGGAGGGACAAGGCCCGAAGCCTGACTTGAGGCAACTGCTAATTTCTTTGCAGGTCGAAGTCAAAGAAACAACATCCAGAGCTTAGCAGCTGGAGGAGTCCCTGCAGAACATAAAGGGGGGGAAGAGTCCCTGCGTGTCGTTCAGCAAATATTATAGACTTCCTTTTATGCGCTTGACTTGGGCATAGAGTTGCCAACCTCCAAGTGAGGCCTGGAGATTTTCTGGAGTTACAATTCATCTCTGGATTAGAGATCAGTTCCCCTGAAGTAAATGGATGCTTTGGAGGATGGGCTCTATGGCATTATGCCCCGCTGAGGTCCCTCTTGTACCCAAACCCTGCCCTGAAATCTCCAGAACTGGAAAGATTTGTGTACCTTCAAAGCACCCTTTCTGAAGGGTGCTCATGATGATGTATTTTTACAAAGATTGCTGTGTTCCTAGCACTTATGCCTTCCGTTCCACTTATGGTTATAATAGGTTTGCCAAGCACCCACCCCCAGCTCCCTTTTACCCATAAGAACATAAGAGAAGCCAATGTTGGATCAGGCCAGTGACCCATCTAGTCCAACTCTCTATCACACAGTGGCCAAAAATACCAGGTACCCCCACCACTTGGAGCAGTGTTTGGGTTTCCAGGAACTCCCTAGCCACTGGCGGGGGTAAAGTTGCCAGATCCAGGCTGAGAAACTTCTGGAGATTTGGAGATGGAGCCTGTGGAGGGCAGGGAGCTCGGTAGGGTACAATGCCATCAAGTCCACCCTCCAAAGCATCCATTTTCTCCAGGGGAACTGATCTCTGTAGTCTAGAGATGAGCTGTAATTCCAGGGGATCCCCCAGGTCCTACCTGGAGGCGGGCATCTCTACTTTTTTTTAATGGCCTTTGGACAGATGGCATGACATCACTTCTGGGGAAAATCTGGAAGTGACGGCCATACTCTCTAAGAATCATCAGAAACTTGATGGTTTTACCATATAATTTCCAGCAATTCCTAGAGCTACCTTATGTCACTTCTGGTTGTTGTTTTTTTACCAGAAGTGATATCACACTACTGCCACCAGCACTCTGAGAGTGGTAGGGCAGGGGATCTGCTGTTCCAACTGGAATCTTGGCAGCTCTCATCTCATCATTGGTTGCTTGGGTGTTCTGTGATGCACAGACTAGTCTGGGCCAAGATCACTCCTCAGCCCTGAGAGGAGGAAATAGTTGGCAGGTACACAGAGCCTGGCTGTTCCGATTCTTACTGATTGCCCCTGGATGACAACATAAGAACATAAGAGAAGCCAATGTTGGATCAGGCCAATGGCCCATCTAGTCCAACACTCTGTCAAACAGTGGCCAAAAATACCAGGTGCCATCAGGAGGTCCAGCAGTGGGGTGTAGTGTAGTGGTTTGGTGTAGTGGTTAAGAGCATGGACTCTAATCTGGGAGAACCAGGTTTGATTCCCCATCCCTCCACACGCAGCTGCTAGTGTGACCTTGGGTCAGTGACAAGTTCTTTCAGAGCTGTTCTCTCAAGGGCAGTTCTCGAAAGAGCTCTCTCAGCCCCACCTACCTCACAGGGTGTCTGTTGTGGGGAGGGGAAGGGAAAGGAGATGGTAAGCTGCTCTGAGACTCCTTCGGGTAATGAAGGTCAGGGTATAAATCCAATCTCCTCTTGTTCTTCGCTTAAGGGTTGCCAGCTCTGGGTTGGGAAATACTTGGAGATTCTGGGAGTGGAGCCTGAGGAGGGCGAGGTTTGGGGCATAATGTCATAGAGTCCAACTTCCAAAGCAGCCATTTTCTACAGATGAGCTGACCTCTGTCACCTGGAGAGCAGTTGTAATAGCGAGAGTTCTCCAGCCAGGTTTCAGTGAGTACCCTGTTGGGGACCCATTGTTGTTGTTGTTGTTGTTGTTGTTGTTGTTCAGTCACACAGTCAAGTCCAACTCTGCAACCCCAAGGACCACATCACGCCAGGCCCTCCTGTCCTCCGTCGTTCTATGGAGTTTGCTCAACTTCTTTGCAGCATCAGACTGTCCTTTCGTCATTCTCCTTGTTGTTGTTCAACTGTACACAGTTGAGTCCAACTCTTCGTGACCTCATGGACCACATCATGCCAGGCCCTCCCGTCCTACATCATCCTCCGGATGTTTGTTGCATCGATCCTATGCAGTATTGTTCTCTGCAGCACTGGACTTTCGTTTCACCATCAGACACATCCACAGCTGAGCGTCCTTTCAGCTTTGGCCCAGCCGCTTCACTCTTTCTGGGGTTACTTGTACTTGCCCTCTGCTCTTCCCCAGTAGCATACTGGACACCTTCCGACCTAAGGGGCTCCTCTTCCGGCGTCCTCTCTTTTAGCCTTTGGTTACTGTCCATGGGCTTTTCTTGGCAAAGATACTGGAGTGGGTTACCATTCCCTTCTCCAGTGGATCACGTTTTGTCTGAGTTCTCCGCTGTGGCCTGTCCATCCTGGGTGGCCCTCCATGGCCCGCAGCCTCATCGAACCACGCAGGCCCCCTCGCCACGTCAAGGCAACGATCCATGAGAGAGTGGGGACCCCTAATCTGAGCCAAATCCAGCTCTGTCAAAGTATTGTCTTCTCCGACAGTTGCCCCAAGCAAGCAGGCACAGAGAGTGAAATCAAGTTGCTAAAGGAAAGCACAAAGAGGCAAGCTGAGACGAGAAGTGGGCTGTAGTAATCCCTCTCACGTTTGCACCATGCATCCCGGCTACAATTTGAATCCAAAATTCTCCGACACATTCCCCAGCAGAAAACGGATAGCTCTCCCTGTGCATATTTTGATCAACTGTACATCAATTGGTGTACATTAGCGGTTACAGGAAGTTTTCAGTGTGGGGTTTTATTTTATTTCATTTTTTTTTTGCTAACGGTGCTATCTTCTTTTTTTAATCGATGGAAGCCTGTCGGCTGTGTTGGTGTATATAATTTTGTCTGAGATAACACCCTGCCTCCTTTTCCTTCTGAATTCTTGAAAAGGGGGAAGAGAGAGAGAGAGAGAAAGAGAATGTGGTAACAGTTATTCAATTTTTCTTTTCATCTAAGTGATATATCACTTTTCCTATTAGGCTTTAATTTGCTTCAGCATTGGAAGCATCAGCGAATAAGTTCTGTTTTAATTAGACAGGTACTAAACAGCCTGGTAGTAATTTGAATACTGACAAGCCAGAGTGTTCACTGGTCCGTGAACAAAAATGATTTTATAACATCCAGCCTACTTGATAGAGAAGCGGGGAGGGGGGGGAGGATTGAGGGAATCTTTTTTACATTTTACATGCAGAGGAGGAAGTAAATAATGAGATAGGGCTGCCAGCCTCCAGGTGGGACCTGGGGATCCCCCGGAATTACAGCTCGTCTCCAGACTACAGAGATCAGTTTTCCTGGAGAAAATGGGTGCTTTGGAGGGTGGACTCTGTGTCACTGTACCTGCACTGAGGTCCCTGTCCTCCCCAGGCTCCATCCCCAAATCTCCAGGAGTTTCTCAATCTGGATCCGGAAATTGTACCACCACCACCCCCGTTCCCCTGCCAGTGGCCAGGGGGGACCTGGAAACCCTGACTGGTATTCTTCATATCCTTTCCCCTAACCCGCCCCCTCTAGGGCTGCCCGTCCTGGATAGGTAAATTCCTGGATATTTTGTCGAAGGCTTTCACGGCTGAAGTTCATTAGTTGCTGTAGATTTTCCAGGCTGTATGGCCGTGGTCTTGGCATTGTAGGACCTGACGTTTCGCCAGCAGCTGTGACTGGCATCCTCAGAGGTATAACACAGAATGATGGAGTACACTCTGTGTCAAGGTTTCAACAGGAAAGAAGAGAGTTTAAAAATAAAAAGGGCATGGTTCGCTGTCCTGAAAAACACAAAATGCTCTACATCTTACAATAGCACTACAGATAAGATTAGAATTTCAACAGCCACTCCATATACAAAAGAACCTTCTCAGGAAAGCTCCTCCATTAGCATGTTCACAGCCTGGGGAACGCCTACAAGATAATGACTCATCCCTGCCCTACCCCACCTTCCTCAGTAGATATAAATTACCTGCCTACCGTATTTCTTCTCATCTTGACACAGAGAGTACTCCATCTTTCTGTGTTATACCTCTGAGGATGTCAGTCACAGCTGCTGGTGAAACGTCAGGTCCTACAATGCCAAGACCACGGCCACACAGCCCGGAAAATCTACAGCAACTAATCCTGGATATTTGTGGGGTAGAGCCTGGAGAGGGACCTCAGTAGAGTATAACGCCATGGACTCTACCCTCCAAAGCAACCTTATAATGAGAAGAGGTGCACATCATCAAGGTAACTTCAAGAGGAGGAGAAGAAGAAGAAGAGTTGGTTTTATATCCCACCCTTCACTACCTGAAGGAGTCTCGGAGCGGCTTACAATCACCTTCCTCTCTCCACAACACACACCCTGTGAAGTAGGTGGAACTGAGAGAGCTCTGAGAGAACTGTGATTGACCCAAGGTTACCCAGCTGGTTCCACGTGGAGGAGGAGTGGGGAATCAAACCCGGTTCTCCCAATTAGAGTCCTCCCGCTCTTAACCACCACATCATGCTGGCTCTCTCAGATTGTGGAATGGGACCCAAAACTGGGCCATGACTCTCTCATTGGTGAATTATGAGAACAGGAGGGAGGAAGAAGAACACTCAGAGAAGGAGCTCTGGGCAATGCCTTGGTGAATTTGGGGTTACTTCTGATAATGGGCAAAACGACTATGAAATACAGCCTGTTGCTCAGTATGGCAAAGGATACTGTAGAACTCAGAAAGATGAAACCAAAACCATCGGTGAAACCGCCGATGAAACCAAAACCATCAAGGAAAGGCTAAACAGTTTGGGGCTTCTAAATTTAGATCAGGGGGGAGACAGATAGCATTATGCACAAGTTAGAGAAAGTCGAGACAGTTTTTGAATTGCATTAGATTTGGGGCTGGTGAAAGGCGTTACTTGTTCGTTCAAGGGTAATCGTATCTACTGGTAGCCGTAAGATGTAGTGATAAGCATTAACTTAGTTGGCTTCAGACAAGGAGCAGAATAGTATAGAAAGAATAGGGTCCTTCTCAGTGTTCCCTCTAAGCTGAGTTAGTGTGAGTTAGCTCACAGTTTATTAGCCTCTGGCTCACACATTTTTGTCTTGGCTCAGGAAGGAGGGCTCCAGAGCAAACTAATTTATGCAGCAGCCAAATTGCTCGCTCACAACTTTAATGCCAGGAGCTCACAAAGTAGAATTTTTGCTCACAGGACTCCCCAGCTTAGAGGGAGGATTGGTCCTAGTTACACAAGACATGTAAACTGAGTCAGGTTTACCTGGGGACATTACACATCTACCTGGGGGCTCCCCTTAAAAATTAGTGGGGGGAGGGCCAAATTGACTTTGGAGAACTGCATGGCAGGAGGAGGTGCTTCACCCCTCCCTGGGGTCTGGCTTTTTGTCCCACTGCTGTTTTCTGATGACGTGGGGGCAGACCCTGCAGCAGGGTTGGAACCCGCAACATGACAAACAGCCGGACTCCGCTGCCATTTTTTGCTGCCAAAAATGCCACGGGATACCATGGAGGGAAGACTGAAGCTCCTCTACCAACCGCACCACGTTTCAAAGCTGATTTACCCCCCCACATGCACCCCAGTTTGTAATGTGAGTCCTCAGTTGGATCAGGGAAGTCCCTAACCTTACTCCAGTTACATGTCTCATTTAACATAACATTGGGCGATGCTGCGTTGGCTTTTCCCTCCGTTGTTGTACCAAACCTGCGCTGGGACAGAAATCCCCCTCTGCGCTGCATGCCGCTTTCACTTTCTTTGACCATCGGGTTTTATGGCACCCTCTTCGCTGCATGCCGCTTTCACTTTCTTTGATCATCGGGTTTTATGGTACCTTCTGCATTCTGGGGTGACTTCGCAGTCGGTACTTTATTATTTATTTATTTCCGATGTATATCCCGCCTTGCCTGCATAAGCAGGCTCAAGGCAGCATACAGCAAGTTAAAATATAGTAGAACACAAGTGCATAAATGCAATGCTGTGAAATTTCACCTAAAAACAATATTCATATAAAGTGCAGGTCAATGTAGGTGGCGTCTGCTGTACGGTGATCTGGTGTAACAAGGCCGGTAACCATGGATGTTCTTAGTGCCAGTAACATAAGGGACGTAACCAGGGCTCTTTTTGTAGCAGGAACTCCTTTGCATATTAGGCAACACACCCCTAATGTAGCCAATCCTCCCAGAGCTTACAGTAGCCCCTGTGAGAAGAGCTCTGTAAGCTCTTGGAGGATTGGCTACATTAGGGGTGTGTTGCCTGATATGCAAAGGAGTTCCTGCTATAAAAAGAGCCCGGGACATAACAGTTCGGGTTTTTATAGCTCATTCATCAATGGCAGCTCCTAATCGAAGGCCTGGTGGAAGAGGTCCATTTTATAGGTCCTGCAGAACTGTAAAAGGTCCCGCGGGGCCCTGATGTCTTCCGGGAGCTCATTCCACCAGTATGGAGCCACCACTAAAAAGGCCCTGGCCCTGGTGACAGCCAGTCTGACATCTTTTGGACCAGGGAGAGTCAGGTGATTTTGCAGTCCTGACCTCAGCGCTCTCTGGGGGACATACGGGGAAAGGCGGTCCCTTAGGTAGGCAGGCCCCCGACCATCTAGGGCTTTAAAGGTTGCTCCGAGGGTATTTGAATGTCGTTTAAGCTGTACCTTTTCTGTTCCAATGAGGGTTTGGTAAAACAATGGAAGGAAGAGCCAATGCAGAATCAGCCAAGAAATCTCTCACTGGCTATCTGCCCTGATGGCTAATTGGAAGATCCATGTTCAGGGACGGTAAGCCTCCGAAACGCGCTCCCTGTCATCTTAGGGCCCCTTCTCCCAGGTAAATATGATATCTATTGTCAGAAACAGAATGCTGGACTAGAGGACCCTTATGACTGAACCAGAAAGGCCCTACTTATGTTCTTAAAGGTCCTTTTATAGGGGAACATTCAGTCATACACACTCTATAGTCTGAAGTAATACAGTCCAGGAAAATCTTTACCGCTGTTCTGCTGAACACATAAAGTGCATCTTCAAAAGAGCCCTGGGTATACATTTCTCGGTGACCTCACATTCCAATATGGGTGTACTTGTTGTCTAACGAACGTACTTGTAGAATAATGAATGTACTGTCAAATACTTGCCGGCTTTCATATTTTTAGGCGTCCCCTTATTATTATTTTTTTTTAAAGCAGTACATAAAGAGTCCAAGGATATGTTCACGTTTCCAACCAGTTGTTGTTTCCGCCCACATTAACTTCAGCGCTGAGGTACTTCAAGGTGACCGCGTGAATCCAGAGGATTGTGGGTAGCATGGTATTCCATTACGCAGGGTTGGAGCACCAACGTTATAAGGACTGAACAAGGGTAAAGAAGGGAGAATGAAAGGTTACCCTTGGACGTTCCACTGTTGACCGCATAAACCTATTGACAGGCCTAACCACTATATTTTTGGAACATATATTTTACGCATTCAGGGGAAGGTATATTTTGGCCAACTCTGTTCCTTCAGGGAAAAACAGGATGAAATATCTAACAATGATCCCAGCAGGACCGCGGTCATCGGTTTCAGAACAACCTTGAAGACGAGCCAACGGTTTTACGTAAGGCCTGACACATCAATGCATGCGTTTGATCTAGAACGGCGACAAGTCCCGGCGCATTCCCTCCCGATTAAGCTCCCTCAGACAACCATTTTATGCCCCACTTTATGTCCTTCTTGTGATGCCCTTTCCATCTTCCGGATTTCTTTTAGGGTAGCATGTGAGGGCCGTCTGCGGTGGCCGGTCAGTTCGCGCTTTAATTGTGTGAAGAATCAGAGACAACAACCCAGTGTTCTCTGCCATCCAGCGGATTATTCACTGCCCCTAAGACAAAGTTTTGAAGAAAACACAAAACAAAACAGTCTCTTTGTCAAGCGGCTCCTCTGTCCTAGGAACAAATCTATCACAAGGCACTGGGAGGAAATAAAACAAGAACAATAAAGTCCCACCACGGCCAGCGGTCCGGTCATATGTTATTTGCCTTTGCACGAAACTGGTCATGTGTTTGTATATCCTGCAGCAAGACTGATGGGAGATCTGAAGGTACTTCAGATCTTCTGGGTATTCTAGGAAGTGAGTGGCCGGCTTAGGCTCTGTGACAAATGGTTTGAAGCTTTCAAACTCTGTGGCACTCACTCCATGTGGTTGTTGTTGTTCAGTCGCACAGTCGAGTCCGACTCTTCGCGACCCCATGGACCAGATCACGCCAGGCCCTCCTGTCTTCCGCTGTCTGCTGGAGTTTGCTCAATTTCATGTTCGTTGCATCGACGACACTGTCTACCCATCTCATCCTTTGCAGTCCCCTTCTTCTTTGACCTTCAGTCTTTCCCAGCATCAGGGTCTTCTCCAGTGAGTGCTCCCTTCTCATTTGGTGGCCAAGGTATTTGAGCTTCAGCTTCAGGATCTGGCCTTCCAGGGAACAGTCAGGGTTGATTTCTTTTAGGATTGACTGTTGAGAAGGACTTGAAAGTGGGTAGCTCAGGTGACTGCCCAGGGAACCAGGCTAAGGAGGCGGAGCACCTGCCTCAGGTCATCTACTCAACCATCCACTCAGCAGCTGAAACAAATAATATATTCAGTTCATCTTCGTTTGTAAAGGTGGCAATTCTGACCTACCTGTCCAGAGTTGCTACAATGCTCATTTTGGTTTAATTTGTGGGGAAATTTACACCAGTGGCTCATTCATCAAATGGTTTCTTTTGTGTATGATGGTGATCCACACCATTAAAAAAATCCCCAAATATCGTGAGATTTGTTAAGTAACAAGACTGCTTTTATTTGCTTATGTGGGGCATGAATGCCCGGACTTGGATGGCAGAGGCTAACCTGAACTCATCAGATATCGGGAGCCAAGCAGGGTCAACCCTGGTTAGTACTTGGATGGGAGATCACCAAGGAAGAGGAAGAGGAAGAGATTGGATTTATACCCGGCCCTTCACTCAGAGTCTCAGAGCGGCTTACAAACTCCTTTCCCTTCCCCTCCCCGCAAAAGACATCCTGTGAGGTAGGTGGGGCTGAGAGAGCTCTGACAGAAAAACTGCTCTTTCAAGAACAGCTGTGCCAGAGCTTGTGACTGACCCAAGGTCACATCAGCAGGTGTAAGTGGAGGAGTGGGGAATCAAACCTGGTTCTCCCAGATTAGAGTTCGCACACTTAACCACTACACCAAACTGGCTCTCAGGGTCGCTATGCAGGGTCAGGGTCGCTACACAGGGTCACTATGCAGAGGCAGGCGATGGTAAAAAAAACTCTGAAAGTCTATTGCCTTGAAAACGCTATGGGGTTGCCATAAGTCGGTTGTGGCTTCATGGCACTTTGTACCATCCTAGGGCATGAATAAATACAGATTTAGAGGTCCTAGCATCAAAGTATCATCTTATTTGACAGGAATAAATCGTACATACCGATCAGTCATCAGAGTTGTGAAATGGGCATAACAACATTTGAACAAACAACAGAGGTACTTCACCAGGGCTACCGTTTGATCTAGGGCTGGCCACATTACCGAGGAACCCCTGCACATCTGCCATGGAACCTCAGTATGTTTTAAAGGATTCCTGAACAGGTTATAGGCCTCACACAGTTTGTATAGCACACTGGACACATCATTTCAGCCTCGTTGCTTATCTCTTTTGAACCGAGAGCTCAATCAACATCTGCCAAAATGGTTCTTAGTATGTTAGTACTTACCTGGTGGGAATTGGCCTTCAGTTGTTTGGCCAACTGGATCACACCACTCCTATGTCCTGGATTGCAAGGCGGGAAAACAGCAAAAGGATATGATAGCGTATTGATTTTTCTCCGTTCCTAAATCTTCTTTTCCCCCCTGCCGCTGTGAACGGTTTAGCGTTTCCCCAAACATTTTGAACCAACTGGCCACGAACTGTCTCGGATATCATCATCTTTGCCCAGTTGCTGGCATCCGTGTTTCTCGCTCTGGTACAGACCGTCCATACTTTCATTCGTCCCCCTGCAGGAGCAGATATGACTGCAATTGGTTCCCACCAGGGAATTAATAGAGGGACAAAACGTTGTCGCCGCTCAGGATGGCCAACAGCAAGTAATTTGAACGCTAACCATGGACGTGATGGATGCCATGAGACCGAAGTGGCTTTCCCACTCTTGCCTGCATTTGCTGCATTACACAAGCAATATGGCAGCAGGACTGGTCCAGAACAGAAACAGGTGCGTTCAGACAGCGTGCTGGGAGTGGTGTAAATTGCTCCAGTCCATTGCGGGGTTTTTTTTTAAGCCAGAGAATCGCGACCACGCTGACCTCCTTGTTCCAGATCCCTGCACAGCCACATCGCTCCCCGCCGGGAGCGAGTATCGGTAGGTTTTTCCCCTCTCAGCTTGAGCATGCGCACAGGCAGCCATCTTTAGAACTAAAATTTCCACACTTCCCTTTAAACTTTAAACAAACACTTGAAATGAAACTTTTACCCCCGAAACTGGCCTCCGTGAGATCCCAAACTCGTCTAAATGCTTAAACTAGGCACCATTCAAACTTTGCTTTTACTAACTTAGGAGTGGAGCCCCGCCCACGCGCATACCGCTGAGGCTTAAAAAAAAAATGGCTGACGAAAAGCGGAAGCCTGAAGCTTCCGCAGCAGCTTTCCGCAGGGAGGGGGTTGAAGCACCCGGAAGTGGCTCGACACCGGAGCGATCAGACGACAGAAAAGCGCGGCTCGAAACGGAGAATCGGGAAAATACCACTTCGGTAAGTGGTATCAAAATACTCCGTTTTAAAGGGGGGTTGATCTGGAAAGCGACAGCTGGGGACAGTGGGCAGATGTTGGGTGTGTGAACACGCACATAAAATCAGTTCCTGAAGCGTGCCGAAAGCGGACTAAACGGCCCGTCTGAACGCACCCAATGTGTGTCTGACAGCCAGTGTTATGAAACAGAGTAGGAGTGTCAAACTTAAGGCCCGGGGGCTGGAACCAGCCTGTCCAGGGCTCTTATGTGGCCCACGGGCAACTAGTGCAAGGGAGGGAACAGGAGACTGCTCAGGGAGGGGAGTGGGCGGAGCCACTCTGATTGTGGCTTCAGCATGGAGAAACAGCCTCGTCTGCAGCAGTCAAGCAGCGTGGGAGCATCTGCCCAGGGCTGCACTGCTGGCTCTCCCATCCGCCCATGTGGGTTTTCCTTTGCAACCCCTCCCAGCCCATGGGGCCTTGCAGTGAGGATACACTAACTTGGAGCTTACCAGCTGCTGTCCTTTATACCAGGGGTGTCGAACTCATTTGTTATGAGGGCCAGATCTGACATAAATGAGACCTCGTTGGGCCGGGCCCATGTGTGTCATAAAAGGTAATGCCAGGTAGCGGAGATATAAACTTTATGACGGACACAAACACAAAGGGGTTTTTTAAACTTAAAATAAGAACATGCTTAAAACATTAGCGCTCTTGCAATATTTTTCTTATTTAACCATGTCTGATAACTGACACCTCTTGCTCTGAATTATTGCACTGAAATGTCTGTGCTGTTGCAATCTTGAGTCTGCTGTTCAGGTGTGTATCTGTAAGCTGCAAACCTACGATGACGCAGCAGCAGCAGAACTGGAAGAAGCAGCAGACGACAGCCAGTTCCACCGCGGGCCTGACAGAAGCTCTCCGGGGGCCTGAAACAGACCCCGGGCCGCATGTTTGACACCCCTGCTTTATACAGTTTATATCTCTGGTACTGGCATTACATTTTATGGCACACGTGGCTCAGCCCAGCCTGACAAAGTTTATGTCAGATCCAGCCCTCATCACAAATGACTTCAAAGCCTCTGAGTGAGAGTGTGGATCTTAGACATAAGAACATAAGAGAAGCCAATGTTGAATCAGGCCAATGGCCCATCTAGTCCAACACTCTGTCACACAGCGGCCAAAATATACCAGGTGCCATCAGGAGGTCCAGCAGTGGGGCCAGGGCACCAGAAGCCCTCCCACTGCTGCCCCTTCCAGCACCAAGAATAGAGTGCATCACCTGCCCCAGACTGAGAGTTCCCATCTATACCCTGTGGCTAATAGCCACTGATGGACTTCTGCTCCATATGTTTATCCAATTCCCTCTTGAAACTGTCCATGCTTGTAGCTGCCACCACCTCCTGTGGCAGTGAATTCCATATGTTAATCACTCTTTGGGTGAAGAAGTATTTCCTTTTATCTGTTCTAACCCGACTGCTCAGCAATTTCACGGAGTGCCCACGAGTTCTTGTATTGTGAGAAAGGGAGAAAAGTACTTCTTTCTCAACTTAATCAATCCCATTCATAATCTTATAAACCTCGATCATGTCACCCCTCAGCCGTCGTTTCTCCAAGCTAAAGAGCCCCAAGCGTTTTAACCTTTCTTCATAGGGAAGGTGTTCCAACCCTTTTATCATTCTAGTTGCCCTTCTCTGCACTTTTTCCTATGCTATAATATCCTTTCTGAGATGTGGCGACTAGAACTGTACACAGTATTCCAAATGAGGTCGCACCAATTATTTATACAGGGGCATGATGATACTGGCTGATTTGTTTTCAGTTCCCTTCCTAATAATCCCCAGCATAGCGTTGGACTTCTTTATTGCAGCTACACACTGTCTAGACATTTTCATTGAGTTATCTACTACGACTCCAAGATCTCTCTCTTGGCCCGTCTCTGCCAGTTCAGACCCCATCAACGTGTATTTATATTTAGGATTTTTGGCTCCAATGTGCATCACTTTGCACTTGGCCACATTGAACCCCATTTGCCACGTTGACGCCCACTCACCCATCCTCAACAGATCCCTTTGGAGTGCCTCACAATCCTCCCTGGTTTTCACCACCTTGAACAACTTCGTGTCATCTGCAAATTTAGCCACTTCACTGCTTACTCCCAATTCCAAATCATTAATAAACAAGTTAAAAAGCATCAGACCAAGTACTGATCCTTGTGGTACCCCACTGCTTACCACCCTCCACTGAGAAAGTTTCCCATTTATACTCACTCTCTGTTTCCTATTTATAAGCCAGTTTTTGATCCACAAGAGGACTTGTCCTCTTATCCCATGACTATTGAGCTTACTTAGGAGCCTTTGATGAGGAACTGTATCAAAAGCTTTCGGAAGTCAAGGTAAATAATATCTATTGGGTCCCCCTTGTCCACATGTTTGTTCACTCCCTCAAAAAACACTAACAGGTTAGTGAGACAAGATCTTCCCTTACAGAACCCATGCTGAGTCTGCCTCAATAGTTTTTGTTCATCAATGTGCCTACTAATTCTTTCCTTAATAACAGTTTCCACCAACTTACCCGGTATCGATGTCAGACTGACTGGCCTGTAATTTCCTGGATCTCCCCTGGAGCCCTTTTAAAGATAGGAGTGACATTAGCTACCTTCCAGTCCTCAGGAATGGAGGCAGATTTTAAAGAAAGATTACATATTTTTGTCAGGAGATCCACAAGTTCACATTTGAGTTCTTTCAGAACTCTCGGATGAATGCCATCCGGGCCTGGTGATTTATTAGTTTTTAAATTGTCCATCAGTTGGAGGACTTCCTCTCTTGTCACCGCAATCTGATTCAGGTCTTTCAAACCCCCTCCCGAAATCGGTGCTTCTGGAATGGGCAAGCACTTCTCCTCTTCCACAGTGAAGACAGAGGCAAAAAATGCATTCAGCTTCTCAGCCATTTCCCTATCATCCTTCACTACTCCTTTTACCCCTTGGTCATCCAAGGGCCCCACTGCCTCCCTGGCTGGCTTCCTACTTCTAATGTATTTGAAGAAAGTTTTATTGTTGGCCTTTATGTTTTTTGCGATATGCTCCTCATATTCCTTTTTTGCTTGCCTGATCACAGACTTGCATTTTATTTGCCATAGTCTGTGTTCCCTTTTATCAACCTCACTAAGACTAGCTTTCCACCGCTTAAAGGAATCCTTCTTACCTTTTACAGCTTCCATTACTTTATTTGTTAACCATGCAGGCTTTTTTCTATACCTATTTGTACCTTTCCTAACCTGCGGTATATATTTTGTCTGAGCTTCTAGGATTGTATTTCTAAATAGTCCCCAAGCTTCCCCAATGGTTTTGACCTTCTCCACTCTTCCTTTCAATTTCTTCCTCACATGTCCCCTCATACCAGAGAAGTTACCCCTTTTAAAGTTAAAAGTGGTTGTGTCAGTCTTTTTGGGCAACTGCCTATCTGTATAAATGTTAAACTCAATGACATTATGGTCACTGTTCCCAAGCGGTGCAATCACTTTTACATCTCTCACGAGGTCTTGGGTGTTACTTAGGACCAAATCCAGGATCGCCTCTCCCCTGGTAGGATTTGTGACCATCTGTTCCATAGCACAGTCATTGAGAACAGGACCACAGAGAACAGGGTTTAAAACACCCTTCTCAGCCATAAAGTTAGCTCGGTGACACTGAGCCAGTCCCTATTTCTCAGCCTAACCCACCACATGGCACCTGGTATTTTGGCCACTGTGTGACAGAGTGTTGGACTGGATGGGCCATTGGCCTGATCCAACATTGGCTTCTCTTATGTTCTTATGTTCTTATGGGGTTGTTGCGAGGGGTATTCCCATGTATGATACCCCAAGCTATGCACAACCAAAGCAGAAACCAAATAGCCCAACACCCTGACCTCTGGAAGCTCTTCTCAGCTCTCTCTTCTCCCTAGAGCCAATTTGGTGTAGTGGTTAAGAGCGACAGAACTCTAATCTGGAGAACCGGGTTTGATTCCCCACTCCTCTTGAAGCCAGCTGGGTGATCTTGGGTCAGTCACAGCTCTCTCAGAGCTCTCTCAGCCCCGCCTACTTCACAGAAGTGTCTGTTGTGGAAAGAGGAAGGGAAGGTGATTGTAAGCCGCTCTGAGGCTCCTTCAGGTAGTGAAGAATGGGGTATAAAAAACAACTCTTCTTCTTCTTCTTCTTCTTCTTCTTCTTCTTTACATCTAGCTTTTGAAATTGTCAGAGCCCTGGTCAAGTTAATCTCAAGAACACTCTCTTTGGCAGTGATATGTTTATTGAGTTTTAAACAAGATCCAGGTCGTAACAGTACTGTATCAGATCTGAAGATTTTGGCAGGTACAATCATAGATATAGGTACTTTATTTATTATATTTATATCCCACCCTCCCAGCCATGGCCAGGGTGGCTTACAACAGCATAAAACTACAATAAATAGCATAACAATCCTAAAACCATAACAATCACAATATTAAAAGGTGCTAACAATAGTGATCCAATATCCAATAATTCGAAAGTGACCCCTCCTAATGCCCACTCAGGCGTCACATCCACTCCACCTGGCCACCGCGTGTCTACCCCCTCTCGCCTGGGAAATATACATTCCCATTATCTACAGAAGCAAGCCGGTGTCAAAAGTTTCAAGGTCGTTCCTCTGGGAGAGGAAGGCTTCTTCGAAAGAGTTACAGCCTCTAAGATAGTGCAGTCACACACTCCACGCTCAGTCCCCCGCACCAAAGGAATTCCCTTCTCCCCAGCATCTATGACAGAAATTTATTATTTATTTTTATTTAAAACATTTTTATTGTCACAGATATGGCCAGGAACATAGAGGAGCAGTTGCTGGTCTTGGTGAAAAAGACTGTGACGTTTCTGCACACCAGAAACAGAACTGGCTTAGTCTCTCAGCTAAACCTGCAAAACAGGGAGTCTAGAAACCCATAACAGAATAGCCTTGGATAGGGATAAGAAACAAAGAAGTAACACCATAACATGGCCTTTTATAGATAGAAACTGTCTAGCCTCTAGCAGTGGATACTACGTGTTGTTGAGTCCCAAGTGTGGAAGTACCTGAAAGTGTCAAGAACATCCAACCTCCCAGAAGTGACAATAAAGTTAAAAAATGGGGTGTATTAGCTGAAAACCAAAAGATATTCATAGGTATGAGAAACTTGTATGATGAAAAGTAGAAAGAATGGACTGAACAGTGTTCATTTATTTTAAGAAGATATTAAAGTACAGGTAACTTTGTATGGTTTGAAGTTATAAGATAATTAGATATTTAGGAATATGCATCCTTGTCAATTGGGACAGCTAGCTATAGTTAATAGCTGATTTTAAAGACATATAACTATGGGAAGCTGCACTGATTGTGAGGTTCTTTTTTAGAAGTGGGTCCTTGCCTGTGACCTGCTTATCTTTCGGTAAAATATACTTATGGACTCATATAACTGCTGTCCTTTAATTATCTATGCAACTGCAAGAGAGCCAGTTCGGTGTAATAGTTAGCACTGACTCTAATCTTGGAGAACCGGGTTTGATTCCCCACTCCTCCACATGCAGCTGCTGGTGTGGCCTTGGGTCAGTCACAAGTTCTTTCAGAGATGTTCTCTCACGAGCAGTCCTCAAAAGAGCTCTCTCAGCCCCGTCTACCTTACAGGGTGTCTGTTGTGGGGAGGGGAAGGGAAGGGGATTGTAAGCCATTCCGAGACTCCTTCAGGTAGTGAAGGGTGGGGTATAAATCCAATCTCCTCCTCCTCCTCCTCTTCTTAAGAATGGTATAATGTACCACACTACTACCTTGCTTGGTGGTGGAAAGTGCCATCAAGTCACATCTGGGTTTTGAAGGCAAGAGACGTTCAGAGGTGGTTTGCCATTGCCTGCCTCTGTATAGCCAACCTGGACTTCCTTGGTGGCCTCCCATCCAAAGACTAACCAGGGCCAAAACAAAGTTGCACTTACCTGTAACTGTTATTCATTGAGTGGTCTTCTGTGCAGGTGGGACTGCACAGAAGCCACGACGATGAACCCTACTTACCTTTCAAGTTCTCATAAGATTGAGCCAGTGTGGACCACCCAGGTCAAGGAGAGAAATGAACAGAGGCGGTTTGCCATTGCCTGACATAGCAACCCTGAGACTTCCCCCGTGGTCTCCCATCCAAATACGAACCAGGGCCGACCCTGCTTAGCTTCTGTGATCTGATGAGATCGGGCTAGCCACCACCATCCAGGTCAGAGCTCCACTTTGCTCACGGTCGCAGAACATCCTGAGCAAACCCTTTGTTTTAATCTTTCTAAAAACTGGAATAGTGTTGTCTTTAGAGAAGACTCCTCTTTCCCCCCCCCCCACTCCACCCAGGCTTCCACTGGATTCATCTCCATTTTAAAAAGAAAAGAAAACGATAATGAAATTGCCGTTTTCCTAATGACATTTCCCCATTCCTCTGTACGGCTATAGCCTCCGCCTCAAGCGCAGGCAAACCCGTTTCCTCCGGGACTGACAACCTGTCTCAGTGTTGAGAAACAGTTCAAAGTCGCTCGCGAGACCAAACGTACCATTTTCCTTGTCAAAATGAAAAGCTGTAAATTTTTAAGCCTAATGCTTAATGTATCCAGATATTGAACACAAGGGCTTTTATCTTCCATTTAATGGCCTGCCGAAAATCATCAAGGAAGATTGCTTGCAAGTTTAAGGTCCTCTAAGGTCTTCTGAAGATGCCAGGGAGGCATTCCCAGTTTAAACTGAAGATAAGGGGCTTTTTTCCTTCATTTTGTCCTTTAATTAGAAAACCGCTTCTTGCACCCCACCAGCTAAAAGGGAGGAGGAAAAGGATCTGGCGTTTTTTTTGTGGTTTTTTTTTTAAATAAGGCTTAATTCCTGTACTCTCTTTTGCTATATCAGATATAGGCAACTGATTTCTTGACTTTTTTTTCCTTTTGACATCAAGTCACGGCTGACTTATGGAGACCCCATGGGGTTTTTCAAGGCAAGAGACGTTCAGAGATGGTTCGCCACTGCCTGCCTCCATGTCATGACCCTGGTATTCCTTGGTGTTCTCCCATCCAAATAGAGACCAGGGCCGACTCAGCTTCCGAGATCTGATGAGATTGGGCTGGCTTGGGCTATTCGAGGCAGGGCGACATGGTTTTTAGAGAGCGATAATGTTTTCTGAATGTGCACTTATGTGACAGGATCCAGAACATAGTGCATCCTGACAAATCACAGAAAAATAAAAACAGTTAGATTTTAGCCCAGTAGCACCTTAGAGAACAACAGTCTCAAATCTAACTGTCCCACTGCGGACCAGTATGGTTACCCTCTGAAAGAAAAATAAAAGCTTTCCACAATTGGGGTATGGTATTATCTGTATATCTGAAAACCACTTTATGACAGAAATTCTTTTATTTATTTAAAACACTTGGACAAAGAAGGAGGAGGAGGAGGAGGAGGAGGAGATTGGATTTATACCCTGCCCTTCACTATCCAAAGGTGTCTCAGAGTGGCTTACAAACTCCTTTCCCTTCCCTTCCCCACAACAGACACCCGGTGAGGTAGGTGGGGCTGAGAGAGCTCTGACAGAAACGGCTTTTTCAAGAACAGCTCCGACAGAACTACAGCTTGCCCAAGGTCATCCAGCAGGTGCAAGTGGAGGAGTGGGGAATCAAACCCGGTTCTCCCAGATTAGAGTCTGCACACTTAACCACTACCCCAAACTCGCTCTCTAAGCCACTTTTCCACCAAGCTTAAGGTCCCCAAGGTGGCAAACAATCAAAGCAAGCTTTTAAAAACCCAGACACACATATACAGGGCCTCTGAGAGGGGGAGACCAGCAGGGCCATTTGACCCGGGCCTCACATTCTCGGGGGCCCTCAGATTTACATTTTTGACCTTAAATCACATGTTTAATAAAAATGGGAACATTTATTACGAAGTCTTACAATATTATTTTTCTTATTGTATTAAATGTAAACATTTAAGATGTAATACTACTAATTTTGTATCATTGTTCTTGCGTTTCTTCATTTTTTAATTTACAGGGGGGCCCCTCAAAAACGGAAGTGGTCCAGGCTTCTCTTGACCTCTGTGAGGGCGCACACACATAAATGATTAAAAACAATAACTGAACAAAAAAAATGAAGAATTAAACTATTTAAAAGCAGCATGTGGAAGTATATTTGCTCATTTTTTATTATTGGCCCTTAATCTGCTTTGGGGGTCCAATGTTTGGATGGAAAGGTGAGGCTAAAACAATTTAATAAATAAAAATCCATAAAGAATTCGGGGGGGGGGGGCACATTCTTTTGTGTGTGTAAACTGCCGTCAAGTTGCAGCCGACTTCTGGCCACCCCAGCAAGGGGCTTTCAGGGCGAGTGATAAGCAGAGGTGGTTTGCCATAGCCTTCCTCTGCAGAGCCTTCTTTGGTGGTCTTCCATCCACATACTGACCCTGCATAGCTTCCAAGATCTGACAAAAATAGGCTATACCACGTCACCTTCCCTCCCGCGCATTCATTTATAGCCCTGGAAATGCCAGGTTCAAGTCCAGTAGCGCTTTAGAGACCAACAAAATTTTCAGGGTATCAGTTTTCAAGTCAAAGCTCCCTTTGTCAGATATAAATAGTAAGGTTACCAGACACCCCCCCCATGGAGACAGAAGTCTCCCGCCGCCAGGCCTGGCCCCCTGCAGCTAACCAGCTGGCCAATGGGGGGCACTTACCAGTGGAAAGAGGAAAGCGGAGGCCACATTGCTGGCATTGCACTGGTAGCAACGTCCAAGTGATGGTTTGGTATTTGGGCAAAAACTCTATGGTAGAAGCCATTTTACCATAGAGTTTTTGCCCAAATGTGAGCGCATAGCCGCCGCGTCTCAGCGTGATGACGTCGATTCCTGTGCAAAGCCAGCAACATAGACTGGGCCTTCCTGTTTGTCCTGTTAAATCACCCTACCCCTCTGCATCCACCACCGGTTGCCATGAGGGACGACCCTAATAGATAGTCATCTTTAGAAATGGTCACATGTCCCCTGCCTGACATGGATTTAGCACACAGTCTTAAGTATTTGTTGGCTGTGCCTGCACAATTTAAGAGGTTTGAAAATGGTCAGATGTCCTCTTGTCCCTGGGAGTCACACAGTGAGGCATGTATGTCTAAAGTTTACCAGTGTCTGCGTGGGTGTGTTAGGTGTCATCAAGTTGCTTCTGATGTATGGCATCTGAATTAACAGTTTCCAAAATGTCCAATCGTTGACAGCCTTGCTCGGGTCTTGCCAACTGAGGGGCGTGGCTTCTTCGATTGAGTCGATCCATCTCACGTTGGGCCTCCCTCTTTTCCTGCTGCCTTCAACTGTTCCTAGCATTATTGTCTTTTCCAAAAGTTCCCTTGTAGCCTGGGATTTTTTTAAAAAAGGACTATTAAAACAATTAGCACATGTGGATTATCGACCGTGTTTGGATATGTTAGTAAACGCAGTTGTCACCTGGCAACACATAAAGTTGACATTTGCAACGTGATGTAGAAACTTCCTCTTTCTTTATGTTGTCGAAGGCTCTCCTTGACACAGAGACTACTCCATCTTTCTGTGTTATACCTCTGAGGATGCCAGTCACAGCTGCTGGTGAAATGTCAGGTCCTACAATGCCAAGACCACGGCCACACAATCCGGAAGATCAAAAGCAACTAAGTCCTCTTTTTTTGTTTGCGTCTCTGTTGTCGATGGTGATTTTTTTTCCCCTCCACCTGTTGTTAAGTTTCTCTTTATGAAGCAGGCCTGGGGAAGAAAATCCCATTTTTGGTAATTCCTGTTGACACAAAGCCAGTTGAAATTTAGCTATGGTTTTCTGCAACCGGTCCCAGCCATAGGGCGAGAGAGTAAATAACAAGACTTCTTAGAAGAAGAAAGTGGTGTGTTTCAGGAGCTTTTTATAGGACCAAGCATGTGTTCGTTGTGGTTTAAAATATTCACAATTTGTTGTATTTGTGTTCGGGGTTCGGTTTTCCCCTGAAATTCCTGTGCATTTGCGTTTGTCATTGGGTTTTTGCATTTCAGTTTTTGTGTTGCTAGCTGCAATTATTGTTTTAAAAAATTCTACCCTAGTAAGAATTTATTTTATTTTTTAATCATTTTTATTTAAAATATTTTATGCCGCCTTTCTGCCTGATCAGCAGAACCCCAAGGTGGTACACATAAAAATATTTAAACGTTGAAACAACATTTAAAATTGTAAAATAATTGAATAAAAATGTATAAACAAACAAAATAAGAACTAGGGAGGAAGGCTGTAATGATTTCATGTGTTGTGTTTCTTTAAAATGGTTGGCAAGTGTCAGAAGAACAAGGGGTTGAAATAGTGACTGAGTGGGTGAGGTGATTGGTTGGTGACTGAGAGTATGTGGGCGGAGCTAGGAGGTGTGTGTGTGTGTGGAGCCAGAGAGAAGGCAGAGGGTTCAGTCTGAAGTCAGAAGTCAGCAGTCAGTAGCTGTCATTGTGGTCAATCTGCACAGAGTCTGAGAAGCAGTCTTCTAACTAGGATCATATAGAAGTGCTGTGAAAGGCATTAAGATTCTAAAGGAGGAAGAAAATATACTTAAGGGGGCATATTAGGCAAAATCTAATATAGTAAGAGTGAGAGGGGAAAAGGCTGACAGAGACTTGAGTAAAAGGGAAAGATTCTACTAAGCACTTAACAAAACACCTTGTAACCAATACACTTCTTTTACCAATAAAGTTTTATCTTGTTTATTGTTAACCCAGAGTCTCATCCTCGGAACCACATAGTCCAAGGAAGGAGCCTTAGAGCTTGGGCACAATACTGTGGGGAAGGTTAATTAAAGACCGGAATTAAATTACTGATGGCTGCGATAGATACTCCGAGAGAAAGAAACAACAAGAAATTTAAAACTACATCGCGCCTAACTACACAAAATAAGAGAGAGGAACCATCAGAAAGGCTAATCACAGTTATCAGCAGTATGCCAAACGAAACAAAAAAAAGTCTTCACTTGCATATGGAAGATACTGATAGAGGGAAACAGATGAATCTCCGTGGGGAGGAAGTCCCAAAGTTCGGTGCCATGACCAAGAAAGCTCTTTCTTGGGTCGCCATCCATCTTGCCTCAGATGGCAGGGGCAACTGAACCAGGGCTTCCGTAGATGACCCGAGTGAACAGGTAAGTTCATATGGGAGAAGGTGGAAAAAAAGAACATAAGAAGAGCCCTGCTGGATCAGACCAATAGTCCATCTAGTCCATCATCCTGTCTCACACGGTGGCCAACCAGTCCTTGAGATATTTTGGTCTGAGGCCATACAGGGCTTTAAAATTCAATACCAGTACCTTGAATTGAGTCCAGAAGTGAATTGGAGGACCGTGTAGATGGAACAAGACTAGAGTGATATGTTCTCTGGAATCCTATGGTCCCTACTGATCCCCAACTTATGTTTTGGCATACTATACTGTACAATAAATGAGCTGCCGGAGAGACAAGGGGCCATGGCTCAGCATTCGCTTTATACTTCCAAGGCCCCAGGCTCAATCCCTGTCACCTCCAGTTAAAATAATCTCAGGTTAGCAAGTTGATCAGCCTCTGCTTCTTCCGCCCCTGGAGAGCTGCCTCCAGTCAGCAGAGACAATACCGAGCTAGATAGCCTGAGGGACAGGCACATACAAGGAGGCTTCAAGCGACCTGATCTTTTAGGATCAGATTGAGCCCTAAAGCCAGTAGGTTAATCAGATGAAACAGATAAGGGCAAATTGTAATTAGTGGGTCAGCAGAAATGGGGCGCTCAAATGGGGAGGGGGCTTGGAGGCTATTTTGGTCAAGGTGTGTTGTAATAGAGAATTTAAAATATTATATATATATACACACACACACACACACACAAACAATCTATCCAAAAGTGATGCACTGTTAAGTGTCATTCATTTCAAAGTTAAGCAAGTGTTCAACAAAGCTCAATAAATCCTAAACAGAGCTACACTCTTGTATACCCGTTAACTTCAATGGATTCGGAAGAATATAACTCTGCTTAGGATTTCACTGTGAACCTCTCTGTCAAAACCAATCAAACCTAAAAGGCTTCCTCAGGTTGGATTAGTCCCATTGAGAAATAAATTGTAAGCTCTCTTACGGTTCCAGATTTCAAAAAATGGCACAAGTTTTGGTTTATGAATGCTGAATTGGTCAAACGATACAGGATAAAAGAATTATCAGGTTATCTATTGACAGCCCTCCTTTATTTTTATTTATTTTATTTGCGGCATATTTGTTTCTGGGCTTTGTACCCCAGTTCCCTGCAGAAGCAAGACCCAATTAAAAGCGCCCTACGGGGAGCCAGTAAGGACAATTCATCAAAGCAAAGTTAAAAACACGAGACTAGGGCAGACGTGCTGAGCAGGTCTCAGCGCTCGGTTGTAAAACAGAGAGAAGCAGAACAACACAAAATTCGTTGACCCAGGGAGATTTAACTCTCGAAATCTTATTCCCTGAAAATTTAGTCGGGTCTCTAAGGTGTTCCTGGACTTGAAACTAGCTGTTCTACAGCAGGCCGGCATGGCTACTCTCTGAAACACAAAATTTATATTCCTTACGAAGGTGACACAGGGCAATGGCTAAACTTTGGCCAAAACATCATCAGACACATCTGCAGCGTGAAAAGCGGGTTCCGTTTTCACTGGGCATCACGAGAACAGTGACTTCCTGCGTCGCTTCCTTGAACAAAACCTCCAACGTGGGAAGCAGCTGAATGCCGGCTTCACAATAGCTGTCTGTTTAGCGTCGGGCACCGAATACGTTTCCATGGGCCACCAAATCTCATCTATCAAGAAGGGGAACAATGGAAGGAAAGTGTGCGTTGCTCTCGCCACGCAAATCCCACAACAGTTTCAATCACCCGTCAGTCAAAAGGAGGGGGGTGGGGAAACACCTTAACAAAGCCTACCTCTCACCAAAGAATGCAAAGTTACTTCTGACTCTTTCTTGCATCTATTCCTTTCGGTTGAGTTGAGCATTTTGTCTTTTCGGTTTTTTATTTAAAAAAAACACACACTCGCACAAAATTTATATTAAATGCAGTCGATAATCGTTTGAATTGGTACTGTGCATGCTGTCATCAGTGGTTTATGGATAACTATCAATCTGCGTGGCTCGGCCCCTCTTAAGAAGTTTGACATACTACTTGGAGCACAGGATGCCTCTCTATTTAACAGCTCTTGGCAGGAAAATTTGTTGCGTGACACAACTTTACAAAGAACATTAAAATCAATGACAATTTATACACCAGAGGCTGGGAATTATGCTTTGGATTCTCATAATTCATCAGAATAAAGCTGTCAGAGGCCTTTTATTATAAATTAATAACATGTTGTCGAAAAGTGCAGCGCAGGCAGAGGGTTTAGTAAGTGAGGCAGTGACATCTAGTGGAGATTTGAGGCTACGCCTGCTTGCTCCCAGAAGATGGTGCATGTTGGAAAATTTCTGAAGACAAACGTGGATTGATCTTTCAACTTCCCTCTGCGTTCTTGAACACTTTAGAATCTCGAATCTTGTTCAGGATTGCACCTCTGGTACCCATAAGCAATGCTCCCTGTAAGCTGTGGAGTCCTGTGAGCAGAAATTCTACTTGGTGAGCTACTGGCATTAAAGTTGTGAGCCAGCGATTTGGCTACTGCATAAATTAGTTTGATCTGGAGCCATCCTTCCTGAGCTCAGACAAAAATGTGTGAACTGGAGGCTAAAATCCTGTGAACTAGCTCACACTAACTCAGCTTAGAGGGAACACTGAGGCGATCAGTAAGGTATGCCACACTTTTGCATAACAAAATCGAAAGTCCAATGGCACCTTAAAGACTAACAAGCGTGGGAGCCAATGCAGTGTAGTGAAGAGAAGGAGGAGGAAAAGAGATTGGATTTCTACCCTGCCCTTCACTACCCAGAGGAGTCTCAGAGCGGCTTACAAACTCCTTTCCCTTCCCCTCCCCACAACAGACACCCAGTGAGGTGGGTGGGGCTGAGAGAGCTCTTTCCATGAGAGAACAGCTCTGAGAGAACTTGTAACTGACCCAAGGTCGCCCAGCTGGCTTCATGTGGAGGAGTGGGGAATCAAACCCAGTTCTCCCAGGTTAATCCGCACTCCTAACCACTACACCAAACTGGTGGTTAAGAGTGGTAGACTATAACATAGAGAACCGGGTTTCCTCACTCCTCCTTGTGAAGCCTTCTGGCTGACCTTGGGCCAGTCATCGTTCTCTCACAACTCTCTCAGCCCCACCTACCTCACAATGCCCCTCTTGTAGGGAGAAGAAGGGAAGGTGATTGTAAGCTGCTTTGAGACTCCTTGAGGTAGAGAAAAGCAGGGTATATAAACCTACTCTTCTTCTTTTAACAATATATCACAATCTATATATCTAATTCCCAAGTTGCCCCCTGCATCTGGATATCTAAATCCACACATTGGGGGCACCTGGGGGGCAGGGAGATTTTCCTGCGCACATGGGGCAGTCTGCAGGTGTGCAGAAAAATCTGAAAACTTGGAAAAAATACAGGGGGGATATTTAAATCCCCCCAAAAGTAAGAGCGTTCCCTGCGCATGTGCAGAGAATGCTCTGGGAGCTCTGCGGTGGGCCAGCTGTTGGAAGTTGTTCTGGCCTCACCGCAGGAGGGGGGGAGAGGAGATCGGCAGTGACAGCAGCGGTGGAGGAGATCGCTGGAGCTGGGGGGAGGAGATCGGCGGGCCCGACGGAGGAGATCACCAGAGCTGGAGGGGAGGAGGAGATAGGTGGCGGCGGAGGAGGAGACCACTGGAGCCGGGAGGGAGGAGGAGATTGGCAGGCCCAGTGGCTGGCAGCTGCTCGAGCCTCACCACTGGAGCCAGGGGGTGGTGGTGGAGGGGGGTGGAGGAGACCGGGGACAGGGGGGCATCAGTGGGCTCGGTGGCTGGCAGCCACTCAGGCCGCACTGCTGGGGGACGGGGGGGAAGGCTTACCTGCTGCTGCTTCCTCCTCCTCCTGCTGTGTGGCTTTGCTGCCACCGCCAGGGAGCAGGTGGGGGCGGGAGAATGCTTGGCCCACCAGTGGCTGTAACCTGCTCAGCCCTTGCCATCGCCTGGGGAGGGGGGAGAAAGTTTGGTGGGCCAAGCTCAGGCCTCGCTGCTGGCACTGCTGGAAGGGGAGAAGGACGGGGGAGAAAGCTTGGCGGGCTGGCCAGGCCTCGCCACCACCGCCGGGGGGAAGGAAGGGAGGAAGTTTGGTGGGCAGGCCAGGCCTTGCCACCGCCACTAGGGAAGCGGGGAGGGAGAAAGCTTGGTGGGCCAAGTTCAGGCCTCGCCACCAGTGCTGGGGGGGAAGGAGAGAGAAGGCTTGGAGAGGCGCGGGCCTCGCCGTGGGTGCCGGGGACTGGGGGGGCAGGAGAGAAGGCTCACCTGCGGCTGCTTCCTTCTCCTCCCATGGAGCGTCTCCCCCCTACACAAGTTTCGCGGGTCCCCCTTCTTGTAAATAACTATTGTTAATCTCTGGACTTTTCTGTCTTATTTTGCAATAACAGTCTATAGCCCCTTTGCAATCACACTTTTCAGGCCCTTTTTATATTATAACTATGCCAAATGGTCTCCCAGATACAATTTTTGGGTAGAAATTAGTGATTTTGATGGAATTGACATCCTTCCACCAATACACATGCACATACACACACTCAGGCTGTATGAATATTTATTGAAATCTTATTCGTTCCTGCTTTAGGGCCTTTTTTTTTTTTTTTAACTGCCCTGGTTCCTTAATCTCCTCTCCTGGATTTGGTTACTTGAGCGAGCCTGTCTAAGTGGGGATCATGCAGGGAACTGAATGACATCACAGTACATAGCCAATCAGATGTAGAAATATCACGACCTCACTGCAGGCAAGTGAGCACAAGGGAAGGCAATGAAAACTAGCATTTTTGTAAGGACAAGGAAAGTGGACAGAAAGGGAAGATCTTTTTCTGGCTTTTCTGAAAATGTTCACGACAGAGAGAGAGAGAGAGAGAGAGAGAGATTGAGGAGGAGGAGGAGGACCTGTTGTAGTATCAGTAGTATTAAGCGCAATGCTAAATATCTGTTCTGCCATCCAAAGGATCGAGCAAATATCTACGGACATCTTTTTCTTGACTTCAAAATGACTAGTTAAATAGTTTGTGCAGGCGGAATGAAGTGTGAAGAGAAGCCTAATCACACAGAGAAAAAAGTACTGCTCAGATATGTTGAGTTCCAGCCAGTCTTTGGCATGTGTTCTTTAAGAAGTCGATATTCCACAATTTCTGGGAGGGGGAAAAAACTGGGGCACTCCAAATTGGCCTTTTGATGTCCATTTAAATGAGGCATTGGATATTAAAAGTGCTTTGGGATGCTGTGATGGTTTCTGATGAGGAGCGTTTTAGTCGTATTTCTATCATATCCTGCAGAGCCAATACTCTTAGTTTTAAATGGTAATAAAGTCGAGAAAGTCCTTTCATAGCATTTTTTTGCTTTCCGAACTTTCGTTTGGTGTCTTTTTCATGGGCTGTGCAGGAAATGAAGATGTATAAAAGTTGGGAAGGAAATGTATCAAGGTTTCCCTCCCCCTCCCTGTATCAGCGTTGTTGGCTCACAGGGACCCCGAAGATGAAAAATAGACTATGGGAGGAGGAGGAGGAGGAGGAGGAGGAGGAGGAGGAGGAGGAGATCGGATTTATACCCCACCCTTCACTACCTGAAAGAATCTCAGAGCAGTTTACAGTCCCTTTCCCTTCCCCTCCCCACAACAGACACCCTATGAGGTAGGTGGGGCTGAGAGAGCTCTTTTGAGAACTACCCTTGAGAAAACAGCTCTGAAAGAACTTATGACTTACCCAAGGTGACACCAGCAGCTGCATGTGGAGAAGTGGGGAATCAAACCCGGTTCTCCCGGATTAGAGTCCACGTTCCTAATCCCGACACCAAACTGGCGTAGAAATAAAGGAATGTGCTTCATAATGTCAAGTGGTAACTGTTGGTGCAAGAGGTGAGCTGATCTAATGGCCAATTCAGAAATCATTCTCTTCTCGGGCACACCCATTTAAGTAGGACCACAAGTTTTCATTGGTGGATCGGTCAACCTATTCCGCATCTTTCGATCTGTTAAAATGGTGGCCTTGGTTAATCAAGATATGTTTGGTGTAGTGGTTAAGTGTGCAGATTCTAATCTGGGAGAATTGGGATTGATTCCCCACTCCTCCACTTGCACCTGCTGATGTGACCTTGGGTCAGTCACAAGCTCTGGCACAGCTATTCTTGAAAAAGAGCAGTTCCTGTCAGAGCTCTCTCAGCCTCACCTACCTCACAGGGTGTCTGTTGTGGGGAGGGGAAGAGAAGGGAGTTTGTAAGCCGCTCTGAGACTCCAAGTGAAGGGCGGGGTATGAATCCAATCTCCTCCTCCTCCTCTCCTCCTCTTCTTCTTCTTCTTTTTCTTCTTCTTCTTCTTCTTCTTCCCCCTGATATAGCTCCAAATGCAATCCAAGCATGGCATTACTCATGAACACTCCTGGGCTGGCTCTTTCTTTGTAGTCTCCAGCCAGCTTCAAGACCAGCTCCCTGTTTGATTCCCTGGCTCATATCTTTTTGTAAAATGCAAAGCAGATTTGCTCCTGAACCTCCTAGCCTCTCATTAAGACCAGTTCTTGTTTGCTGTCATGTGACCAGAAAGATTCTGATTGTTAAATAGTGGCTTTAACACGGCAGAGGTGAAGGGAGCATGATTTCAGCAAGCAGCAGTGTATTGCATCTCAACAGGAATGCTTTACATGGGGCAACTGCCCTAACTATATACACCTAAGCCACTCCCAGCCCCCCATGCGATTGGTGAGTTCAAATGGATTCCAGGCTCATGACTGGCTGGCTGCCCTCAGGGACCAATCCGCATTCCAGGGTCCTGCCTACCTTTGTTCTGGGGCTTCAAGCTCCAACTAGGTGGCCTGCCCAGACAAGCCCAGGCATGCCTCCTTATGCTGGCTACTAGCACCCGCAGCAGTTAAACCTGAGTGGAAGATTGCACATGTCCAAACATAACACTGATCCTACTCATTGTGAGCTGCTAGGGTTGCCCGTCTCCAGGTGGGGGCTGGAGATCTCCCGGTATTACAACTGATCTCCAGAGTATAGAGATCATTTCCTGTGGGGAAAAATGGCTAGTATAGTATGCAGACTCTATGGCATTATACCCAACTAGGGATGTGCATTCAGTTCGGACAAACTGAAAAAAAAAACATATAATGCCTATTCGGCATTATTCAGGCCTGCCTAAAGCCCAATCAGATTCCCTAATCTGATTCGGCTGGCCGAACAGGGATTCCCCGAATGGATGCCATATATTCGGCATCCATTCGGGGAATCCCTTTGCTGGGGAAGGCATGGCTCCCCAATCCTTCCAGGGAAGGCTGGGGGGCATTCTCCAGGCCTTCCCCGGCTTGCCCACTTCAGCGGGCAGTCCAGGGAAGGTAGGGGTGGCTAGTTTGGGGGGCATCGGGCTCCCTTCCCTGAAAGGAACTGCCTTCCCTTCAATGAAGGGAGCATGCCATCTCTGCGGCGCAACTTGGGGGGTTAAACTTTAAACCTCGGGTTGCACCGCAAAGGCAGCACACTCCCTTCATTAAAGAGAAGACAATTTGTGATGATTATACCTTATGGGGGCAGTCCCCATGGAGTATAATTGAGCCGAATTATTCAGCTAGTCTGATAATTCCCGAACCCCAGTATCATAGATACTAAACCCAAAAAAGTCCAAATCTTTTTTTCTGCACACCCAACAGAGGTTACTTCCTAAACCCCACCCTCCTCAAGCTCCACCCCCTCCCAAATCACCAGGAGTTTCCCAACCCAGAGCTGGCAACCCTAAGCTCCACCCTCAAATCTCCAGGAAATTCCAAACCCGGAGCTGGCAACCCTAGAATGCAGGCTGCCTTTCCAGGGTCCTTTGGCCCTTCTGCATGGTAGGGAGTCTCTGGGGGGGCTGTTCCACACAACAGCCGAAGCACCAATCTCTTTGAAGCCACACCACACGCCAGGAGGGCCTTGAGATTATTATTTTGAGTATGCATGGTGCCTTTAGTAGTAGGGTTGCCAACTTCCAGGTGGTGGCTGGAGAGCTCCTGTGATTGCAACCGATGCTCCCTTTAAGATGTGGAGTCTTGGGAGCAAAAATTCTACTTGGTGAGCTCCTGGCATTAAAGTTGTGAGCGAGCGATTTGGCTCCTGCATAAATTAGTTTGCTCTGGAGCCATTCCTTCCTGAGCTAAGACAAAAATCTGTGAGCCGGAGGCTAAAAAAACTGTGAGCTAGCTCATGCTAACTCAGCTTAGAGGGAACACATTACAACTGGTCTCCAGGCAACAAAGATCAGTTCCCCTGGAGAAAATGGCTGCTTTGGAAGATGGACTCTATGGCATTGTACCCCATGGAGACAATGCCAATACTCTATGGCATTGTACTCCCTTCACTACCCAAAGGAGTCTCAGAGCTGCTTAGAATCTCCTTTCCCTTCACCTCCCCACAACAGACTCTGTGTGAGGGAGGTGGGGCTGAGAGAGCTCTTTCCAGAACTGCTCTTGTGAGAACAGCTCTGAAAGAAGTTGTGACTGAACCAAGGTCACACCAGCAGCTGCACGTGGAGGAGAAGTGGAGAATCAAAACCGTTTCTCCCAGATTAGAGTCCACACTCTTAACCATGACACCAAACAGGCTCTCTCCCTCCCCAAACCCCACCTTCTCCCGGAACTCCCCAACCCGGAGCCGGCAACCCCGTAAAAGTGGAAGGAGCCTTTCATTTGCAAGGTAACACAGGTATATTTCGATGCTGCACTGCAATCGTCTCGCCAACAGGCACAGTGGGAGGTCCTCGGTAATGCACGACAGATCCTTGATCCTAATAGCCCGGCACTGAAACTGTAAGTACAGTCAGATACTGAAAAGATTAAAAACGGGCCCGGTTGGCTCTAATCTGCGAGAGCGAGCAAAGCCATTCACAAAAGCCTCCGACGAGGTCGTCAGTCTCCGAATGTTTTTCTGAGTCGGGCACGTCAAAGCATATCATCGAAGAGGAGTTTAGCAGATTAAGTGGAAAGCACTCCCCCCACCCCTCTAATTTAGCTATTGTAAGTTATTACTCCGGGATGGCATGTTTTACAGAAATAGCGCGTTCCACAGGGCGAAGCATTAGTTTCGTTGCTAAATGGCAGCTTTGGGAAAATATCCGGGTGCCTCATGAGCGTCGCAAGGGCCAAATCCACAGACGAGGCAAGTTCAATTCTTTGTGTCGCTGTGTTAAATGCCCTCAAGTTGCTTCCGATTTAAGGTGCCCCCATGAATTAATAATTGGGATAGTTTGTTAATATAGCAGGATTTTGCCGAGTTGTAAGAGCATGATACTGAGTGTAGTCAATAAATCTTCCAAAAAGTATATTGCAAAAAAAAGAAGTAAATGTACATTTATTCAAGTAGATATAGTTCACATTGCAGTCAAAAGAAGAGACAGAAACCTAATCTAAAGAGCACTTTCCCTATCACAAACGGCCAACTTGTCCTGCATCTTATGTGTGGGAGTATGAGGGCATTGTCTCTACGGGAGAGACCTGCAGAGACTTGTGTCTCCATGGAAGGCCAGGTGAAGAGAGAGTGAGAAGACACACAGAGAGAGGAGGGGTCAGAGGGTGGCTCCCAGGTTAAGACAAAGAGAGGCATCCCATTCAGGGAGATAACACCTATCTACACTTAGGCTGCGGTCAGACGTGCCTTTAGATCTGACTCAGCTGCAAATGCCTGATGGATCTAAAGGGCACAATCAGACAGCAACATCTGGGATAGGTCCTGCAATCGTCGGGCACGCCATGCTGTTCCACCACATAAGCGGACTTAAAAGATACTGGGGGAGGTCCGGTTAAAACTGTTTCCAACGGGCCACGGATGGACTTTCTGCTGTCTGATTGCACAAGCACACTCAAGCTGTCGGGGTGGGCTGCCCTGTCCATCCTGACTCCGTGCCATCTTTTGCTCGCTTAGTGACATGCGCATAACTGCATCAGCGATCCATAGTCGTGGTCCACTGTGGAGGGTTTGATTCTTCATTTATGTGCATGCTGCAAAAAAAGGAAAAAAAACACTCGTCCAAATGTGCCGTCTGATTGGGCAGTGAAGGGCTGAGCCCGCAGCACCAAGGGATGTGTGCTCGCATGACCCCGTTTAAGTTTCCGCCGGAGGAAATAGAATCGCTTCTCCTCCACGCCAAATGGCACGTCTGACCACAGCCTTAGAGTAATATAGCACCCCCTCAATGTCCAGATATGCTGAGCGGCTCACTCCGACATTAATGACGTCCCAATAGTTAGCAGCCTTGCTCAGGCCTTGCAAACAGAGGGCCCTTGTGGCTTCCTCGATCGAGTCCATCCATTTCCGGTTGGGTCTTCCTCTTTCCCTGCTGCCTTCAACTTTTCCTAGCATTTTTGTCTTTTCCAGCAACTCTTGTCTTCTCATAATGTAATCGAAGTTCAGTAACACCTAAAGCAGTGCTGCACCAGCCTGATGAAGCACACTCCTTCTCCCCAAGAAACTAGGCTAAAAAGGGGGGGGTGCCAAGAGACAAGGGCAAAGATAATTTGGTGCGAGCAGGAAAAACAATACTTGGTGTTTACGTAGTATGTCCAGTGCTGTACGTGCTTATTTATTTCATGGCGGTAGGAAGTGCCGTCAAGTCGCAGCCAAGATATGGCGACCCCTCGGGGTTTTCAAGGCAAGAGATGATTAGAGATAGTTTACTGTTACCTGTCTCAGTGTAGCAGCCCTGGACTTCCTTGGAGGTCTCCCATCCAAGTACTAACTAGAGCCACCCCTGCTTAGGTTCCGAGATCTAATGAGATCACAGAATCATAGAGTGTTAGAGTTGGAAGGGACCTCGCAGGTCATCTAGTCCAACCCCCTGCACTCTGCGGGAAAATAGCCGAAAGATAGCCCTACAACATACCCGAAAGATGGTCGTCCAGCCTCCGCTTGAAAACATCCAGCGAAGAAGCACCCACCACCTCCCGAGGCAGACTGTTCCACTGCTCAACCACTCTTACAGTCAGGAAGTTTCTCCTGATATTTAGCCGGTAACGACTCCCTTGTCATTTCCACCCATTAGATCTAGTCTTGCAATCCGGAGCAAGTGAGAATAGATCTGCGCCATTTTCTACATGACAGTAGATACTTGAAGACTGCTAGCCTGGACCATCTGGGTGCTTATTTGTTTAGTGCACTTTTATTTATTTATTTATTTATTTATTTATTTATTTATTTATTTATTTATTTTTAGTTATTTATTACATTTATACTCCACCCTCCCGTCAATGGCTGGCTCAGGGTGGCTTACGGCAGCATAAAAACATAAGTAAATAATATAATAATCCTAAAACCATAACAATCACAGTATGAAAATGTGCTAACAGTAATAATCCAATCACCGATAAACAGATAACAATTTAACATGGCATCTACGATGGCACTCAAACTTCCGTGCCATCCTAGTGGTCGATCCCGATCCAATGTTATATGGGTGGCTCAGGCTACTTCAAGAATTTCAGGGGACATGGCATTCTCCCCCGGGGAGGCTCCTAAATTGAATGCCTAGCGGAACAGCTCCGTCTTGCATGCCCTGTGGAACTGCATAAAGTCCCACAGGGCCCTGATCTCCTCCGGGAGCTCGTTCCACCAGAGAGGAGCCGCCACCGAGAAAGCCCTGGCCCTGGTTGTAGCTAGCCTGGCATCCTTTGGTCTGGGAAGGGTGAGTTGATGTTGTGACCCTGATCGCAGTGCTCTCTGGGGGACATGTGGGGAAAGGCGGTCTCTCAGGTATGTAGTTCGCTGACCATAAAGGGCTTTAAAGGTAAGAACCAGCACCTTAAAGTGAATTCGGTATGCTATCGGAAGCCAGTGCAATGCCTTCAGCACAGCCTGAATGTGCTCCCGTATTGGGAGGCCCATCAACAGCCTGGCTGCACCAGCTGTAGCTTTCAGATTTGTGATAAGGGCAGCCCCATGTCGAGAGCATTACGGTAGTCCAACCTCAAGGTGACCATCACATGGATCACTGTTGCCAGGCCGTTACATTCAAGGAAGGGAACCAGCTGCCAAATCAGCCTAAGATGGTAAATGACCAACTGGCAGTGGCCGCTACCTGGGCCTCCATTGTCAAGGAGGCATCTAGGAGCACTCCCAAACTCCTAACCTCCAGCGCTGGCACCAATGGAGCCCCATCGAAGGTCAGGAGTGGGATCCCTACCCTTGGTCCACTCCGACTCAGGCACAGGACGTCTTCGATGGGCTCAGTTTCAGTCGGCTCACCCTGAGCCAACCAGCCACAGCTTGTAACGCCCAGTCAAGATCTTCCGGTTTGGAGTCGGACCGGCTGCCCAACAACAGATAGAGTTGGGTGTCATCAGCGTACTGGTGACTTCCCAGCCCATGTCTCTGGGCAATCTGGGCAAGCGGGCACATGTAGATGTTAAATAACTTTGGGGATAGCACCGCCCCCTGAGGCACTCCACAGTCAAGTGGGTGCCTTCGGGAAAGCTGTTCCCCCAGTGCTACCCTTTATCCCCAGCCTTGGAGGAAGGAGACGAACCATTGCAAGGCAGGGCCCTGAATTCCAGTGTCGGCAAGGTGGTGGGCCAGTAGCCGATGGTCAACCGTGTCGAACGCGGCCAACAGGTCCAACAACAACAGCACCACTACTCCGCCTTGATCCAGATGCCTCCAGAGATCATCTGTGAGGGCAACTTTTTCACGCATGATGGCAATGTCACTATGTTACACAATACTGGAAACAAATTATACAAAATATTAAAACCTTAACAAACTATGACTTACCTTTTGACCTGAAATTGATTCTTCTTCACTTATGGCTCACAGAACACATACCTGAAAAAACAAAAAAAATAATTAATATCGTTTTGATTGCAGCAAAAATCTCTTTGGCTTATAAATGGAAATCAGACTCTCTCCCAACGATACAGCAATGGCCCCATAGAGTCTGGGATTTATTTCTTCAAGAAAAGATGGACACACACTGAAGACATAGAAAGTCATCTTTTAAATCCCACTGATAAATGGTATCCCATAATAAAGAAAATGAATCTAAACAAATTTGATTGGGAATCTATTACAAAATCCAAATATGATTTGTTACTATATGGATGATGATATTTATGTTATTAATTTTCACCTTTTTTTTCCTTCTGTATCATTACCAGCATAGAATTTTTGAGAAAACAGTATATATATATATATATATATCGTATTTACTTCACTCTCTCAGTTACATAATGCATGAAACTACCAGAATGTAAGACTTTTACTTGTTGCACTAATTTTCATTATAGTGATACTTTTAATGTTTTCTTGTTAATTTAATATGTTTTTGAACGATGACAATTTATCAATAAAAAGAACTTATAAAAAAAATAAAAAATCTGTGAGGGCGACCAGAGCCGTCTCCGTCCTGTGACCCGGGTGAAAGCCGGACTGGAAGGGGGTCTATCCTACCCTTCTCAAAGGAGTTCAGGTCGGCAGACATGGTTCTTCCATCCTCCGTGTTATCCTCACAACAACCCTGTGAGGAAGGCTGGGCCAAGAGAGAAAGACGGGCCCCAGGTCACCCAATAAGTTTCATCTTAGAGCCAGATCTGAACCCAGCTCTCCCAAATCCCAATCCGGTACACTAGCCTCAATAGCACATTGGCTTTCTACACACACTTATCTTCTTACAATAGTCTTACAAGGTAGTCCAGTATTGCTATCCGTCCATATTACCATCTCCAGATGTGGGTTTGAGAAAAAGTGGTTTGGCGAAGGAAAGACAGTGAGGTTAGCCCTGATGTGGATAGCCCAGGCAAGCCCGATCCTGTCAGATCTCAGAAGCTAAGCAGGGCCAACACTGGCAAGTACTTGGATGGCAGCCCTGTCAATCATTCCCTTCTCCCTCACTGGTCTTCCCTACCCAAACTCACTTGTGCAGTGGGGTCCCATCTCCACCACCGTGCTGACCAGCAAGAAGCCCTTGTTATCATATGGCATTGTGTGTAGAATAGACAGGAGATCCTGAGATTGTCTGGCAGCCAGAAGTTCTAGCTCTTTTGGCACTATGTACCACTAGATGCAAGAGCCATTTCAGAGGTGGTGTGCCATTGCCTGCCTCTGCCTCATGACCCTGGTATTCCTTGAAGGTCGCCCTTCCAAATAGTATCCAAGGCTGACCCTGCTTAGCTTCCGAGATCTGACGAGATTGGGCTAGCCTGGGCTATCCAACTCAGGGTGGAAGAGTCTCTGATATCACATGATGAGATGAAGCTATCTTATAATGAATCAGACCCTTGGTCCGTCAAAGTCAGTATTGTCTATTCAGCCCAGCAGCAGCTCCCCAGGTTCTCAAGGAGAGGTCTTTCACATCTTTCACATCAAGGAGAGGTCTTTCATATCATGTAGTGGCAGATCTTTTAACTGGAGATGCCAGGGACTGAACCTGGGACCTTGTGAATGCCAAGAAGATGCTTTACCACTGAGCCACAATCCCTCCCACAGAATTTCTGGGCGCAAAGTTGTTTCAGTTCTAGGAGAACGACAGGTCTTGGGTATGCATGAAGCTACCTTAGTCAGATCATTAATCTATTAATGGCAGCAACCATCCAGAGTCTCCAAGTGAGGTCTTTCCCAACAGCTACTACCTGCTCCTTTTAACTGGAGATGCCAGGGAATGAACCTGGGACTTTTGGCATGGAAATCTGATGTTCTATCAGTGGGCCACAGCTTCTCCTCTGATTGCAGGAAGGTGGCCAGACTATGAAGATAGCCTTCCCAAAACCATTCTTCAGGTTCTGGGCTCACTCAACAATGTACCCCTTGTCTTTCTCTGCAATCATACCTCCACTTTTAGCTTTGGCTGAAAGTCCTGTGTATAGAATCAGGAATTTTAATTACAAATTTTCAGACCTTCTTTGAGATGTAAGAGACCTCCAAGGAAGGCTCTGCAGAGGAAGGCAATGGCCAACCACCTCTGCTTCTCACTTGCCTTGAAAGCCCCTTGCTGGGGTCACCATAAGGCTTGGATGAGAGACCACCAAGGAAGGCTCTGCAGTGGAAGGCCATGGCCAAACCACCTCTGCTTCTCACTTGCCTTGAAAGCCCCTTGCTGGGGTCTCCAAAAGTCAGCTGAGACTTGATGGCATTTATGTATGTAGGCAATACAAGATTGTGTGAGATACACAATACATATGCTGAGTCCATTAGCTCTTGTAGATTTTCCGGGCTGTATGGCCACGGTCTTCGCATTGTAGGACCTGACGTTTCACCAGCAGCTGTGACTGGCATCCTCAGAGGTATAACACAGAAAGTTGGAGTGCTCTCTGTGTCAAGGTGAGAAGAAAAATGGTAGGCATTGACACATAGTTGTGAATTGTAGATGGTCCTCCCTTGGTGGGTGTTGTTTGTGGCTATACTTTTATACTAAGGGTTCCCTGTTGTCTTTGGCATTTTCTCCAGGGGAGCTGACCTCTGTCAGCTGGAGAGCAGTTGTAAAAGTGGGAGATCTTCAGGCCCCACCTGGAGGCTGGCAACCCTATACCCACCTCCTGCTTCACCACCTCCTACCTCCTACCAACCATCCTTCTCCCCACCAACTTCCACTTTAAAACTCACCACTGGCCCTCTTAATGGCTTACCGTTAACCCAACGGTGGGCCTCTCGGTTGACAGCCTCTGCTTTTGAATCCAACTGCCAAGGCTCAAGCCTCTCTGTGCATCTCTGTCTCCCGGGGGCTTTGTGATGCTGGCATTGTGACATCAGCATCTGGGTAACAGGCACCGATCTCTGGGCAGCACAGCAGATGGGGGGGGGGGGCAGGAGGACAGGGGTCAGCTTGTGGCTTTCTACCCAAGGAGCATTCTATAGACGAGAAATGATAACTGAGCTTAAATGTTTAACATATCGTGACCTATTAGATTTTTCTCAAAATGAAATTAAGAGAGGACTTGATTTTCCCAATTTTTGTGCATGATTATTAAGATTTGATAACAGAAAGAAATACTTGCCCATTTTTAATGCACAATTATTAGAAAGGTTTAAAGCAGACAAACGATTGCATGGTTTTGTACAATCGAAAACTGAAATTGAAACGGAATTATGTACAACTGAACTGATGAACGTTTTATTGCTAAAATGTATAAACTCTTGTTGAAATTTGAGACAGAGGATGAACGAGTGAAAGAATCCATGATAAAATGGGCCAAAAACTTTGGGTATAATATACAAATGGAACAATGGGGAAATAGGTGGATGCATTGATGCTGAGCTCTACTCTTAAGGAGAATTTTATAAAATGATGTATCGACGGTAAATGGCATCAGATAAAATTAGCAAAAATTAGCTTCCACAAAAATATTTCCAACCAGACCTCAACCATAAATCATAAACAATTGTTATCTCACATTATCAACACCCTGCGCCATTATCCAAAGCCCTTCTTTAAAAGCCACCTCTTATAAACCTTCCCCAGAATTAAAAGGTGATGAATCTCCTCCAGGGTGGTGGAGGAAAATGTTGTTAAGTTGCAGCTGACTTATGACAACTCTATTGGGTTTTCAAGGCCAGAGATGTTCAGGAGTGGCTTTTCATTGCCTGTCTCTGCCTAGCAACCTCTGGACTTCCTTGGTGGTCTCCCATCCAAATACCAGCCAGGGCTGACCCTGCTTAGCTTCTGAAATACAACAAGATCAGGCCATCCTGGGCCATCCAGATCAGAGCAGCAGTTGGCTTTGGCTACCAGCCTACAATTGTGGAGCTATGGTCAGCTGAATTTTGCAGTGTGATGGGACACTAACATCAATTTCTGGGCAGACCTAAGAACGTAAGAGAAGCCAATGTTGTTGGATCAGGCCAATGGCCCATCCAGTCCAACACTCTGTTGCAGCGTGACCAAAACCCAGGGGCCATCAGGAGGTCCAGCAGTGGGGCCAGGACACTAGAAGCACACACAGGCCTCCCTTTTCCCCACCAGGGGCGAGGAATTGCCAGACCCAGTTTCCTACCCCCCAAGGAATTGAGAACTGACCTTATACTGCCCTATACTGAACCAGACCCTTGGTCCAGTGAAGTCAGTACTTGTCTACGCAGACCGGCAGTGGCTCTCCAGGGTCTCAGGCCGAGGTTTTTCGGATCACTTACTGCCTCGTCTTTTTAAAGGGAGATGCCAAGGATTGAACCTGGGACCTTCTGTATGCAAAGAGATGCTCTACTGCCCTCCCCATGAAGTTGCCTTATACTGAATCAGACCCTTGGTTAGGGTTCCAATGCTCCCTCTAGGCTGTGGAGTCTTGTGAGCGAAAATTCGACTTTGTGAGCTACTGGCATCGAAGTTGTGAGCGAGCGATTTGGCGACTGCATAAGGTAGTTTGCTCCGGAGCCATCCCTTCCTGAGCTAAGACAAAAATGTGTGAGCCGGAGGCTAAAATACTGTGAACTAGCTCACACTAACTCATCCTAAAGGGAACACTTGCCAGGTACTTCCTAGTCCCAGGCGGAGGACTTTGGGGGCATTTCTGGAGGGGGGGAACATCCCCAATGTGAAGTGACAGCATCACTTAGAAGACTGATGTCCCACACGCCTGTACTCCAAGCAGTGAATTTGCCGTTTGGAGTTCAGACGCCCTCCCCATTTGTTGGCAAGAAGCGGGGTGGGGGGGAATGTCTGAACTCCAAGTGGCAAATTTGCCACTTGGAGTTTAGGTGTGCAGCCAGTGGCTGCCCCTTTCCCTCTCCTCCTGCCAAACTAGCAGTTCGAAAGCAAGAAATTGCAAGCAGATAAATAGGTACCGCTTCAGTGGGAAGGTAACAGCATTCCATGCACCTTGGTGTTTAGTCATGCCGGCCACATGACCACGGAAACATCTTCGGACAGTGCTGGTTCTTCGGCTTTGAAACAGAGATAAGCACCACAACCCTAGAGTCGGATTCGACTGGCTTTTAAGCAAGGGAACCTTTACCTTTACCTTTTACCAGCCCCTTTAAATCTTGCAGGAGGGGAGAGAGAGGGGTGGCTGTCGGTAGTTGCTGTTGGGGGCTAAATCAGGGGATTCCTCATCCCCACCTAAGTACTGACATCCCTACCCTTGATCGATAAAGGTCACTATTGTCTACTCAGACTAACAGCAGCCCTCCAGGGTCTCAGGCAGAGGTCTTTCACGTCACCTAATGCCTGGTCCTTTTAACTAGAGATGCTGGGGATTGAGCCTGGCACCTTTTGCATGTCAAGCAGATGCTCTACCACTGAGCCATGGCCCCTCACCTCCTTATAGAACAGTCCATGTGGTCCAAGGTCTAATTCCCACAAATACCAGAAGCTGATCACTGTCACTCAGAGATAACCAATTCAGACTGCACATGTGATGGAATATTCTCCCATGGCAGGGGGACACCATTCCTATACAAAGGTGTCCAAAAACCTCCTTTTCCGGGAGAGGAAAGAGTTATGTGGAAACCAGGTTGCCAGTCTCCAGGTGGGATGGAGATCTCCCAGAATTACAACTGATCTCCAGTCAACAGAGATCAGTTCCCCTGGAGAAAATGGCGGCTTGGAAGAGTGGACGCTATGGCATCAGCCCTTCCTGCGGTCCTTCCCCTCTCCAAGCTCCACCCTCCCCAGGCTCCACCCCCAAATCTCCAGGTATTTCCCAAGCAAGAGATGGCAATCTTAGCGGAAACCAAAACCCAGTTTGGTGTAGTGGTTATGAGTGGGGACTCTAGGGCTCATTTCCTGCCGGAGTGCACAGGAGCGAAGCTCCGGCAGTAAGGAGCCCAGGGGGCGGGCACATGCAGCAAGCCCCACCCCCTGCTCCCAGTAGCCCCCTTGCCTTTCCTGGCCCGCTGGCCGACCCAGCGGAGTGCTGCCGTGAGCTGGCCCTTGAGCTGCTCCGACACTGCCTGGACTGTGGCATCCAGCCCGCCCTGGCCATTCTCATGCTGGCCCTGGTGCATGAGTCCTGCAAGGAGCTTCACCCTGGCCTCCTGTGCCTACTTAGCCTCCTTCTGCACCTCTGCCCTGCCACCACCCAAGGTTTATTCAGATACAAGCTCTCCCTCCTCCGTGAGGGCAGATCAACGTGCTTCCCCCCCCTCCCCATAGCTAGCAATCCAAAACAGTCTAGTGGAGCCTAACAGTGGGTGTTGCCTTCTGACACATTTCCAGTGATGTCAGGGGGTTGTGACATATGCAAATAAGTTATGCTAATGAGTTATGCTAAAGAGCTCCTGCACCTCTTTTTCTATGAAATGACCCCTGGGGAACTCTAATCTGGGAGAACCAGGTTTGGTTCCCCCCTTCTCCACAGGCAGCTGCTGGCGTGACCTTGGGTCAGTCACAAGTTCTCTCAGAGCTCTCTCAGCCCCACCTACCTCACAGGGTTTCTGCTGTGGAGAGGGAAAGGGAAAGTGATTGTAAGCCGCTCTGGGACCCCTTCGGGTAGTGAAGGGCAGGGTATAAATCCAGTCTCCTCTTCTTCTCTTCTACACTGGTATAAGGCTACACAAAGGTGTGTTATTTAAACACACGTTCATTCACCCATCACTGATTTTGCACAGCCAGCCTGGAAAAAAACACCATAACTCTCGTTTCAAATTGGTCGTAATCCAAAAACATATGCACAATTTTTATTGTATAACTGTAGATTAATGAGACAGTCATTAGAAAACTCTCCTGGTGATGGGACCGTGGGGGGAAAAATGCCCATAAAGTACAGTTAGCAAGCTGATATACCACTTAATAGAAAATAATTAACTTAACCATTTCCCAGTTTTTGCTCATTTAGGGGAATGTTTTACAAGCGCAGGATTAACTACATCCACGGAAAGCCCATCTGGACACGTCGCCAAGTCAAGCTAATAAAATGGTGCTGATTGATATTAGAAATTATTGTTATTATTCTTGACTGACTGCTGTAGTCTTTGAGATGCCTACAGTATTCAAGAGGATGCCCCTGTATAAATCTGTGGTGTGACCCCATTTGGAATACTATGTACAGTTCTGATCACCGCACCTCAAAAAAGACATTATAGTGCCGGAAAAGATGAAGAAAAAGGCAACTAAAATGACTAAGGGGATGGAACACCTTCCCTCTGGAGAAAGGTTAAAGAGGTTAGGGCTCTTAAGCTTGGAGAAATGATAACTGTGGGGTGACTTGATGGAGGTATACAAAATTAGGCATGGGATAGAGAAGGTAGAGAAAGAAGTACTTTTCTCCCTTTCTTACAATACAAGAAGAAGAAGGAGAAGGAGAAGGAGGAGGAGGAGGAGGAGGAGGAGGAGGAGGAGGAGGAGGAGGAGGAGGAGGAGAAGGAGAAGGAGAAGGAGAAGGAGGAGAAGAAGAAGAAGAAGAAGAAGAAGAAGAAGAAGAAGAAGAAGAAGAAGAAGAAGAAGAAGAAGAAGAAGAAGAAGAAGAAGAAGAAGAAGAAGAAAAGATTGGATTTATACCCCGCCCTTCACTACCCAAAGGTGTCTCAGAGCAGCTTACAAACTCCTTTCCCTTCCCCTCCCCACAACAGACACCCTGTGAGGTAGGCGGGGCTGAGGGAGCTCTTGACAGAAACTGCTCTTTTTCAAGAACAGCTCTTATCAGAACTACGGCTTGCCCAAGGTCATCCAGCCAGGTGCAAGTGGAGGAGTGGGGAATCAAACCCGGTTCTCCCAGATTAGAGTCCGTGCACTTAACCACTACACCAAACTGGCTCACGGGCACACAACAAAATTGATGCGGAGTAGGCTTAGAATAGATCAAAGGAAGTCTATCTTCACCCAAAGTGGAATTAACACGTGGAATTCACTGCCGCAGGAAGTGGTGGCGGCTACAAGCATGGACGGCTTCAAGAGGGGATTGGGGAAACATATAGAGCAGAGGCCCACCCATGGCTATTATCCACAAGGTACAGATGGAACTATATTCTTGGTACTGGGGTGGGGCAACAGTGGGAGGGCTTCTGGAGTTCTGGCCCCACTGGTGGACCTCCTGATGGCACCTGGGTTTTGGCCACTGTGGTGATTTCCATCTATCCCCCATCGCAGTACGGACCACCACTTTGCCTCCTCGAACTATCAAGAACGAGGGCTCTTATCTGCCCAGTTATGGTGAGAGTCCTCCAGGCAATTTCAGCCCATGTCTGCTGATGCCCAGCTGATCAGCAGACAGAAAACTGGGGCTAAAGGTGGGGATGTGATTGTCCTGGGGGAAAATTAAAAAGAGATATAAGGCCTTTTTTCATTTGCAGGGAGTTCTGACCATAGAGTTCCTGACAATTCTTACAGCCACTTGGAACTGATGAGGCTAGGTCTAGCAATCACTAGAAACTATTGTAATCTTCTGGGCTCTTTTTGTAGCAGGGACTCCTTTGCATATTAGGCGACACACCACTAATGTAGCTAATCCTCCAAGAGTTTACAGTAGCCCCTGTAAGAAGAGCTCTGTAAGCTCTTGAAGGACTGGCTACATTAGGGGTGTGTCGCCTAATATGCAAATGAGTTCCTGCTACAAAAAGAGCCCTGGTAATCTTACCATAAAGTTTCTGGCAATTGCTAAAGATATCCTTGTCACTGACAGGTAGCTCTAGGAATTTCCATGAACTCTATGGTTATAGCTTCCCATAAGTAGCCAAGGTAGGGTTGCCAGGTCCTATTGTCACACCAGCAGGGGAGGGACTTTCCAGGAGTGGGAAAGCTCTTGGAGGATTGGCTACATTAGGGGTGTGTGGTCTGATATGCAAAGGAGTTCCTGCTACAAAAAGAGCCCTGGGTCACATTATGAGAATACAAGAGTCACTGGAAAAGGCAGCCATGCTAGGAAGAGCTGAAGGCAACGGGAGAAGAGGAAGGCCTGATGTGAGTTGGATTGCCGAATGCAAAAAACATTATTGATGATTTCCTTGAGATTGAGTACTTTCCTTCAACTGTTGTCTGTTCTAAATTCTCAGCCTTTGGCTGTCATTTTCGTTACCTTGATTGTCCTCTTCTTAAGGGGTGCGGTCACACGGCAAGGCAATTGTGCTTTGTTCCCGATGAAAAGAAAAGAAAAAGACACCTTTGAAAGAGTTCTCCTTTCCACCCGCTGCTGCTGGCTAGCTGGGCGTGCTCCCCGCTGCCGGGGGCTCCCTTCCTCCCTCCTAATGCCGCAGCTTCGGGGACTCCTGGGATGGATGCCAAAGCCCACTCGCCTGACAGCCCACCCCCCAGGTTCCTCCTCCAGAAACTTTCAACGCCAGCTCCATGCCAAGGGACGGTGGGCAGGACTTTTCTCCAAGCAGGATGAGCGCTTGTTTACTCAAGCGCTCAAAGCCGGAAGGTTTTATTTTAAAAAAAACGCACAAAGAGCATTCAGACAGCCCGAATCGCAATCATTGCAAACAATGGCTGTCCAGATGTGTGAAATCAAGCATTCAAAGCACAAGTGCCAGGAAAATACTTGATTTTCCCAGGAGCAGGAAAACCCGGGAGCCGAAGCAGGAGTGAGCCCGCTTCGGCAGGGGAGGCGGATTCGCCTGTCTGATCAGCAAACTTAAATGCGGAACAGCAGCAAAACCCGATCAAAAGGACCGTATGAACGCGGCCCAGATCTCGGGCAATGTTTTCAGGGAAGAACACCTGCAAAACTATAGTAAGCCCAACATTTTAAAGAAAACAAAAATGTTCTTTTTTCTGAAATGCAAACAGAGAATAGGTTCAGAATTTAAAATATCCCACCATCCAGTATTGTGTGAAACCTTGCTGGGAAACTACTTTAAGCCAATTACATTGCAGTCTATTAAATCCACATATAATAGAGTCTTGAACCTTGCTCGAACTAAAGGAGGTAGTTTGGCTCCCCGGGCTTCGAAGGGAAACTGCTTTTTCAAATAATCTATTGTTGCTGAAATGTGGAGGTAGCCGATATTAGTAGATTGGTCTGAACTAATTTTTTTTTATTTGTTTATATTACCATATTGTCCTATGGTTCCGAAAATGAAAACTGAGATTGGTTTGTGTTCTGTCAGGTCTAGATCACAGAGACAATGAGTGTGACTCAGTGGAGGAGCATATGCTAGGCATGTAAGAAGTTCCAGGTTCAATCCCCGGAATCTCCATTTACAAATTTCCGGTAGCAGGTGTCAGGAAAGTCCCTTGTCTGAGATCATGGAAAGAAGCTATCAGCCTGAACATATGAAGCTGAGCTAGATGGACAAGGGTTGCTTAGTTCCTGTTGGGGGTGGGGGATCTCCCACATTCAGTGGACAGTTCCTGCTACTATTCAGCTGGCTGGCAGGGGGGAAATGGCACCGAAACAGAGGGGGACATCAGCAGCACTCCAGTGCGCCAATGTCACTCTCCTGGCACCCAGATGTGATGTCAACACATTGCCGGGGTCACTGGGGACTCTTGGGCATTTGGGGGAAACTCTATGGCTAAACCATAGAGTTTTGTGCAAATGCCTGAGCATCACAGGAAGTGTGCTGACATCACTTCTGGTTGCACAGGAAGTGACATCAGGGCATTGTCAGCATGTTACTGACAAGGGCCCCTGACTGCCCAGTTATCCCCCCACCTACTGCTGAGTGTTAGGGAACACTTAGCAACCCTAAGATGGCCCAATGGTTTACTCGATATAGGGTAGTTTCATATGTTCACATGGTGTATCTCTCTCTCTCTCCTAAAATTACCATAAATGGAAGCAACTGGACTGCAGGAATTGTGTTATTCAGAGCTAACAGCTGATGTTACCAATAAAAAATGTATGTGTGAGAGTCCAAACTTTTAAAATATTGCCTCACTTGTGCTACATACCACAGCAGGTGTATCTCAGGGTCATATTCACCATAATGTTGGAGGCAGTGTGGGAATGTTGGAACTTGTGTGCACTGCTGGTGGCAATGTGAAAAATTAAACAATTTTGGAGATCAGTATTGAGCAAGGTGCAATTAATTACAGATTACGTAGTGCCCTTGACACCAGAAATACTGTTTTTAAATCATTGGACAGATGACCCAGTTCCACATCTTTGGGAAAAACTTATTCCCATCCTTCTAAGAGCGGCCAAGACAGCAATAGCCACTACTTGGAGATATTTAGATGGACCTTCACTCATATCATGGCACTGTAAGATATGGGAAATGTATATAATGGACAAAATAAGTTATCAAGTGAATCGATATGAATCCCATACTTCTTGTTCAGAATTTATTGAAGTTTGGTCCATTGTCTTGGATTCCTTGCAGCAACATGAAGTGGTTCCAAAGGTCCTAAAACTTTTAATTCTGATATAATACATATATTGTATATAATCTATATGTAGTGATATGTGGTCTTGCTCTGCTTTAATGGATCTGGGGGGTATTATTTGTTTGTTGATTTGTTAATTGATGTTCTGTTCAAAAATTGTTAATTATTTTTAAAAGATAAAGATCACTACTTGTTCCAAAAAACAAGTGAAATATAAGATCTCAGGACAAGAGAGGCTTCGTTAGTAGTATCATTTATTAACAATCAATTTTGTACCTTCGACGCCCTGATTTGAATTGTATCCCTATAGAAAACAATCAGAGCCCTTTGAGTTTTTGAAGGGAAGGTATGCAACGGTTTTTATTTGATCTGCCTCAGTGAGAGTGATAACACACTCTCGAGAAAGGTTTCCATTAGAAATTCAGCCGAATGACTGCCATGGTGGAGTCCGGGACAATCAGTGACCTTATTTTGGATTTTGACCAACACGTGGCATCTGTTTTTGCTTTGTGTCGGGCATAGTCAAATAAAATAGCTTCCTGTATATGTGGTGAATATTCAGGGGGACCCAGGGCTGGGTTTCCAGCCACGGTGCCTAAGCAACTGCTTGAGGCGGCAATTTGAGGAAGGCGCTGGTAGTCAAGAGTGGCTACTTGCCATGGTGACTGAGGGGAACCTCCATATTCAGAGGCACTAAATCTCTGAATTCTAGTGCCAGGAGGGAAAGCTTTGGCCTGTGTGCCCTGATGTTGACCTTCCAGAGGAACTGGTTGTCCACTGTGGGAACTAGGATGCTGGACTAGATGGACCTCTGGTCTGATCCAGCAGGCCTCTTCTTATGTTCTCAAGATGCTGGACTAGATGGACCACTCATCTGATCTAGAAGGCCTCTTTTTATGTTCTTAGGATGCTGGACTAGATGGACCACTGGTCTGATCCAGCAGGCCTCTTCTTATGTTCTCAAGATGCTGGACTGGATGGACGACTGGTCTGATCCAGCAGGCCTCTTTTTATGTTTTTAGGATGCTGGACTAGATGGACCACTGGTCTGATCCAGCAGGGCTCTTCTTGTGTTCCTCAGATGCTGGACAAGTTGGACCACTAGTCTGATCCAGCAGGTCTCTTCTTATGTTCCTAAGAGGGGCTCAGTTTGGTTTTGGCCAAGGAAGTGATGTCCCTCCGAAGCCCATATTGCAGGAATGTTGTGTGTCGCCAAGAACTAGTGTGTATAACTGGAGAGATAAAAAATACCTTGATCTGGCCACCTGGGGCAGGATTGTCCACCTCCAGGTGGGACCAGGAGGTCTCTCAGAATCACAATTGATCTCCAGGAAACAAAGACCTGGAGGAAAAGGCTGCTTTGGAGAGTAGATTCTCTGGCATTATACCCTGCTGAGTGCTTTCCCTTCCCTAAACCTCATCCCCAGGCTCCATCTCCAAAATCTCCAGAAATTTCCCAACCCAGAGTTGGCAGCACTAGGGGGACCATTTGACTTGACAGTGGTTTTAGCAGACAAATAATTGATATTTTATTACCTTACAGGCCAAAGTTTTAATTATTATCTGTAAGTTCTGTCATTAGAATCTCTCTCTCTCTCTCTCCATCATCTATCTATCATCCATTCTTCATCTATGATTATCTATCTATCCATCTATCCATCTATCCATCTATCCATCCATCCATCCATCCATCTACCTACCTACCAGTGTTCCCTCTAAGCTGAGTTATTGTGAGCTAGCTCACAGTTTTTTAAGCCTCCGGCTCACACATTTTTGTCTTAGCTCAGGCAGGACGGCTCCAGAGCAAACTAATTTATGCAGCAGCCAAATCTCTTGCTCATAACTTTAATGTCAGTAGCTCACAAAGTAGAATTTTTGCTCACAAGACTCCACAGCTTAGAGGGAGCATTGCTACCTACCTACCTATCTATCTATCATCCATCTATCTTCCATCTATCTTTCTTTCTCCTCCTACCCAGTCAGAGATCACAGAACAAAGAGTGGGATGCACTGTACAGCCAATCAGATTAACTGTATGATGGCTTTAATGATAAGTGAGAGAGAGGGCAAGCGTTCAGAAATGTTCACAAGATATGGGGGGACGGGATATGGCAAAATGGATGCGCTGCCATAAATGTCTGTAAAAACCAGGAAGCCATTTGGGCTCACCCCTTTCCTATTTCAGCAGCCCCTGGCATGCACAGCTGGAACAAGACCTTTCGTTAGAGACACAAGATCACAGAGGAGGTCAGATCTGTGATGGAGACCTACCATGCTGGTTGAATCTTCTACCGCAGTGTGACAACTTTTACAACTTTTACCAAATTACGTTTTGCCATTTGTACGCCCACAGAGCGCCTGTTGGCATAGATGGGATCTGCCAACGTGCCGTCCTTTGTGCGGTGTCGAGCCCAACAGTTCCATTTAACCCTCAATAATGTTTTTTCCCCATTGTCCCCGTAATCCCTGCTTCCCTCTACCCCCTGCCAACTTTTAAAATTTAAACTTCAATGCCTTTATTTTCAAATCCTGCATCTGATTTGAATAATACTGGCAACATTTTGTAATTTTCCCCTCGCGGTCGTGTGTTCTCAACGGTGAGTGCGTTCTAAAAAAAAAGGGAACAAGCAGCTAGTTATAACCCATGCTGAGCGTCGGTAATTAAACTTCATTGCCTCAGTGTTATTTCCCTGTTCTTTTTCTTCACAGCCGAGTCCAATACGCTTTCAGCCATAAAGATTAAGCTACTTGGCCCTTTGACTCCTTGGCTCCTTTTTATCTTCTCTCTCTCTCTCTCTTTTTTTAAAAAAAACCAACACAAAACAAGCAAACAAAGGAAAGACACAATATTCACCACAGAGCTATTCATGGGGGGAAAGTCTATTTGGAATCTGATAAAGAAAGGGGGAGAAAAGAGGGTAGTTTGATTCCGGGCGACCTTCAGTTCCCTTTAAAATTCACAATGGTGTCTCCCTCCCAGGACTCCGAGTGGTCATTTTTGTATTCGAGTGTTTGCAAAGACTCTTTGTGCCAACAATACATGGCACCTAAAGGCTTGCAATTTTCCTAGTGGCTGAGACCCTCCCGACTGTAAATATGTAATTTCCCGCTCTTTGAGTCCCTATCCCCATTTCATAAGCGACCCACGGAGGGTCAGAGTTCAGTTGCGTCTTGCAAAAATCACGGCAGTCTTACCCACTGGAGTCCAGCCGGGGGAGAATGGAGATGATGAGGCCTGGGTCTGCATTGCAGGTTGGACGTGGATTCTCTGGATAGCACACGGGGCAAAGTCCTAAACTCTGTAGGGTTGACTCCAGCTACGCAGAGCAGGACTCCTGTTCTTTCCCTCTCCTTGTGAACATTCAAAACTTCTATTCTTGGTAAGAAGGGTCGGAGGAGGGCAACATCCTGGGAGAAACATGGAAAAGAAAAAAAAGAAGAAGACCTTGGCTTAGGGTTGCCAGACCCCCCGGTGCCGGTGGGGGTCCCTCGGTTTTGAGTGATCCTCTCTCCTGCCCCCCAAATCACCACCTCTTACCAGCAGGACCTTGGAAATCATTGCAATGTGCCTGCAAAAACCATAAGTGATGTAGGCATGTCGGGGACATGGGGGGGGATCTCTGGTTTTGGGGCAAAACTCTATGATAAGAGGAGGAGGAGGAGATTGGATTTATACCCTGCCCTTCACTCGGAGTCTCAGAGCGGCTTACAAACTCCTTTCCCTTCCCCTCCCCACAACAGACATCCTGTGAGGTTGGTGGGGCTGAGAGAGCTCTGAGAGAACTGCTCTTTCAAGGACAGCTCTGACAGAACTATGGCTTGCCCAAGGTCATCCAGCAGCTGCGAGTGGAGGAGTGGGGAATCCCACCCGGTTCTCACAGATTAGAGTCCGCGCACTTAACCACTACACCGAACTGGCTCTCTGAAGTGAATTTTCCCATAGAGTTTTGCCCCAAAACCAGAGTGTCACCCCCTGACGTGCCTACGTCACTTCCTGTTTACACAGGGACATCGTAACATTCCTCCCGTACAGAGCTCTTCTTACAGGGGCTACTGTAAACTCTTGGAGGATTGGCTACATCAGGGGTGTGTGGCTTAATATGCAAAGGAGTTCCTGCTACAAAAAGAGCCCTGATGTGTCCAAAGTGTGACTGCCTCAGTTTAGTCAACTTCCAGGGAGAGTTCAGGCTCACAGACATCCAAACTAAAGAAATCTTCCATCTTTGCTCCATGTACAAGGGGAGGAGGAGAGGGGTGGCTTCTTCATATTGCAAACAAGCTAGAGTTTCTTTGTAACATCAGAACAGAACCAATCAGTTCATACGAGGATCGAACTTTGGATTCAAAATTCTGATCAATTTAAGTAATCAAAATCTGAAAAAAGGACTTTTAAAAAAAGCAATAGGCAAGGATAGGGATGGGCACGAACCTAAAAATTCCTGCTTCAAAGCAGAGGGAAGCAAAACGGACTGGTGAAATGACTTGCAGTCATTTAAACCTAGCAGGTTAGCTGCGGAACTGCACTGCTCACCTGTTAGATTTAAATGGCCCAAAGAGCCGAACTGAGAGAAAAAAGGGGGAGGGGACAAAAACGGAACCTCAAACTTAGAATCCAGAACCTGACAAAGGTTAGTCAAATGTAAGAAAGGGGGCCAATATTAAACACTTACTGAAGGAAATATATAAAAATACATGTATTTATTAATCACAAATTTAAAATTATATAAGGGCCCAATCACACGTTATGTATAAGTAACAAACGATAAAACACAAGGGCTTATAAATCTTGACCTGACGCGTTTCGGCCTACATAGGCCTTCCTCAGAGGTCAATAGTGAGGAACATATTGGCTATTATAAAAATATAGTACAATCATGTAAATACAAAGCATAAATTCAATAAGGACCAGAAGGAAGTTGCTGTAAAAGATTAAAAAATGGAAAATTAAACACATGTATTAAAACAAATACATAGACTGTAAATATACATTGCCAATAAATAAATATATACCATTGACTTACTTTCAAGGTAAACCACCAGGCACAGAATAAAAAATAAATGAGGCCTCTAATAGTGCAATCACATGTATAAATCAATGTATCCCACAATTTAGAGCCTAAATGCAAAAATAATAAATAATAAAAACCATAATTACTTCTGGTCCAGGAATCACCTTCCTATGATTGTAGAGCCAAATAGTCCTCAAGCAAAGAGCAGTGTTGGTCAACTAAAAATGCTGCGGACCTGCACTGCTCACCTGTTAGATTTAAATGGCCCAAAGAGCCAAAATGAACCTGACAAAAGTCTGGTAAAAATTAGGGGAAAACGCCTTCCCCGAACATCAGTTTGGGGATGCTTTTTTAAAAAAAAGAAAATGTATTAACCGGATATTCTAACATATTTCATATTTGAGTTACAATTCTTGTCATATCCTTTTCTACAAAATTTATTCCCCCCTCCCCTGGCTTCCAACGATGCTCCACCCCCATTAACATTTCAATCAACGTTCTCGTATGTTCAATTCATTCTTAATATTCAAATTTTACATTTCAATATTTTCCTTTTTCAATTTTGACCGTTAGGTAACTTTTCTGTTACAACCTCTATTGTTGCAACATTTCTACTATTAATAGCTATTAAAACAAGGTAGTCTATTTTTCACATCCCAGTTAAGCTCTAGATAGTCTTTAAAATCTTTCCAATCTGCTAAAAATTCTTCGTCTTCTACTCCATGAAGTTTTTTTGTCAACTTGTCCATTTCAGCCATAAAAATCATTTTCTTAATCCATTCCCATTTGTCAGGTACCTGCTCTTGTTTCCAGAACTGAGCGTATGTCATTCTTGCAGTTGAAATTAAATGCCATAAGAAAGTTCTTTTTGCTATTTTAACTAATTCTAATTTTAGTCCTAAAAGTAACATTTCTGATTCTTTTTTCAATGTACATTTCAAGATTTTCTGAATTTCATTATGAATCTCAGTTCAGTTTGGGGACTCTGAACCGGACCAAGTTCATGCCGAATTTTGGCTCATGGACCGGTTCATTCCCATCCCCTAGTCCTCCAACATCCAGAAGCATTTCTATATATGTGATAGTTTGTTAAGCAAAAGTTTGAAAGCAAAACTCCCCAAGACACAGTTTTAAATATATATAGATAGGTAGATTTTGCTAAATTATTAAGTAACAGATGGTGTTAATTACCTATCTCCAGAAATATTGTTTGGGGACTCTGAATTGAAGAGAGACCATGTAGAAACATTCTAATTAAAGTGTTCTTCAAACAAATAACAGCAACTGGCGGTGTTCGAAAGGGATGGAGATTGTATTATGATCGCGTTCCGTTCTGCCAGGGAAAGCGAAGCAATAGCACTTTCTGTTGTCTTATAGCCTGCTGCCTGGTAGACAATCAGCTTTTCCAGCTTCTACAAAGTGCAGTGTGCTTTTGATCACACCAGCCTAAGTAGCTGACAAACCTAAGCAGAATAATGATATTTGTTGACAGCATCCCACCATCATTTTTTGCAAAATATCTGGGAAGCCTGTCCCCATATCTGGTGAGGATGCTACAGGGTGAAGTGGGAAGGCAAAACGGCAATGACCCCACCTCCAACACACCAGTTTGGTGTAGTGGTTAAGTCCACGGACTCTAATCTGGGAGAACGGGGTTTGATTCCCCACTCCTCCACTTACCACTGCTGGATGACCTTGGGCAAGCCATAGTTCTGTCAGAGCTTTTCTCTCAAGGACAGTTCTGGAAAGAGCTCCATCAGCCCCGCCTACCTCACAGGGTGTCTCTTGTGGGGAGGGGAAAGGAAAGGAGTTTGTAAGCCGCTCTGAGACTCTGAGTGAAGGACGCGTATAAATCCAATCTCCTCCTCCTCCATCTCCCACGATGGAAGGATTTTTCAGCAGTATGGTATAGTGTTCAAAGTGCAGGACTAGGATCCGGGAGACTCCAGGTTCGAATCTCTACTCTGCCATGGAAGAATCATAGAATCATAGAATTGGAAGGGGCCATACAGACCATCTGGTTCAACCAATGCAGGACCAGCCTAAAGCATCTCTGACAAGCTTGCTGGGTGACTTTGGGCCAGTCACATATTCTCAGGCTAGCCTCCCTCAGAGGGTTGTTGTGAGAACAAAATGGAGAAGAGAATTATGCAGGCCGCCGTGGGTCCCCATCAGGGAAAAAGGCTGGGTATAAATCAAGTAAAATAAATAATGGTTGGGATGACCAAGGAGCTTGTTAGGCAGACCCTCTGCCCAAAGGTATAATCCACCATCCAGAAATCTCTCTGAGTGAAGCGGAAGACTAGAGTCTTAGGCAGAAAATTCAAATCTTACTTTAGAGGTAAACTCGCAGCAATCCCCAATTCACTCAGTTGCAATCTCCCATCTTTAAAATCTATCATTATAAAGGCTGGTGCCTTTATTATTTAAAAGCTTATCCCACTGTTTGGTAGTTATGATACAATCGCTGCCAACTATATTTTTTAAAACAAAAAAATTAACTGACCTGGCTCTCCGTGTCCATTTCCTTTCAAGGAGAGTACGCTGTGCACTTGTATTGAGAATTTTAGGTGGTTTCTAACAGAGCACTCTTTCCATTATGTTGTCGAAGGCTTTCACAGCCGGAGTTCATTAGTTGCTGTAGATTTTCCGGGTTGTGTGGCCGTGGTCTTGGCACTGTAGGACCTGACGTTTCGCCAGTAGCTGTGACTGGCATCCTCAGAGGTATAACACTCTTTCCATTGTTGTTATGTATTGGGATTGAATCATCCCTGATTGAATCACTCTAGGGACTGGCTGATTGAATCACCCTGAATGAATCACCCTAGAGACTGGCTGAGCTTAGAGCACAAGAACAATAGCCAACCAGGATTCCGGAATAAACCAATGAAGTAGTTTTGTAAATAGCCTATCACGGGGAGTGTGTGTGTGTGAGGTGTGGTGTTTTGCATGCATATATAAGCAGGGCTCTGGCCCTGCTAGAGTTGTCTTAGAGTTAAGCTGAAATCGCTAATAAACTTTGAGCTCGAACCCAGTATATTTCAATTATATTTGTATCTTCAGCATTCACCATTGCCTACACATCTAACTAGCACCTTCAATTGGCCCATGCCCTGAACTTACCTGCTCTGGGTTGGGAAATACCTGGAGATTTGGGGGGTGGAGCCTGAGGAAGGCAGGGTTTGGGGAGGGGAGGGCCTTCAATGGGGTACAATGCCATGGAGTCCACCTTCCGGAGTAGCCATTTTCTCCAGATGAACTGATCTCTGGCAAGCCTAACTTACTGGATCACGGTGGTGGATGGGAATTGTAGTTTTCCTGGCTTTTTGATCCAACATGGGAGTTCCGAATTGTTCTAAATTGTTCAGTCCAGCAGGAAGCCATGCTGCGGAAGGAGAATTGACATGAATGATAGGCCCTTGGTAAGAACCTGGCCTCTGTCTGAGGAACTATCCTCATGACAAATTGTTCTCCTCTTTGGGAAAGGTTAGATTTGCAGGTTGAGGGAGAATCGGTGGGAAGCGAGTATCAGGGGGAGTCCACACATATATGTATGTGTCCCATCAAACACTTGAAAATGTTTGTTTTAGAACATTTTGTGTTGAGTTCAGCTGCCGTTCAGCTGCCGTTATTTTTTGCCTTTCTAGGGCCAGGAAGCAATAAAATATTAAAAACAAATATTTGAAAATCACACAGTTAAACCAAATCAATACGACAACACGGACAAGTCACCTCAAGTGACAGGATTCTGGTTCCTTGGAACCTGTCTTTGCCCTGGTAAAGAAAGCTGACTTCAGCTGCCTTGGTTTTCAAGTAGATGTGGATCAATAGTCTCTTTTTCTCCCCAGAAAGTAAAATAACAGCTATCAGGTCTTTAGGAAAACTGGTACTCTGGTAGTTTTCTCCTGGAGCAAAGCCACGCTTTAGCAGTGTAAGCTGATTTTATCTCCAAAAAACACTAGGGATGCCAGCCTTGAACTCTGGCGCCTGGGTTTTGGCCACTGTGTGGTTCAGAGTGTAGGACTGGATGGATCATTGGCCTGATCCAACATGGCTTCTCTTATGTTCTTATTGCCCTGCTGGTGGACCTCCTGAGAGCACCTGGGTTTTGGCCACTGTGTGACACAGAGTGTTGGACTGGATGGACCGCTGGCCTGATCCAACATGGCTTCTCTTATGTTCTCTGCTGTCTGGAGAGCAGTTTTAATTCTGGAAGATCTCCAAGCCCCACATGAAGGTTGGCAGTCCTACTGAGAGCACAAGGTGGTTGGGAAATCAACTAGGTTTCCCAGTTTGGAGTTGGGAAATTCCTGGAAACGTTGGGGGCTGAGTCTGTGGAGGGCGGGGTTTGGGCAGGGGAGCGACTTCTTTGGGGCATAATACCACAGACCCCCAACCTTCCAGAGCAGCCATTTTCTACTGATCTGTCACCTGGAGATCAGTTGTAATTCTGGGAGATCTCCAGCCACTGCCTGGAGCCTGGCAACCCTACATTAATGCAATACGGAGGCATTGTCAAAAGAGCTAACTGTAATATTCAGCTGCCTATTTAATGTTTTGCGTTGGTTCCAGGATACTGGAATCTGGAGCAGTTCCAGCTAGGGATGCCAGCCTCCAGGTGAGACCTGGGGATCCCCCTGGAATTACAGCTCATCTCCAAACTACAGACATCAGTTCCCCTGGAGAAAATGCAGGGTGGACTCTGCAGCATTGTACTTGTCTGAGGTCCCTTGTCCTCCCCAGGTAGGGTTGCCAGCCCCTACATCCCAGTGGGGGTTTCCCCACTTTTGGCGGGAAACCAAGGGGAAAACCCACTCCCAAACAGGGACAGTGTCATGTGATATCCCGATGCAATGATGTCACTTCTGGCAGACATCATCACATCAGCGACACTCTGGTTTGGGGGCAAACTCTATGCTAGTTTAGTGTAGTGGTTAAGTGTGCGGACTCTAATCTCGGAGAACCGGGTTTGATTCCCCACTCCTCCACTTGCCCCTGCTGATGTGACCTTGGGCAAGCCATAGTTCTGTCAAAGGTGTTCTTGAAAAAGATTAGTTTCTGTCAGAGCTCTCTCAGCCCCACCTACGTCACTGGGTGTCTCTTGTGGGGAGGGGAAGGGAAAGGAGTTTGTAAGCTGTTCTGAGACTCGGAGTGAAGGATGGGGTATAAATCCAATCTCCTCCTCCTCCTCCTCCTCTTCTTCTTCAGGCAAAGAACCATAGAGTTTTGCTCAAAAACCACAGCATCGTGCACAATGTCCCGCCCACCTCTGGAACTCCCCCCCCACGGTGAGGGGACCTGGCAACCCCATTGCCAGTCTCTACACCAAAATCTCCAGGAGTTCCCCAATCTGGAGCTGGCAACCCTACCCCCCCACACATACACACACACACACCGCCAGTTGCCAGGCAGCCCTAATTTCAACCCAGGTTTTACTCATGGCTGAGTAAGCTGGCCTGCTATGAAGGGTTCTGCTAGGCCCAGTGCTGTTTTTGTAGAAAAAGCCCAACAGGAACTCATTAGCATAATAGACCACACCTAACAGCAGAAACTTATTAGCCTATTAGGCCACACCTCTGACAGCACAGCTCATTAGCCTATTAGGCCACACCCCCATGTTACCACAAGTGTGGTCATCCAGCCATACCCACCTTTTGCTTCTGTTTACCTTGTTTGTTGTCAAAACCCAGTACTTTTTTGTAGCAGGAACTCCTTTGCATGTTAGGCCACACACCCCTCATGTAGCCAATCCTAATGAGTCTCTGCTGTTGGATGTGGCCTGTTATGCTAATGAGTTCCTGCTGGGCGCGGCCAACTCGGGAGCCAGCCAGAACTCCGTTCCTGTGTGTTCCTGCCCCAAAATAGCCCTGGTTAGGCCTTTTTTCCCATTCTTTGTTTCTGCTGAGCATGATGCGGTGCTAATTACGAAAGACCCACTGCATATTCCTGGATGACTGCAGAATCTTATCCTGGCGACCCGGTATGAACTCCTGCTGAGCACTGAAGATATTTTTAAAAACTAGCTGCGGCCTACCTCTGAGGAAGAAGCCTCCTCACAAGGAAGCACTGTCATAGGTGTTATGTCTGAAGCTTGAATCACTCCTATACATTCCCATGTTAAGCTTGAGTCAGCCAAAGGGATTGTAAGCGTCAACATTCCCACTGGTTAGTTTCTGTGAAACTCTGTAAATAGCCAATCCTGAACTGTATATACTTGTTGGAGGGAACAGACCTGATTGGCCTTTATCCCAATGTTATGATTGGTTGTTAACTGTAATATGGGCATGGCTTTGACAGCCCAGGTCATTTAAAAAGGGAGCTGTGCTCCACTGTTTGTGTGTTTTGTCTGATCGACTAGTTTGCTGTTAATAAAGCTGAAACCACTTGTTGAAATCACTATTTTGTTGAGTCTTGTACTTAACAACAGGGTTACCAGATCAGGGTTAGGAAATACATAGCAATCATGGGGGAGGAGCTGGAGGAGGGCGGGCTTTGGGAAGGGGAGGGACTTCAGCTGGTATAACGCCATAGAGTCCACCTTCCAAAGCAGCCATTTTCTCATGGTAATGCTGATCTCTTGTCGCCCGGAGATAGGTTGTAATCATGAGAGCTCTCCAGCCACCGCCTGGACGTTGGCAACCTTTGTTGTAGCCTACCTGAGTAAGAAGCCTCTTCAGAAGCAAGCACTGGCTCAGGGACTCCCTCACAGAGAAAAGACTCGCTTCCTGAGTTCTTATTTCAAACGAAGGCAAACAGCGCTGCCAACCTCCAGGTGGGACCTGGAGATTTCCTGGAAGTACTACAGACGAACGTCCTGTGTTCCCTTCTTTTGCCCATAATTCACATTAAATTTGGGTTGCCAGCTGCTGGTTGGGAAATTCCTGGAGATTTGAAGGTAGAGCTTGGGGAGGGCAGAGTTTGGGGAGGGGAAGGTGTCATTCCATACAGTCTAACCTGCGATGCTGCTGTTTTCTCCAGGGCAACTGATATCTGTTGCCTGGAGATCAGTTGTAATTCCAGAAGACCTCCAGACCCTACCTGGAGATTGGCAGCCATACTAATTCTAGGACTTCACTGAGGCCTCCAGAACTGCACACAAGACTCCCAGTGCGGCCTGACCAATGCAGTGTACAGTGGGACTATGACATCTTGCAATTTGGATGTTATGCCTCCATTGATACACCCCAAGATCGCATTAGCCTTGGAGAGGCTGATAATTACAGAAGAACCAAAGAGGCACTAACAAGGTATTTTTCCACAAAGAAGAACATTTATTTGGGAAGTTGAAAGCCAAGTCTCCACTCTCTTCTGCCTCCCCCACAGGTTGCCTTCTGGTAGGGATGCCGGCCTTCTGGTGGGACCTGGGGATCCCCCTGGAATTACAGCTCATCTTCGGACTACAGTAGTGAGTTCCCTGGAGAAAATGGATGCTTTGGCAGGTGGACTCCATGGCCTTGTACCCCACTGTGGTCCCTGTTCTCCTAGGTTTGCCAGGTCTGGGTTGGAAAACACCTGGAAACTTTGGGGGTGGATCCAGGAGAGGGTGGGGTTTGAGGGGGAGGGGCCTCAGCATGGTACAATGCCATAGAGCCCACCCTCCAAAGCAGCCATTTTCTCCAGTGGAACTAATCTCTGTCAGCTGGAGATCAGTTGTAAAAGCAGATCTCTAGGCCCCACCTGGAGGCTGGGAACCCTATGCCCTCCCCAGGCTCCATCCCCAGATCTCCAGAAGTTTCCCAACCTGGATCTGGCTACCCTACCCTCTCTATCCCCCACTGGCAACCCTACCTGCAGCAAGTCCTCTAGCCATGGACACCAAAAGGGAGGCCTTTTCGTGTCCTGGCCCCACTGGTGGACCTCCTGATGGCACCTGGTATTTTTGGCCACTGTGTGACAGAGTGTTGGACTGTATGGGCCGTTGGCCTGATCCAACATTGGCTTCTCTTATGTTCTTATGTTCTTAAAACTTCCACACCCCTCTTCTGCTAGGCCATAAATGGAGAAGATGGTATTCTTTGGTAGGACAGATTTGGCCCAGGGGCTTCCAGTGGTGGATCCCAACTTTGTATGCTCCCTACATCCCCTATGAGTGACCTCCCCCCAAAAAATTGCCCAAGTGTCTGATAGGAAGGAAGCAGTTAAATGATAACAAATGTGAACCGTGGCAAGCTGTGTACAATTAACTACAATTCAAATATACACCTTGTTCCAATCCAAGCCATTTATCAGATAAAAATAGTCTGCTACAAGAATGTCATGATTAATGAGGTGAGACTCCAGCTAATTACTGTTTCCTCCAGAAGTAATTAGGTTGGCATTGCTAATCAAGATGAATGAACACTCTGACCCGCTTCTTTAAATGTAAAACTATGAGCGCCTGCCACAATAACATCATTTAGTTCAGGCAACGGAGTCTTTATTAGGCTTGTAGTTTGATTAAATTCTTTTGTTACCCTCGGCTTTTGCACACACGAACAGATGAACGCTGTGGTGTTCAAAGAGTCTGTCACCCTTAATTAAAGGCTGAAAAGGTTCATTCGACTTCGGGGGCAGGAGAATACGGCAGCTCTAAATTGATAGCTTTTAAGTAAGGGATAACTGGAGAAGTCACGGGGTTGCCCCATCTGCAAGAGAGGTCCCCTCAGCTTGCCGTAATTTTCAGGCGGAGCGGTGAGGAAATTTATGGCGGGATTCTCTTGAAGGAGCCCTGGTTTAATAATCAAAGTGCTTTCCCCGGCCGACAGCTTCACTACGATCCGGCGAGTGCGTGGTTTTAATATGGTTTTCTCAATTACTACGTGAAGACGGGGCAGAATAAATATGTACGCCCGTGTGTTCGTTGTTACCGCCACACGCTTTTCCTGCCAGATTTATCTTCTGCCGTGATCCCCCTCCGTTTCAGTCAAAGGGAACAACCAAGCCGCCGGATGACAGACTTGTGTTTAATTCAGCGGGCTCCTAGGAAGGCTGCTTAAAATGGCCACCGGGTCCCAGTCATAGCACACACACCAGTGACATCATCAACCTGCACCACCATTTAAGGTTGCCGACCTCCAGATGATGGCTGGAGATCTCCTGGGATTACGACTGGCCTCCAAGTGACAGAGATCAGTTCACCTGGAGAAAATGGCTGTTTGGAAGGTGGACTGTATGGCATTATTCCCCATTGAAGTCCCTCCCCTCCCTAAGCCCCACCCTCCTCAGGTTCCACCCCAAAATCTCCAGGTATTTCCTAACCTGGAGCTGGCAATCCCACCGCCATTTTATTCTCTGGCTGCCTAGAACAAGAAGAGATGGGATTTATACCCCACCCTTCACTCAGAGTCTCAGAATGGCTTACAATCCCCTTCGCTTCCCCTCCCCACAACAGACGCCCTGTGAGGTAGGTGGGGCTGAGAGAGCTCGGAGAGAACTGCTCTTGAGAGAGCAGCTCTCAGAGAACTTTGACTGACCCAAGGTCACCTGGCAGCTGCATACGGAAGAGTGGGGAATCAAACCCAGTTCTCCAGATTAAAGTCCACTGCTCTTACCCACTATACCAAACTGGCACCAAACTAGGAATTAGATCTCAAGGAGAGGCCGTGCAGAGAGGAAAAGAAGAAAAACTATCACTAGCTGATCTTCCTACTGAGAGGCTCTTGAGAAGAATACTCGCTAGAATATATTGATGCAATCTGGCATTTATTCTTAGTCCAACGCGCTAACCAGTACACAACACTCCCACCCCCTTCCCCAGATTTACTGTATGTGTACTATTAGGGTTAAAAGCAAAGACTCCCGAACATCCATCACCGAGACCAGAGGTGCAGTTGCAGCGATGATATTTTACCTATGTAAGGTAAAAAGAAAAGAAAAAGAAAAAAGGAAATGGCAGCAGGGTGCATAAACACGTCAATCAATGTGCGGTAAGTATAGAATTGTCATTAAGTGGGGGATGTAAAAATAGGATTCCTCAGTCTTGGAAGAAGAAGTATCAGACAGGTGCAGGAAAAGAAAGAGGAGATTACAGATCTCAGCCTCCAATTATGACCGTCGAGGAACAAGAATATAACAAATGGGGGCAAGGAAAAAAAGGTAAACGACATCATATCATTCTGCATTCAATGAACTGCAGAGAGCTAGAATTTTCATGTCTGCAAATTGCCTTTAATAGTCATAAGAATACTTCGGCTCAGATCTTGGTGGCTGGAAAGTGCCGTCAAGTTGCAGCCAACTTCATGGGGTTTTCAAGGAAAGAGACATTCAGACAGGGTTGCCAGTTCATACCCATCTGCCGGCGGGGGGCTCCTGCCTTTCTCCCTGGGTCTTCAGGTGCGTCACCCAGAAGTGGTGTCACCCAGAAGTGACCCAGAAGTCACGTCATCGCGCTGGGCATGCTCTACAGGGGACGCTCTAGCATTCAGCTAAAAACTCTATGGTCACCATAGAGTTTTTAGCCGAATGCTAGAGTGTCCCCCTACCTGATGTGCCCAGAGAGATGATGTCACCTCCAGGCACATTGGGGCTGTTTGGGGGCAGGGCTCCCCCACTGGCCAGCTGGCTGGCAGCAGATTGGGGCCCCCAAAACCAGGGGAAAACCCATCCCCATCAGGAGGTAGAGGGGTAGCAAACCCTATATGCAGAGGTGGTTTGCCATTGCCAGGCTCTGCATAGCAACCCTTGACTATCTTGGTAGTCTCCCATCCAAGTACTAACCAGGGTTGACCCTGCTTGGCTTCCATGATGTGATGGGGTCGAGCTAGCCTGAGCCATCTCGGTCCAGGCTCAGATCTTAGGAAACTGCAATCAGAAGACAGTTCACAGAGGAGATCTTTGCCACTTCCCCTTCCTACTTGAGTCCCCTCAGCCCGCCCCAAGCCACTCCTAAGGGTGAGGCAATCCTTGGTAATAGTATGGAAAGGAAATCAGAAATCACACACTCACAGACCCCTTCAAAGATCCCTTCAGTGAACTCCGTCAACAATCTCTTCAGTGAACTCCCCTCGGCCTTAAGAAGGGTACATCTGCCCATCAGTCTCCAATTTTGATTTCCTTCACTATGCTTTCTCCCAGAATTAAACCCAAACAAATGGTGACCATATAAACTGAGCTTGTTATTCCAATTTGGTTCTTGCATCTGTCTGTCCCAGTCCCGGCGTCCTGGGATGTGACCCGCATCCCCCAGGGACCCCAGCAACCACCATCTCACCCCGAAGACCCACAGACCAAGGAGACCCCACCGGTGCAGCCGAGGCGCAACGGTCCAGACCAGCCCAACCGCAAAGTGAAGAGCCGCCAAGGAGCAGCAGGAGAGGCCGACAGCGCCCGGGAGAGGCTGATGGCGAGCGCACAGGCTCTGACCGCACCCAGGCCATGGGGACGGCGTTGGAGCTTATCAGGGGGGCGGGGTTGGGAGGAACGGGATGGAGGCAGGGCCAGGAGATGGTGCTGGGGGAAGGAGCTGGGTATAAAGGAGAGGGAAGCGAAGGGGCTGGAGAGGAAGGACGTGCTCGGAATCACCTGACACCGCCAGAGAGAGAGAGAGTCCAGAGAGGATGCTGAGAAGCCGGGAGCCGATGCACGGAGGTAGAGGGACTTACAGAGTGTCGTCAACTCCGGCCCCTATCTATCTGAGGCCCCAACTCTTCCCCTCCCCTTTACAAGCTTCGTCTTCCAGAGCTGTCAGACCTCCCTGCTCCTGAGTCACCACGGCCACGGGAGGGTCCACGCCCGGAACCCAGGGCGAGCTTGACACTGTCAAACGCCTTTATTATGCCATATGCTAATTTGCCGCTCGCCGTCTTTATCTATATATATGGACTGGCAGCTTCCATTTCAATGTATCTGAGGAAGTGTGCTTGCATACGAACGCTTATACCTTGCACAAAACTTTGTTGGTCTTAAAGGTGCCCCTGGACTCAGACTTTGTTAAGCTATTACACAGGAATGTTCAAAGCACTTAACGTATGTTGTCTTGGGGCTGGACTAGAACTTTTGGTACAAAAATGAGGTGACAGGCTCTTAAAGCTCAGCCTCACTTCTGAACGCAGGTGGAGGCTTGCATTCTTAAAAAATTATTCCTACTTTTAAAAAAAAATCAATTCATGTAGAAAACTAGCACAGCAGGAAACAGGCCAGTCTAGAGCATTTCTTCCTGAACTGCTTCTCTTCTACCTTCAGGGAGGATTCGACAGGCTAAGACGTAGCAAGGCCACCAGCCAGTGGCCTAGGTTTGCCAGCTGAGGACTGGGAAATACCTGGAGATTTTAGGAGTGGAGCCTGAGGAGGGCGGGGTTTGGGGAGGGGCGTGACTTCAGTGAGGTACGATGCCATAGAGTTCACATTCCAAAGTGGCCATTTTCTCCAGGAGAACTGATCTCTGTTGTCCGGAGTTCAGTTGTAATCCCAGGAGACCTCCAACCATCACCTGGAGGTCTGCCACCCTACAGTGGCCAGGGGGAACCTGGTAAACCTAGTTTCTCCTCAGCTGGGGCTAGGGTTGCCAGGTCCCCCTGGCCACCAGCAGGGAATGGGGGGATACGGTTGCCAGATCCAGGCTGAGAAATTCTTGGAGATTTGGCGATGGAGCCTAAGGAGGACAGGGACCTCAATGGGGTGCCACAGAGTCCACCTTCTGAAGCATCCATTTTCATTACAGATGAGCTGTAATTCCAGGGGGATCCCCAGGTCCCACCTGGAGGCTGGCACCCCTAGAAGTTGGGGGCTGAGCAGAAAGAGAGAAGGCCACGACTGAGAGAGCTCTGTAAAAGAGTTGTTACCATAAAGATTGTTCAAAGATCGAGACTGTTTTACTCTAAAGACAGAAAGAACACACATTGAAACATGGTGTGGTGGGGAGTGGGGCTGAGCAGACAAAATGGAGCCTGGCCTCCATTAGAGCAAAGTGGGCAGGTCACATGTGCTATGTGCTAGGGCCGAGAGACCCCAAGGACAGCCTTCCTGGCCTACAACACTCAGTGACAGGCTTATCAGGGAAGTGGCAGAGGTTTCTTGTTGTGTTGTTTTTCAAAATCCTGTTTTTGTAACAATGGGCACTTTCACACATGCTAAATAACGCCCTTTCAATCCACTTCATGGACCATTTACTAGTGGGAGGGGAGGGGCCCCTGCATGGCCCAATGCCATAGAGTCCAATGCTCCCTCTAAGCTGTGGAGTCTTGTGAGCAAAAATCTACCTTGTGAGCTGCTGGCATGAAAGTTGCGAGGGAGCGATTCGACTACTGCATAAATTAATTTGCTTTGGAGCCATCTTTAGTTTTCAGTTTATTTAAGGTTTAGTAGCCCATAGACCATACACCATTTAAAAAGAAACAGAAAAAAATAGGAATTTAAAAGAACAGTCGAAGTAGAGATTTGCCACATCCACGATGCAATTTTGGCAGAGGCTGCTCAGAAGTAGTCTTAATCTTGATGCATCAGGAAAAGATGGATATTTCGACAGTAAGTTCGAAAGTAACTTTTTTCCCACCATAGAGAACAATGGAGGGAATAGGGGCAACCTGTTTGGGGGCCCATAGAATTGGACCCCCTTGTCCAATGTTCTTGAAACTTGGTGGGTATCTTGGGGAGAGGCTCCATCAGCTACCCTGTGAGTTTGGAGCCTCTCCCTCAAACCCCCTCCCCTCCAGCCCCCAGAATATACCCTATGTTTTCACCATTGACTTCAATGGCCCATAGGATATAATGGAGCCGAATTGCCGCCAAATTTCTTTAATTCCCTCCTTTTCCTCTTTCCCTCCTTCTTCCCTTCTCTCTTTCTTTCTTTCCCACCTTCTCTTCTCTTTTTCCTCCTTCCCGTTTCCCTCCTTCTTCCCTCTTTCTTTCCCTCCTCCTTTCCTTCTCTTTCTTTCCCTCTTTCCTTCCTTCTTTCCTTCTCTCTACTCTCTCTCTTTCCTGCCCTCTTTCCTCCTTTCTGTGGCCCAACTCTCATGAGAAGGAGTGTAAACTTTAAACACCTTCTCTCTTAGCTCCCCCACCCAGACCAGCTGGGGAAGGGAAGGGAGGCTTTTGAAGATGACTCCCCCCTTTTGCTTCCCCTTCTGACATCACTTCCGGTGATGTCAGGGGGCGTGGCATATGCTAATAGCCTAGTAGCTCATTAGTATACCATATGCTAATGAGCTCCTGCAGTTGTTTTTCTACGAAAAGACCCCTGGTTGGACCTAAGAACCACATTTGGAAACCGTATAGTATGCGCGGTAGTATTAAGGTCTTATATGCTTTCAGGAGCGCTGGCACATATTGTGCTCCTTGGATGTAGAAAAACTTCAAGGCTAGTAAGGCTAGGTCAGCTTTCTGTTTAAGATATTTAATGTGCCTTGGACCATGATAAGTTTGGCTGGAATACAATTCCTAGATATCTGAATTCATTGACCTGTTGTAATTTGTACCTTCCGATTTTCCATCTTTTATTTGATCTTCGTGTTGATTTTGTGAAAGCCATAATTTTGGACTTATCCTCATTTATCACCAATAGTCTTCATTACAGTAGGAAATAAATGCATTTATGGCACGTTTTAGGCCAATCGGAGTTCTCGATAATAAGACAAGGTCATCAGCATACAGCAGGGCAGGCACTGGGTAGATATAAGGTTGGATAACTGCCATCCTTCCTGAGCTAAGCCAAAAATGTGTGAGCCAGAGGCTAAAAAACTGTGAGCTAGCTCACACTAACTCAGCTTAGAGGGAACACTGATGGAGTCCACCTTTCAAAGCAGCCATTTTCTCCAGGGGAGCTGATCTCTGTTGGCCGGAGATCAGTTGTAAAACCAGGAGATCTCCAGGCCCACCTGGAGGCCGGCAACCCTACCATATTGTCTGATCTTGGGCCTATTGTGGTGCAGCCTACAGGCCCTGGGGAAGCCTGTATTGGAATAGTCATCAGGGCCTACATTTCTCAGGTTCCCTCTGGACTCTGTGATTGGGTAACTGCACCAGCAGGGGAACAGACGGTAGTGCCTGTGAGGAGGAGGTAAAAGGCCTTGCCCAGAGTGGGAGTAGGGCTGGTGGAAGCCATAGTTCTGTCAGAGCTGTTCTTGAAAAACAGCAGTTTCTGTCAGAGCTCTCTCAGTCCCACCTACCTCACAGAGTGTCTGTTGTTGGGAGGGGAAAGGAAAGGAGTTTGTGAGCCACTCTGAGACTCCCTTGGGTAGTGAAGGACGGGGTATAAATCCAATCTCCTCCTCCTCACACCTAATTTGGTCATGTACAAGGAGAAACCTGTTGTAAAAGTACAGTAGAAGAAGAAGGGATGAAGATTTATACCCCGCCCTTCACTCAGAGTCTCAGAGTGGCTTACAAATTCCTTTCCCTTTCCCTCCGCACAGCAGACACCCTGTGAGGTAAGTGGGGCTGAGAGAGCTCTGACACCACTGTCCTTGGGAGAACAGCTCTGACAGAACTATGGTTTGCCCAAGGCCATCTAGGAGCTGCAAGTGGAGGAGTGGGGAATCAAACCCGGTTCTCCCAGATTAGAGTCCGCGCTCTTAACCACTACACCAAAATGGCTCATTCCAAACTGTAACAAGGGGTAGGGTGGTTTGCCCTGGGCCCTCCCAAGGAGACCCATACCAGGGTGATGGGAGTCATTCGTGAACCTCCCTAGCTGCCGCCTACAACACATATGCAGAGAAAAGCTAGGAAAAGATGGTGTAAATGTGCATGTTTTAGCCATGTGGTTTGATGAAAAATAAACAGCTAAAAAAAGATTTTCTCTTTAAAAAAAACACTCTTTTGCTATTCAGTGATTTTGTATAATCTCACACAGTTTGTGAAAAGCCATTGCCGTTCCGTCAGGTTCAGAAGTGTTTCATCAATAATTAAAGCGACCCTCTGATCAATTGGGTATTTGACAAGCCACTGATGTGCTGCCCTCAGCGCTGAAGTGACCCTGCTGAGTCAGCTTAGTGACACGTTGGATTTTAGCAGCTGCCCCGGTGCAGAGAGAGAGAGAGAGAAGAGAACAAACTGGAGCAAGTCTCTCTCTCGCTCTCGCTCTCTCGCTCTCTGGTTTGCAGAGAATAAGCTACAACTTGACCCAAGCATGCTTCATGCGCCAGCCCTACATTTGTGGCATCACCTTAAGAGATGTCGAGAACAGACCCATTGATATTAAGTTTTGGGGACAGGATGGATTGTTCGCATTACTGTTTCTTTGGATTGTTACAGGGTAGGAGCTTGATGTGTCTGCCAGTTTGATAGGCTTGCAGAAAAAGAAAGCCACTGTTGAATTTTTGGGGGGTGACTTCTGGTGACCCCTAGAGGGGCTTGGGCATTTCAGAGAGGTGGCTTGCTATTGTCTGCCTCTGTGTCCCAGCCCTGGTATTCCTTGGAGGTCTCCCATCCAAGTACTTGCCGGGGTCAGCCCCGCTTAACTTCTGAGATCTGACGAGATCGGGCTTGCCTGGGCTATCCAGGTCAGAGAAGAAAGCCACTGTTATGAGAATCATAACATATGATAAGAGAGAAGCCAATGTTGAATCAGGCCAATGGCCCATCTAGTCCAACACTCTGTCACACAGCAGCCAAAATATACGAGGTGCCATCAGGAGGTCCAGCAAGGGGCCAGGACACTAGAAGCCCTCCCACTGCTGCACCAAGAATAGAGTGCATCACCTGCCCCAGACTGAGAGTTCCTTTTTTTGGTAAATACAGTTTATTATTGGATATATCACATGTTCATACAATTTAAACCTGCCTACATATCCATTTTTCTTATTTCCCTTCTCCCCCCCCAAACAAGGCTTCCCGCACTGCTCCAACCCCATTAATGTCTCTCTTATTCTGTTACAATTACTTCTAAACTTATTTTCTCTTACAAACGGTAACAATTCAAAAATCTAATTCTCTTTCATTTTCTTCTTAATAACTATCAAAGCAAATCAAACCACGTTTAATGTCCCAATTTTTCAACAAGTATTTTTGAAAGTCTTTCCAGTCTTCAAAGAAAGTTTCATCTTCTTCATTGTTTAACTTTCTTGTTAATTTGTCCATTTCTGCCAAAAACAACGCCTTTTTAATCCATTCCCATGTTTCAGGTACTTTATCTTGTTTCCAACATTGAGCAAAAATCAGTCTAGCTGCTGTAATCAAGTACCATAGTAGTGTTCTTTTGGCTACATTTATTTCTTCCATTTTAAGACCTAACAATAACATCTGTGGGTCTTTCTTAAAGGTACATTTCAAAAATTTTTGTATCTCATTGTGGATCTCAGTCCAATACTTTACTGCTTTATCACATGTCCACCACATATGGTAAAAAGACCCTTCATGTTTCTTACATTTCCAACATTTGTTGGACATACTTTCATTTATAATAGCAATTTTTTTAGGCATCATATACCATCTGTACATCATTTTATAACAATTCTCTTTAACATTTACACAAGTTGAAATTTTCATTGACTTTTTCCACAAATATTCCCAGGATGTCATTAATATCTCATTATTAACATTTACAGCCCATTTTATCATTTGCTCTTTTACAGTTTCATCCTCAGTGTACCATTTCAATAAAACCTTGTACAGTTTAGAAATCATTTTTTTACCTTTCTCAAGCCATACAGTTTCAATTTCAATGTTCTTTTCTCTGAAACCATGTTCTCTTTTATCGGTCTTAAATAAATCATAAATCTGTCTGTATTTCAACCAATCATATTCAAATTCGACATCAAATCTATCTTGTAACACAAAGTTTTTCCCTTCCAATTTTAAAAGATTTTTGTAAGGTAGCCAATCTAACCCTTGATTTCTTGAATGTGGGTTAATCACTTCAGCTGGTACTATCCAAAGTGGTCTTTCTTCTGAGAAGAATTTTCTATATCTCATCCATGTCTCGAACAGTGATTGTCTTACAAATTGGTGTTTAAAAAATTTGTCCATTTTTACTTTTCCATACCATAAATATGCATGCCATCCAAATTTGTTATCATGCCCTTCTAAAGCCAATAACTTCTTATTCTCAAGATTAATCCACTGTTCCAACCATGTTAAACAGACGGCATCATAATACAGTCTTAAATTTGGTAGTTGTAGGCCTCCTCTCTCTCTCGCGTCGCATAAAATTTTCATTTTGATCCTTGGCTTTCTTCCTGCCCATACGAATTTGGATAATTCTTTCTGCCACGAATCCAATACTTTCCTTTGTTTTAGTATTGGAATGGTCTGAAATAAAAACATCAAACGCGGTAAGATATTCATTTTTACAGTTGCGATTCTTCCCATCAATGATAAATTCAAAGTGTCCCATTTCTTCATATCTTGCTGAATTCTGTGCCACACCTTTTCATAATTGTTTTTAAACAGGTCAATATTTTTCATGGTTAGTTCAATTCCTAGATATTTAGTCTTTGTAACTACATCACATTGGATTTTCTCCTGGAGTTCTATTTGTCTTTGCTTCGTCATGTTTTTACACATCACCTTAGTTTTGTTTTTATTAACGTAAAAACCCGCAACTGAGCCAAATTCTTCAATTTTCTCCATCAGATGTGGTATTTTCTCAATAGGATCCTGAATCATAAACATCACATCATCTGCAAATGCCCTGTATTTGTATACGAATCCTTTCACTGAAAGACCTTCAATACTATTATCTTTTCTTATTGCTGTCAATAATATTTCCAACATCCAAATAAACAGCAACGGGGACAACGGGCAGCCTTGACGTGTTCCCTTTTGAACTTGGAAAAAATCCGTCCTTTCTTTGTTTGTATTCAAAGCCGCTTTTTGTTCTGAATATATTGCCACAATCATGTTTAAAAAGAACTGTCCAATGTCCATTTTTTCAATAACTTGCAGCATAAACTCCCAATTTAAGTTATCAAAAGCTTTTTCCGCATCTAGGAAGAGGAATCCAACTTCTTTTTCTGGATGCTTGTCATAGTATTCAATTGCGTCTATCACCACTCTTAAATTGTCTCTGATTTGTCTATTTGGTAAAAATCCGGCTTGTTCTTCCGCTATAGTATCTTTCAGATATTTTTTCAATCTCTCCGAAATTATTTTTGCAAATAATTTGTAATCATTATTTAATAGCGATATTGGTCTATAATTCTTTACTTGAGTCAAATCCAAACCTTCTTTAGGTATCAATGAAATATTTGCTTCTTTCCATGAATCTGGGATCCGTTTAGTCTTTCTTAACTCATTCGACAGAAGTACTAAAATGGGGGTTAGCTCCTCTTTAAATTTCTTGTAGAACTTTGCTGTGAAGCCATCTGGTCCTGGAGCTTTGCCCAACTTTGCATCTTCTATCGCCATTGTCACTTCCCCAGACTGAGAGTTCCCATCTATACCCTGTGGCTAATAGCCACTGATGGACTTCTGCTCCATATGTTTATCTAATTTCCTCTTGAAACTGTCCATGCTTGTAGCTGCCACCACCTCCTGTGGCAGTGAATTCCATATGTTAATCACAATCAGCCTAAACTGAGCACAGCTGATGAGGCCTTTTACACCGTTGTTGTTTTTAACCATTGTTTTAAAATGTCGTTTTTAATTATTTTAATTTACATGTGATTGTCGTCACGATTTTTCTATGACCTTGTAACCTGCCCGGAGCCGGTTCAGGGCAGAAATCGAATTCAGTAAACAAACAAACCATCACTAAGACTGCAGTGTGTGTGGCTGTGCTTCGGGCTGCCCTGATAGCCTAGCTGTTAAGTATTGGGACTGAAACATTGTAGGACTGTGCTGCCAGAGACAGGGTGAGCTTGGAGCCGAATAACAATAGACCAACAGGATTCTGGCAGGAACCAATCAAGCTGTAGGACAGTGCTGCCAGAGACAGGGTGATCTTGGAGCGGAATAACAATAGACCAACAGGATTCTGGCAGGAACCAATCAAGCTGTAGAACAGTGCTGCCAGAGACAGGGTGAGCTTGGAGTGGAATAACAATAGACCAACAGGATTCTGGCAGGAACCAATCAAGCTGTAGGACAGTGCTGCCAGAGACAGGGTGAGCTTGGAGCCGAATAACAATAGACCAACAGGATTCTGGCAGGAACCAATCAAGCTGTAGAACAGTGCTGCCAGAGACAGGGTGAGCTTGGAGCCGAATAACAATAGCCCAACAGGATTCTGGCAGGAACCAATCAAGCTATAGGACAGTGCTGCCAGAGACAGGGTGAGCTTGGAGCCGATTAACAATAGACCAACAGGATTCTGGCAGGAACCAATCAAGCTGTAGGACAGTGCTGCCAGAGTCAGGGTGAGCTTGGAGCCGAATAACAATAGCCCAACAGGATTCTGGCAGTAACCAATCAAGCTGTAGGACAGTGGTGCCAGAGACAGGGTGAGCTTGGAGCCGATTAACAATAGACCAACAGGATTCTGGCAGGAACCAATCAAGCTGTAATAGCCCAACAGGATTCTGGCAGTAACCAATCAAGCTGTAGGACAGTGGTGCCAGAGACAGGGTGAGCTTGGAGCCGATTAACAATAGACCAACAGGATTCTGGCAGGAACCAATCAAGCTGTAATAGCCCAACAGGATTCTGGCAGTAACCAATCAAGCTGTAGGACAGTGCTGCCAGAGACAGGGTGAGCTTGGAGCGGAATAACAATAGACCAACAGGATTCTGGCAGGAACCAATCAAGCTGTAGGACAGTGCTGCCAGAGACAGGGTGAGCTTGGAGCGGAATAACAATAGACCAACAGGATTCTGGCAGGAACCAATCAAGCTGTAGGACAGTGCTGCCAGAGACAGGGTGAGCTTGGAGCCGAATAACAATAGACCAACAGGATTCTGGCAGGAACTAATTAAGATGTAAAGTTTTGTAAATAGCCTATTGTTGGGAGTAGGGTGTGTTGGGGTGTGGCCATTGCAGGCAATATAACCGAGCTGAGGCTCTGGTCTACAGTCTTGTTCTGGCTGAAATCACTGAATAAAGCAGAGCTGATCACTAGACTGGGAGTCTGTTCACCCATGGAACTCCCACTATTTAACACTAGCAATAGTAGAAGGTCCCTGGTTCAGTCTCCAGCATCTCCCGTTAAATGGATGAAGTGGGAGGTGATGGGAAAGAACGGCTGCCAGTCTGAGTAGACAGACTGACCTTTAAAAAAAAATTTTTTGTTGTTAAGAAACAGTGCAAATACAAAACATGAAACCTTGACACAGAGAGTACTCCATCTTTCTGTGTTGTACCTCTGAGGATGCCAGTCACAGCTACTGGCGAAACGTCAGGTCCTACAGTGCCAAGACCACGGCCACACAGCCCAGAAAATCCACAACAGCTAATGAACTCCGGCCGTGAAAGCCTTCGACAACATAAAACAACATTTCTACAACAGCTAATAACAAAATATATCAAGTTATAAACAATTGACTGAACTATTAAATACAAATACAAAACCAGTAAATGTAATCGTTAAATGGTTATAACTAGTCGTATATAAACTGCTACCCTTTTTGATGACATATAAACCATTTAAACTAATATTTCATCTGCTTCAGATATCATGAGGACACTTCAAGACTGGAAAAAGGCAGAGGAGAGGTAAGTAAAGAGGAATATATTTTAAAGTAAAAGGAGATCTTGATAGATAGGGTTATAAGGTAGAAAGTTGTCAGAATTAATATACTCCATACAGGGCTCTTTCTGTAGCAGGAACTCCTTTGCATATTAGGCGACACAGCCCTAATGTAGCCAATCCTCCAAGAGCTTACAGAGCTCTTCCTAAAGGGGCTACTGTAAGCTCTTGGAGGATTGGCTATGTTAGGGGTATGTGGCCTAATATGCAAAGGAGTTCCTGCTACAAAGAGCCCTGACTCCATATAAGGGAACCATTTGGCTTCATATGTCGTCTGTCTGGGGTAGATGTCTGATTGCAGGAGTTCATTATTGATCTTTTCTGTAATTAATGTCCCAATTTTTTTTCAAACCACAAGTCAACTGGTAGTACTTCTTGTTGCCTCCATAAATTTGCAACGGATGTTTTGGCAGGACAGGCTGACCTTGATGGACCAAGAGTTTGATTCAATACAAGGCAGCTTCCTGTGCATTCCCACATAGCAGCTTCCTGGGAGGAGGAGGAGTCTCAGAGCAGCTTACAATCCCCTTCTCTCCCTCTCCCCACAACAGCCACCCTTGTGAGGTAGGTGAGGCTGAGAGAGTTCTTTCGAGAACTGCTCTTGAGAGAACAGCTCTGAGAGAACTTGTGACTGACCCAAGGTCATACCAGTAGCTACATGTGGAGGAGTGGGGAATCAAACCCGGTTCTCCCAGATTAGAGTTCGCTCTCCAAACCACTACAGCAAACTGGCTCTCTAACTACTACACTGAACTGGGACAGTTTCAGGTCTGGGAAACAGCACAGCTGGAAGGCTTAAGTTCTGTCGCCTTGCATGCCATGGTCCCAATCCAAATTGGGGGGCCCAATCCCGTGGGAATAAGTTCTGAACAAGGAACTCCCACAACACATCAGGTCAACAGGACCCATGGCATGCATATGTGGTGAGAATACAAGGACTTTGTGATTTATGAATTGGCCTACAGAGATTTAACTTCCAAGGGAATCCTGGAGAGAGACCTGGACCCTGAGGAACAGCAACGGCAGAGACTCAACGTCAAGAAAATTTTCAACGTGGTGTTCTCCAGGCCAAAATGGGGACAACAGAACTGGTACATGGATTTACCAAGGAAAGGGAGGAGGAAACAGGGAATGTCCTTTACCAAGAGAGACAGTCGGAAGGTGTGTGGCTAATCTCTTTGCAATGCTGAAATCACAAATGTATATATAAAGAAACATGGTTCTATTTAGATACCATGGCTCTTGGCCATTTAAGGAAGTTTCCTCCATGAATCTGTCTGATCCCCTGTCCAATCCCCACTCGTAGCCATTACGAAATCCTGTAGCAGTGAGTTCCACAAGAAGAAGAAGAGAGAGAAAAAGAGATTGGACTTATTCCCCACCCTTCACTCAGAGTCTCAGAGGAGCTTACAAACTCCTCTCCCTTCCACTCCTCACAACAGGCACCCTGTGAGGTAGACGGGGCTGAGAGAGCTCTGAGAGAACTGCTCCTGAGAGAACAGCTCTGAAAGAACTATGGCTTGCCAAAGGTCATCCAGCAGCTGCAAGTGGAGGAGTGGGGAATCAAACCCATTTCTCCCAGATTAGAGTCCGCGCACTTAACCACTACACCAAACTTAACCACTACACCAAATAAGTTCGTTGAAATGAAGAAATAATAGATTATTTTGTCTCTTCTGAACCTACAGCCAATCGATATATCAGTTAGTATCTTGAGTTCTAGTACTGAAAGAGAAAAGGTTCTTCTGTTCCCTTTTTTCATGCATATTCTTATAAAATGCCATCTCGTCATTCCTTGGCTGTCTTTACTTTTAATGGAAAATACCCCAAACTTTAGCCTTTCTCTTTTAAATCAGGAAGAAACTCTAACCTCTTGGTTATGCAAAACTGAACAGTTCAAGAGGGTTTTTCTGCAGAGGTACTAGCATTGCACTATACAAAAACAGTGCTCAGACTTATTTGGATACATGATTGAGTCCGTTGTCTATACTGCTGGGTACAGCTTACTGTAAGTGGGATCCTATTATGTAATTTCTGTACCACTTAATGTGTCATGTGAATACTTCTACTATGTTTCCGTTCCTTCTGGTTGGTTCTAGACTTTGACGGTCCTAACGCACTGGTGATTGAATTGTACCGACTCACTACGTATAATCTGCCTTGGGTCCCTGTGACAAAGGAGGACAATAAATAATGTAAAGAAATCAGTAAATTTTGGTTACGAGCATCAGCCAGCTGAGAATGATGTGAGGCTGGGACATGCAGGCTGGAGAACGCCTGGAGATTTGGGGATGGAGCCTGGGGAGGACAGGGACCTCAGTGGGGTACAGTGCCGTAAAGTCCACCCTCTAGTTTGGTGTAGTGGACTTTAATCTGGGAGAACCGGGTTTGATTCCCCACTCCTCCACATGCGGCTGCTGGTGTGACCTTGGGTCAGTCACAAGATCTTCGTCGTGGTCTCTGTGCAGTCCCACACATGGGTTGGGCGCCTGCGCACGACCTCGTTCGGAGAAACTTCTAGAGCTTTACCTCAGAAGAGCTTTTGGCGGGCTCTCCTCCCGCCCTGGGGGAGGAGACATGCACTGCGCATGCCCAGAGCGGGAGAGAGAGCCGCCTCCCACTCAGTTCTTCTTCGACCGCCTTCGTGTTCACACCTCGTTCCTGTCGTTCCTCCATTTACCTCAGCTGAGTATATCTTTCTTCGCTTTCGCTTTCTTTTTCCATCTGCTTCTTTCTCTTCTAAAAAATATTTTTTTAAAAAAAATCTTTGTCTATATCTCTACCCCCCCTCTCCTTTCTTTGGAGGGTGGGTGGGGATTTTTGTATGGGAAAAACTCAATTCTTTAAGGTCTGTCGTCGTTGCCCTGCTAAAATTCCATCCAACGACGGGCACGACCTTTGCTTAGTTTGTTTGGGTGAGGCCCATAGAGTAGATTCTTGCCCTCATTGCGCGAGTTTCACTCGTCAGGCTCGCCGTAATCGAGAGGCTAGGCTCAAAGCTCTTCTTGTCGAATCGGCTTTGCATCCCACAATGTCTTCAGGAGCTTCCCAGGTCTCGGTAGCCAAGAAATCGGACACCTCCTCGAAGGCACCGAAACAGAAACCTAAGTGGGCTGAAGATAAGACCCCTTCAAAGTCGAAGGCCACGCCCTCTGCTTCGGTTTCGAAAGTGGACCCCATTGTCGTGACTGGGTTGTCGACGTCGATGCCAGCCCTCGCCTCTACATCCCATAAGTCTGCAGCTCGACAACAGACTCCGCAGCACTCCCACTCGTCACCTACGGAGACGATACCGTTGGGCCAGTTGACCAGATCGCCTCCGCACCTGTCTCTGCGAACAGGCTCCCGGTCTCCACGGAGGTGTTCCACTACCCCGATCCACACTTTGGACGAGGGTCTGGTTGTGCACCGCCATGCGCGGTCCCGATCACGATATGGTCGTCGATGCCTGATCCGTAGGCAATCCCTGTCGTCGTCTGATTCGGCCTCTGACCACCAATGCTGGTCCTATGAAGACCGTCGAGAGCGTCCGGATGCGGCCTACTATTATTCGAGGTCTCCGACACCGGAGAGACACCGCTATGACCGAATCCGGCATTCGGAACGCGGAGATCAGGCCCACGCCCCTGACCACCCTCGGCGCTCGGCATCTGTGGCCTCGGCTCATTCTGCCTCTCGGGAACAGTCTTCTGACCTTCCCAGAAATTGGGACGCCCCAAGGAGTTCCCCAATGGTCCTGCCGTCGACCATCCGGTCATCGACCTTGTCCAACCCCGATCCTCCTCTCCTATGTCGATCTCGGACAGGTCGGATTCGGCGGAGTTCGATCCCGAGGTCTTTCGGATCGAGGACGAGCCTCGACGCTCGGGGTCGATTTCACCTACGGAGGGCCCTAAGGCATTTTTGGAGCTCGTTACCAGGATGGCGACTGCCCTCCAAGTTCAGGGCTTTACGGAGTCCCCAGCAGTGACCGACGTCGTTCACCGATTGGTCCAGGCTGATCTTCCTCCGTCTCCCGTCTTGCCTTTGCTGCCTGTCCACCTTTCTATGTTGAAAGAGTCATGGGAACACCCGGCTTCAATCCCTCCGGTTTCGAGGCGCTATGATGGGTTGTACAGGATCCAGGATGCTCCTGGCAAATTCCTCCTTTCTCAGCCACCACCGAACTCCATGGTGGTTCACTCCTCTTCGAAATCGAGGCAGCCTGCTCGCCAGTCCACGCCCCCTGACCGTGAGGGTCGTAAACTGGATCTTCTGGACAAGAAGATGTACTCTCTGGCCTCCATGAATCTCCGGGTCGATACTTATCTGTCGTATTTATCTGCTTACGCATTCAACGTTGCCAATGCAATTCGCCCTGTCCTGGAGTTTGTTCCGGAAGAGCACCGTCCCACTCTCTCGGCTGCCTTGTCTGAGGTTTGTGCCATATCAAAGCAACAAATTAATTCCGTTCGTCATGCAGTCAATTGCTCCTCTAAACTCCTGGTGTCTTCTGTCGCTCTCCGGCGTCATGCCTGGCTGCGGGGCACATCTCTACAACCGGACGTCAAGTTCCGTGTAGAAGACCTCCCCTTTGACGGAAACGGCCTTTTCCACTCCACCACTGACGAAGTGTTGAAGGCTGTCGATGAGAGTCGTAAGCAGGCCCGAAACCTTGGAGTCTCGGCTGCACCTTACCATCCCAGAAACCGTTCCTGGAAACCTTCCGGCTCCAGGCGATACCTATCTCCGGCACCTCACTCCCAATGGAGGAGAAAACCGTACGACTCCCGTCCTCCTTCCAAACACCGTTCCCAACCCACCAAAAAGCCGCCGCAGCCTAAGCAGTCTGTTTGACTGTCCCCACCGTCTCTCTCCAACGTCGTTCACTCCTTCCGTCCGTACCCGCCTCTTCCCCTTTCTACCAGCCTGGGAACAAATTTCAATCAACTCCTGGGTCCTCACCATCCTGCGGGTCGGGTACGCCATAGAGTTCGTTTCGCCTCCGATCCTCCCACACTTTGTTGTCACGCCTCCAGACCCCCTCCTCGATCTCGAGGTTTCTGCTCTCCTTGCCAAGGGGGCCATCGAGGTCGTCCCGGAGGCGCAACGAACTCTCGGCTTCTACTCGAAGTATTTCCTGGTCCCCAAGAGAGACGGAGGCTTCAGACCAATTATCGACCTTCGGGATCTCAACCATTACATTCGGTATCAGAAATTCAGAATGGTCACTCTGCAGTCGATCCTCCCTCTCATTCCACGGGCAGCGTGGCTCGCGTCAGTCGATCTTCAAGACGCATACTTCCATGTCACGATCCGTCCCCAACATCGGTGGTTTCTCCGCTTCGCCGTTGGAGATGCCCACTACCAGTACAGGGTGCTTCCCTTCGGCCTTTCTACAGCTCCACGGGTGTTCACCAAGCTGATGGCTGTGGTGGTAGCCGAACTCCACCGACGGGGAGTCACTCTTTATCCTTACATCGATGACTGGCTTCTCGTAGCTCCAACGCCAACTCAGTTGCTCCACGACACTCGGGAGACTCTCTCCCTCCTCCGCGCTCTCGGGCTTTGCGTCAACCATGCCAAGTCCTCCCTTCAGCCCCTCCAAATCCTTCGATTCCTCGGGGCTCGACTTGACACCAACCTCGAAGCGGCTTTCCTTCCGGAGTCCAGGGCTTCCGACATTCGGGCAATGGTGTCCGCCTTTCAGACGTGTCCCCAACAATCCGCCCGTTCTGTCATGAGGCTCCTCGGTCACTTTGCCTCCACGGTGTTCGTTGTCCGCAACGCTCGGCTGAAGATGCGGCCGCTTCAGCTCTGGCTCCTACGAGCCTTCGATCCCCTCCGGAGGCCTTGGCACACGGTTCTGTCGATCCCGCAAACCGTCCTCGCCTCCCTCGAGTGGTGGGCTCAACCTATCCACCTTCTTTCCGAGATGCCCTTTCGTCCTCCTCCTCCCGACTTGCTGTTGACCACAGACGCTTCCCTCTCGGGTTGGGGAGCCCGGAGTGGAACGCTTACTGTTCAAGGGGCTTGGTCTGCTCGAGATGCAACTCGCCACATAAATTACCTGGAGTTGCAAGCAATCTGCCTGGCCCTTCGGTCCTTTCTTCCGACCCTCCGAGACCGTGTCGTCCAAGTGGCTTCCGACAGCACCACGGCTGTTTATTATGTCAACAAACAGGGCGGCACTGCCTCTGTTCGTCTCTGCACCTTGGCGATAGACCTCTGGTCCTGGTGCCTCCATCACTCCATCACGCTCTCGGCGATCCATATTCCCGGGGATCAGAATGTCGATGCGGACCGGTTGAGTCGTTCTGCCTCATCGGACAATGAATGGTCCATTCCCCTCTGGTATCTTCGACCTCTGTTTCGAGAGTTCGGTCACCCATCTGTCGACGGCTTCGTGTCCGTCGACAATGCTCGATGTCGCCTGTTTTTCAGCAGGGGTCCCCCGTCTGCTCGGTCGCTCGGGGATGCCTTTCTCCACAAATGGAACGGAACCCTGTTTTATCTGTTTCCTCCGTTCCCTCTCATCTCTCAGGTCGTGCAGAAGATTCGTGCAGACCGCACCTTCTGCATTCTGATCACTCCGTGGTGGCCACGCCAGGTCTGGTTCCCGCACCTGCTTCAACTCTCCTGTCGTTCCTTCCGTCCCCTCCCTGTCGTCCCAGATCTCCTTTCTCGGGCCCGAAGGAGAATCATCCATCCCAATCCGGGATTTTTCAAATTAACGGCCTGGAAGATCCAGCCCTAGACTTCCCGCCTCAGGTCTCTGAAATCCTCCTGAATGCTAGGAAGCCTTCTACTCGACGTTCCTATCAGTTCAAGTGGAACAGATTCCAATCCTATGCTACTGATCACTCCTTCGATCCGATTCGATCATCTCTCCGTGAGATCATCGCCTACATTGTGCATTTGAAGGATGCGGGCCTGGCATACTCGTCCTTGAGGGTTCATTTGGCGGCGATCTCCGCCTACCACCCCCTCATCCAAGGCTCGTCAGTGTTCTCCCACCGTCTCACCAAGACGTTCCTCAAGGGTCTTCTTCGCATGTGCCCGCCTAGGAAACCGTTGGTGCCTTCCTGGAGCTTGTCTCTAGTCCTTTCTCAACTCATGGCTAAACCGTTCGAGCCGATGGCTACAGCCGACCTCAGGTTAGTGTCCTGGAAGATGGCCTTTCTCGTAGCCATTACCACTGCACGCAGAGTAGGGGAGCTAGCTGCCTTCAGGGCCGATCCCCCCTATACCGTTTTTCATAGGGAGAAGGTGGTCCTTAGAACAGATCCTTCCTTCCTCCCTAAAGTCATCTCTGCCTTTCACCTCTCTCAGTCGTCTGTTCTGCCTACTTTCTTTCCGAACCCGGCTGATGCCTCTCAGAGAGCCCTGCACTGTCTAGATGTGCGCAGAGCGCTCTCTTTCTATCTACACAGGACGCAGCCCATACGTAAATCTCCTCGGCTGTTCCTGGCTTATGGCCCCCCTCACGCGGGGGAACCCATTTCTTCTCAACGTCTCTCTAAGTGGGTGACTTCCACCATAGCCCTTTGCTATGAGCTGGCGCGTCAACCCGTTCCTACCTGTCTCACTGCCCATTCCACACGGGCGGTGTCGACGTCCACCGCTTTCCTGGCCGGTGTCCCGTTGGAAGACGTCTGTGCGGCTGCTACGTGGTCCTCAGCATCGACCTTCGTGACCCACTACGCACTCGACGTCCGAGCTTGGCGGGATGCTGCCTTTGGTCAGACGGTACTGCGATCTCTCTTCGCTTGACCCTGCTGGACCCTCAGGTAGGACCCGTGGGTGATTTTGTTTGATGGTGATGCTGTATCTTAACCATTATTTTTGTGTCCTTTGCAGCTGCCAGCTCCCTCCTCCAACTGGTTCAGCTCTTGTAATCACCCATGTGTGGGACTGCACAGAGACCACGACGAAGATAAACAGGTTGCTTACCTGTAACTGATGATCTTCGAGTGGTCATCTGTGCAGTACCACAATCCCACCCAGCCTTCCCCGCTGCTGGCATCTCCAGATTTCCTTCTTTGGATTCTTTGGCCTTGACAGTGGCGGTCGAAGGAACTGAGTGGGAGGCGGCTCTCTCTCCCGCTCTGGGCATGCGCAGTGCATGTCTCCTCCCCCAGGGCGGGAGGAGAGCCTGCCAAAAGCTCTTCTGAGGTAAAGCTCTAGAAGTTTCTCCGAACGAGGTCGTGCGCAGGCGCCCAACCCATGTGTGGTACTGCACAGATGACCACTCGAAGATCATCAGTTACAGGTAAGCAACCTGTTTTTCTTTCAGAGCTGTTCTCTCAAGGGCAGTTCTTCAAAGAGCTCTCTCAGCCCCACCTACTTTACAGAGTATTGTGGGGATAGGAAGGGAAGGCGATTGTAAGGTGCTCTCCTTCTCTTCCTCCTCCTCCTTCTTTTTGGGAGCCAGTTGGGTGTAGTGGTTAGGAGTGCAGCCTCTAATCTGGGAGAACCGGGTTTGATTCCCCACTCCTCCACATGCAGCTGCTGGTGTGACCTTGGGTCAGTCATAAGTTCTTTCAGAGCTGTTCTCAGCCCCACCTACCTCACAGGTTGTCTGTTATGGAGAGGGGAAGGGAGATTTTAAGCTGCTCTGAGTGAAAGGTGGGGTATAAATCCAGGCTCCTCCTCCTCCTCTTCCTCTTCGCAGCCATTTTCTCCAGAGTAACTGATCTCTGTAGTCCAAAGATGAGCTGTAATTCCAGGGAATCCCCAGGTCCCACCTGGAGGCAGGTATCCCTAGAACGATGAGAAATTTGGAAAGCTCCAGGTGCTCAGGCAAATGCAACAGTCTTGCAAAAATCCACTTACATCGTAGGATGCCTACCATTTGCCTGCCCACTCCCACCTTCTCTGATCTCCAGTGACATTTTAGTCCGCCCCAGCAAAAGAAAAAAGAAAAAAAAGAAACGACAATACAATGTGGATCTCAGTCCCTTTCATCGAGGCATTCCAATGGTATACAATTGCGACGGGAGGCCACCTAATTAAATCAAGGAAGAATTAAAACTGCTGTGTGTTTCTGTTCACTCAGGGAGTGAAGTAATTATCCCTAATAAGAAGATCTGGTTGATAAAAGCAACCAGTCACGGCAACCTTTCAGTGTTTCAAATTAAGTTGCCAAGGACAATCTTGCATCCCAAGCCTATAAGTTTTGTGCTAACATCATTAAGATGACACCATCAATGTACATGGTGCCTTGGAGAGTAGCCAAAACAAAGACAAAAGAGATGGTAAAAACAGATTTCTGCCCAGAGGAGTTTACAGTTTAAATCTGCATACAGAGGAGATAAGAACATCAGAAGAGCCCTGCTGGATCAGACCAGTGGTCCATCTAGTCCAGCATCCTAAAAACATAAGAAGAGTCCTGCTGCATCAGACCAGTGGTTGATCTAGTCAAGCATCCTAAGAACATAAGAAGAGCCCTATTGGATTAGACCAGTGGTCCATCTAGTCCAGCATCCTAAGAACATCAGAAGAGCCCTATTGGATCAGACCAGTGGTCCATCTAGTCCAGCATCCCAAGAACCATTAGAGGAGCCCTGCTGGATCAGACCTGTGGTCCATCTAGTCCAGCATCCTAAGAACCATTAGAGGAGCCCTGCTGGATCAGACCATCCATCTAGTGCAACATCCTAGGAACATAAGAAGAGCCCTGTTGGATCAGACCAGTGGTCCATCTAGTCCATCATCTAAAACACATCATAAGAGCCCTGCTGGATCTGACCAGCAGTCCATCTAGTCCAACATCCTAAAAACCATTAGAAAAGCCCTGCTGGATCAGACCAGTGGTCCATCTAGGCCAGCATCCTGCCTCACACACTGGCCAACCAGTTATTCTGGAGTGAAAACAACAGGGCAAAACCCTATCCCTAGGGTTTCCAGGCCAAACCTGGTGTGAGAGAGGCAGGCAGGGATATGGTGCAGGGACGCCACCCCCAGTAGGATAACTTCCGGGGAATACCTGGTAAAACCATAGAGTTTCAGACAATTCCTAGAGCTACTGCCATCACTGTATTCCCCCAGAAGTGATGCCATCATGCAGGTGATGGCAATGACCTTTTAAGATTTTTAATATTTCCCCCACTGCCACTAGGGAACGAAAACTCAGGGCAATGTACACTGACCAGTGGCTTGGCAGCCCTGCCTTCCATTGATGTTGCCTCCTGATGATAGTACGAGGGTCAGAAGGGAGGTGAGGTAAGAAGGAATGAATCTGAAGGACCCAACAGGAAATTAAGAAGTGCTCCTCCACATTTGTAAAACTTTCTCTAATGCACTGAAGTAGATCCAAAGAGTAATTAACATGTGGAATTCACTGCCACAAGAAGCGGCAGCAGTTACAAAGGTAGACAGTTGCAAGAGGGGACTGGATAAACATATGGAGCAGAGGTCCATGAGAGGCTATTAGCCACTAGATGGAGCACTATGTCTGGGGCAGTGATACTCTGTATTCTTGGTGCTTGGAAGGGGCAAAAGTGGGAGGGCTTCTGGAGTTCTGGCCCCGCTGGTGGACCTCCTGATGGCACCTGGGTTTTGGCCACTATGTGACACAGAGTGTTGGAGTGGATGGGCCATTGGCCTGATCCAACATGGCTTCTCTTATGTTCTTATGTCTGGGGCAGTGATCCTTTGTATTCTCGGTGCTTGAGGGGGCAAGAGTGGGAGGGCTTCTGGAGTTCTGACCCCCCCTGCTGGACCTCCTGATGGCACCTGGGTTTTGGCCACTATGTGACACAGACTGTTGGAGTGGATGGGCCATTGGCTTGATCCAACATGGTTTCTCTCATGTTCTTATCCCACGTTGTGCTAGCAGAGCACCAGAGTTGTTCCGCATCGTTCTTTTTGTGGAAGATGTGATGTGAGATCAGTAGTTCTGCTGTCGCTGAGACATTATAGCTCTGGTGGTAGACCTGGAAGAGAGCTGAGCTTTCTTCTTGTCATCGGCATCCTTGAATTTGCCGGTAGCTGAGTACAGAACTTGTGCTAGAAGATCATTACACCAAACTTTCATAAAACTTAACCCACAGCATTCAGTTAATCTTTGCCGGTTTGTCATCACTGGGACAGGTATGCAAACCTCCAAGAGGGACCTGAGGATTTCCCAGTTTTATAACTCATTTCCAGACTACAGAGATCAGTTGCCTGGAAGAAAATGGATGCCCTGGCACTGTACCCTGCTGAGGTCCCCTGTCCTTCCCAGCCTCCATCCCCAAATCTCCAGGAGTTTCCCAACCTGGATCAAGCAACCCTACCCCCCCATCCCCCGCTGGTGGCCAAGTGGGACCTGGCAGCCCAACAGTAGGAGTGCTTTCAAAATTCCCCTCTTCCCAGATTTTGTAGTATCCCAGCCTTGTTTCCAAAATGGATCCCCATGGAGTAGGACTATGGTGCAGTTTCTTTTCTTTTTTTTTATTTACAGGTAGTCGCTTGGATCCTAATAATATTCGGAACATACGTTGAGTTTTGAGATAACTTTAAGTTATGTCGTAAGAGTAATGATTATCTTTGGTTTCAGGCAACAGAGAAGTTGAAGGAAATGTAAGAAGAGTTAGATGGGTATCTGTAGGTGCCCTTTTTAGTATGAAGAACTTGGGGGAGATGAATGCCACGCCTGGAGGAGGATCCTTGCATGGGAGGAGAGCAGTGCCGTGAGTGGATCCACATGAAGGTTTTCTGTGTCATGACCCTTAAAAGCAAACCAACATAAATACTTGGCGGGAGGAGCTGTGGCTCAATGGTGGAGCATCTGCTTGGCATGCAGAAGATCCTGTCCCCAGCATCTCCAGTTAGAAGGAGCAGGTAGTAGGGGCTGGGAAAGACTTAGCTTGGAGACCCTGGATAGTTACTGCCTGCCCAATCTGAGTGGACAATATTGACCTTAATGGATTAACAGTTTGAGTGATGGATATTGTAACTCTACATGCAAGAGGATCTGGAAGGGAAAGGGTTAAGAGACTTCTCTCACTCAGGTACACTGGGCAGTTGTCCCCCACCGTCTCGTTGGTTAAATGTTGAGCCTCTTTGGCCCTTGCTTGTTTTTATCTTCTATAGGACCAGGGCTATTTGGGGGGCAGGAACGCACAGGAACGGCGTTCCGGCTGGCTTTGGAGTTGGCCACGCCCAGCAGGAACTCATTAGCATAATAGGCCATGCCCAACAGCAGAAACTCATTAGGACTGGCTACATTAGGGGGTGTGACAAAAAGAAGTTTGTCATGCCAATAAAGGTCTATGTATGATGATGATGCAAAGAAGTTCCTGCTACAAAAAAAAGCCCTGGGTTTTGACAACAAACAAGGTAAACAGAATAAGAAGCAAAAGGTGGGTGTGGCTGGATGACCACACTTCTGGTAACATGTGGGGTGTGGCCTAATATGCTAATGAGCTGTGCTGTCAGGGGTGTGGCCTAATATGCTAATGAGTTCCTGCTGGGCTTTTTCTACAAAAAAAGCCCTGTATAGGATCTTTCTTCTCTCCCTTCCTGGACTTGTAGCAAGTTAACCTTTTCGCAACAAGTTAAACGTACGTACATGAACATGTCATGTAAGATGTGCTTCTGTTTCTGTAAGTAAAATTTCTTTCTCTTGTTACGATTGGAGTCAGATCATCTTTTGCAATTTGTTTGAACAGCATTGTCCCCTTAACCGGGAAATATGGAATACTGGAGATACCGCGTAAAGCCTTTATGCCTCGAAGGCAAATGATATATATCTTTTTCAAATTAGCCCAATACCAACTAAGGACCTCTGTATACCCAGGAATTAATCCATCTCCTAGAACTGAAATAAATTTGTGCCCAGAAATTCTTTGGGAGGGGTCGTGCCTTAGTAGTACAGCATCTGCATTGGCAGGTTCAATCCCCGACATCTCCGGTTGAAAGGATCACGTAATAATGTTTTAGATTGATTTTGTTTATTCTGTGAACTTTATGATGGGACCCACCCTGAGCCCACTTGTGAGGAGGGTGGGATACAAATTGAAACAAACAAATAACCATGATGTGAAAGAACTGATTATTTATTTATTTTATATAGCGCCCTCCCCATGGGCCGGCTCAGGTCAGTTTACAACCATTTTACAGTAATAACATTACAACAACCATTAAAACAATTTTAAACAATAAAAGCCTAAAATACCGTGCAGCAATTAGCTCCAATGTCAGATCAACTTATTTAAAAATTCAGCAGTGCCCCGATACCAGGGGCCAGGCCACTGGAGGGGAGATAGCCAGGAGGGAAGAGGGACGCCCGCCGCCTCAACCAAAGGCCTGGTGGAAGAGCTCCGTCTTGCAGGCCCTGCAGAACTGTAAAAGATCCCGCAGGGTCCAGATCTCAACTGGGAACTCATTCCACCAGGTAGGGGCCAAGGCCGGAAAAGCTAGTCGAGGCTAGTCAGATGTCCCTGGGGCCGGGGACTGCTAAGAGATGTTGATTTGCGGGCCTCCGTGGCTCATATGGGGATACCCTCATGAGCTGCTGCCAATCAGAGCAGACTTTCGTAGACCAGTGGAAGGCAGTTTTCATTTGCTCACAACTTCAGCTGGATCTCTGCACTCTTTCCCGCTATTCTCTTGGGTGCTTTTCAAACGACTCTCTAATTTTAGCTGGGCTTTCCCTCCCCCTTTTATGGGCAGCATGCCTCATTATCTCTGCACAGGGACAACCAAAGAATCCCATTGTCCATTCAGCCTGAGACCCAAGTTTCATTCTGAATTCATCCCTGCGCAGCTGGCCCGGGCAGGCGGCCACTCACTCCATCCACCTACCCGCGGTCAAGACCGAGTGAACCACAGTGCTGTCTTTCTTCATGACTATGGAACATTTCAGGGCATCACTAAGGGGAAATTAAAGTCCCTGCCAACTGCAGAGCAACTGGTTTTTCCACCCAAAGGGCCGAGGCTTGTGGCGGAGTAAGAATACAATGAGAAATGGAACGTGAGGGCTTCCAAGTTTTCATTTCGAATGGGTGAGTGGTTAAGGAGCAGACAGAGAGCAGCAGAAACCGGGCGCTCGGGGAAAGACTACTTGGATGTAGAATCAGCCAAGGAAGCGTGGACATCACCGCGTGGGTGAGAAAATATCTCCCCCCACCACCCCTCAGATTTGCAAGCTATGCTGTGCTGCTCTTGGCAAAAGAAACCCACATCCGAGACCATCTGAGATTCACTTGCAGATAAACCCTCAGAATCAAGTCCCATTCCTGAAAAACAGGGAGGCTTTTCAAGAACACAGACCCAGACTTCTTGCTCCTTCGCCTGCAAAATGTTTGCATTGCGGAATTTGGCATCCTCTGCTTGAACGCTAGAAAGCTTTCAAAATACAACACTCTGGCCATCGTCACTGGAGACAGGTTGCCTGTTGCGAACGTTCCTATCGGAGTGACCCCAGCATAGAAGAAAAGGGTTTTGTTGGACTTTGAAAAAGGATTAGACGGATTCTTTCTTTAACTATTATCTGTGTATCTACAAGTGCCTTATGTGCCATCAAGTTGCTTCTGATCTACGGCGACCTGATGAATTAATGACCTCCAAAACATCTCATTAACAGGCTTGCTCAGGTCTTGCAAACTGAAGACTGGGGCTTCCTTGACTGAGGCAGCCCATCTCTTGCTGGATCAAAGACAGGAAAAGAGGAAGACCCAACATGAGATGGATTGATTCCATCAAGGATGGAAGCCACAGCCCTCAGTTTGCAAGACCTGAACAAGGCTGTTGAGGATAGGATGCCTGGGAGGTCATTAATTCATAGAGTCACTGTAAGTCGGAAGGTACTTGACGGCGCATAACACACCCAATGAAAGCTAATGTTCCCTGTGATACAATGGACAGTTCTGCCAAAGTCAACACAAGATACCCCGTGTGATCCAAGACAGTTCTGCTGAAGAAGAGGAGGAGGAGGAGGAGATTGGATTTATACCCCGCCCTTCACTCAGAGTCTCAGAGTGGCTTACAAACGCCTTCCCCTTCCCCTCCCCACAACAGACACCCTGTGAGGTAGGCGGGGCTGAGAGAGCTCTTTTGAGAACTGCTCTTTCAAGAACAGCTCTGACAGAACTATGGCTTGCCCAAGGTCATTCAGCAGCTGCATGTCGAGGAGTGGGGGATCGAACCCAGTTCTCCCAGATTAGAGTCTGCACACTTAGCCACTACACCAAACTGTAGTATATGAATTGCCAACAGCCGTTTAAATCTATCAGTAGTATTGGGGTCCAAGAATGATCACATATTTGAGGCCAAAAGGTGACTTTCCGCAAAGGGATATGTAATCAGGCCATCCCGTCTAACATCCTCTTCAACATTTGGAAAGGTCAAAAACTCACTTGCACAGTTTTCCTCTTAACATAGATATTTCTTTTAAATCATTTTGTTTTATCATAAAATCTGGGGGGAAATATGCTGTTTTTATAGCACAACACAGTTGGCAATCCTTCACTTTCGCAAAGTGTGGGCTGGAACATGCCTGACTAACGATTAATGATGCTCATTAAAAAATGAAGTTCTGGTAAAATTCATTAATGCTTGGCTTGAGTCTTGCTAACAGTTACGCAACATTAAGAGTGAGGCAATTACAGATCTTGGCTGCAACTCATCGAGAGATAAAAGAAGGCGGGGGGAGAATACCTTTTTTTCCTGGGTAACTTAGTGTATGACATGCTGGCTGTCCTGAAAGCAACTGGAAGGAGCAGGTGGTATGAGCAGAGCCACAGTTCTGCCACCACCTGGGAGCAGCTGCTTGGGTTTACCTTAGGAAAGTGAATCAGATGTTTTAACCGCCTCTCCCCATATGAGCCTCTTCCCATATGAGCCCTGCAGAACATTACGTTCTACGAACCAACACCTCCTGGTAGTCCCTGGCCCTAGGGATGTTTGACTTGCCTCAACTAGGGTCCGGGATTTATCGGTCCTGGCCCCAGCCTGGTGGAATGAGCTACTGTATGAGATCAGGGCCCTGTGGGACCTGTTGCATTTCTGCAGGGCCCGCAAGACGCTTCTGCCAGGCTGATCCGCCAGGCTGATCCATTTGAGCTGGTCTCCCCTCCAGTGACCGCAGTACCCAGAAGCCAGATGGGACCACAATACTATCCTGTTGAGGCATGTTATTGTTTTAGTCTATGGTGATCTTACTGATTTTAAATGGATTGTTATGTGTCTTTATTGTAAATCTACTTTAATTGCAGATACTAACTGCAAATTATGAATTGTTTTTAACTGCATTGTAGATGTATATGTTGGTATCCACCCTGAGCCTACATCGTGGGGAGGGCAGAATATAAGTCTAACTAACTAACTAACTAAAACTAGGAATGCTTGAACACCTGCCACAGTCTGTTTGCTGGTCACCAATTCTTTGTCAATCGCTTTGGCTGTTGGAGAACAGTTTGGACCCATTTATATGGCTACTTTTCACTCATTCAAACAGTACAATGTGATCGGATGTGTTTCACATCTGTGCATTGTCAGCCTGATTCAAGACCTACTTTCTCCCCAGCCCCGTCCTCCACAAACTGTCACTTTGCACAGCTCAGCAACCACTATCATAAGTAAACAGGGAACAAATCCATCAGCCAATTGGCGATTATGTTAGATCAAGATGGGTAGCCATGTTAGTCTGTCTGTAGCGATAGAAAAGAGTAAGAGTTCAGGAGCACCTTAGAGACTAACAAAATGTGTGGTAGGGTAACTCACAAAAGCACATACCCTACCACAAATTTTGTTAATCCCTAAAGTGCTACTGGACTCTTACTTTTTTCTACTGCAACAATTATGTTAGTCCTCCTAGAATTCCTTGTATTGGGTGGGGGGCAAGGAAATTTCTAGCCAGATATGTTAGATTTTAGTAGGGCAGACTAAAATGAACTCAGCGGCATGATGTAAATCATTCCATGGGCAAGAACACCAGAAGGGAAAGGAACAAGTGAAGGGCTCTTGCAAGCCCAATCCATCACTCTTCCAGGAAGACAGAAGCATGTTAAGGAATCCAAGAAGCCAGTGTGAATGAACAGGGAACTCCATGATGAGCTAAGGAAGAAAAAGGAAACGTTCCAGAAATGGAGGGAAGGACCAGGCCTGGATTAAGGCCAACTGATGCCCCAAGCACAGCCCAACAATGGCGCCCCTTGGCTCTTCCATTGCTTAATTGACCAGAGATTAATACTCAATAAGTCTTTTCTTCCAGGCCATCCCCACAACTATATTAAATACAAACATTTAATTTTTTTAGAATTTATTTAACACTAAATAGCAGTAAGCAATATAAGCAAAATCCTCTGTGGTGCCCCCCTTCCCTTGGTGCCTGAAGCACATGCTTATTTGGCTTAATGGTTAATCCCGGGCTGGGAAGGATGTTCTTCTAAGAAACATGAATCTGCGGGTTGCTAGGCTCTTTAGGTCAGCCCTCAGAAAGGCCCAAGCTCAGGGAGCACAGGCTGGCCAGGGAGGCTCGCTACAGCAAGAAACGCGTCTTCAGATATGTGAGGAGCAAACACAAGATAAGAGGCGATGGGCCCATTGTTGGGTGAAAATGGAGAAATGTTGACACTAGAGGACAGAGAGAAAGCAGAAAGGCTCAATGTCTATTTTGCCTCAGTTTTTTCCCTGAAGAAGAGAACAGGCTCATCTAGAGATGATAGCAGGCAAGGCACAGTGTCCGGGCTGCTGGTTGAAATGGAGGACAGAGGAGTAGTTGAGAAGCACCTGGCTGCATTGAATGAGTACAAACCCCCTGAGCCAGACGGTATGCACCCAAGAGTGCTCAAAGAACTTTCTGGAGAGCTTCCAGAACCTTTGTCCATCATCTTCCAGACCTCTTGGAGGACTGGAAATGTGCCACAAGGCTGGAGGATGAAAGTTCACCAAATCTTTTTAAAAAAGGATAACCCAGGAGACTACAGGGGTCAATCTGCAAACATCTAAGGATGACTTGGTGATACAAAGAAGTCAGCACAGATTTGCCCCCAACAGGCCTTGCCAGACCAACCTTGTTTTCTTTGATGGCGCAATGAGCTTACTGGATTGTGGGAATGTCGTCATTTCAGTAAAGCTTTTGACAGGGTTCCCCATGATGTTATGATGGGCAAACTGGAGAACTGCAGAATGGACCCTAGGATAGTCAGGCAGATAATGAACTGGTTAGAAAACCACACCCAAAGAGTAGTTTGTCAACAACATTTCATCTGATTGGAGGGAGGTGTCCAGTGGGGTACCATAAAGCTTGGTTCTGGGCCCAGTACTTTTCCATATTTTTTAATAAATGATATAGATTGGGGGGGCGGTGATGTGGAAGGACTATTCATTGAATATGCAGATGACACCAAATGGGAGGAGTAGCGAACACCCTGGAAGATATAGAATTCAACAAGATCTGAACACACTGGAAAAGAGGGTGGATGAGAACGAGATGCAATTCCATTAAGTGCAGAGTTCTACATCTGGATAACAAAAATGAGACGTACGCATACTGGATGGGGAAAACACTTCTGGGTAGCAGTGTATGTGAACAAGACCTTGGGGTACAGGTGGATTGTAAACTAAATATGAGCAGTCAGTGCAATGCAGTGGCATAAAAGCTAATGTGGTCTTCTTGGGATATCAATAGAAGCACACTATCCAAATCGCAAGATGTGATAGTTCCACATTGGTCAGCCTGCACCTGGAGTATCGTGTGCAGTTCTGGAGGCCTTGCTTCAAAAAGGCATCTCCAGTTGAAAGGACCAGGAAGACAGTGACATGAAGGACCTTGATCTAAGACCTCAGAGAGCTGCTGCCAGTCTGAGTAGACAATACCAACATTTATGGACCAAGGGTCAGATTCAGTGTAAGGCAGCTTCCTGTGGCAGCCATGGTCGACAAGGGCAGTTTCTTCCATAACCATTGCTTTGACAGGAAGCCACCCAGATAATCATTAGAAATGTTCTTTGTAAGTAGTGCAAGTCACTACTAGGGGTGTGCATTCGGGAATCCCAAAACGGAAAAAAACCAAAAAAAGCATTTTCGGGGTTTTTCCGGCTTTTGGGATCCCGGACAGGCTATTCACTGTAATCTTCAAATTCCAAAAAAAAAATTCCCGGAAAATTCGGGATTTTTCGGCATTGCCGAAAAACAGCATTGTGGGGGGTTTTAAACTGTTAAAGGGCCCAGGAATTCCTTTTCCCGCCATTTCCCCCTCTTTCCCGCCTTTTCCTCCTGTTTCCAGGAGGGGGGGAAGGAGGCTCCAGACAGTCAATCACTGCAATGCATTTGCAAAATGCATTGCAGTTTGCAAGGCTGTTGTTGCTGCCTGCAGCCCAACCACCAGTTTGCTCCTTTCCCAGGGAAGGAGCACTGTGGTGGCCAATAGGGTTCTGGCATCTGCTCTCTGGCCAATCACAGAAGGTTTTTCCTTTTTGAAATCCTTCTGTGTATGCTCAGAGAGCATAAAAGGAGCCAGTCTCTGGGCTGATTCTCATTGCTGTGTTCCTGGATCCTGCTGGCTGGTGAGAGAGAGCTGCCTGGCTTGGCTGTTGGAGATTGTGGCTGGCTGGCTTCTGCTGCCCCTGCTCCTGAGTCTGCCCTGCTTTCCTCCCTACTCTTCGTGGACCTCGGATCAATACCTCAGAAGACTTCAGACTGGTTTGATTTATTAGGGCACTTTTAAATTTAATTTCTTTTCTCTTTATTTTATTCTTCCTTAGAGTTGGTTTGGGAGAGACCTGGGGTTGGTGGGGTGGTGATTGCACATGGTCTGCTGCTGGCTTGGCAAACATGCCCCCTCACACCACCACCACACCTCTCAGGTTTTTTTACAGGGAGAATCTGCTTGCCTGATCCATTCCCATAGGAAACAATGGAGAACTGGGGGCACCCTCTTTGGATGCCCCTAGAATTGGACCCCCTGGTCCAATCTTTTCAAAACTTGGGGGGTCTTTTGGGGAGAGGCTCCAGCAGCTACAGTCCAAATTTGGAGTCTCTACCTCAACCCCCCCTCTCCAGCCCCCTGCAAACTTTCCAGAAAATTTTGCCATTGAAGTCAATGGCCCCATTGGATATAATGGATCCAAATTTTTCGGGAATCCCAAAAATTTTCAGATTTCAATGCTTTACCGGTATAGGTATTCAGGTTTTTTCGGGAATACCGAAAAAATTCGGGTCCAATATGCCCAAATCCGAATTTTACCGAATTTTTTTTTTTGCACACCCCTAGTCACTACTGGACCTCTGGACCTCCTAAGTAATGCAAGTCACTACTGCTGGACCTCTTGATGGCACCTGGTATTTTTGGCCACTGTGTGACAGAGTGTTGGACTGGATGGGCCATTGGCCTGATCCAACGTTGGCTTTTCTTGTGTTCTTATGTTCATTTAAGTCATACTTAACCATGGAAGACTATTTAGTGAACAAGCCCTTCACAATTTCAACCCAAGTACTTTTTCACAGCATGCATTTTGCCAGAAGATACACTTTGACTGCCATCTCTTCCAGGACTCAGGCCTTCCCAGGCCTGACTATTTGGGATCCTTTTAACTGGAAATGCCAGGGATTAAACCTGTTACTTTATGGATGCAAGCACATGCTCTAATGACAAGTCATTACCTCCCAGGAAATGTGGGGGCTCTCTCTCTTATTTAAGGAGCATGTCCTTAGACAAGATGACGAATTGGAGAAAACCAGAATGTACCAAGTACTGTAAGAGTACTTCTGTGGCATCCTCGCTTACTGGGAAGACAGTTTCTGTTTTTATGTACACTGTGTACATAAACTTGGTAGATTTCTGCTGCCACCAGGAATTAAAAATTCCAAATCTCTCTTTTGGTAGAATGACCTAGGGTCTGGGCATTCAGAGGACTATGTGGCCCTGAGGAAGGATTTCTGGGATAACAAAACGAAACAAAAAATTGATTTATTTAATAAAGAACAAAATAGGTTTCTGGTTATTTTGAACTACCTTGGAAGTTTTCAGATGGTTTACAGAAACCCGGGAATTTCAGAGAAACATATCGTTTTATGAGCTCAAAAAGCAAAACCTGAATACAGCCATTGTGGCAGTTAGAAACCAGCTTTATTGTTACAACGAATTTTGAATTATTTACATAATATAAATCTCTTTGCAAGATACATTCCTTCATTGAAATCAATGGTAAAAGGGCCTTGTTACATAGCTTCGACAATGCTTAGCTTCAAAAGAAATACATTTCACTCCAGTACAAGCCAATGAACAGAATGCACAGTTTAATGCCATTCGTAACATATGGAAGGGGGTACTTCCCCCCCTTTCCTTAGACAGGCAAATCCATTTTATTCACAGGACAAGATTGGACTCAACAGACATAGGCTCGAAGGCTTAATGGGACAGAAGTCACGGGAAGTACTGCTAAGAGAGTTGTTGTTAGAGAAAGATGGACACCGGGTTTCCAGAAAACCCATAAATGCTAAGCTTTAATCACCTGAGATATCAGGAATACTCAGTGCTGAGACTTTTCGCAAGTACAAAGCAGCTGTATGCAATTAGGGTCTACCTTCTGATGGGCAGCTGCCCACAAAGAGTATTCCAGGAGGCTTGAGATGCTGGTTCGTACCCAGTGATCTGTCAGCAGAAAACAATGCTGGATGTAGATTTCTCCCCTCCCCCTTCCCCCAGCTTTCACTTTTAACTCCAGAACAGTTGCATCCTGTTACACTGGGAATCATCTGGACTAAGAGTCAAGTGGGCCAGGAATCTAGTGAAGGAGAAGGGTGTGAACCCCAAGCCGTTCTCCTGGGAGCAGTTCTCTTCCTTCTTTATGGCTGGGGTGTGTGTGTGTGTGTCACAGGACTAATGTACATTGAGAATCAATTCTCCCAGGGGTCTGGTCTGGAGAGCCTAATGGAGTCAGGGGATATGAGGCTTCTTCTGGTGACCCCACTAGACCCACACTATTTTACGCACCCTGTAAAAACTGAGGTCTGGGCACCAGCAAAGGTTTGTGGGCTGCACCCTTAAAGGGATTTTCTTCCTTGCCCACGTTTTTCTCAGTTTATCGTGTTTGACTGCGCTTTGTCTTCTCTTCAGCATTTCTCCACAATTCTCTAAAAGATGGTAAGGACTGGCCTTCAACTATCACATTTATAAAGTCCTACGGCAGTTTCCACTTAGTGCTCTACAACTAGTTTTAAGTGCTTTCTTATTTAACCTCAGGTACAGCTTGCAAATTGGGTCACAAATTTTTTAAATCAATTTCATTTTCATCCATCCATTTCCATTTTTCAGGTGGAGAGTAAGAATGGCTTGCCCAAGATCCTCCAAGGCCTTGGAAGTCTGAGGTCACAGTCCAGGCAGCTATTGCATGGCTGTCAAACGTTCTCAAAAGGGCAGATTCACACACAAATCCTCCGACTTGCAGTTTTTCAATCCTTACTTTATGCAAAATTTACTCTGTATGCACCATCAGAGACTAGTGACTCCAGTCCTATGATAAACTCAGAGAACTGCTAGCAACTTTCCAATAGCCAGTATGAATGTGAAAATATGTAATTACCTGCAGAGCTCACTAGTTCAAACTGAAGTGACACTGCATTGGACTGAATTGTAAGACTTTTAAAATGTGATTCCCTGCTGTTACATTTAACTAGGTGGGTACCCGTGTTGGTCTGAAGCAGTAGAACAAAGTTTGGGTCCAGAGGCACCTTTAATATCTTGAATAAAACTTTGTTGGCCCTAAAGGTGCCACTGGATTCAAACTTTGTTATGTTTAACTGTCTTTGTGAAATCATCATCAGGGATGTCACTGAAGTCAAACAACAGCATCCCTTCTTGACAGTTACAAAATAATTCTGAATTCATTCTTGGTTAGGGTAGGTAAAAAGAATACTTTGGTAATTTGTCACTTATGCTAGCACGGATTATGTGATTTACTAAAACCACACTAAAAACAAAACTTGGTATCAATTTGCCCTATCAATGGCATGTGCAAGCAATTCTCACATTGACCTTTCTTCCATTCCAGAAATTTGCATGCCACTAAGATTTATCTGGTCATGCTCTATCTGGTTAAGTGTGATTGTACCACCTCAGAGTCTTCTTCAAGTTCTGCCATTAAATGCATTTTCAAATCCAATTGGGACAAGTGCAGTGGAGTGCAATACAAGCTCCCAAAAAAACACATACTGGATCGACTAGGAATACATATGTTTTTAACAACGATAGAGATTCTTTAGAAAAAAATGGGATCCATTCAGAAACTAATCATTCTAACAGTTTTCCTGTGGAAAGGGGAAAGACGGAAGTCAACCCTGAATGCAACTCCATGCCTAACACTGATGGATCCCTAGGGAAACTGACAACATTTCCCAGAAAGTCAATGTGACATGGTAGGTGCAAAGCTCTAGATTTTTTTTAAAATGAAATTCAGCAGAATTAAAGAAACTTATCTTGGCAACATTTCCTCTTATTTACTTGACCATAGTTTCACTGCAAGTACAGGCCAAGAACCACTGACCAGTTCACGTCATATGAGTCATGCCTGTTTTATTTTAAAAAAAAAGCCAAAAAAGCTTTAACGTTGCTCCTGTCTCTCACTTCACAAGGGCCTATACTATCATGGAAGGAACCTGCACAAACCTTTTCTTCAGTTAAAGCCACCTATCCATGCACTGACAAACCACAACATTTTTAGAAATTAAGCTGGCCTCTCAAACAGGGGGAAAAACTTCCCCCTCTAATTAGCCAACCTGTCACTTAAAAGCCGATTATCGTATTAACTCACTCATTTTCAAAATGATTACTTCCTCTGAAATAGATGTGCTAACAGGAACGCAGACACTACAGGCACAATGGAGAAGTGTATTATGAAAGCTAACATGTACTCTCAGGTACTGCATCCAATTGTTCCCCAAAAAGCAGCTCCCCTTGAACGTGTTCAATTTAACAAAAGAGGTCAGCACATAAAGAACTATTTTCTTTACACCAAAACTGCTACAAAAAGGAGAGTACAATGAAATACAGAAGTTCGTAAATGCAAGATACCATACAATTCACACTAATTTACAAATGGTTATTTACACTATTGTATATACAGTCAGACCTGGTTACCATGGAATCACTTTAGTTAAGCCTTCTGAGAAATTTAGACAGAGGAGAACCCCAAGCCAGAGTTCAAAACAATAATAATAATAATAAAAAATCCATTACAGTTACCTGACGCTTTGATATCTTGATCAATCAGGCATGGATTAACCAGGTCTGATTGCCAAAGCATGATGGGAAAGTTTTACATATCTCTGCTTTACATAAGCAACTAGGCCACTACGGTGCATAGGCTGATGTTGCACAGGGATGAATGCCATTATTAATAACCTCTTCACAATTTCAGTACATCTGTTACAGTATCACTGGCGACGGCATTCAGAATCTGCAGCTTAAAAGTAAAGGCAACAGTCACTTTGTTGGCAAGTCAAAGCTAAAATTCTAAAGCTCGGGTTTCCTAAAGTTCTGGTTTTCTGACAGAGGCCACTTTAAGAGCTTGGAAGGAAAAAATGACCACTGTTTTGAAAATAAGATTAAATCTATTCCTGATCTAAAAACTTGAATCGGCTGCAGACATTAGTCTTCAACAAGAGCCATCGGAGCGCTCGCTCTGAAAATGACTTAAAACAGTAGTAGTTCCGTGTATGATGTGTGCAAGTAAAAGGGATTCTGGTGAATTTATCCATTAGGAGGAGCAGGCAGAAAAGCCACTTATCTGCAGAGGTCTCTGTTGCCTGGCACATTTCTGTTGCTGTTTCAAGGTTCAGATTAAGCTCAATCTGAACACAGACGAGTCTAGGCTTCCCTTCTCTCCCTCCAGTGAAATTAAATGGATGAACTGTCTTTCAACACCAGCTACTAAGCCTTCGGAGAGATGCACTTGGACTGGACAAATAAGGATGGTATCCCAAATTCAGTAAAATATTCACAACATGTAACAAGACAGCAGCCATTAAGCAACGCTGCTTAAAACCTATTAGCATCAGGAAGAACAAGGTCCAGACTTCCAGTGAACAAGCAATATACAGTTCTTAAACAATATAACGAGACCTTCATTCAAGTACTGTATACCTATATCATTTTCAGGGGGTTGAAAGTTAAGGTCTTTCGTAGTCCAGTTCTGTAACATCCAAGTCTCTCAACAAACTAACAATTTTAGAAGACGGTATTAAAAAGCAATACACTAAAAGGCATGATGGCAAAGTCAGATCTTGATAAAGGAATTCCATTTTCCCAGGAGCAAACCTATTATGTTTTGATAACTTCTAGAGCTCTGGCAACATCTTTGAGGGACTCGAGGTTACTTTTGTTCCTGTAACTTAGCCAGTTCAACACTGAACATCAAGAAGCTGCCCGATTTTAAGGAACAATAATAAGTGCTTAAAAATTCACTAATCTTAGTATCAAAATCACGTTTGAAGACGGCAGCCTATTGTCTAGCAATCAGTCCCATTGCCCAGTGGAACTAACCTCGAGCCAGGTGTTTGAAGCTTGCGACTTTAGAAACGAAGACTCTAAAATGCACCTCAAAACTAGTGTTAAATCTGAGATTGTGGCTGTGAATAAGCCAAAGACCATCCAGGGATCTTTGGGCTGAGCTTCTCCCATCCATGTTAATTGCTTTATGCATTGTTAAACAAGCCAGGCTTTTTTTTTTTTTTAAAGGAGAAGTTTATTTTTTACAGAGTGCTATAAAATAATTCTGAATAAATATCCTTGCTGAGTCTGTGCTCCAGGCTCCCCACAGTATCTCTACTTAAGGTATATCTGGGTTTACACATACTGCGCATGAACACAGACTTTGTACATGTGGGCACTTGAGTGACCAAAGTGAAAAGCTTCAGATTTGGAGTTGATCGTGTGACTACCCAACTCCACGCAGTGACTATCCCCTCCCCCAATTTAAAGCCTTTACCCACAAACACACACACACGCACACACTTAGTAAACATCTGGTTCACATTTTTGAAATTCATACCGTTCTTGGTAGGACAGCTCTGGGGGGGGGGGGGGAGAAAGCGGTGTTTATGTTCGTATCCTCCCTCTTCAAACACCATCTATTTCAAGAGTGATCTTTTAGAGGCTTTGGGCTAACAATAAAAATGTGAGTTTGCTACTTTTCTGGCAAAGGAAATATGGACAGAATTTATACAAGTAAAGAAGTACTGCAGACTATAAAGCAAAGGCATGAAAGACTAGAAACCCAAAAAGAACCGAACAGATCGTAAGTCTCTCACACAGCTTTGCTCCCAAACACTACAAGATTGCTCAACTGACTGTTCTGCTGCACTCTCTCACTGTACCTTACAGACATCCCTATTCCCTAGACTATACGCCAAAGCCTGCGATTAATTTTGAACAATCTTTTAAGCTATGGAACAAAATGAAGTTCTGGAATAATGGTCACTTAAAGCTTATATTGTGAAGTTAAAAGTTTCCTACAGCTCTAAAAGCAGGTACAAGACACTCAGCGTGGAGGAGGTATGTCTTCCCCTAAACCAGCAGGTCTTTGCAACATTTTGATTTGTATGTTAAGCGAGAGGGATTCTGAATAATTTTTCACAGTACTTAGGTAGAGCTTGGAGAGGTATCATTGTGAAAATAGCTCTGTCCCAACCTGGCAGCTCTGATCAGCTGGCATCAGTGACTTGCACTTTGAGCCAAACTGATCCCATTCATGTATAAATCTTTGTTTGCAGTTTAAGAAACATTTATACTGACCACGTTTCTCATAAGTTAATGTCACTACAACGTAAGATGTCAAAATCCTCCATCACAGTTTCATAGCCTACGCCCCACCTCTTGAAAACAACTGATGAACAGCAGCAATGGAATGTTAAATTCATAATAAATAATTCACATATCACGTTAAAAATTACGAGAAAGGATTAAATTTGCTCTCCCTATGTTTTATAAACCTAATGTCTCTATTCCTTCTACAACAGCAGTAAGATCTTCATTTTAGGTTTAACATTAAAAGATTGTTTAGAGGCATCAATGAAAAGCAAAAACCACCATAGGAACATTACAAAACTAACAAATGTTTAGCTTTTTCCATTATCTGTACTCAGACAAAAGACAGAAGGAATCTTATTCCGATATAGAGAACTTCTTAGTTGTTACTCAGGAAGTTTTAACGTCATGACTTCGTTCTTCATTTTGAAGTACTGATTGAAGCGTACAATTGCGTACCTATTTGGAGAAATAAAAAAATTTAAGTTTAAGCACCTTTATGACAAGTGTACACCTCCCTGTATCGGCTTTTAACCGTTAACTCTGTATTTTTAGCTTTTTCTGCCATCTAGTGGCAACTTAATTTGTTGCACCTTAGAAAACTCCAGATTGATTCAGTAGCATTGAACAGGTACAGTAAATAGGAAACACTTTTAAAGACAGATGAGCAGATGTCCTATACTGTATCAGCCTGGTTTCCATTTCCTAAGATATTTCACCTAGTCAAAGACAAAACTCAGCTGGCAAGTGTTAACCAAGGCAGCCCTGCCATATATTAAGGGAGCAGGCTTTAAATCCATAGTAATATGCTTCTGATGTTCACAGCACATCACATCAATATATCAAATACTCAACGTGGCCCCATCTGCGGATACTTAAATCCAAAGACTGGGGTCATGAACAGACAAGACAACCTTGAGAAATGGTAAGGGTTCACAGAAAAAAACTGGAAATCTTACCCTCCCCCCAAAAACAGGGGGTTTTTAAAAAACCACCAAAATGATAAAAGAAGCAATAGTAGCTTTAAGAACAGACACTCTCAGTGACTGCTGCTAGGCAACCAAAGCAGTATTACCAGCCTTCAAGCCTTGGTCTCTGTCAAGAGTAGGGGGCAAGGAGAATTCATCAGGGTCCGGCCTACCAGCAAGCTTACTATCATGAGACTTGCATGACTCACCCAGGACAGGCTGCTTGTTACTGTTCAACAGAAACCACCCTATGAAAACCAGTGTGCTGTAGTGGTTAGTTTCAGATGAGGATCTGGAAGACCCAGGTTCAAATACCCACTCTGCTGTGGAAGCTCACTGTGAGACTTTGGGCCAGTCACACACTCTCAGCCTAACTTACATCAAAGGGTTGTTGAGATAATAAAATGGAGGAGAGGATAATGCTATAAGTCACTTTGGGTCCTTGTTATGGAGAAAGGCAGGGTATGATATAAATAAATAATAAATATAGCTGAAGTTGGAGGGACAGATAAAAGGTACATTGGTGGGAGCATTTGGAAGAGAGAAGCAGGGAAAGGTGAGAGCTGCCAGGAAGAGAGAAACAGGAATTATGATGAGGGGTTATATATAAAAGTTCTTGTCCACCCCCCAGTTCTCATGTTATAATGCTTACAAGAGTCCTGCAAGGTAGATCAATCTTATTATCCCCATATTGTGTTGTAGGCTCAGATAGAAAGGCTGGACAAAGGCCATTTAATGAATTCATGACTGAGGTTAAGATTTCACCCAGGAACATGTAGATTTGTAAACAGCATGATTAAGCATTATAGATCTTCTAATGCAAGGGTGGCCAAACTGCAGCTTGGGAGCCGCCTGTGGCTCTGTCACACAGTCTAATTTAATGTTAATAAAAAAGCAAATTTGCATATTTTTCAATACAAACTTGTGTGTAATATTTGTTCATGTCTTGCGGCTCTCAAACATCTGATGTTTATTTTGTGTGGCTGCTACGTTAAGCAAGTTTGGTCACCCCTGTTCTAATGCTATAGCCAATTAAAATGGTAGAAGTCAATTTTAACTGGCAAGACTGAACTTGGCGGGAGGGCAGGGTAAAAGTCAAACTAATAAATAAATAAATAAATAAATTGTAACTGATGGCCTTCCTTCCAAATGTTCCAGAGTTCGTACAATGCCAATCAGAGGCTGCTGCTCTGTGAACATGTGTCCTCCTCCCCTTCTGCATTACAATCCTCCTCCCCTGTTCCTGTCTGGAGCGCAGCACACCATAGTTTCCCAGTAAAGACATTATGGCAAACTATGGTCTGCCTACAAACTGGAAAGGAGGGAGGGGACTGCACATAAGGAGTGAAAGGATGGGAGCACGTGAGCTCAAGAATAATTTCAGGTATGATCACATAGCAACAAACCGTGGTTTAGAATTACACCCAAACACATGGAGACATGCAGGCAGGGGAGGGGGAATCCCATTCACTCGCCAGGCAGCTCATTTCACTCTACCCTTTGAGGAAGGGAAGAATTTTGCTTGGCCATCCCCTGGCCCATCTGCTCCCAGGTCCAGTGGTTGGGGCTCCCCCTTCCTCAACTGCTTCCAGAACTGCAACTTCAGTAATGGTTTCAGCATGGATGGGATGCTGGAGGGTCTCAGAGACATCCCACCCATTTCGAGCACTGCAGCCACAGTGGTGGTTCCGGCAGGGGAGACATGGAGGAGGCTTCCACTCCTTATTGCCCAGCCCACCTGTATGCCTCCAGCAAAGCCACCTGGCTTCCCACGCATCTGCCTTGCCACTGAGAGATAGGAGTGGCTCCTGATCTCCCTCCACCACCTACCTGCCTGCCTGAAGATCTTGCTCCACCACACCCATCCACACTGGTGGGGTGACGGCTCCTCCCGCTCCTCCCTACCCACTGGCCAGCCTCCATAGAACAGGTGGGGATGGACTGTGCAAGGACATACTGGGTCACCTGGGTCCCCCTTCTCTCCCTGCAACTGGTACACTGACATAACTGAGAGCTTATTATTCAGAGCACCGGCACTTTGTTTGTGGTTGACTGTTTTAATTGATAAGAGCTGTTTTAATCTGTTTTAGCTGTTGAATCATGGCATATGCCTCTTATGTTAACCGCCCTGAGCCCATTTGGGGGAGGGCAGGATATAAATTTAATAAATAAATAATAAATAAATATAACGTGAGGTTGCACTGTTATGTTCCTCTATTGGGGGGGGGGTGTTACGTTTTTAAATTTGATAACCCCCCAAGTTTGCTGAAAAATCTCACTTCTATATAGATGACTCTGATCCACTGATTCAAGTAATCACAGATGTGGCCATGCTGAGAACTAAATATACTGATAAAGGGTGATGGCTTTAGTTTGTTAAATTCTAAGTTTCAGTTTTCTTCAAAAGTAAGGACAGCATAGGCAGCGAAGGGAAAAAGTGGAGAAAGGGGAGGAATTACAGACGTGAAGCCCCTGGAGGGAAAAAAAACAAACACCAGGAAACCATTTCTTCCCCCTAGGGCTTCCCCTCTCCCTTCTTCCAATGGAAAAATCAGGAAGCACTGGAAAAACTTCTATGAAAGTTCCCCCTCCAGAATGACTGAAGTGCTTCTCAAGGTTTTACTCACTCAAAATGTGCCGCATGAAAAACCTGAGGCCTTTCCCCCCATTTTTCTGAAGGAAAAACTGGAAAAAGTTGGGGAGCAGTTAACAAAAAACTTTGTACTACAAAATTATCAACTGTTCTTTTCCCTTGCTTCTCCGGTGGCAAAAACTTAAAATACATGTCCCAAGGTAGGCAGCTGTTTTCAGCTCTCACTCTCTCAGGTACTGGGTCTACCTCCAAGCTTGCTTGTAGAGAACAAGGACATTTACACTTTTAAATTCCATAAAGATGCCAATTCGTACAACTGTATGTGTTAACTAAGTTACAGATTATGCATTTTATGTTGATGAAGAAGCAAAGTTTAGGTTTGATAGGAAAGTATTGCATCTATTTCAATTTCCCCCAGCATTTCTGGTTATGCCCCCCAAACCCCAACAACCCAGAATCCCCCACGGCTTCATAATTTCTGGACATGATAGAATTTCTGAACATGACATAATTTCTAGAATGATAGAAGGGTTGGAACACCTTCCCTATGAAGAAAGGTTAAAATGCTTGGGGCTCTTCAGCTTGGAGAAACGACGGCTGAGGAGTGACATGATCGAGGTTTATAAGATTATGAATGGGATTGAGCAGGCTGAGAAAGAAGTACTTTTCTCCCTTTCTCACAATACAAGAACTCGTGGGCACTCCATGAAATTGCTGAGCAGTCGGGTTAGAACAGATAAAAGGAAATACTTCTTCACCCAAAGAGTGATTAACATATGGAATTCACTGCCACAGGAGGTGGTGGCAGCTACAAGCATGGACAGTTTCAAGAGGGAATTAGATAAACATATGGAGCAGAAGTCCATCAGTGGCTATTAGCCACAGGGTATAGATGGGAATTCTCAGTCTGGGGCAGATAATGCACTCTGTTCTTGGTGCTGGAGGGGGCAGCAGTGGAAGGGCTTCTAGTGTCCTGGCCCCACTACTGGACCTCCTGATAGCACGTGGTATTTTTGGCCGCTGTGTGACAGAGTGTTGGACTAGATGGGCCATGGCCTGATTCAACATTGGCTTCTCTTATGTTCTCTTATGTTCTTATGATATTTTTCAACTGCAAAGAGGAAGGCGAACAAATGCAATTCTTGGCACTTGTATCAAGGCTTTGGTTTTAAGAAAATATATTTTAATCAATTAGCCAATTAAATGGTAGGTGGTTATTCAGCTCACCTAACAGCTCTAGACAATGTTTCAGAAACAAAATTAGTACTTCAGGCAACAAAATCTTCCATTTCAGACTTGGAAGCACAGCTGCCCAAGAGTGGGTGTTCACAAAATCAGTATCGGAACCTGAAGTTCATGGGCAGATTTACACATGGTACACTTACCCTAAAAAGTCAAATTCAATGGTGGAGTATTTTGCTTGAATCAGGGCCCATAATCCCCAGAAAAAGTGAGAGGCCTGCAGTTCAAAAGAAAAGTGAAGGATTGACAAAAAGTTATATAAGAATGAGGATTACAGTACCAATGAAAATCTCAAATAAGGACTGCACCCAGACTGAACTGGCAATTTCTGCCAATTCCCCTTTCAACTGTTGACCCTCTCGCCATTTCTTACAGCCCCCCCACCCCTCAAGAACAACATGTTTTCAGGATCGGTGGGCTACAGTGGAATAAGGGGAGGCAAGAAAGTTCCAGTCTGCTGTTGGAAAATTTAGTCTGGATCCAACCCTAAAAGGGTATCAATTTTATTTGCTGTTCTGAGCTTGGTATACATAGCAAAATAAAAATCTTTAAATACTTTGGCCATTTTTAAAATCTTGGGAGTTTATGATTTCCTCTCCTCTCCCCCCCCCCAGTCCACCTTGGAAAAGACACCAAAGGTCACCACTGCCTATGAAGGCTGTAGGACTTGTCTTTGATCCCTTCAGAACTTGACACTACTTTGAAACTTCTTCTTCCTCAAATAGGCTTTGAAGGCTTCTTTAGGCTTTGTGTAATGCCAACAGAGAATACAGTATTACTGAACTCATTATTATTTTAAGTCACTTAAAAAAAAAAAAACCCTCCTGAGTCCATTTTATACCTCAATCGCTTCGCAATACAGGTTGTGAGCATATGATACAAGTCAAATGGAAGTTTAGGATGATATTAGGTTAAATTGTTGTTAATGGGTTAATGTGCTTAACCCAAATTTGGAACTTACAAAGTATTTGTTTTGTGGCCACCCATACTGCAAGCGACAGAGATTACTTAAATTTCCCTAGGTAAAACCTCAGACCAGAGAGGTAAATTGCTTCCTAAACTACTTATGTAACCGTAGTTTTTATTCTGCAGAGTCTTAAGTGTTGTACATCTGGAAACCTTTCAAAACAAAGCCATACCAATGCTTTCCTCTCCTACAAAGCATGTGCTTCTGTGTTTAGTACTATACTCAGCATGGTTCCTGTTTCTTCTAATGTAATCTCCTACATAATGATGTTTAGTAAACACTGAAGATCTATTTCTGGCAGCTTGCTCATGTGTGGCCTGCAAATTGGATGGGCCAGCCCAAAACCTTTCACAAAATTCCATTCCCTGAAGCACAAACATTGTAATTGTTAACACAGTGTCACAGTTACACGGACAACCAGCAGTTTCCCAAGCGAGATCTGCAAATATACCAATTAAAATGAAGGAAATAACTATATATAACCTGACAGCTTTCCCCAACAAAATACCTTCCATTCTAAAGTTAAGGCTTTTTCTAAAGGAAAGATGTACAGTCTCATCCCACCCAGTAAAGCCTCTAGCACTGAACCAAGAACAACCGCGTCTGCTCACATGAAGATTAGGCCCAGCAGCCTAAAAAAGGGGCCAGAGGTAGCTAGACTGTGATCAGATATCATGATACACAGTTCTGCTTAGTCTACCATAAAGCATTCAAGAAAACATATTTGTTTATATATCCCAGTCAATCCCCACACTGCCATGGAAGCTCACTGAGTGACTGTGGGCCACTCACACACTCCCACCCGCTTAACCTACCTCACAGGGTTGTTGTGAGGTTAAAACAGAAGAGAGGAGAATAATGTAAGCTGCTTTGGGTCTCCACTGGTGTAAATAAGTAAAAGTAAATAATCTGCTGCTTGTCTCCTTTCCTGCCCCTAGGCAGGATACCTAGATACCATCCCAAGGTCTCGTATGTTGGTTGGCTGCTGGCCATACCTTACCACGTACACAGTCCACTCTCTATTCATTGGCTGATATAAATGGAAGAGGAGCACATAGGAACCTAACTACTTCCTCAGCATTGACTAAGCAGGCACATTCCTCTATCTACTACGTTATCTACACTGTATTCAAGCAAAATATAATTTTTACAACACACCCACCGGCTCTTTTTTCCTTGCACCATTTTTTTCAAAAATTAAAATTTAAAGTTTACAGATGTTTAATGAATCGAGTACAAAAGACTTAATATAACCATGCACAGTTATTCAATTCATAATCGTAGAGGGAAAGAAAAAGGGAAGAAGAACAAGAAATCTTTTAAGTTGGTTCATTCAAAAATACATAGTAATCCTTCCTATTGGGAATGATGTTGTTATCTTTAAGATGCTTTCTCACCAGATGCCACACTTCCTCACGATTAACTTCCCATATATTTTTAACGTTTTCCTCAAAATAAGAGTTACTGGTTATTTTACTCATTATGTACATTTTCCGTATTTTATTATACCACTGTACCATCGGAGATGCTGTGGCTGATTTCTCATACTTAGCTACTAACAACCTTGACGCTGCCAATAGTATTGAAATCAAAATTGTATGTTCTTTTATCTATTGTCATGCCAGATATCAGATGGTATCACTTTAATATTGTAAAGCAAGGAAGGTTGTATTATTTTTAAGATTTCTTCATAAATTTCCCTCCAGAAAAACTGAATGACTGGACATCCCCACCAGATATGAAAGGAAGTACCTTTCATTTTACATTTCCTCCAGCAGTCTAGACTAATAGATTTGCCCCATTTCACTAGATTGGCTAACCCTGTTTTCTATCAGAAAGAAAATATAAACTTGGGAAGGAAAACACAATCAAGTCATTCACTCATTTGCTTTCCCCCTGAGAAATCAGGAAGGACAGTATGGTAAAAGGTGGGCTGTGAATTGCTTTTGACATTAAAAATGTGTGCAGAGCAATTTCTATTGGGCGTATTGGCTGCAGCTGCCCTCTGCACAAGTCATCACCAGCAGAAGGCTTGTCCAGAGAAGAGCACCATCAATCGTTTAATGCAGCTGTAGAGGTTAGATTTCTCCTCTGCTGCTGCCTGTCTACAGGAGCAGCAGTACTGAGTGCTGGGATTTCTGCATTCAGATGTCTTAACAAACCAAGCTTAGCACCCACCAACATGCCTCTGTCTGTTGGGCTGCCTTCATTCAGACATCATGCTAAATGTGGTTAAATCAATGTGTCACTCTGTGAGCATGGCTCTACTTGGTGTGCTCAGGATCCAATCCCAGGCCCTGTGGTCCAAGAGCTCTGAAGGATTTGTGCTTAAAGAACAAACTTGTAGTGTGTGCGCCAAGAACATTTTGAACCTACCAGGGCAAACTGATTGACCTGAACATACAGCACCTCCACCTCTTTCTCAGTGACATCGGTACCAAACCCTTTATACTCCTTGTACGCTTCAAGGTAAGCTCTCAGCCACTGTTCCTGCAGTTTTCTGCTTGGATAGAGGCTATAGTCTACCTCACTCACTCCTAAAAAAAAGAAAGCATCAATTATAAGAAAGCTCAAAGTTCCAGCAGGTGTTCACTCGTCGTTCATCAACTGAAATGCAGGCTATATGTGACTTGCTTCCCACCCACCCCCTTCCAGTTGAAATCCTCTGTCCCTCCTTCTCAAACACTGCTGCTCAGGGTCAGGAGACCCTTGGAAATGGCACTGGGTTTGTCATTGTGTTCTGCAATGAAAGAGGGAGACTCAAAGACACTGCACTGATTATGCGGACAAAAAGGACATTTTTGCTCTCACAGGAGCAAATTTGCATACAACTCTTTATCTAATTTACAACCCAAACTGTAACGTGCAGAAAAAATGCACATATCTTTTAATATGCTAATGTTCAGCAGGCACACACACCTTTTACTTCCAACAGTGTGTATATGTACAGTTTCTTTGTCACACGTAACTTAGGTGAAGTTTTACCTTTTTCCTCTTATGAAATTTGGTATTACAGTTTGGAGCAACATAGGATACATATGAAAACAAGTGAAAAGAGGGATAAAATACAATAGGATAAAATACCACAGTGGTGTGAGGATGTTACAAAGGACAACCCGCCCCCCTCCATCACCATGAGATCACAAAGGGTCCTTCGACTTTCATTCTACCCCTACCCCCCACCCCCACTCCAGCCTGGCCTATCACTGTGCCGAAGCATTCGCTAGAGGATTCAATATCTAGGATAATGGCAACCAGGTGTTCAAATAACACCATGGGCTCTCCCCAGTTCAGAATCTGACCTCTATGTGTGGCAAGGAAGGCGGGGGGGGGGCGCGCAAATTGGCAATGCATAAGCACTATTTCTGATCAGATGGAGAAAGAATGAATTTCTGATCAGGACTAGGGTTGCCAGCATCCAGGTGGGGGCTGGTGCTCTTCTGAAATTACAACTGTTCCCCAGACTACAGAGACCAGTTCCCCTGGAGAAAACGGGTGCTTCAGAGGGTGGACTGCATTTTGTTTACATTATTCATATGCATACAAATATGCTCACTTTACTTATATGGCATCACATCAATGCTGAGCTCCCTCCCCCTTCTCCAGGCTCCACCCCCAAATCCCTAGGAATGATTCCCCAATCCAGAGCTTGCAACCCTAGGTCAGCCCAATACTGACCTCAGTCTTCTTAACCAAGAGCTTTAGGTGAGACTTGTATAAGGAAGCCATGTTAACTAAGCTACCTGCAAATTCATTGAAGTGATTTCCAATGTCGTAAGCCAAGTAATTGTATCCAGAATACTCATAGTCAATGAACTGAACATCACCTACATGAGACACAAAAAATAGAAAGTGTAAAAGGAGTAAGTATTGGAGAAACAAATGCCCCACGGCTTCAGTGTGCCTTTCCAGCGTTCCAGCTTTTTGTGCTTATTTGCATGCACTTAAAACATTCCAAGATAAGGGTATTTTAAAAAAACAAAAAATGGAGCTTTTTTAATTAATAAAGGTATAAGTTCTTACACATCTTTGATCTAAAGAGCTTAAGATTCCGAAGCATCAAATTTTATTTTGTACCAGAGGGGGGCAGCAGTTGTCTTAATTCTCATTAAGGCTGGAGTTGACACATTTTAAATATGTAATGCTCCCTTTGATCAGACTAGCATTCTTATAGGCAGGGTTTTTTAATAAATACAATAGCAGTGGTTTTGCATGAGGGAATGAATGCACTGTATATTTTTTTCCTGGTAGCTCTTTCTTCCTTCACAAGGAATGGACTCAGTAAAAAAATGTTACCTTTCTTATGTGGCAGCATACACTCATTCCCCCAAACAAACAAACAAAAATGTTCTCATACCAAAAGAACTGTGTAGCCCATGATGGAGAGACCATGCAATACTCCTATCAGTCTTTCCTCAAATGTTTATGTTCCCCAGATTTTAACTAAAAATCTGAAATAATACAGCTTTCCAGGATGGGGGGAACAACATGATTGCTTTGGTTTTATACCTCAGTTTAAATTAGTAGCAATAGATATACCTTATAAAACTTTTAGAATGCATCTAAAACAATGGAAATTTAAATTCCATAAAGGTTCCTCAGCAAGGACCTTACAAGAAGGTAGAGAGTAATTTACACCCTACGGGCAAATAATGAAATTAGTTCTCATAGCTGTTAAGTAATGGCTGTTCACCATTTCCTAACCCAATTATCTTCTAAAGTCATTTTATAAAGATGTATCAGTAAAAAGAAAGAAAGAAAAAAATCACAGCCTAACCCAGATTAATAGAGCTAACTTTAAGAGAAGCCCATTCATATGGTCCTTTTTATCCAAACGTTTGTCTTTAAAGCAGATAACAGATGGCAGGTAAAAGGTCTGCTGGTACCGAGCATAAGACAGACATTTAACATAAACATACTTCTGCACCCAAGTTCTACCTTGGGATACAAGTCTGCAGTGCCATTAATCACCACCAAGTTACCCTTGCTTTTATTCAAATGCTAATTTCCAGTTACAATTAACAGCATTACAAAATTAAAAATAAAATATGAAGCTAAGATACAGATGAGGCTGTTACCAGGCTCCGTGCTCTCCTAGGGGGAGGTGCATGCGAACAAGTGATGCGATAAACCTCCAGTCAGTGCCTTTAAGTAGCACGGTGCACGCCGCCAGTTGGCAGCAACAATGGCATACCTAATCTGTAGCAGATGAAGAAAATTTGGCAAACTCATATTTGATAAGACACAAAACTTTAAAGAGAAAAGTTCTGCATTTCACTGGTCTTCCTTTTCGCAGACTACTAACTAACATTACAGTGGAACTCAGCCTTAAATTTAAGTTTTGCAAGAAATACAAGGGTTCAAGATGCACAGCTCCCTCTGATTTTTTACCTCAATGAAACACAACAATAAGCAAATATAATTAGGGTGTGTGCGTTGAGGGTAACATTCTTCACTCATCTCTCTTTTACACCAAGGAGAATTCCATGTGAAACTCACTGAATGGTGTAATTAACAAATATTAGTTCAGGAAAGGGAGCCATTTTTTTACACACAGAGCTACATTATTAGTCTTCAGGGGGATGGATTTGTCATGCTGTCTTACTCCAGGATCTAGTTCTGGGCCTGTAGAAAATGTGCTTGAGAACAACAAAATGCCTAATATTTTCAAGAATCTCTACTGATCAGCGACTTGACATCAGCTTAGCTGCTTTTTCACAATTGTTGCTTTTCAGTGATGAGAATTAGTTAGGAGGAGAAAATGGGGGGCAGGTAGGGGAGCAGCACCACAGTGGAAACCTGAAGAGACAGAAGGTGAAAAAGGCATAGAAATATATGCAGGCTTGCACCTTGTTCAAAGAATGCTACAGAAATATGCTACAATATTCTGGAAGAATTCAATCTGAACACAAGAGCCACATTACTTCTTAAAAGTCTAATATTAGTGTTACTTCTTAAAAGTCTAATATTGACAACTTATTGGAACGCATGTCAGTGCTGTTCAGCAAGCTGATTTGTGGTGGTGGTGTTTTTTTAATTACACAAAGCAATTATTACTGTGTTACATAAAGCTCTGTTGTTTGGTTTAATATCCTGAATGGTGGTAGTTGCATTAGTGAAAGCAGCAAGAGGCAGCTTCGACTGGCACAGTGCTAATGTCTGGCCTACCTCCTCCAGTTTCTAGACTTCATTTAAAAGTGTTAAATTTCAGGTCAAAATGTTAGATGAATGCATTACGAGAATTCTTTCTCAGTGTAATGATGGGTATACAAAGTGAAAAGAAAGAAATTTAAGTGTTAGAATGCAACATTTTGAAACCCTAGTTTCACAGGAACTTATATAACAGAATGTTTTTAGATATTATAGCTCTCTATTTCTTAGAAAACAGGAATAGAATGTTGATTTTGACAAGAAAGCTTGGGATGTTTAATAAACATTTCAGAATTTGTGTGTGTGTGCACATGTGTAAAGTACCATCAAATCACAACTGACTTATAGTGACCAGGTAGAGTTTCCAAGGCAAGAGACAAACAGAGGTGGTTTGCCATTGCCTGCCTCTGACTAGCAACTCTGAACTTCTTTGCTGGTCTCCCATCCAAATACTAACCAGGTCCAACCCTGCTTAGCCTCTGAGATCTGATGAGATCACACTAGCCTGGGCCATCCAGGTCAGGGCTTCAGAATCTGCACCAGAGGAGAATTCAAGAGGAAGAAAACTAGTCCTATAGAAAATCAGCTTTTATGCCACTTATTCTTCAATGTTTCCTTAAATTAACTGTCATGATTTATAATGGATAGTTATAATAGTTGTCCCACATTGAAAAACTAGACAATGCCCCAAATAATTGAAAATGTTCAATTAACACAGTTTGCTACTTATGCAATGGCACAAGTAACAGTGACTGGACAAGACGAACACACGAAGGCTGAAAGAACTGCTAACCCTTGCCATCTTTCAATTTAGTACTACTGCTCTCTTTACATAAATATACTCCAAGGCTGGTAGGGTACCTAGTTCCTGAAAAATCAGAACGCCTAGAAGAGGCAAAGCAATATTGTCCCCTGGAGTACTAAGTAAGGGCTCCGTTATGCAAAATGCAATATATCTAGACCACAGGTAGGCAGCAAGAGGCTGGCACTTTAAAATCCTATTAATCATTGCAGTTCTACTGAATTAGTTTTAAATTTTAAAAGAAACACCACTCAGTTAAGACACAAGCATTAACCATGGTCACTCAAATCACTCAAACATATGCAAATGTGCTTGGAAGACGCCGTCGTTGCACTTGATCCATCCTCCCTTCATCTGCTATGGGACAATTCAGTGCCTGGTTTGTACTAGAACCAAGCTATGGATTGTGCTCACTCTGCAAACTGGAGCTGCAAACTACAGTTTTGCTTCCAACATGCAATCCTGTTTTCTAGGTCAAGCACAAATCACTGTTCAGATGCAAAGGCAAACTATGATTTTATGCAAACCAGGAACTAATATGCTCGTGGCACTCTAGGCAAACTGTCAGAGGCTCCCTCCAAACTCATTTGCATAATACCTACCATAGTTAAACCAAGAAACCTACCACAAACTAATAAAGAGATGCAACTACAGGTCATGTGTTCTTAAGTTATCTTTGAACGTCAGTTGTTCATGTTTAAAAAACTGAAAAATTTAAACATCTTCACGGAATAAGGTGCTAAAAATATTGAAAGATCACTGCAGACAACTGAAATATGTCCATAGGGAGAAGAGAAGCCCTTTGCTCTAACATATGATAGAAAGCTATAATCAAACCTTTTTTGGCTCTTTCAAAGGATATAGAAACTATTTATCACAGGCGGAAGCAAAATGCCTAAATGATGGGTTGCTGTTTTTTTCAAAATTGTAGATGGTTTATTAAGAGGGAAAAAATGATTCTCCTGTTACGCTGCATTTCTGCTGATATTCCGTGGGATCCAAGTATGCAAGGTCTGGAAATCAAAGCTTCAAAGTAAAGACACTAATATAGAAACTGGTAAGAGCAAGTGTATTAAGCAGTCAAAGAAAGCGGACATGAGGAATGTGGCCAATCATTTAAGAAACAGAAAAAGCATGCTATTGTGAAAAACATGGTTGAAGAATATCTCAACGTAAAAAAGAAAGCAGACCGTTTAGATCAAAACACTAACATCCCTAGCAAAGCAAAGCACCTGAAGCCCAGTTTTAAGAGACCAAGGCGAAGACAGCCCTTCTTTATCAAAGCTATCAGCTGAGAACTATCATCTGCTAAACCACAGCAGAAAAAGTAAACAAGAGTCCTGTAGAACTTTAAGGGCTAAAAGATTTCTCTATAGCATAACCTTACATGGACTAGAGCCAGCTCCTTCAGATACATCCTCTAGTTCATGAAAACTTATGCTAGAATAAGTCTTTAAGGTACCAGATGCCTGTTAAATGCAGAAGATGAAACAAAGCGATGAGATCCCTAATGGCAAAAACACTAGCTTTTAAACAATATACAACTCAAAATAGACAAAGTGACATATTAATTGATGTAATGGTTTCAAAGAATGGTTATTTGAAGAACATGTTTTAATTTATTAATTGAGGGGGGGAAATCTAGAGAGCAAAGTGCATCTTTAAATTGTTCTTTGTTCTTATTCAAAGGCTTGCAAAACATTTAACATATCAGTTGTATCTGAACTGCATTCTTTTAAGATTCTGTATTCTATTCATTGGTCAAAATATTTTTTTAAAGTTAAAGCTGAGTTTCCACTGCAAAAGTAAATGATTCCTCTACATGTACCACTTTCATAAACACTGTTGCCCAGCACAAGACAATACACAGCGTTAATATTTTACAAATTGTTCAGTGAGTTCAAGATTAAAATAATGCTTGAGATATCAGCATTATGGAAGACTTAGGCATGGTGAAGGCTAATTTACATGATCATGTGAAGAAGCAGTCATTCATACACTGCAGGGCAAACATGATCATATGAAATCTGCCCTTACTGTGTATGTGTTGTGCTGCAATATTCAAATACTTCTTCTTCAATCAACACATTCTAAGTACTACATACACTTCATATTCCCCCCCACACTTTAAAAGTTGCAAGCAATGTTCCATATTGAGAGTTTCCCTCTCCCCCTCCCTGTTCCCAAACACTAAACACTCACACACTGGCTTTTGTAGAAATGCTCTTAAATGATGTATTGCTCTCACTGATTTATTCTCCATTCTGTTTGCAAAAGAAAATGACAGCATATTTGTTTGAAAAGTAGGAATGTCAAGCTTAGCAATGCTGACACTGTTCAATTCTGAACTACTGTCTTGGGCTTGACAGGACCCATTATTAGAAGGGTCTGTGTCACTTTCCTCAGATCTGACAAAACTGATTTAAAAAAAATCAGTCTGCAAGTTTACACATCTCCATCTAGTAATATTGTCTGCATTGCTATAAAATTTAAGAACTGTGATCTAATACATTCTGGAAGGGTAATCTGTGACTACAGTGGGTCAAAGTACCCTTGCGGGTAGCCAATATAACAAAAGAACTAAAGAAGATCAGTTTCTGCTGTGGGCATGCATGGCAGCATTGGTGTCCCTTTAATAAGAGTTTGAGAGTCATTCATTAGCTCACTTTTCAACTTTGCCATGTCTAAATTGTGAACTGTACAAAACACAGTTCTTTGATGTGCATACAAGTATCTTGTTTTTGCACAACCTGTTTATACTGAATAAATCAGAAGGAATAAGCACACAGGAGAAAATAAGATGACTGGGGCTGGCAAAATCCTGGCACCTAGAAATTTAATTCTGACATCTAGGAATCTGAAGTGTACTATCAGCAGTAGGGAACTGCTGCAGGGATTGCAAAGATACTGCATCTGCATGTGTTGTTCCCTTACAATATTTTCTTTCATTCACAGCCAGTGTATGTTTACCCTTTCTGATAAAGCCAGCATCAAATGCAAGGTGGTATAGATTTTTTCAAAATGTTTCACACAGATCATATATTCTCCTTTGCTTCATTATGAACATCCAAGTTTGATTCTGCTCCAACACAAACGTGGCACAGAAGTATATGAGAGTTCTCTCCAAACCATAATTTGCAAACTGGATCCCAAACCCCAGAATGCACATTTTCTCCCCTCCTTCCTTTGAGTGATATCCCCCCGCCCCCCACCTTCACAGTGTTATCCACAATTTCATGTTAAAAGTGGGCTAACCAGCACCATAAGTAATGCAACCCATGCTTCAACCATAATTGCAATCATTCATTTGTGAGGGACCCATTATTTGCATTGGTTAATACAGAACACTGATAAAGGCCAGAAAAAGAAGATTGCCCCAGAGAGGGGAGAAAATATATACTCTCAAAGCTGGCTTTTGCCTCATTTAATGTGTTTTTAGTAACCAAAATTAAAGCCCATCAAGAATTACAAATATCTACATTTTAATAGCTTGATTATTCAGTTCCCAGAACACAAGGCATTCTTTTCAAAACTTAAAATACTGTTGAAACTCTGACCCAATGAAAATAAATCTAATTAGCCAGTTTCCAGAATCCTCCCTACCTCAAAGATATTTACAAACAAAGCCTTAAAGATACCTATGTACCTCATCAGCAGGACATAAACAGAGCCTTGGAAAGTATCTTTCCAGATACTTCACCATGTAGAATTCCTCCGTGGCATCAACATATCTGACAAATCAGAATAATACACAGGTAATACACAGTAACCTGGAGACATTCGCTCCTAAGGCTGTTGGAAACAATAAGTTTTTACCAACGACAATTAAGACAATTTCTGCTACCAGTACAATGGAATAATTGCTATTATGATCTTTTTAAACATATTAACAGCTACAATTGACAATTTTATTTAGACAGTATTTCTATACAAGTAAGCTATTACGGCACTGAATGTGTTTCAAACAAATTGTAATAAAGTATGTTTAGGCAGGGTTTTTTAAAAAAGTACAATTGCAACTATCTAAACACAAACTATTGTTACATATCAGGCAATACATAAATAAAAGATTACTTACAGCTGTATTCAATACCTACCTTGTTTTTGATTGTAGATGATATTTTTACACAACAGATCATTGTGACAAAGCACCACTGGGGAGCCCAGGTTGGACAGTCTCTCCTTCATCCATGTCATTTCCTCCTGAAGGATCTGAGGGTTTGGGATATCCCTTAGAAACCTTTGGTGTTTGAAAAGAGAAAGTACTGAGCAGAACAGTACCACAGAAGCCATTCTCAATATGTTATACAAAAATAGATTGTCGTTTCTCTTATCACAGATGTGATATTCAATAAGCCCTTTCTAAAACTGTAAGAAAGTGTTGCAAATCTATGTGCAATTTCCAGCCAATACTTTTGCTTAGGATTTAATTACAGACCAACATTTCCAAGTGGAACATGAATAATAAAAGCTACTTCATGGCAGGGTTTCTCCACATTCATTCATTAACAAGATGCACAATAAGATTCAGAAAATAATTTAAACATTTACCTTTTGTGCAATTCCTCATCTGCAAATTCCTTTGGTATGAGAGAAAAGTATTTCCCCATCTTCAGCCATAAATTGGACTTGGGAATCCATCCATTGTGTGCATGGATAGCATGTATTTTAGCAAGTTGCCTGGCTATAAGCCTGCAAGAAATTGAAGTTTTATATAAAACAAAGTTTCACTGTAATAATGTTTACAAGTAGCTTGGCTTTGAGCAATATCCACTTACAACACGGAGAAGTCTATTACTAGCAAACTACAGGGCAGTCAAAGATAGTGAAGTCCTGCCATCACTGAAGGAATGACAGAGAGATGTTGATACTTATGCTTCACAGAGCAAGATCATTCATCAGTGATGCTTTTAAGACAAATACTGCAACTTTAAAACATGACTAGAATGAAAGCTCTAGCACCAGTCTGAATGAGATAGAGTGTAATTTCTCTCCCACACTCAGGAATCAAGATTAGAACAGCACAGGCATTCAGCTGAAACAAAAATACATGCAAATAAACAGGAAGTCATCAAATTGCCTGTACAAAAGTAAAATGACACTCTGAAGTGTCTTGAAGAAATGGGGGAATAGGCAGTACTATGGGCAGTGTTCCCTCTCAGCTGAGTTAGTGTGAGCTCGCTCACAGTTATTTAGCCTTTGGCTCAAACATTTTTGCCTTAGCTCAGGAAGGATGGCTCCAGAGCAAACTAATTTATTCAGTGGCCAAATCACCTGCTCATAACTTTAATGCAATAGCTCACAAAATAGAATTTTTGCTCACAAGTCTCCATAGCTTAGAGGGAGCATTGACTACGGGTAACTACTGTCAGCAAGGCAGGCGGCAAGAGCATTTAAGGAGCAAATGCCAAAGACTGGGAGGCGGAGAGACACCAAAGTAAGCCTTCTTCACTGAGAAGGAGGAAAATCACATTTGTCAAAAGATTAGTGCCTGAGCAGTATTTTAGTCAAGGGACATAGAGGAAGGACTTGTGTCTTTTTTCCTAAGCTGCTTATTTGTCCACATAAAACTATCCTGTCTCTGAACATGGGATATCATTTACCAAAATGCACCACGGAATCAGCAAAGTGACAGGCAGTCTGGTTGGAGACCAGTCTAAGCTCCTTGAAGAAAAAAGAAAATACAACACAACAAAAATTAAACTCAGCAATGCTGACGTGCTTACCGGAATATCTCTGGGTTGCAAACATGTTCTGGATCCAGGGCTTCTCCTGGCATGAACTCATAGCACAGGCCATTAATGAAAGTACAGTAGAGTTGCGGTGCACAGCCATGGGCCTGCAACACACGGAAGCTCTTTACTTCCTCCTCTCGATCAACTAACAGCTCTGTCTTATTTCCATAAATTCTAACAAGGACCACATCATCCATTTCTTCACCCACATAACAGCCAATAAGCTTATTGGTAATTCCATCCGTAAATAACTGTAAAGCAAGAGGAATGCACATGTTAGGGCTTTTAAACACTTTAGCCAATCTGGAATATTTAGCAGGAGTGCTTTCACAAGTAATTCCTCGTCTACTACAAAATCTTCAAAGCCATCCGATGTAAGCAGTTTTGGGGTTTTTTTAAAGTAAACTGTGTGAGAATGCGCTTCAAGACACAATGATTGCATATAGTTAGCAATACCAACTCTCAGGCAGCCCATCAGCTAAACCAAGTTATTAAGAGCAACATCAGAGCAGCCCAGATTAGACATGGGCTAACATCATCAGATGTAACTATTTCCTGCACATTACATAGTAAACAGAACAGAACAAATGGTCCTGAGTGGGAGTGAGACAACAGCAATCATATCAACCTACTTTTATCTGAGTGCTAGAGAAACACACAAAAGCTACGAATACAGGAAATTAAGGGCAAAGATAAAAACAGGGCTTTCTAAAAGTAAATGCTGGGGAGGGAGGATGGCAAAGCATATTATGATGCTGAAATTATGCAGGGCTCTTTTTGTAGCAGGAACTCCTTTGCATATTAGGCAACACATCCCTAATGTAGCCAATCCTCCAAGAGTTTGCAGAGCTCTTCTTACAGGAGCTACTGTAAGCTCTTGGGAGGACTGGCCACATAAGGGATATGTCGCCTAATATGCAAAGGAGTTCCAGCTACAAAAACAGCCAGTATAACCAAAACTTGTTAGGCTAAAAAACAGGCACTTAACTTAACTGGCTTTTCAATCCAAGTAGAGTTTGAAAATGTAAATTTGAAAAGAGAAATATAGCAGATTAAGTCACAGCCACTGAATTTTGCTTCCAAAGTAATACCCTTTCAACAAACCTGCTCATAATACATTTATTTATTGACTTCATTCATACCCTGACTTACTCTCCAAAAAGGGACGAAAAACTATTAGGTTTTAATTGTAATATTTGGAATTTAAATTTGTAATTTTTAAATTTGTAATAGTTTTAATGGAATTTTAATGTATATGTATGTATGTTGTTATCTGCCCTGAGCCTACCGGAAGGTAGGGAGGGCGGGATATAAATGTAAATATAAATATAAATAATATGTTGACTGTATTGTATATTTAACTGTTGGAAGTCATCCTGAGCCCTGCTTGTCAGGGAAAGGAGCAGGATAGAAGTTGAATGAATAAATGAATGAATGAATGAATGAATGAATGAATGCAGCTTACGTCATTCTCTTGTCCCCCATTTTATCCTCACAACAGCCCTGTGAGATAAGATAGGCTGAGAATGTGAGAGTAGCCCAAGGATACACGATAAATTTCCATGAAAGAAACAGCATTTCAGACCTGGGTCTCCCAGATTCTAATTGGTAAACTCTGCAAGTTTACAAATTAGTGCTGCATAGTATTTCCCATCTGTGCATATATAAACATTCACAAAATTCTACCAAGAGACTGAAAGAGGTACAGTTATTTTTACAGAAAGTTCATGCTTTGTCATTCACTGCATTCAGCAACAGATGCAGTTTCCATCACATTGTTAATGTCGTGGCTTGCTGTTACTTTTCTACAAGTCAAAACCATTTTGCAAGAAATTTTATCCTAATTGTTGTAACTGCCACTTTTAACCTCATTATTTCTAACAGACTCTTATGTGTACAAGGAAATTAGATCCTGGAGAGCCAATAAATTAGTCTTTCTACTCCTACCCTCCAACACTATCATTCATTTGCATCGTGCTGCTATAAATAATAATTATTTTCACTCACATGTCTTTTGGAGTATGACATTTCAAAACCTGTCATAGCTCAAAGGATAGTTTTTTAACTGACAAGTTTAGCAGTATAAACCACTGAAACAGGCCACCATTCAACAACCCCTCGTAATCTAAAAGCAAAACTGATAGTTAACTTCAAACTAAAATCAAACTTCTTAATACAGGACATCTTACAGTTAACAGCTGAAGTATGAACCTGGCAACGTGGTTTCTGTCTCCAGTAAAGCTGGAGAAACGATGGCTGAGGGGTGACATGATTGAGGTTTATAAGATTAAGAAATGGGATTGAGCAGGTTGAGAAAGAAGTACTTTTCTCCCTTTCTCACAATACAAGAACTCGTGGGCACTCCATGAAATTGCTGAGCAGTCGGATTAGAACAGATAAAAGGAAATACTTCTTCACCCAAAGAGTGATTAACATATGGAATTCACTGCCACAGGAGGTGGTGGCAGCTACAAGCATGGACAGTTTCAAGATAAACATATGGAGCAGAAGTCCATCAGTGGCTATTAGCCACAGGGTATAGATGGGAACTCTCAGGCTGAGTACAGACTGGCAGTTTGCTCCGGTAGCCAGTCGTAGCAAAAAAAACCCGGATTAAACTATATCAGGTTTTCCCGTTCACACTGCGGGGGCCGCTGCCGGAAGATACGGGACGGAGGCGCGCGGGAGTGTTCAGACTGCCGTGCCAGAGGCGTGCTATATTCGCCGTATCCCCATTAATTCGGCTGTGGGTGTATGGGTGTATGTGCGCATGAGCGCTCGTGCGCATAAGCGCATATTGCCGATTTTTTTTTTTGCCCTGCAACGCCAGCACCGCATTGGGCAGTGGAGCAGAGCACAGCCAATCACACCGCTCCTGCCTCCTGCCCAACGCGGGTTGCTCCCAGCTTTTCGGCTGCGCGTTCAGACTCCCCGGAAGCGGAAAAACATGCGACACATGCGGGCTTTCGGATCTGCTACAGCTTTTATCAGGTATTTTTTTAATCCGGCAGTGAAGCGCAACAGCACGGGTTGGCTACGGGTGGGGGACGCCAGGCAGATGTGCCTGTGTGAACGTCCCATTTACTCCGGGATTGAATCGTCGTTGGCCCGGGGTCCCTACCGGGGCAAATTGCCAGTCTGAACTCAGCCTCAGTCTGGGGCAGGTGATGCACTCTATTCTTGGTCCTGGAGGGGGCAGCAGTGGGAGGGCTTCTAGTGTCCTGGCCCCACTGCTGGACCTCCTGATGGCACCTGGTATATTTTGGCCGCCGTATGACAGAGTGTTGGACTAGATGGGCCATTGGCCTGATTCAACATTGGCTTCTCTTATGTTCTTATGTTAAAGCTGATGGAAAACAATATTAAAGGACAGGTCTTGCAGAAGGGAATTATGCTGACTTTTGCAAAAGGAAGGCTTCTTCGAAACGGTTAACAAGCATGCACACAGGTGATGGCCATTTACAGACCTGCACTTTCCAAGAGATTCTGGCAAACTCTCTTCCTTTTTAAGGAAGGTACGAAAGCCAGAAGAGGAAGATAAGTGCTCGTAAGGATAGAAATTGGAAAGCTCGGAAAGGAAATGTTTTCCCCCTTACTAACTTTTTAAAAAATCCAACAAAAACCTCCCTAAGATGTTTGGGTGAAGCTCTGGAAAAAGAAGCTTCTTTGAAGTGTTTTCTATTTTAGGTTGTTCAGACTCAAAATGTCCGATGAAAAATCTGGAAATTAGGGGGAAAATTTAAAAACCCTCCTTTTTTGTTTGGGGGGGAAAAGACAGGGTTTTGCTCAAAATTTTTGTTTTAAATGTAAATAATCTGGCAACAACTAATACATTATGTTTAATGATGTATTTTCAACTTAATGTGTTTTCAAGTTAATACGCAGATAAGCTGGTAGCCCAAACAACAGTTCTGCCCAAATAAGGGTTTCTTTTGTTTATAAATTTGTTTTTACCTTCAATTTGTATTTTTTCCTACCTCTCAAATGGCAAAAGTTAAGAAGAAGAGGAGATTGGATTTATACCCTGCCCTTCACTACCCAAAGGAGTCTCAAAGCGGCTTATAAACTCCTTTCCCTTCCCCTCCTCACAAGACACCCTGTGAGGTAGGTGGAGCTGACAGAACTCTGACAGAGACTGCTCTTTTTCAAGAACAGCTGTGTCAGAACCATGGCTTGCTCAAGGTCATCCAGCAGGTGCAAGTGGAGGAGTAGGGAACCAAACCCGGTTCTCCCAGATTAGAGTCTGTGCACTTAACCACTACACCAAAAGTTAAGATCCATAGGCTATGGTAGCAAAGGGAAAAACCAGATTTAAACTCTCTCTCAAGTGCAGAGTATATATTGAATTTTTCTTACAGCAAACAAAATGTCATGGTAAAATGAAAACTGAATGGATACTAAACAAGCACACAGCTTTGTCAGGGAACCTGAAACATCATAAAAGGAACATAAATATTTAAATATTAAAATATAAACAATATACAAGATCTTAAAAGATATTCCTTTTATATGTTTCTCATCCCTTGACAAAGCTGTGTGTGAAACATGTAAGGGCTTTTTTAGTACCCACTGAATAAATTTCTGTTTTCCCACTGAACCATTGGCCTTGTCTTCTTTCACCTCCCCGTTTGTTTTGACACTGTTCAAAGGTTGGCATCCTAAAGTCTATAAGAGTATGTGCTGGCTTATCACTCTTTACAATGTGCCAGTCAAATAATCTCTCTTTTTACTCCTTCCTCAGAGGTCCTTTACCTGCCTACAAAAAGGTAACACAGAAACTATACTGGAATTATACATCTGTTTAATATAATCAGTAAAGATTTTGACACAGTTCCCCATGATATTCTGATAGGTAAACTAAAGGACTGTGTACTGGACTCTAGGATACTTAGGTGAATAGGGAACTGGCTGGAGAAACACACTCAGAGTAGTTGTAAATGGCTTCGTCTGACTGAAGAGAGGTGTCCAGTGGGGTGCTACAGGTCTTGGTTCTGGGCCCAGTACTTTTCAATATTTTTATAAATGATCTGGATGAGGGTGTGGAGGGGCTACTCATTAAATCTGCAGATGACACTAAATTGGGAGCAGCAGCGAACACACCAGAAGATATAGAATTCAACAAGATCTGAACACACTGGAAAAGTGGGTGGATGTGAACAAGATGCAATTTAACAATGATAAGTGCAGAGTTCTACATCTGGGCAACAAAAATGAGAAACACAGATACTGGATGGGGGATACACTTCTGAGTAGCAGTGTGTGTGAACAAGATCTTGGGGTAAGGGTGGACCAGAAGTTAAATATGAGCAGCCAGTGTGATGCAGCAACAAAAAAAACTAATGCAATCTCGAGGTGTATCAACAGAGGCATAACATCCAAATCACAACATGTGAGAGTCCCGCTGTAGACTGCATTAGTCAGGCCATACCTGGAATTCTGTGAGCAGTTCTGGAGGTCTTACTTCAAAAAGAATGTGGACAGAATGAAGCCTCTGCAGAGGAGAGCAACAAGGATCAGGGGCCTGGAGACCAAGCCCTATAAGAAAGGCTGAAGGACTTAGGAATGTTTAGTTTGGAAAATATGAGGCTGAGGGAGACATAATTGCTCTCTTCAAGTATTTGAAGGGGGGTCACTTCGAGGAGGGCAAGGAGCTAATCCTGTTAGCAGCAGAGGATAGGACTCAATGGGTTTAAATTAAGGGCAGGAAGTTACCAGCTGGATATGAGGAAAAACATTTTACACTAAGAGTTGTACAACAGTGGAATCAGCTGCCTAGGGAGATGGTGAGCTCCACCTCCCTGGCAGTCTTTCAGCAGTGTCTGGACAAACACTTGTCAGGGATGCTCTAGGCTGATCATGCACTGAGCAGGGGGCTGGACTAGATGGCCTGTATGGCCGCTTCCAACTCCGTGATTCTATGAATCAGTCAAAATAAGTCAAACTGCAAGTTAAGAGTCAAATATGGTATTCTTCTCTCTGTTTTTTACAATACTGCGTAAGTAGGCAACATTTAGGGAGATGAACCAGCTAGCAGCAAAGAGCATCTGCTGATTATCATCTTCAAAGCACCCACCAAGACAGATCAGCCAGGTTCCCCCCACCACCCAGATTCAGGCACTGGAAACAAGCCAGGGAGTGGGAGGGGCAGACTGAGAGGGGATTTGTAAACTTAATCTACCCCAAAAAAGCCAGGTGAGTGTATGAAAAGCAAAGTTGCTGTTTCAGCAACTATCATTTAACATTCACACAACACCCAGTTAATTAAAGCACTTGCAGAAGTAATAGATGTACTGCCTTATAACTGAGATTAAGAGTTAAACTTAAGCTTTCTAATCTTGCTTAGAAAGTGATAATGAACACATATCAGATGTATCTTTAGATGCATCTGTTTGATTATCACACTCTTAGTTAAGAATCAATCATTTACATAGGTGATGACCATATGTTAGAGAAAGTTAGCATGAGGTTGCTATTTTTTAATTGTATTATATTGATGTGACAAGCAAATCAAATTCCTCTGGTAGATTTGTTTGTACGTGACTTGGTTTAATATAAAAATTCCTAAAGGTCATTTACTATAACAATCTGAAATCTGGTTTGCTTTATATTTTACTTATTCAAATATGGATCAAGGTGGGCAGCTGTGTGGGTCTGAAGCAATAGAACAAAATTAGAGTCCAGTGGCACTTTTAAGACCAACCAAGTTTTATTCAAGGTGTGAGCTTAAGTGTGCAAAGCACACTTCATCAGACAATGAAATGGAATTACAGATCATACTTGTATATATACAGGGTGGCTTGTTAAATTAGTATGCAAAATAGTGAAAAAACAATTCACTAATTTTGCACGCTAATTTAAGAAGTATGATCTGTAATTCCATTTCACTGTCTGACGAAGTGTGCTTTGCACACAAAAGCTCACACCTTGAATAAAACTTGGTTGGTCTTAAAGGTGCCACTGGACTCGAACTTTGTTCTTATTCAAATATGGTTGAGGAATGCTAGGAGATTTGCTTTTAGTGGCACTCACTCTTACAGCATCTCTAGGGGTAATTTTTCACATTTGTATTTTCTAATGTCTTGTTTAATAAAGAGAATTATCTCTTTGTTCAATAAAAGACAGTAACATTGAAAGTTTTCTGCCTGGTTTGCTAGTAAGACCTCAAAGAACAGAACTCACAATTCATTCATTTAATTAAGGCTTGTAAACGATCTTATCTGATAGATCCTGGAGATATCTGTGGCCAAACAGTTTAAAGAAGAATTCTTAGAGAACTAATTGGTCCAGATTCTCTAACTGGATGTTTTACACCCTCAGCAAATACTCCTAAGAAACCTTATTTCAATAACCTAAAAACAAAAATATTGTAATTAAAACAAATGGATAAGATAGATGCACAATTACTTGTTAAAACGACCATTGGACTTACCGTGAGAGGTCCTTCTCCTCTGAGGTCAGGAGGACATCTCCAATGGGTTATTCCCACCGTGCCTGTAGGGAGGAAATAGTTTTTTCCCCTTCCTGTTGGCGCCACCGGAATAGCCCATCTCAGTTCTGGGACTCCGAAAGCAGTACTAGCAGCCTAAATGAAGTAACTGTGCCCTAGAAAAAAGTAACTGCAAACAGTAATATTAACTGATTAAACAAGAAAACTCTGCAACTATGAACAAAGGCAGAGTACAACCAGAGATACAAGAGAAGAAATCAGCACAGAAGGATTAGAAAAGGAAGATGAGAATGGGAGGGCCGAGATGTCCTCCTGACCTCAGAGGAGAAGGACCCCTCACAGTAAGTCCAATGGTCGTTCTCCCTCTGAGGTGGAGGACATCTCCAATGGGACCTCCCCGAGCAGTGTCCCTTATGTGGGTGGGTCGTCATCTTCCTCCATGTTAACGACGTGCTGAAGAATTCTTCTCCCAAAGGCCGCGTCTGCAGATGCAAGCGTGTTGATATGGTAGTGCCTTATGAAAGTGGAAATGGATGACCACGTAGCCGCCCTACAGACTTCTTCTACCGAAGCTCTATTGGTAAAAGCGGCGTTGGTTGCTGCACTCCGCAAAGAATGAGCTGTGATGCCACTGGGAACTTCCTGACCCGAGGCCCGGTAGGCCTCTGTGATGCAGGTCTTCAGAACCGAACTGATTGCCGATCTAGACATCTTCTCCCCCGTCCTAGGTGGAGATATATTGACGAATAAAGACTCTGTCTTCCTGCAATCCTCTGTCCTTGCTATGTAAATTTTGAGGGCCCTTTTAACATCCAAGGTGTGCCAAATCCGTTCCTTGGGGTGTTTGGGAGCAGGACAGAACGTGGGTAAGCAGATCTCTTGAGAGCAGTGGAATCTAGAGCCTACCTTTGGCTGGAAGGTAGGATCTGTGCGAAGTACAACCTTGTCTTTATGAAAAACGCAAAGTGACGATTTCACTGACAGTGCCCCGAGTTCTGACACTCGTCTCGCAGATGTGATTGTGACCAGGAACAGCGTCTTCATCCTCAGCCATTTCAACCCCACCTCCCTGAGAGGCTCGAATGGTGATCTGGTAAGAGCATTGAGAACCGTGTTCAGCCTCCAAGTTGGGAAACGATGGACCTGAGGCGGAGATTTTGCCACCGCTCCCTGCAGAAAAAGTTGAATGTGAGGATGCTTGGAAATCTTGTATCCTCCCAGGAAAGGAAGAACAGTGGAGAGAGCCGCTAACTGTCTCCGAAGAGTAGCAGACTTCAAACCCGAGTCCAGACCATCCTGCAGGAACGCCAGCACTGAAGCAATCGAGGGTGATAGTGGTTGTACCTTCTTGCGCCTACACCAGCGCACGAACGCCTTCCATGTGGTATTATAGATGCGGACCGTGGACTGCCGTCTGGAAGCTAAAATGGTGTCTAGAACCTGGGGAGAATAACCTAATTCCGACAGGTTGCTCTGCTCAATCTCCACGCGGTCAAACACAGCCAGGCCGGGTCTGGGTGCCATACTGGACCCTGCAACAGCATGTCGGGAGACACTGGAAGGACTAGGGGTGGAAGTATGGACAGCTCCTGTAATGCCGAGAACCATGGGCGACGAACCCAATTCGGGGCCACTAGGATGACCTCTGCTCTGAGTTCCCGGATTCTGCGGATGGTTCTGGAGACCAGGACAAACGGCGGAAACGCGTATAGGAGGCCCTGGGGCCAGGGCGTCGTGAGTGCATCCGTTGCCTCTGCCTCCGGATGGAAGAATCTGGAGAAGAATCTCGGAAGAGTGTGGTTCGCGGGGGATGCAAACAGATCCACCTTGGGACGTCCGAATTGCGTTACTATCTTGCTGAAGAGGCGTGGATGGAGGGCCCATTCTCCCTCCTGTATCTCCACCCTGCTGAGCCAATCTGCTTGCACATTTTCGGTCCCCTTTATGTGTTCTGCCCGTAGTGAGACGACGTGTCTTTCTGCCCAACGGAGGATCTTCATCGCCTCCCTGTGAAGCTGAGACGACCGAGATCCGCCCTGTTTGTTGAGATGTGCCTTGGCCGAAATGTTGTCTGTTCTTATCAGCACCTGTCGACCACACAATTGAGGGGCAAAGTGAAGTAGCGACAGTCGGATCGCTCTGAGTTCCAGGAGGTTGATGGGCAGGGCTTTCTCCAGAGTCCGCCACGTCCCCTGGACCGGAACGCCATTGAGCGTCGCTCCCCAGCCCAAGAGACTGGCGTCGGTGAACAGTTCCCTGGAATGGCTGACATAGTAACTCTTGCCTGCCAAGAGATTGTCCATGTTCGCCCACCACCGTAGGCTCTTTCTTACTCCAAGGGGCACCTGCAGGTTGAGGACCTTCCTTTCCATGATGGAGAACTGATGAGGACGTAAAAACAGCTGTAACGGTCTGGAGTGCAGACAGGCCCATTGTATCATGTCGATGCTGGCAATCATGAGACCCAGCAGTTTGGCTAAGTCCATGAGTAGAGCGGACCTGCAGTTGAAAATTCTGGTGGCAGCCTCCTTGATCTTCTGAGCCTTGGCCAGCGGGAGAAAGAGGGCATTTCGAGTGGTGTCGATCACCGCTCCCAGATGCTCTATACGCTGCGTCGGTAGTAACGAACTCTTTTCGAAATTGATCAGAAAACCGTGTTTCTGCAAACACTGTAGTGTTCGCTCCGTGTTCTTGACGGAGTCTGCGAGTGTGCTGGCCCTGATCAAGAGGTCGTCCAGATACGGATGAACATGGATCCTCTGAGATCTGAGGTGAACCACGGGATTGATGATCAACTTGGAGAAGAGGCATGGTGCCGTGGATAGACCAAAAGGAAGTGCTCTGTACTGGAAGTGGTGGTTGTAAATGCAGAAGCGAAGGAATCGCTTGTGTGCTGGGTGAATAGGCACATGGAGGTATGCTTCCGTCAAATCTATGGAAGTGAGGTACTCGTTGGGAGATAGAGAGTCCGCTACAGCCTTCAGAGTTTCCATGCGAAAATGTCGCAGCTTTATGAATTTGTTCAGAAACTTGAGATCCAGAATTGCCCTCCAGTCTCCGTTTTTCTTGGGGACCATGAACAATATAGAGTAAACACCCCTCTCCCTCTCGTTGTCGGGGACAGGTTCGATGGCCTGGATCTCCAGTAGATGCTGTATAGCCCTGCTGATGATGGCTCTCTTGTTCTCTGATCTGCTGGCTGGTGATTTTAGGAAACGCTCTGGAGAAATTCTATCAGATAGCCCTGTGACACGACCTCTACCGCCCAGGCATCTGCCCGTGTGTCTGTCCAAGCTTTTGTAAAATGTAAAAGGCGGGCACCCACCGGAATGGGAGGATAGTCATGCCTGTTTGGGTTTGGCATCTCTGTCTCCCCGATCACTTCTGTTGAAAGGCCTGTGAAATCTGGGTGTGAAGGAACCACGTTTGCCAGGTTGCTTGGATGCTTCCCACGAGGTCTTCCTGGCGTCCTGACGAAATCTAGGGAGAGAATGCTGGGTACGAAAGGACTGCGGGTTTCGCCGATCAAACCGTCGCAGGGATCTGGGCATGGCTTTTTTCTTATCCCTGGTTTCCACCAGGACGTTGTCTAGGGCCTCTCCGAAAAGACGATCTCCTTGGAAGGGATACGCCATCACAATAGATTTGGAGAGAGAATCAGCTTGCCAAGCGCGTAGCCAAAGTAGCCGTCTGGCCACCGCTGTGGACGCCATGGCCCTTGAGGCAAAGGAGATAATGTCCAGAGTGGCGTCTGCTGCAAAGGAACTAGACTTAAGAACACGAGAAATTCCCTCCAGCACAGCCCGATTGTTCTCCGGAACAATTTGCATTAACTTACGTAACCAAACGATTGCCGCCCTGGAAGCGATGGAAGTTGTGGATGCCGCTCTTACCATCATGGTGATTGCCTCATGGATTCTTCTGAGCGTTGCCTCCACCTTCTTATCAGTTTGGTCTTTAATGGTGCCCAGGCCGTCCTCAGAGACGAGCCCTGTCGACTGGATGGCTGCCACAGGACCGTCCACAGGAGAGACCTGCAATAACTCATTGGCATAATTAGGTAAAGCATATAACTTTTTTGCAAAAACAGGAAACTGCTTATTGACCATGGGCTTGTCCCACTCTGCTCTGAGCTGTCGCTCAAAGTATTCAGGGAAGGGAAAGACCTTCTCAGTAAATTCCTCAGGAGGAAAAAAATTCTCGATTGCCCCCAGACTTAGATTTAAACTTGCTTTTGGCCGCCTTTTCTGGTACTCTGAAGGTGGTAAGTCATGTAACTCTAGGGCCTTTATGGCCTTAGCTAAAAAGAACTGGTAATCCTCATGTTTGAAAAAACGAGTAGATTGTTCTGGGAGTTTTAATTCTTCCTCCTCCTCATCAGACAAAAATTCCCCTTCTTCCCTTTCCTCAACTGAAGAGGTATTGGACTCTACTTCCTCCCTCCATGGTTCCTCAGAGGGTCTCCCAGGGAGAGGGGGGGAGCTTTCTTAGCCGCCTTAGTTGGCCACCCAGGGGGGGGAACATAGGGCTGTGAGGATGAATACCTTGTGGGGAAGGAACCCCAGGTCTAGGATGAAGCTGTGCCATTTCTTGTTGAATGAATCAGAACTCCTTGTTCTAGAATCTTACCCCGTTTGGAGCCTGTCTCCGGATCATGATCCTCCTCGGACTGATCAGGGGGGCTATGGGGCTGACCTCCTTCTGCCCCCAAGGCTCCCGAAACGGCTGTAATACAGGTCCCGAGGCTCGAAGCCGAACCTTCAAAATGGCCGCCGCCGCATGAGCACGAGGAAAATGGCGGGCCCTTCTTGTTCCGGCTGTCTGCGCCGTTTGGGCGCTCGGGGCACCGCCGCCGAGTCCACCGCAAGCATCGGGGTGTCACGATCATGCCACAAAGGCAGATCGGCCCCGGAACGATCCCGCGCCGCCGCAGCCGCGGCGCACGCGTCTCCCTCGTCGCCCGAGGAGAAGACCTCGGGAAGTTCCTTCGCCGCCATGGCGATTGGCGGTGAGTTCGTCTTCGGGTCCTGAGACCCCTTTGAACTTCGCTCCAAGGCAGGAGCAGAAGAACAGTAGAAGAAATGAAAGGTGAAAAAGAGAGAGAAAAAAGGGCAAGGTAAAAGGGTAAATTACAGGAAGAAACAAGAGAGAACAGTGGGAAACAGCTAAGCCTAATAGATTCGCTGCTTCTCCCTACTGAGGCAGGAACAGAACTGAGATGGGCTATTCCGGTGGCGCCAACAGGAAGGGGAAAAAACTATTTCCTGCCTCCCTACAGGCACGGTGGGAATAACCCATTGGAGATGTCCTCCACCTCAGAGGGAGAACTGCCACTCCAATGCTTCTTCTCCCTGATGGTTTATTACCTTGTCTCTTCTTTAGACTCCAGGCTTCCCAGGACTTAAATCTGTCCTTTGTGAAGTATTATGCATAATAATGGCTGTACAACACACATACATTTTATTGACACACCCACGCAATGAGGTAGCCAAGGAAAGGCTAACAAGCCCAAGGGCATCCAGCAGGCTTAGTATCTGACCAAGCCTCCATTTCAAACCCACCACAACACAACAGCCCATTTGTGCCCTGGCAACCAGCAAGCACCTGAAAGAAAGGAACACAAGACCAACTGGGCTATTTGACAGCCTCTTTAGAAGATTCAGAAAAGAATATTCTAATGCCTGGTAGACATTTGTTTGTTTTTTAATGAAGGTAGGCAACTTGGAGCAATTTTGAAATCCCACCAGATTCCATACACAGCTTTATTTCAACCAGACAGAATCAATTTCTTTGTAATTATATATTTTGGACAGCAGAGGCTGCTATGGTACTTTTCCTGTAACAGGTCCTAGAGCCTTCTTTTGCCACTTCATAGAAGCAGAGCAGGTTTTTATACCATGCTTTTCTCTACCTTAAGGAGTCTCAAAGCAGCTTACAATTGCCTTCCCTTCCTCTTCCCTCCCCTCTCCCCACAGGCATGTTGTGGGGCTGAGAGAGTTCTCAGAGAACTGTGACTAGCCCAAAGTCACCCAGCAGGCTTCATGTTGTGGAATGGGAAATCAAACCCAGTTCTCCGGATTAAGAGTCTGCCACACTTAACCACTTACACCATGCTCATATATAGAACATCAACCACACAAGAATAGAAATACAGTGAATACAGCAAGTTAAATAATTTACCATCTGGTTTCTTTAAATGTGGGAAGTGCCTAGCTTGTGAGTTGATCATAGAGGGACCTATGTTTCATTGTCTTGACTGAATATACATTGGAATATCAAGATTTTCAATAATTATAACCCAATTTATGCAGTATATTTAGCATTATGTCCATGCAAAAAGGCCTATATTGGGTCTACCATCAGGCCAATAAAGTCTAGAATGCTGGAACATAAAAATAAGAACAAAATTAAAGAAGCACCCAAGTGAATCACTATACTGAGGCAAATCACAACCCAGAGAATATAAAGTTCATTATTCTGTATAGAATCCCCACTGATCAGTACAGCAGACAGGATGTGGAAAAGATTCTATTGAGGAAGGAAATGTATTTTATTTTTAAATTTGGAACCATGCAACAATCTGGTTTGAATTTGTCCATAGATTTGCCTGTGTTCCTGTAAATACTTATTGCTTGTATCTATTCCTTTTTACAGCTGGTTGCAATTTTGGGAATTTTGGGATGTTTTTAAGCTGTTTGGAATCAGATAACTTGTAGACTTCATGTCACTTTGAATCTTACCAGAGCTGGGTGAGATAAGTTCTAGAAGCATTAAAGATTACCCCCCCCGTATATGTTTTATGTGGTGTTGTGTCATGTGTGTGTTATAGTGTAATGTATGGTCATATTGTTGGGAAAATAAAAATCTATCTCTGGACAGTTTTTAAAAAAATAGAAGGCCATCAATTTGCTTCCTCTATTAATATAGAATGTATTTTACAGCAAGTTCAATGTTTTGCAGCTCCATCACCAAGAAAAGTGGCCTGATGAAGCCCTAAAAAATGGCGTGCTGTCACTGCGGTTCATGCTACAACTGTTCTTGAGCCCATGCCATCCACTGTGTGTTTTCTAACTGAAACTCTTCTCTGCATCATGAGCCAGTAACTACATCATTCTAAAGAGACACTTGTACTTTCAAGGACTATCAGGTCAACTGGTGTAGATATCATTTATGCACAGTGGCAAAACCATTTGTTATGTGTATTGTTTATAATTGTAAGTTGAACTGTATAAGACAGGAGTCTCAAGTGTGATTTGTACAGCGTGACAGATTATTCTGGTTATTTGCTTGCACACATATATAGGAGACAAGTGGAGACCCGCAAGAAACTTGCGGGATGGTTATCTCATTCGTCACACCTTTGCTTCCTCTGCTCACCCCCTACCTCTCTCACACTATTTCTCCCCTCTGCTCCCCTTTTCTTACTCTATTTCTGCTCCATGCATGTGATTTCCTCTCTCTTTCTGATCTGTCATCTTTCTCTTTGTTTTTCTGCCTCCCCACTTCATCACTCTTTCTCTTTCTGCCCCCCACCCCATCATTCTTTCTTTCTGCCCCCAGCCTCCTGGCTGCTTTCTGCCCCCAGCCTCTCTCCCAGCCTCCTGCCTGCTTCTTCCCCCACTCCGCAGAGCAGCAGTAGCAGTGGTGGCAGTGCTCTCAGCCACCCACCTGCTTTCTCTCCCCCCCACAGCAGCAGTGGCAGCACTCTGGGAATCACAATGGATCTCCCAGCTACAGAGATCAATTCACCTTAGGGTTGCCAGCTCCAGGTTGGGAATTTCCTGGAGATTTGGGGGTGGAGCCTTAGGACAGTGAGGCTTGGGGAGGCAAGCAGGGTATGATGCCATAGACTCAACCCTCCAAAACAGCCATTTTATCCAGGGGAACTGATTTCTGTCTCCTGGACAACAGCTGTAATTCTGGGTGATCTCCAGTCCTCACCCAGAGGTTGGCAATGGTGGTTCTCATGGAGGAAATGGCTGGAGGGTGGAGTCTATGGCATTACACCAGTCCAAAGTTCCTCCCCTCCTTAAATCCCACCCACTCCAGGCTTCACCCCTCAAATGTCCAGGGATTTCCCAACCTGGAGTTGGCAACCCTATTTCCTTCCCAACCAACAGCCAACCTACCTTTATCTGCCTCTCTGTCTCCTGTTTTCCATCTTTACCCCCCAGCCTCTACCTAGGAAAATTACAGTCTTTCTCCACAGTGAGGGCCAAAGCAGCTTTCATTATTCCCTCCTCCTTTTTTCTGCACAACAACCCTGTGAGGTTGGTTAGGCTGAAATATGTGACTGGTCCAAAATCACACAGTCACCTTCCACTGCAAGATGGGGATCTGAACCTGGGCCTTGCAGATCCTACTTTGAAGCTCTAACTGCTGCACCTCACTGGCTTTCATAGGGTGGCTGCTGATGAATGGTAGCAAGCAGCCGAGGCTAGGTGAGTCATGCAAATCAGGGGGACCTGGCAAGCCTAGAATGCTGCCAGGCCTAGAGTGACCAACCTGCAAATGTGCCCTGGAGACCCCCCAGAATTACAACTGGACTCTAGACAGCAGAGGTCTGTCTCCCTGCAGAAAATAGCTGCTTTGGAGGGTGGAAACTGTGGCATTATACCCTGCTGAGGCCTCTCCCTTCCCAAACCCAGCCCTCCTCCTTAGAGTCCACCACAAAATCTCTAGAAATCCCCCAGCCTGGCCCTGGCAACTTTTGTGAGGCCTGGCCCCAAGGCTTCCTCCCTCCCTCCCTCCAAGGCTGAAAGAGGCCTGGAAAGAAAGGGCCCTTCCCCCACCCCTTCCACCGACAGAGCCAGTTAGAAGCCTCTCCCTCCCCCCTCCCCCCAACGTTCTAATCTCTCACCGTTGCTGCCTGGAGTTAGGTCCCTGCAGAGGCCATTTCAAAAGGCTTTTTGGGGAATTCAAGAGTTCCTGAAGGGATTTCTTCACTTCTGGGATTTTTCTACAAACCCAGGAAGTCTACTGACTATGCAGGAAAAGCTGTTGGGGGAGAGTGAGGCCCCTGTTGGAGGGAATAGGTATCCGCACTTTTTGGCTATTAGAATAAGGATAGCTGCCACAAGGTTTAAAAAAGGTCTTGGATACAGATGGGCTAAGGTGATAACAATGTAATCTAAGCAAAATATAAAGATCACAATACTTCTGTTTGTAGTTCCATGCACATTCAATATACATTATCAGTGCCACGGAGGTCAATTCCAGACCCAAAACGATTAATGAAATAAATTACACCACTAACAGAGCTAGTGCATCTCACAATGCAGGCCTCAATTTCATGTGTGGTTTCCTCCACAGCTTTATTGGAGAGCTCAGTTTTCCAGCAATGCTTACTGGATGAATTAGTTAGTACTTAAATTCCAGAGAAGTAGCTGTGTCAGTCTGCCAGAACAAAAACAAGCAGGAACCTTTTAATGACTAACAAAATTTTGTTCCAGTCTAGGTAGTCAGGCCACAGCGTCTTCTTCAGTTGTGCAAGTAGAAGACTGAGAAAACTTTACTGGCTCAGATTCTTCTATGACTGTTCCTCTCTGCCATGAAATGTTGCAACTGTGCAAATATTGCCCTGCTAAACATTTTTACCATAGTATTTTAATTTCCAGTGGTGGACAAATGTGTTATGTATTGTTGTACAGCCTTGGGTCTTCCTCACATTTTCACTTGCAGAGGAGGACACTGACAACTGGGTACTCTCCTACCCACAATCCCTAGAGGCAGAAAGTAGGTTTTGCTTTCTGTCCCGATCATAGTGGGTGCCCACCATCCTCAGTTCTATTTTCAACCTTCTCCTGATAGCAAAGCAAGGTAAGAGCTGCAAGTTTCTTCACAGAGCTCTTAGATTGTTTCTTCCTTTCTGGTCCTTTACTTACTGAATATATCTGTTCGGGGGGGGGGAATGCTACTTCTTTTCTAGTACTTGGGTTTTCTATTTCTTTCTCCAAGCCTGCTCAGCCACAAGTAATGGTCTTAGCAGCTTCCTCACTTGCTCCTATAAGACACTGCAGCATCCTCAGAGAGGAGAAACAGACAAGAGTATCCTGGCACGAAAGCAGAAGGGATGCAGAAGCCAGTGCCTCTTCCTGCCCCTTCAGCAAGGGTGACCACTGGGCCCTGCCAGCTTTGAAATGTGTTGTGGCAGCCATTTTCATTTTAGACAGAACATCAAAATGCACACTGTGGAGGCCAGCACACTGTGGAGGCCAGACTCTGCTGCAGCTCATACCACTGGGAAAGGAACATGCTCCAAGGTGGTAAGTAGCAGATGGGATCTCCCTGCAATTTTTATGACAGTCAACTCCCTCTCCCCTATCGACAGGAAGCAGAACTTCTCCCAGTGGGACACCAGACAGCAGAAAGCCCAGCTACCCTGGTCTACCACGGCAGCCATAAACAGCACAGCAGTCTCAACCACAATCATCTTCCTCCACCTTTTCTAGATCCTAGGAGGAATTTTTTTTAACTTGTTCAGCAGACTTCAACCATGACTCTGCCAGGAAGGAAGGGGAGGAGGGGCTGTGGCTCAGCAGCAGAGCATCTCCGTGGCACATGAAAGGTCCCAGGTTCAATCCCCCACACCTCCTGTTAAAAGGATCAGGCAGTAGGTGATATGAAAGACCTTTGCCCGAGACCCTAGAAAGCTGCGGTTTGTCTGAGTAGACACTACTGACCATGATGGACCAATGGTCTGATTACCCACACCCCTGCGGTGCCAAGACTATCAGAGGCGCAGAGAGTTGCAGGAAAGTAGGAGTGAGAGACACATGGCCCATTGTCAGCTGTCAACTGACGAGATGGATGAGTAGTTTCAGGATGACTACCAAGGAATGGGCTGGGAGTGTAGCTTGTTAAGACTTGGCCACAAAATCAGCCGGGAGAAGCAGCAGTTTTGTGGATGCAACAAGTATGCATAGCTACTGGACCACTGGAACCTTGACCCTTGGACTGGGACCCAACTACTGGCTTTTCTGGAACCCCTGACCTAGGACTGGATGTGCTGCCTGGATCTCTTGAATGGAGTTGGCATGCCTGTTCTCTGGAACTCAACTTTTGGACTGGACCCTGGTTACTCTTTGCAACCTTGCCTGTGACCTTGCCCTGCGGAACCCCATCCCTTGATTCCTGGGAGGGCGGCATCAATATGGGGGGGAAAGAGTACGTAAGTCAGTCTTATGGAGATGGATTGTCAAGTATATAGTTTTGACACAAGTTATTCAGGTGCCAGTAAGCATCACAGTGCACTCATTTAGAAAGGTGACTACCTTGGCAGCTTTCAATGCCGGTACTAAGCATCTGTTATTTGCAAAGCTACTATGTGGGCAATGCTTTCCACATTCATTAGACATTATAAAATTCTGTTGCCTCGGCTGATGGGTTTTTCAGTTAGCAGTCTGGTGCTCTTCTTTCCTCCCTAGCCTTGGGAGTAGTGCTTCATATTGCAATCAGAGTGTCCCTCTCTCTCAAAAGAAAAATGGAACACTGGACTTACAATGAAGGTTCCTTTTACTTGGCGACACTTTAGACCCACCCTATGTTTTTTGGGGGGTCCACTTCTTCAAAGAATATGGACCTCTGGCAGGGCAGTACTGCCAGTCCAGATTTCTTATGCATTGTTCCAATTTATAATTGTCTTAATCTCAAACTTTAATCTTCTATCTTCTGTAACCTTGTATGTGCAATATGCTGTATTTGTAAGTATCTCCTACAGAGCTAGTTTATTTTGGATCAAGGCACAATCCATGATGAGTTATATTAGCTACAGAAGTCTCTGAACTGAAGGTGGTAGGCACTTCCTTTCCACTGGACACAGAAGGAACAAGCTGCCTCCAGGAATTGTGTGTAGAACAACCATTCGTCAAAATGTCCTCCAAGTAAAAGGAACCTTCACAGAGAGCCCAACATTCCATTTTCCAGTAAAGTTATGGCATTATTGATTTTCCAAGATCTGTTGCTATAGAATTTGTTTTGGGTTCAAATTTATACCAGTGTGTAATGCAATATGTTGCACCTTCAGATTTAGGATCTTCCCTTACAGCTAAATGCTTAATTCAGGGGAACAGATGGGCTTGCACATGCTGATGTGTTTGCACGAGTGCTGAACATGTTTTCATTGAGTTTTCTCACCCACAGTCCTTGTTAGTTCAAGTCGGTGCTATGACTAGAATTTTCAAGCAAGGCATGATCCTGGCAAGGTGTGAAAAGGGATAAAGAATACATCATATTTGTCACTGTTGTTAAAAGAACAGTTATTCATATTCATAAAATGACATGTGTTATGTAACAGCTATTGTACAGTCTAAATTATAATCTTGTGGTCATGTACCATAAGGTTTAATTAAGCTTGACTGTGTAAGAGTGGAGGGAGGCATGGAGCAGCTTATGTAATCTGCCACGAGACATGTGAGGCATTTGCTTTGACATCATTTGTAAGCCAAAGGTAATATTGCTTAACTTGACCTGTGTGGCTTATGAGTCATTTGAACACTCAGACCTGGGTTATGCCATCACTATGGGAACGTATTAGGAAAGAGTCAGCTTCTCCAACCTTCCCTGGTGAGGGTGAAGCAAAAGAGATCTTTAGGCACTGACCAAGACTTGAGAAGAAACTAATGACACCTCAGCTTTGTCCATTAAACTATTTTGCACAAGGCCAGAGCAGAACAGAATCGAGAGAACCGAGTACTATTGCTTGATGTATTTAAGAAAATTATAAGTCCATTTGGAGTATACAGCAAGCTAAAATTCAGTAATGTTAGTTTCGCCATATAATGACTAGGGGTGTGTGTTCAGTATAAATGAATAATACCCAAAAAACACCTTACTGGTATTTTTCAGGTATTTATTAAGCAGAATACAGATTAGAGATCTGCATTTGCTTACAGATATGGCTCAGCTCAAAAAAGCCAATTTTTTCAGCTTTTCATCAGGCAAGACAGCCCCAGTCAAAGCAGCATGGAACTGTCAGCTCTGTGCCACCTCAGCTGGTTGGCTCCTCTTGCAGCTTGGTTTAAACCAAGCTACAAGAAGAGCCAGCCCAGAATTGGCTGGAGTGCCAGGAGCTAACAGCTGCGTGCCACCCCAGGTGATCCTCCCTTGCCCACACAGGCTTGACTGGGGTTCTGCTGGGCAGCCTGGTTCAAACCGGAGTGCCCAACAGAGCCTGCAAAGGAGCCGATCCTGCATGGAGAATGACCATTGGATACTTAGCGTGAAGGGTCATTCTCCTCTGAGGATAATCTTGATGGGTATTTCCCATCTGTCTGAGGACATCTTGAAGGGTATTTCCCACAGTCCAATCAGGGAGGCAGGAACAATTTTTTTAAACTTATCTCTTGCCTACGGGAGCCACTCCCTTCAGCTCTTTTCTTGCCTCTACAGGAAGAGCAGCTTAGAACAGGCCTTGCCTTTATTTAACTCTAAATTTTTCTTACTCAGCTTTATTCAATCTTACATATTTTCCCTCATAACTACCTTTATATACTTCCTTTAATTCCTCTAACTGATGCAGCTCCAAGGCTGCTAAATGGCACAGTTGTTGAAAACCAACTAATAATATATAGAGGCAGTCTCCAGCAGCAATAGCCATTTTAAGCATTCTTCTTACACTCTAAATTTCTTACTCAGCCTTATTCAATCTGCTATATCTTCCCTCATAGCTACCTCTACATAATTTCATTCTTTTCGGTTCTTCTTTACACTCTAACTCTTTTGGAGAAGAACAACAGGATATATAGAGAGGCCATCTTCTGCTGCAGCAGCCATTTTATGAGTTCTTCTGTATATTGAGCGAGCTCCCTTCAACAGCTCATATTATCGCAGATCAACAAGGAGACAGAGAGGGGGTTCCTTCTGCTGAGAAGCAAGGCACTCCCCCTCACTGCTAGTGCCAGGCAGGGCACAAGAGGAGCCAACGTGTCCTTTCAGCTTGCCTCAGCCATCCCCAATGGAACTGCCTACGCACATAGGGGGAGCCAGCATGTCTTTCAAACAGGACTACCCAACAGAGCCCACCCAGGAGCTGATCCTGCAGGAAACTTATCCCACTTCAGTTCACTCATATGCAGCTTAACTGCAAGTCACTTAAAGGGAACTTTCCATTTAAATGTTTTTTCCAAGCCACACAATGTGCAAGTGAACCAGGAAGTGGCGCGCGTTCTCCTGCCCCACAGGGCATAATGAAGCCGAATAAATTCGGCAATGCCATTTATTTCCCAAAACCCAGTATCATACTGGAATATGACCAGCAATGACTACAGTACAAGACTGGAAAACGTGGAGAGCGCTGGCCCACAGAATCACTAAGAGTCAGACACGACTGAATGGATAACAAGAACAACAGTAATGACCTGTGTTTCATGCCATGAGATCAGAGCTGTTCAAATTTCCAAGTTGCTGATAGCAACTACCCAAGAAACAGTTTGATGATTACTATTCATGCTCTGATCACAGCCAGATTAGATTACTCCAACGAGCTGTCGTTGAACACCATTTGGAAACTTTAACTGATGCAGCTCCAAGGCTGCTAAATGGCACAGTGTTATGGGAATGTAGCACATTGGTATTAAAACAACTTCTGTAACTCTCAATACCTCTACACAGTTCAAAATGCTGGTTAATTTTTGCAATCTTGGTGTAGCCTACCTTCAGAAGGATCTTAAGTGTCACAGTGCCTCAAATTTAGAATCATCTCATGCCAATCTTTAGCCATTAGGTAAATTTTTCAAAATTCTAGGCATCTTGTTCAGATTTGTGTGGTAGTGGCAGGTGGATGTCCAGGCTACCTTTTGATTCTTAGTTTTGGGTTTGTTAGATTTCAGTCTTCTGGTTTGCTTTTAGGCTACGAATGATGCTGTGGTTTTATTGTACCATTGATACCTGTTTCACATAAGCTTTTTATTCTTCTAATATATTTTAATGGTTTTAGTAACCATGCTGTCAGCTCCCTTGGACACTAATGGATAGTATAGGATATATATTGTGTGTGTGTGTGTATAGAGAGAGAGAGAAAGAGTTGCTATCAAGTACAGAAAGATCTCACAATGGAGCTTATGAAAATCTGCAGCCAACCCCAAACATTCTAAAATTCATAAGGCTGAAAATAGATAATGCAATATGGTGTAGTGGTTAAAGTACTGGAGTAGGTTCTAGAAGACTAGGATTGTATCCCTACTCTTCCATGAAAGCATGCTGGGTGACCTTGGGCCAGTCCCATATTTTCAGCATAATGTATCATATTCTGAGGATAAAATGGGATAGAGGAGAACGATGTAAGCTGCTTTGGGTCCCCCAACGGGGAGAAAAGTGGGATATAAATGAAGTAAAAATAAATTATACATGTGACTTCCACAAAGGCACTTGCTGCTTGCTATAATTCTGTAAATTTGGCTTGCAATCTAAGAATCTATTCCTTCATGCTAGTGATTAAATGTGTTACTGTATGTACAGTCTTGCCCTGTAGCATGGCCCTGAGCATGTCTTAAATCCGTATCTGTTTCTCTAGGCTGTACTGATGCCACATCTGCAACAGTGAGCACACATAAGTAATCACAAATAAGGCAGCCTTATTTCAACTGCTGATCAGTAGCAGTGGTTTAAAGGTGGTTTTTACAGAGGCATTTTCTCCTCCATGTCAATAGTGAGATACAATTGATAAATATATTACAAACATAAAGCAAGATTTCAAGAGAATTGCTTCACAGTCACCTAACACCTAAACGTGAACAATGACTGGAAGGTTAACCACATACTTTGGAATGTTATAGCCTACAATAACATCTTTCTGTAAGAAGCTACAAGCCTGCCTATCCAGTCACACTTTCTAGGATCCTTTTCTTTTATTGAATAAGTCTGCCCTCAATTCAGCAAGTTCTCAAGTTGCTCAAAACAGCCATATGGGCATTTAACCTACTACTGCTAAGTCTGTGTTATTTAGAAATATGACCTCTTTATTCACAGAAATTTATATTTTTACATTAATTATCCAACTCTATTATGTATGGTTGTATCAACCACATATGGCTCGGGAGTGTTCAACTGGCAATTCATTTAGAGCAACTTTCTTGTCGAGCAGCGATTTTTACAACTAAGAGAAAACCCTGTAAGGAGATAGAGCACTGATGGTTCCAAAGTTCAAAGAATCTCCAACTTTCTGACCAGAAGCAGTTAATGCACCCTTTTAAAGGCAACAACATTAATTCTCTTATTCAGGGTAAGCAAATACAATCCTACCCAAGTGGCACCATCGACCACGATCCTACTCAAGTGGCACCATCAGCCACAGACAAGTAAGCTGCTACTGCTCTGATCTGAGTTCAAATGCTCTTCGTCACAAGCTCATTGAGTAGTCCTAAGCAAGTTACTTGCTGACTCAGCAAATCATCGGTTATATGGGGATAAAAATATTGGTGTACCTTACAAAGATTACTGTGATTACAGTTTCAGAGGGTACCTGCGTTGGTCCACAGTAGAACCAGTTCAAGTCCAGTAGCACCTTAAGACACCAGAAAGATTTTCAGGGTATAAGCTTTCAAGAGTGGTATCTGAAAAAGGAAGCTTTGACACTCAAAAGCTTATACCCCAAAAATCTTGTTGGCCTCTAAGGTGCTACTAGACTCAAATCTAGCTGTGATAATGCAGGGCTTGAAAAATCCCAGGCACTAGGTTGCCATGGCACCTTGAAATTTCACTGTGATGCCTAGTTGTTTTCAGCAATGTGTTTCTTGAAGCTTCTCTCAGGAATCCTCTTGCAAATACGACCAGTTTTCCCACTGCAGATATAGGAATGAAGGAGTTCCCTTTGATCACCAAAAAGGCTATGTTTGGGATCATGGGCACTGCGTGGACAAAAGCCATGTGGGGCAGAGGATGTAAAAGAAAGAGTGGACTTCGCTTCGCTGAGATGGAGCAAAACAAGCGGCTTGGATCCACCCAGAAGCTTATTTATAACACAAAAATAAACATGCATGAAGTTATGTCTTGTATACATGGAAATTCAACTTTACATCATTCAATGATGAAGGATAGATTTTTTTAACCAGTTGCTTTCTATATTGGCTCCAGTATTCAATTAAATGGATCTTTTTAAAGCAATAATGCAATTATGAGAAATCAAGATGAAGTTAAGATAGGATTACAGGTTAGCTTTTTGTTGTGATGGTGATGCCCACAGCTACCACCTATTTATTTATATATTACAACACTTTCATCATAGATTTAATAAAGATACGACAAACTATAAAGAGTTTAGGATTAGGTTTGTGGTAGCAATAATTAGAAAATGTGGTCATTATAAAACAAAACCCCCAAGGGTGAATTTGTCTGGCTCGATTTTTACACTGGCTCCTAGAGCCCAAGAATATTTGTCGAGACCTATGATAATGTATACGAAGCATTCTGAGCAATGCAAGTGACTAACAAATGCTTAGTAGTACTAATGAGGCTCACTATATGAACCCATCTCATATCACATATTCATTACAAAACTTGTGAATCTGGACTTCCTGTTTATCAATGTGACTTGACACCAGATGGAAAATAACTATTTTAAGACCATGATAATTCATTCATTTATTAGCATGTTCTTCAAAATCCCGATCGGAGTAAGCCACTTGACCAGGCATGTTGGTAACCATTAATTTTTATTAGAACAGCAAGATAACTTGGCTCTTCTTCTATTTTAGTAGGCTTGGTGCTCCTGGTAATTACAAAAATGAGTTAACTGACACTGTGAAAAGTATTTTTAAACAGCACCAGACAGGATTACTAGAAATATGAACTGACTGCACAATTCTCTTTGGCTATTATTTTAAATACTCAAGTCCCCTAACAGTTTGAATGCTTACAAATTAATACAACACATAGCATGGTGGATTTCATTTTAACCAAACTGATTTAAATCATTACTGAAGAAGAGTGTTAAATCAGAGTTTTCTACAGAAAAGTGCATTCTTGTTGGTCATAGCCTTAAATATGTATTCTCCACAGTTCAGAGAGAGATGCAATACATTTTCAAACAGTGATAAATTTTGAAAAATGTTGGAAACCTTTTTTTTACAAAAGAAGTTTTTGAAAAAATTAATTTTATTAATAAATTCCTGGACTGGGTCTCTTTTGCACCCTGCTGCCATGGTAGTTTTCCCCTTCTAAGGTGAGAACGGTGTGGTGAACCTCAAATTAATAAAGGCTATGATCAGAAAGACCTCAACACTTCTGCAACATGCTGTTCAATAGTTTTGCTTTCATTTCCACTGAATATTACTTTCTTCTCACAATTATCCCCAGAGTTTTTCTCTTGTCTGGATCTCATCTGCCCTCAACAACCTAATCAGGTGGAAATGCAGCATAAAAATATTTTAAATAAATAACTGAATGTTTTGAAATTTTGCAAAAGGACAGCAGAGTCAAGGGTCTGTTATTTATTTCATACGTCTACATAGTGCTATAAATTATCTTAATTTTAGAGGTTTCTCCCTCAAAAAGTATTTTATAAAAATCAATTTAAATTTTAAAAATAAATGTTAACATATTATTTTTGTTCACTGAGATACAAAGCAGCAGCAGCTACAAAGATACATCTATTTTAAAGGTAATCATGTTTAATAGGTAGCAGACCAATTCTTCCTGTGTGGTTGATGCCTGCAGTTCTAGAAGATGGCCAATAGGAGAACCTTTTGCTACACTGCTACATTTACCAAGACTGCTGCCTTCACCCCTCTGGCTAATAGACGACACTATAACGAAATCAAAAAATAAGCTGCATCCTAGGCTTCAGGGATAATTTGACAATAGTCACAACAGGCTCTTGACAATACCTGACCAGTCAACCAGGCAGGGTACCAACTCTAGTCCTGGAGGAGCAAATAATGAGTATAGGGCCACTGACTCAAGTGCTACAAAACTCAACAGAGCGAGAAGCCATCCCCCACATGTATAATGCTTCACTAATAAACTCTTACCAAAATCTAGAAGTTCTACTCTCTTGGTGATAAATTTTAACTTTTATTTTGACTTGCAAATAGAAGAAAGAACTATAGTGCTAGAGGCCCCTTAGGCAATTTCAAAGGGCTAGCAGATAACCTCAATGTACCCTGTAGTATGCAAGGTGGATACACAGGTTATTTCACCATGGCTCAGTATAGACAAACCTTCTCAATCCTGGTTTGGAAGATCTGAACAGCACTGTGGGCTCATGCACTCCCTTTTCTGCTCTCATACCCTGATTTTTGCCTTCGTTTTCCATACTTCTTTTAAACTAGTTTACCATAATAATCAAATTAAGCAAAAATGGTTATCACTATCTCTAAATGATGGTTTAGACATGAGTACTCACCACAGTATCTTATCTAACAGAAGAGTGACATGGAGAAGCTCTCCATTTGGAACACAGAAGGTACATTTTTATGACATATTTTACACACCATCTGCATTCCATGCAAAACTCTCTTCCCTTCCTACCCACTAAAATAACAGTAATAAAACTCAAGATATGGCTATTTAATTAGCATTCAAACTTTGCAGTTCATTGGTTATCTGCATGACTTTATCAGCACAACATTAATACTATTTCTAAATCTGAAACTGACAACACCCATTTAGTGACAGATGCATGGTGAGAAACAACATGAAGGCGGGGAGTAAACAGAGTGGGATACTACATTCAAACCCCTTTCTGAAAACCAGACTAAGATTTAGCCTCATGCCCTATGGGCCATATCTGGAGAGGAGCCCATTCATACGGTTCCATGGGGTGAAGTCAGCAATCAACATCTGCTCAGATGCACTCTTCTTACAGAGGAAAAAGAAAGCGAGTCACAATGAGGTACCACTTAAACAAGAGACTGAAAGGCCAGCCTTGTGTCCAGTGGCACTTTAGAGACCAACGTGATTTTTGGGGTCAAAGCTTGGCATCTGATGAAGGAAGCTTTGAGTTGTGAAAGCCTGTATCTTGCTGGTCTCTAAGGTGCTACTGGATTGGAAACTAGCTGTTTTATCACAGACCAACATGGCTAGCCCCTGAGACTAAGAGACTGAAAGGATGATTTACTTTTACTACCATAACTATCCTCCAAAACATTTCCGGGAAGATATCAGAGCTGACAATTCAATACATGCCGTCACCTCCCACACCCATTGGGGGTAAAACTAGCCACAATTTGTTGGGGCTTTTTTTCTTATCTCCCCTTGAAGCAAGATGGGAGGAGAGAAATAAATGGTCCAATACTCACAAGTAAAGTACGAAGGGGCATGTGCATATGCTGGGGTGTTTGCTGTATGCAGCCTTCCCTGTGTCTCCCAAATCCAACCACAAATGCTCATTTGTTTTTAAAGGGCAGACAACAGAATATAAATAAATTCTCCCATTCCTCCCCATTTATCACTTAAAAATTGGGGGGGGGGAGATCCCACCTTCAAAAATAAAGAGGAAAGGTGTTTGCTGTGTGCAGCCTTCCCTGGGCCTCCCAACTCCAACCACAAACATTTCCACTGTTTTTAATGGCAGACAACAGAATATAAGTAAATTCTCCTATTCCTCCCCATTCACCATTTAAAAATTGGGGGGGGGAGAGGAGATTCCACCTTTAAAGATGAAAGGTGTTTGCCATGTGCAGCCTTCTCTGGGCCTCCCAGCTCCAACCACAAACACTTCCATTTTTTTTTTTTAAATGGCAGACAACAGAATATAAGTGAATCCTCCCATTCACCATCTAAAATAGGGGCGGGGCAGGCGGAGGAACCCCACCTTTAAAAAACAAACTAAGAGGAAAGGTGTTTGCTGGGGTGCAGCCTCCCCAACTCCAACCACAGACAGCGTCCACTTCTAAGAAGAAGCAGACAATCCAATGTAAGTCGATCCTCTCGCTCCTTCCCAACGGCTCCCCTCTGAGCTGTGGAAGTCGCGTGAGCCAAAATTCTACTTTGTGAACTCGCTGGCACCAAAGCTGTGAGCGAGCAGTTTGGGCTGCTGCATAAATTAGTCTGCACGGGGAGCCATCCTTCCTGAGCAAAAAGACAAAAAGATGCGAGGCAGAGACTGGAAAAACTGTGAGCTGGCTCACACTAACCCAGCTTAGGGGCAACCTTGCTTCCCCCCCTCCCACACACACACTTCCCTTTCCCCCATCCCCCCCGCCGTTTTATCATTTTTTAAAAATGGTGCGGCGGCTTTGGGGAAGAACCACAACTTTAATAAATACATTAATTTTTTAAAAAAGCAAGAGGAAAGGGGGTTGGACTGGATGGGCCATTGGCCTGATCCAACATTGGCTTCCCTTATGCTCTTTTAATGGGGGCGGGGGGGAAGCAAGCAAGCGGATCTCTTTCACGGGATAAAAGCAGCCCCTTTCGCTGTATCTGCGATGTCGACGGGAGGCTCCATTTGCATCCCTTCTCTGTCTCTCTCACTGCATCAGCAGCAGCGGCGGCGAGAGAGGGGGGGGGAAATGCCGGGGGGAAAGGCGGGGAGGAGAATGGAGAGAGGAGGAGGAGAGAGAGAAGCGGGAGAGGTGGGCGACCCCCGTTTTATTTTATTTTTCTCACACACACACACGCCCTCCTCCGTGCTCCTCCTGACATGCGCAGTCCCCCTCCCCGACCCCTTTTTCTTCAGAAAGGGGAGCAAAAATAGTATAGTAATAATAATAGTGAGAATAATATCCCGCGCTGAAAGGGGCGGAGGGGAAGCGGGAGGGGAGCGAGAGAGAGAGAGAAAAGCGAGGCGCTCCACCTCCTCCTCCTCCCGCGCCTCGCCACAATGGCTGCTCCTCGTCGTCGTCGTCGTCCTCCTGCTCGCCGCCTCCCCCTCCCCACCAGCTCGCCTCCGCCCCTTCCTCCCTCCCTCCCCCCGGCCCCGGCCTCTCTCCCTCGCCCGTCTCCTGACATCCGAGGCCGCCGCTTCCCTCCCCGCCGTTACCTTGAGCGTCACGTCCTCGGGCTTCCAGTCGGGCCTCAGCCGGCTGAGCAGCCGCAAGGCGCCCTGGCGGTACCCCGCCCCTCCGCCGCCGCCGTCATTACTGCTGTAGCCGCCGCCGCCGCCGCCGCCCGAAGGGTCCCTCTCGCTGACGACGATGTCCAGCTTGGGCACCTCGGGCGAGCCCGGCGGCACGTGGATGTAGTTGGCCATGAGGGGAGAAGGGAAAAGGCAGCGGCGACGGGAGAAAGAGAGAGAGAGAGAGAGAAAAAGGGCGCGAGGCCGGTGGGAGGAGGGGGGCGGTTTAACGGCAGCGGCGCGAGACGCAGGCGAGCCCAACGGACGTCGTCACGCGAGCGGCGCAGCCGGCGAACTGAAGCGCGCGAGGGGCGTCCTCTCGCTCTCAAGGCAAGGGCGGGGAGGCGCGACGGAACAGCCCAGCGGGAGGGGGAGGCGGCAGAGCGGGATCGAATCTTCTCCTCTCCTGCCGCCCCGCCTCCCTCCGGCCGATCCTCTTACCTCGGGTGAGACAGAGAGGGAGAGAGAGAGAGAGGCTCCGCCCCCCTCACCCTGCAGGATTCTTTCGGCGAGGAAGGTTCGGCCGGAGCGCGGCGCAACCTGGGAGGACGGCACGGGAGGGGGCGGGGCTTGGGAGAGTGACTGGGGCAGGGAGGGGGCGGGGCGTGGGAGAGTGACAGGGGCAGAGAAGGGGAGGGGCGGGGCCCCGGCCGGCCTCTTTTCTTTCCCCTTTTTTGCATACCTCCTCCGCCGGCCCTCGTCTGGAAACCGCTGCCGGCTTGCAGCCTCCTTTTTGGCGACCCCGCAGGGTTTCCGAGGCAAGAGATGAACAGAGGCGGGTCGCCGTTCCTTCCTTGGTCTAGGGAGTCAGGAAGGGTAGCCGAGTTAGTCTGGGCAGCCCAGTCAGTCTGTCTGTAGCAACAGAAAAGAGCACCTTAAAGCAGAGGTGTCAAACTCATTTGTTACAACGGGCCGGATCTGACATAAATGGCACTTGGTTGGGCCGGGCCGGCCTGTGCCATAAGATGTAATGCCAGGCAGTGTTCCCTCTAAACTGAGTTAGTGTGAGCCAGCTCACAGCTTTTTTAGCCTCCAGCTCACAGATTTTGCTCTTCACTCAGGAAGGATGAACATAAGAACATAAGAGAAGCCAATGTTGAATCAGGCCAATGGCCCATCTAGTCCAACACTCTGTCACACAGCGGCCAAAATATACCAGGTGCCATCAGGAGGTCCAGCAGTGGGGCCAGGACACTAGAAGCCCTCCCACTGCTGCCCCCTCCAGCACCAAGAATAGAGTGCATCACCTGCCCCAGACTGAGAGATCCCATCTATACCCTGTGGCTAATAGCCCCTGATGGACTTCTGCTCCATAGGTTTATCTAATTCCCTCTTGAAACTGTCCATGCTTGTAGCTGCCACCACCTCCTGTGGCAGTGAATTCCATGTGTTAATCACTCTTTGGGTGAAGAAGGACTTCCTTTTATCTGTTCTAACCCGACCGCTCAGCAATTTCATGGAGTGCCCACGAGTTCTTGTATTGTGAGAAAGGGAGAAAAGTACTTCTTTCTCAACCTGCTCAATCCCATTCATAATCTTATAAACCTCGATCATGTCACCCCTCAGCCCTCGTTTCTCCAAGCTAAAGAGCCCCAAGCATTTTAACCTTGGCTCTACAGCAAACTGATATATGCAGTAGCCAAATTGCTTGATCACAACTTTAATGCCAGTAGCTCACAAAGCAGAATATTTGCTCGCAAGACTCCACAGCTTAGCAGGAACACTGATGCCAGATACTGGAGATATAAACTATTAAAGGACACAGGCAAACCCAATTAACAACAATATTTTTTTTCACAAAACCCAAACAAAAGTACTTGTTTCCTAGCAGTGAAAGCAATTGATTTACTGAGGAACCCATGAAAGCCCCAATAAATGTATGTAATCATATGCAAGACTAGTTTCCCCCCCCCCCCAAGGGATACCATAAAAGGGGAAATGGCTTACATTTCCATACATATCAGTTGCTTGTGGGCTGGGTAAGAGCTCTGAATGGGCCAGTTCCGGCCCCGGGCCTTATGCTTGACACCTCTGCCTTAAAAACGAATCGAATTTGTGGCAGGGGATGCGCTTTCGTGAATCACAGCTCCCTTCTTCAGAAACAGCTAGAATGTGATAGGTCAAGATGGGGAGCCGTGTTAGTCTGTCTGTAGCAGCGGAAAAGAGCAAGAGTCCAGCAGCACCTTAAAGACTAACTGAATTTGTGTCAGGGGATGAACTGTCACGTGTCCCTGCTCACTTCTTCAGATGCAGCTAGAATGGGAGTCCACCTTTTCCTTATATCTTGGAAAGTGGAGTGATATTAGATGCCGAACGACATTAGCAGGCAGATGGCAATAGCAGGTGAATGTCAGGCTCGGGCATCTGACCTGTTGTATTCCTGCCATGATGTTTGCTGTAACCTTTTCCCCTTCCTCTCCCTCGCCCTGTCCTATGGCTATGTTCTAATCACTTATGCTTGCCTGTGATCACGTTCCTGAGGGGGGGTGAGTGTCTGTAGGAGTAGGGAGGCTAGCTTCAGTAAATCTTCCATGCCGCCCCAAGAGGCACTTTTCACATGGCAAGTGACCTTGGAGAAAGAGTCTGTGTTTGGCTAGTTATCTCTCATGGTCTTTGTAGTAGGGCTGACCTGTACGAATGGGAATGTGGGATTAACTATCTGCACCTTTCCTGCCTTTGCACCCCAGTTCTGACAAAGAGTTCAAACCCTGAGCATCTCATATCTTCTAATAAAACCTTTCACTAAAGAGGTGTGTGTGTGAAGAGTGATTTGACAGGGAACCTGACAGGGAACGACAATAGCAAGTGTGATTGGATGTAGGTGAGAAATCAGCATTGGTAATGACACACGAAACCTAAGTCTCCACTCCTGCTCTCCTCCAATTGCCAACCAGGGCTGACCTTGCTTAGCTTCAGAGATCTGACCAGATTGGGCTAGCCTGGGCTGTAAATGTTATGGAAGATACATTTACCATTTGTGATTGGTGGTGGAATGTGCTGTCAATTTGCGGCCAACGTGGCAACCCAGTAAGGTTTCTAATAGAAAACTGTGTGGAAAAGGACGCTACAGTAGCAAAGGCTAAATGGTAGAAACTACGAAAGCTCAATTTATTAGAGAAGTTCTGAGGTAGATATCATCAAAACAGCTTTCCAAAAAGTTTTAATGGAACAACATAAGTCTGTTAATGGGCTACCAGTCAGCATATGTCATTTTGATTATATTTACCTCAGAACTTTTTGAATAATTCTCTTATGGAATATTAGTATCAGTTTCTACTGAGGGAGACTTTCGAAACGAAGTTTTGAATATCCAGAGCCTTCGTCCATTATACTTACCTGTTGGATTACTGCATCATACTTACCTGTTAGATTACCGAACGTACCTGTTGAATTAATTTTTTGTATTTATACTTACTTATTGGATTACTGAATATACCTATTGAAATCTTGAATTATTTATATTGAGTTCACCTGTTGTATTGATATATTATACTTACTACTTAACTCTTGAAGGAAACATTCCTTCCCCAGTTCTGTTATTAGAGAGTCAACAGGGAATGTTTCCTTCAAAGAGCTGATAAGTAGTAATTGATTGATACACGCTCAGATAATAGCAAATATTGTGAAACAAATTGTTTTCATTGCGCAGTATTCATTAGCGTGTGAGCGATAATAGAAGAGAATTTCTACAGAACAACTACAGTAAAAGTTTTTGCAACTTATCTTGATTGACTCTTTGTTATTTTTGTCACGGATGTTGTTTTTGGAATTCTACTTCCTCCCGTGATCTCTCATTTTTTGCTTCTAGCTTCTGAGAGCTTGCAAGATCAGACTAGCGGAGGGTTCGATTCATCATTGCCAGCTCAGGATGGTTGTAAAACCTTCCCATTCCAAATACTAACCAGGGCAGGCCCTGCTTCACTTTCCAAGAGCAGATTAGATTGGCCTAGCCTAAGCCAGGCAGCTCGAGGCAATCCTAAACTCTCCCCATCCAGTTACCACCAACAGAAGAAAGAAAGGGTGTCGGGATGGATTTACATTGCCTTCAGGCTGCAGGTGGAGAGGATCATGTTTCGGAACACATGAACCTTTCTTCTCCTGAGTCAGATAATTTTGTCTGCCAAAGTCTACTCCGACTGGCAGAGACCCAGTTTGCTGTAGTGGCTGAGAGTGGCGGAGGGTTCAATCCATCACTTCCCCACCTGAAACTCGATGGGTGAGCTGAGGCAAGTCACAGCCCTCTCCGCCTAAATAGCTCGCCACATGGGTGGTGCCGAAACCGAGCTACAGCTTTGGCAGCCAAACAGTCCCCTCGGAGATCTCCTGGCTATTCCGCACAACTCGCACAGTGCCGCATGATAACTTCAGTTTTTACTCTGACTGGCAGCAGTTCTCCCAGAGTGTCAGGTAGAGAAAGGGCTGTCCTGACACATGAAGCAGATGAAGAGACTGGATTTAAACCCTGCCCTTCACTACCTGAAAGAGAGCAGCTTACAATCTCCTTTCCCTTCCCCTCCCCATAGCAAGACACCCTGTGAGGTAGATGAGGCTGAGAGAGCTCTTTTGAGGACTGCCCTTTCTACAACAGAGAAAGAAGAAGAGAGAGAGAAGGAGATTGGATTTATACCCCGCCCTTCACTTGGAGTCTCAGAGCGGCTTACAAATCACTTTCCCTTCCCCTCCCCACAACAGACACCTTGTGAGGTAGGTGGGGCTGAGAGGGCTCTCTCCAGAACTGCCCTTTCTAGAACAGCTCTGGGATAACTTGTGACTGACGCAAGGTCACATCAGCAGCTGCGTGTGGAGGAGTGGAGAATCAAACGCAGTCTGCGCTCTTAACCACTACTCTCGGGGCTCCTAAAACTTAGTAAGCTATGAATCTCTACAGAGTTGCTGGCCCTCTCTCTCTATACATGCTACCTGATATGTGTTAACTGGAGGTGCTGGGGATTAAAACTGGGACTTTTGGCATGCACTGTCGATGCTGAACCACAACCACAGCCCTGGCTTAAAAACTCACTGCAAACTGAAAAGCCAATTTAGCAAGAAGAGAGGCATATTTCTGTCCTCCCTAATCTTTTTTTCTGCCTGTCATCGCAAAGGGAACTTTCAGAGCAGGAATCCTGCACCGACAACCCACAGCAGTGCATTCCATCCTGCCACCTCTTTCATCGCCAAAGCAGTCCTCAAAATTCCATTCCAGAGAGCTTTTAACATAATATGTGCCTTTCTCATACTTGGTTTACACATGCAGAAGAACCGAGGTGGTGGAATGGGGTGGGGACACTTCAGAACATAGTTTTAGTTGTGAAATTTCCCATGCATTAAAGCAGAAAAAGAACCTCCCCGCCTGGGCTTTTTTTGTAGAAAAAGCCCAGCAGGAACTCATCAGCATAATAGGCCACACCCAACAGCAGAAACTCATTAGCACATTAGGCCACACCCCTGAGCACACAGCTCATTAGCATATTAGGCCACACCCCCATGTTACCAGACTTGTGGTCATCCAGCCACACCCACCTTTTGCTTCTTATTCTGTTTACCTTGTTTGTTGTCAGAACCCAGGGCACTTTTTGTAGCGGGAACTCCTTTGCATGTTAGGCCACACACCCCTAAGGCAGCCAATCCTAATGAGTTTCTGCTGTTGGGTGCGGCCTGTTATGCTAATGAGTTCCTGCTGAGCGTGGCCAACTCAGGAGCCAGCCGGAACTTTGTTCCTGAGCGTTCCTGCCCAAAAATAGCCCCACTCCCCGTAAACAGAAGTCTAGCAGGGCAGGGAGAAAGCTCCCTTGACTTGCTATGTTGGTTTGCAGGGAGCTTGTAAACACAAGGAAGCATTCCAAAATGTGACCTTCCAACCGGAATACATGGTGGGAATGGCTACCCATTTTAAAATATCGGGAGTTAGGCTCATAATAACTACCAGATTTGAGTCCGGTGGCAGCAGGATTACTCAACATGGCTCCCACCGACATCTTTCCAGGTGCCCAACAAATGTTTTTAGAAAGTGGGTGGGGCCAGATGGGACTTTTACCCAGCAAGGATAGTAAACTGGGTTGCGATGGGCCACGGACGGCTTTTCCCCTGTCTGATCGCTCCAGCGCACTCTCATGCCGTCGGGATGGTCTGATCAGGCCATCCCGACTCCATGCCGTTGTTTTTTCCCCCCCTTCACATTATGCCCATCATTGCAAACTCCATAAGCAGCCCTTAGTGCGGAGATGCGATTCATCAGTTCCTCATTTAAGCACCTGGGGGGGGGACAGCAAAAACACAAAAAAAAGACTCACCCACCGTTGCGTCTGATCACACACCGACGGACTGCACCCACAGCTTCAAAGGGAGGTGTGATCGTGCAACTGCGGGTCGAATTCTTCCGGAGGAAATAGCCTCGCCCCCCCCCCATTTTATCTGGCCCATGTGACCACAACCATAGAGCATCTACTCGGCATGCAGAAGGTCCCAGGTTCAATCCCTGGCGTTTCCAGTTAAAAGGGGCCAGGGAATAGATGACGTGAAAGATCTCTGCCTGAGACCCTGGAGAGCTGCTGCCAGTCTGAGTGGGCAATACTGATCTTGATGGACCCGAATGTCTGATTCAGATAAGGCAGCTTCACGCGGACCGCTTTGCTTTACCCCATTTAGATGTGAATGCACACCATGTATCCCAAAGGAGGTCCGCGTAGGACTGCAGTCCTAAAATGTTAACGAGCCAGACAAATGTAAGCACTTCACGCCAGGGCGGGCATGTGTATACGCCACGCACTGCCAAAGATTATTCATATCAAACATTGAACTTTCTCTCACCCACCCACAGGCTCCGTTCCAAGCTGCAAACCTCCCTGGCTGTGCTTATTTATAGCAAATATTTATACGCAGCTTTTCAGCCAGGCAGCAGGCCCCCGAAGCAGAGACGCTCAAAGATTATATTTTTATTCTGTGTTTCTGTAACATCTGCCCCAAAAATACTAACAGCGTCACGCCCTTCTAAGCCGATTGGCTTCAGCAGATTTAGAATGTGCTTCGGTACCATCAAATGCTTTACATTTCAAAAAATCAGCACACACATGGAAGCAAGCTGAAGAGGCAACGAGGTGTAGTGGTTACGGTCAGGCTGGGATTGGGGAGACCCGGATTTGAAGCTGCAGTCTGCCCATGCTGTGTGGTCCTCCCTGGCCACCGGCAGGGGATGAGGTGGATAGGGTTGCCAGATCCAGGGTGGGAAACTCCTGGAGATTTGGGGGTGGAGCCTGGGAAGGACAGGGACTGTTGGAGTGAGCGACTCGAGATGCCTGAACATTGGGGGGGGGGCCGCATATTTATTTATTTATTATTTCAGTTTTTATCCCACCTTCCCGGCCGAAGCTAGCTCGGGGCGGCTTACAGCTAGTAAAATTCAACAATGCCTATAAAAGCAACAACGCTTAATAAATATACAGTATTAAAATACAATATTAAAACCACAAATAATAATAAAAGTGCTAGTCGTTGTCACGTCAGCTCCATTCAGTTCCAGTTGTCATAGAAGTACTTCAGGAGTCATGAGGAGATTGGCCCGGGAGGTACTTACAGGGTCCAGCGGATCAGAGCTCTTCCACCATGAGTTGTCAATCCAGGGCTCTTTCTGTAGCAGGAACTCCTTTGCATATCAGGCGACACACCCCTAATGTAGCCAATCCTCCAAGAGCTTACAGAGCTCTTCTTACAGGGGCTACTGTAAGCTCTTGGAGGATTGGCTACACTAGGGGTGTGTCGCCTGATATGCAAAGGAGTTTATTTTATTTATGTATTTATGTTTGTTTGTTTATTGCTTTAATTTCTATCCTGCCTTGCCGGGCAAGCTGGCTCAAGGTGGCATACAACAATCAGAATGATATAAGACAATAAATTAGTTAAAAACAACCTACAGTACAGTTCCTGCTACAAAAAGAGCCCTGTCAATTACTATGCAATGGTGGTCCTGGTGGTAGTGGTGGTGGCGAATCCAAAAGCCTGGCGGAAGGGCTCCGTTTTACAGGCCCTGCAGGACTGTACATCGCTCTAAGTGTATACAGGTGCTCTCTCCTTGAATGGGGTTTGTGGCTTCCGAAACTAGGAAGCCTTCAGTTGCGGTCTGTCCACCAGACGAAGGAGCATGGAGGCTCCACATTCAGAAGCTCTCTGGGATGAAAGCCAATATGGCAGGCCTCCTGCCTGTTCTCTTGGTTGGAAAAGCCACCTATTTTTGTGCATTGTCTCCGGCCGACCTTTTAAAATGCCCCGTAAGTTTCTGATTTGCCTTTTATAATGCTTTTTTACTTATTCAATGTTATCCTTCACTCTCTTCCTACCAGGTGATTATAAAAAGTGTTCTGGTGTCCGTATAAGCCAAAGATGTTCTGTGTGCTCAACAAATTTAGTTGAAGGCTCTGGAGGGGCTGTGGCTTCGTGGTAGAGTACTACTTTACATAAGAGAGTGATTAAAACTTGGAATTCACTGCCAGAGGATGCAGTGATGGCTACAGGAATAAACAGTTTTATAAGGGGATTAAATAGATTAGTGGAGGATAGGCCTATCGACAGCTACTAGCTGTGGTGACTGAATGGAACATCAACATTCAGAAGCACTAAGCCTCTGAATCTCAGAGCCAGGAGGCAATATTGGAGGGAGGCCTCAGCCTTCTATGCCCTGCTGTTGGCCTTCCAGAGGAACTAGTTGTCCACTGTGTGAGACATGCTGGACTAGATGGACCACTGGTCTGATCCAGCAGGGCTCTTCTTATGTTCTCAGGATGCTGGACTAGACGGACCACTGATCTGACCCAGCTGGGCTCTTCGGATGCTGGACTAGATGGACCACTGGTCTGATCCAGCAGGGTTCTTCGGATGCTGGACTAGATGGACCACTGGTCTGACCCAGCAGGGCTCTTCGTATGCTGGACTAGATAGACCACTGGTCTGATCCAGCAGGGTTCTTCGGATGCTGGACTAGATGGACCACTGGTCTGATCCAGCAGGGTTCTTCGGATGCTGGACTAGATGGACCACTGGTCTGATCCAGCAGGGTTCTTCGGATGCTGGACTAGATGGACCACTGGTCTGATCCAGCAGGGTTCTTCGAATGCTGGACTAGATGGACCACTGGTCTGACCCAGCTGGGCTCTTCGGATGCTGGACTAGATAGACCACTGGTCTGACCCAGCAGGGTTCTTCGGATGCTGGACTAGATGGACCACTGGTCTGACCCAGCAGGGCTCTTCGTATGCTGGACTAGATGGACCACTGGTCTGATCTAGCAGGGCTCTTATGTTCTTTGGATGCTGGACTAGATGGACCACTGGTCTGATCTAGCAGGGTTCTTTGGATGCTGGACTAGATGGACCACTGGTCTGACCCAGCAGGGCTCTTCTTATGCTGGACTAGATGGACCACTGGTCTGATCTAGCAGGGCTCTTATGTTCTTCGGATGCTGGACTAGATGGACCACTGTTCTGATCCAGTAGGCCTCTTCTTATGTTCTTACATTCAGAGGTGGTTCACCATTGCCTGTCTCTGCTTGGCTTGGTGCTGGTAGTAGATTGTGTCATCAAATCCCAGCCAGCTTCAGGCGACTCTGCAGGGTTTTCAAGGCAAGAGATATTTGGAGGCGGTTTGCCACTGCCTGCCTCTGCACAGCGATCCCAGACTTCCTTGGTGGTCTCCCACCCAAATACTGACCAGGGCCGACCCTGCTTAGCTTCTGAGATCTGACGAGATCGGGCTAGCCTGGACTACCCAGCTTAGGGCTTGGTTCCCGTTTTTACTCCCCCACTTCCAGCTCACCTCCCTCACCTTAGCATTTTGCTACTCAACCCTTCCGCCACGGAATGCTATTTCGTTCCTTGCCATTGAGCTCGTGAGAGAGAAAAATTAAAAAGCAAAAAAAAAAAAAAAAAAGAGGCACCCGAGGAAATGATTAATGAAAGCAGATCATTATCTGGTGGAAAAAATGCACCCTTCAAACGCAAAAGATTAACCCTGCAGCATAACTCATGTAAAGTCTCCTCCACTCCTAGTTCAGCCATAACTGGCTTTCAAGTAATTTACAACCAGTGACGCCCTTTCATTTAATGCCAGACAGACTTCATGCCTAGCTGTAATGCTTCCGTGCGTCTGCCTGGCTCCTTTTTGTATCTTTCTGATGCTACGTCTCTGCCAACGCAGCGTCTTTGACCGTGCAGTCCTCTGCAGAGTTACACCAGTCAAAATTCACTGATTTTGGAGGGACTTAAGCTTAAGTTAGCCCTCACCTAGATGGCCCAAGCTAGCCTGATCTTGTCATATCTCAGAAGCTAAGCAGGGCCGGCCCTGGTTAGTATTTGGATGGGAGACCACCAAGGAAGTCCAGGCTGGCAACACAGAGGCAGGCAATGGCAAACCATCTCTGAATGTCTCTAGCCTTGTAAACCATATGGGGCCACCATTGGCTGTGATGTGATGGCACTTTCCACCCCCACCAAGCTAGAGTCATTCTAGCATAGGGTTACACTGATAGAGAGCGAGCCTAAGCTCTATTCAGAGGTATGTCACATGCTATTCAATGGAGCTTACTTCCAGGAAAGTGCACTTAGGATTACAGCTTAGTCTTGCATACTTTCATCATGCATCCTTAGCTTTGGTCCCTATTCTACTATAGGTCTATCAATGGCTACTAGTCATGGTGACTGAAGGGAACCTCCACATTTGGAGGCACTAATCCTCTGGATTCCAGAGCCAGGAGGCAAAATCAGGGGAAGGCCTCAGCCTCTATGCCCTATTGTTGGCCATCCAGAGAAACTGGTTGGCCACTGTGTGAGACAGGAGGCTGAACTAGATGGACCACCGGTTTGAGCCAGCAGGACTCTTCTTATGTTCTTAGGATGCTGGATTAGATGGACCACTGGTCTGTTCCAGCAGGGCTCTTCTTATGTTCCCAGGATGCTGGACTAGATGGCTTGCTGGTCTGACCCAGCAGGGCTCTTCTTATGTTCTCAGGATGCTGGACTAGAAGGACCACTGGCCTGATCCAGCAGGGCTCTTCTTATGTTCTCAGGATGCTGGACTAGAAGGACCACTGGCCTGATCCATCAGGGCTCTTCTTATGTTCTCAGGATGCTGGACTAGATGGACCACTGGTCTGATTCAGCAGGACTCTTCTTATGTTCTTAGGTAGCCATATTGGTCTGCTGTAGAACAGCTAGATTCGAATCCCGTTGAACGTTAGGATCCAACAAGATTTTCAGGGTATGAGCTTCTGAGAGCCAAAGCTCTGACGAAGGGAGCTTTGACTGTTGAGAGCTTATACCCTGAAAATCTTGTCGGTTTCTAAGGTGCTGTATGTTTATGCGTGTTAAGTGCTATCAAGTCTATCGGATATTTGGTCAACATAGTAGAGTTTTGCCGACTCATAGAAGCGTGATACTGACTGCAGTAAATCTCCCAAGAAATATATTGCAGAAAAAGGAAAAATTATGTTTCTTCAAGTCAGTCCAGTTCACATTCAGGTTGCAGTTGAAGGGAGGAGGAGGAGGAGGAGGAGGTTGGATTTATACCCTGTCCCCCACTTGGAGTCTCAGAGCCTAATTTAAAAAGTGCTTTCCGTATCACTAATGGCCAGCTTTTTCAGCATCATGTGTGTGGGAGTATGAGGGCATTGTCTCTACAGGAGAGACCTGTGTGTGTCTCCATGGAAGGAAGGCCATGTGAGCTGAGAGGACAAAGGGAGAAGAGGCTAGAGGGCGGCACCCAGGTTAAGACAAAGGGAGGCATCCCATTTGTGGCGATGACACCTATACACACATAGAGTGATGTAGCGTGCCTCCCCCTCCAAAAAAAAAAAATGTCCAGGCAAGCTGAGTCGCTCAGTCCAACAAAGTCACCTCCGGCTTTTGGTGACCCTTTGAATCTAAGGTGCTGTCGGACTCCAATCTAGCTCTGTTAAGGCATGTTGCTTACTGCTTGGGGGAGTTACAGAGTTATCCTTTGAGTTGCAGCAGGTTTTTTGCTTTCATGGGAATGGCACGCATAGGTAGTTCCGGGTGTAAACAGGCATCAATCATTTTGCTGCAAAGGTGGAGAAAAGGGGGAGGGGGTTGGTACACAGGACCCTGCTGTAGCCAGTGGTTTTGCTAAATGAAAAGCATTCAACAGGGGGTGGGGGGTGGAGAATTCCCTATTTTACCACTGTTAAAGGTAAAGGTTCCCTTGCTCGAAAGCCAGTCAAATCCGACTCTAGGGTTGCGGTGCTCATCTCCGTTTCAAAGCCAAAGAGCCAGCGCTGTCCGAAGACGTTTCCGTGGTCATGTGGCCGGCATGACTAAACACCAAGGTGCACGGAACGCTGTTACCTTCCCACCGAAGTGGTACCTATTTATCTACTTGCAATTTCTTGCTTTCAAACTGCTAGGTTGGCAGGAGCTGGAACTAGAGACAGGAGCTCACCCCGTCATGCGGCACCCGGGTCTCGAACTGCTGAACTACTGACCTTCCACAGCCTGCAGTTCAGCGTCTTAACCACTTGAGCCACCGCAGCTCCATTGTTAGCTGTCCACTAAAGGGTGAGGCTTGGAACACATGAACGCAGGAAGCTGCCGTATACTGAATTAGAGCATTGCTCCACTAAGGTCAGTCTTGTCTGCTCACACTGGCAGGGGCTCTCCAGGGTCTCAGGCAGAGGCCTTTCACATTATTACCTCCTGCAGATCCTTTCAAAACAACAACAACCTGGAGATGCTAAGGACTGAACCTGCAACCTTCTATATGCCAAGCAGATGCTTTGCCAGTGAGCTATAGAAGTCTGCACCCAAACAAGGCTCAGTCAGGCTCTTTTGCCGATGGAATCAAGTCTTCTGATGTCATGGAGCCATCCACGATATAGCAGAGTCACCACTGACCCAGTTGTGATTTGTGTATTCCCCCTCCGCTCTTTCCTCCAAGAAGCTCTGGGTTGTATGTCCGGTTCTCCCTGCTGCCTGTTGAGTAGGTTGGGTGGGGATGGGGAGAGTGTGACTGACCACAGGTCACCTGTTGAGCTTCATAGCGGAGTAAGCATTTGAACAGGAATCTCCAAACTTAGTCCAATACACTAAACGCTATACCATGCCGCCGCTTGATTGCCAGTTTGGTGTAGTTGTTAGAAGCGTGGACTCTAATTTGGGAGAACTGGGTTTGATTCTCCACTCCTCCACATGCAGCTGCTGGTGTGACCTTGGGTCCATCACAAGTTCTTTCAGAGCTGTCCTCTCAAGAGCAGTTCTCAAAAGAGCTCTCTCATCCCCACCTATCTCACAGGCTGTTGTGGGAAGGGGAAGGGAATGGAGATTGTAAGTCACTCTGAGTCTGCACTCTTAACCACTACACCACAGCTGGCTTTCTACACTAAACTTACAAAAGAACTCCTCTTTCAAGGAGTTCTAAACAGGAGCTTAAGAACATAAGAAGAGCCCTGCTGGATCAGACCAATGGTCCCTCTTATCCAGCATCCTGTCTCAGACAGTGACCAACTTATTCCTCTGGAGGGCCAACAACATGCCATAGAGGCCAAGGCCCTTCCCCTGTTGTTGCCTCCTGGCTCTGGAATTCAGAGGATTAGTGCCTCTGAATGTGGAGGTTCTCCTCAGCCACCATGGCTAGTAGCCATTGATAGACTTATCCTCCATGAATCTACCTAGTCCCCCTTTAAAGCTGTTCATTCCCGTGGCCATCACCACATCCTCTGGCAGCGAATTCCACATTTTCATCACTCTCTGTGTAAAGTAGTATTTCCTATTGTCTGTCGTGAACCTACTGCCCATCAGCTTCATTGGATGCCCTCGAGCTCTAGTCTTTTGGAAGAGGGGGAAAAAGTTTACTTTGTCAACTCTCTCCACCTCATGCATAATTTTATAAACCTTAAGCTCACTGGGATCAACTTGTCAGGTTCTTCCTGCTTTGTTTTATCAGCTGCGAAACTTGTCACACATCACGCCCCAAGCTGTCAACAGTGGGGTGGCTCACTGGCTGATTGATCCTCTTCATTTTTGCTGTTTAGCTGAGGCTGCAAAATCAGGAAGTGTTTCAAAGGCTTGGCAGGCTGATCTTCAGGAATCTGCCCAAGGCAGCTTACAAAGTAAAAATAATAAAAACAAAACATTATAAGGAGAGCAGGGTATCCCCTGCATATTTGTGGTACCTTACTCCAAATCCCCTGATATCTCCCAATGTTTTCACACTAGGGTTGCTTCTTCTTTACCTCTTTGTTCTCTGGAGTTTTCGGAGTGCGCGTTTTGCATGTATGGCGCGATGACATCACCTGGAAGTGATGTCATTGTGTAGGGCACGTTCCTGGGGGGCACTCTATCGTTTTAGGAAAAACTTCATGGTAACCATAAAGGTTTTTCCTCAAATGATAAGAGCATTCCCCCCCCTTGCAATGTGCCCTGTGCAATGACGTCACCTCTGGGTGACATCATCGCACCGGGCACTTTGGTGTGGATAGGGCTCTTTGGGGGCACGGTTCCCCCATTGGCTGGATTGGGGCTGGCAGATCAGGAGACCCGGAAGTGGGTAAACCCCCACCCACATCGGGGGAATGGCAACTCTGTTTCACATTCATGTTAAAGAGCCTGGGGGACATACAAGATAGAACCCTGTGGGGGCCTGTCATGGCTCAAGTGAGGTGTCACCTGACGCTGCCACCACTCTGGTTCCAGGCTCCTCTGAGAAGGCCCAAAGCACCCTTCCAAAGGCCCAAAGACCTCCCTTTTAGCCGAAATGAGCGTGAGGACCAGGCAGAGTGAACAATGAAAACAGTTTATTTTATAGGAAGTCAAACAAATAAGGTGCAGGAATCATAACAGTAAGTGGGTGAAAAGAAAAGAAATCAAATGCCCTAATGCGTCTAAATATAGTCCCTAGCTCACTATCTCAAGTGGCCTTAAACTACTCACCCTTCCCTCAGGATGAGGGTTTCTTCCCCACAGCCGTCTTCCTTCTGGCCTTGTTTCCTGGGAAGAAGAACAGCTTCTCCTCTTGCACCAGTTCTTTTATTTCCCCAGCCCTCTTCTTCCCTATTGGCCAAAATCAGTGCCAAAACCTCTCAGGGGCTTCTGGGAGTTGTAGGCCTGGCCTCCTCTCACTGCTACACAGGCTCCCTGGGCCTGCTAGGCCTTGCTTGCACAGCCCAGATCATAACAGGGCCCCGTAGCACAAATGTCATGTGCCCAAGTATTAGTCCCCCAGCACCACTTTCTAGAATTGGTCATACAAGTAAAAGTGAAATCAATGAAGTATGGTACCCCTCACTCCCAACTCCACCAACCTCCAGAAGAATACCATGGTAGATGGTATCGAACACCACAGAGAGATCCATAGGAATCAACAGGGGCACACTCTCCTTGTCATCTATCAGGGCCAGGGCTGGCCCACTCACTAGGCGAGCTAGATGTTTGCCTAGGGCGGGCCTATCATCAGGGCACAGAACTGTGCCTGGGCCCCCCCGCCAAAAGCCCACCCCCGCCAAAAGCCCTGAGGTCAGAGCACGTTGCCTTGGGGGGGAGATTCTGGGGCAACCGGAGTAGTGCCATTCCTCCGTCGAGGCATGCCACTTGGGGGGGGGGGGCTCTCCGGCTGGAAAAAAATCAGTGCCAGGGCTGAAGCAGCACGCCCTGGCAAAGGCAGCAGGCGTCACCCTTTTCCCCCCAACTGGCTGCGTGGCCAAGCAGCTCCTCCTCTCGTCAGCTCCACCTCCCCAGCTCTGGGCATTGGGCTCCGGGTTGGGGAAGTGCCACTCGTCCTTCCCTGGCTCAATCTGCGCGGGGTGGTGTGGTGAGGCGATGAGCTGGCCGGTGTCTGCTTGGAGCAGCAGATGGGTGCGCTGAGCGGGTGACGCTGGGTGCCCTCGATCCCTCTCCTTGCCTGCCTGGGAGAGCTCGCTTTGTTGCGCGGCGCTGCAGCAAGGCAGCCCGGAGCCGGGGAGCCCCTGCGGGAAGGGAGCCCGGCCTTGGGGGTGCCCCCAGGGTGGGGAGAAGAGCACACCGCCACCGCTGCTCCTGCCTTGGCGCGCCCAGGCGCTCTCTCCAGGGACCGGAGGTTACACAAGCGCAAGAAATTAGCAATTTCAAATATTGTTTTTTTCATTCTTCCTAAAATTGGTGGGTGCATGGTGGGGGGGCAGAAGGGATCCTCGCTTAGGGTGCAAAATAAGCTGGGGCCAGCCCTGATCAGGGCAACCAAGGCCATTTTTGTCTAAAACCCAGGCCTGGGTCCAGATTGAAATGCACTCTCACCTATGCTCGGTCACTTTTGAGTTTTTCTCCACTTGCGCTCCAACTGTCTGTGGCTCAGTGGAAGAGCCTCTGCGTTGCATACAGAATGTTTCAAGTTCACTCCTCAGCATCTCTAGTTGAAAGGACCAGGCAGTGAGTGATGCAAAAGACCACCGCTTGAGTCCCTGGAGAGCTGCTGCCAGTCTGAGTAAAGGTAAAGGTAAAGGTAAAGGTTCCCTTGCTCGAAAGCCAGTCGAATCCGACTCTAGGGTTGCGGTGCTCATCTCCGTTTCAAAGCCGAAGAGCCAGCGCTGTCCAAAGACATTTCCATGGTCATGTGGCCGGCATGACTAAACACCAAGGCGCATGGAACGCTGTTACTTTCCCACTGAAGTGGTACCTATTTAGATACTTGCAATTTCTTGCTTTCAAACTGCTAGGTTGGCAGGAGCTGGAACTAGAGATTCTAGTCTGAGTGGATGACACTATTGGTGGACCAATGCTCTGATTCAGTATAAGGCAGCTTCATGTGTCTGCATGTGCATTCCAAGCTCCTCAGTAAGCCAAGGAGCATCCCAGGCCCTCCAAGAAGGTAAAGAGTGCTCAGGAGCAATCATGTCCACAGCCTGGGTCATTGTGACTGACCAGGGCTGCTACAAGAGCACCAGAAAATCCCCAAGAGATGTCAAGAAAACATCTGGATCCATCAACCTCCTGGGGCAGACCATCCTCACCAGCACCACCACTGCTCTTGCAGAGGTTCTGAGTCTCTGTTGAGTATGAACCTCACCAGATAATGGTCAGTCCACGGCAAGGGCAATGTGGAAAATTCCCCCATTACAAAGCCATACATCTTGTCCCCAGAGGAAACAGGGATAGATGGACCATCAGAGGACCATCAGTGGCTATCAGCCACAAGGTATAGATGAAACTCTCTGTCTGTGGCAGTGATGCTCTGTATTCTTGGTGCATGGGGGCAACAGTGTGAGGGCTTCTGGAGTTCTGGCCCTGCTGGTGGACCTCCTGATGGCACCTGGGTTTTGGTCACGGTGTGACAAAGAGTGTTGGGCTGAATGGGCCATTGGCCTGATCCATCATGGCTTCTCTTATGCTCTTATAGTTTTATGTCATGCCTGTAATTATCTGATCTGCCAAGGAGGAGACTCGTTACAGTTTACAGATAACCCCTTCTCAGAACTGCCACACTATCTGGGGGCTGCTATAATTCCTCTCAAGGTCTCTCCTGGAGATTACAGTCTCCTAGATCCTGCAGGCCGCCGAATGTAACCAAGTTAGAAATGAATGAATTCAAGCAACCAAAAAAGTTACCAAGAGAACAAGGTGACCAATGTTGGAAGAGAGTGAACGGAATGTTGAGGGTGAGGGTTGGAAAAACAAAGACAGGAGTTAGGAGCAGGGAAGTTGGCAGCTTAGGATCGGAGGGCGGAAAAGGATGATGTCTGACACAGCGGAATTGTGCAGAAGAGCAGCTTCGGGCAGGCTGAAAATAGTAAATTTGTCACTAAAGGATCCCATTGTAGGAATAGGACCTCAGTTCAAAAGTTCAGTGGAAGTGAATCGTTGTTACTTCTTCCTTACTTTCCTCAGTGTTATGTTCATATAATAAGTAAAGGTTTTCTTGTTTTGATTAACCCAGTGGGCTGTGTGTGTAAGGGAATGAATCACACACACACACAAACAATTCAAATCTCTCTCTCCTCCCTCCCTCTATAGTAGAAAACAGCAACCATCCAATAGCACCTTAAAGACTAATAAAATTTGTGGCAGGGTATGAGCTTTTGTGCGTCATCGCTCACCTCTTCAGATGTCTAAACTCACTAAAACTCATACCCTGCCCCAATTTTTTTTGTTAGTCTTTACGGTACTACTGGACTAGGCTTGCCATTCCCCTGAGGTTTGCCCACTTTAGGGCCCCCCCGATCCACCAGCCCGGATCCAGCCAGCAAGGAGAACCCCGCCCCCAAAGTGCTGGGGTCGCACCAACATTCCCGGTGCACTGATGTCACTTGGCCAAAATAACCTCTATGGTAACAGAGATTTTCTGACTGAATGCTAGAGCGTCCCTCTGGTGACATGCCTAGTGCAATGGTGTCACTTCTGGGTGATGTCATCGCAGTGCGTGAGCTATGCGCACACACTAGAAGATTCAGGAAGAGAAGCTCCTTTCCCCCACCGGCAGAAGGTAGGGACCTGGAAACCCTATACTGGACTCCTGCTCTTTTCTACTGCTATAGACAGAACAACACGTCTACAACATATGTACATATATATACTGCCACCATATATATACTGCCACCCAGGGGTCTTTTCATAGAAAAACAGCTGCAGGAGCTCATTAGCATATGGTATGCTAATGAGCTATTAGGCTATTAGCATATGCCACGCCCCCTGACATCACCAGAAGTGATGTCAGAAGGGAAGCAAAAGGGGGAGGCATCTTCAAAAGCCTCCCCTTCCCTTCCCCAGCTGGCCTGGGTGGGGGAGCTAAGAGAGAAGGGGTTTAAAGTTTAAACTCCTTTTCATGAGAGTTGGGCCACAGAAAGAGGAAAGAGGGAAGGAAAGAGAGAGAGAGTAGAGAGAAGGAAAGAAGGAAGGAAAGAGGGAAAGAAAGAGAAGGAAAGGGGAGGGAAAGAAAGAGAGGGAAGAAGGAGGGAAACAGGGAAAGGAGGAAAAAAGAGAAGAGAAGAAGGTGGGAAAGAAAGAAAGAGAGAAGAGAACAGAAGAAGGAGGGAAAGAGGAAAAAGAGAGAAGGAAAGGAGGGAATGAAAGAAATTTGGCAGCAATTCAGCCCCATTATATCCTATGGGCCATTGAAGTCAATGGTGAAAACATAGGGTATAGTCTGGGGGCTGGAAGGGAGGGGGTTTGAGGGAGAGGCTCCAAACTCACAGTATAGCTGATGGAGTTTCTCCCCAAGATACCCACCAAGTTTCAAGAACATTGGACCAGGGGGTCCAATTCTATGGGCCCCCAAACAGGTTGTCCCTATTCCCTCCATTGTTCTCTATGGTGGGAAATAAAGTAACTTTTTTCCCACCATAGAGAACAATGGAGGGAATAGGGGCAACCTGTTTGGGGGGCCCATAGAATTGGACCCCCTGGTCCAATGTTCTTGAAACTTGGTGGGTATCTTGGGGAGAGGCTCCATCACCTACCCTGTGAGTTTGGAGCCTCTCCTCAAACCCTCCTTCCAGCCCCCAGACTATACCCTATGTTTTCGCCATTGACTTCAATGGCCCATAGGATATAATGGAGCTGAAATTGACATTCGGCTGCCTGAAAGACTTCCCGGGACGCCGGCTGGGGGCGGGGCTTGGCTCCTGAGCTCCCGGAGCTGCGCTCCGGTGCGCTTCCCCCCAAAAAGACCCCTGCTGCCACCACTCATTCACATCCTATTTTATATCAGCTCCCACTGGAGATCAGGGCCCTGCAGGACCTTCTATTATTCCGCAGGGCCTGTAAAATGGAGCTGTTCCACCAGGCCCCGGTTGAGGCAGTGGGCGTGTATCTTAGTAGGCCTCTCTGCTCTAGCTCCCAATCTGTTGAAAGGGTCGATTTGATTCCACCTGTGGCTCTAACAGATATAAAACACTTGTTACCTGCATTAATTTTTATTGTTTATTATCTCAGCTGTTTTTAATATGACTTTATTGCAGGGGTCTTTTGGGGGGGAGTGCACAGGAGCGCAGCTCCGGGAGCTCAGGAGCCAAGCCCCGCCCCCAGCCGGCGTCCCCAGGAGTCTTTCAGGCAGCCGAATGTCAATTTCAGCTCCATTATATCCTATGGGCCATTGAAGTCAAAGGTGAAAACATAGGGTATATTCTGGGGGCTGGAGGGAAGGGGTTTGAGGGAGGGGCTCCAAACTCACAGGGTAGCTGGTGGAGTTTCTCCCCAAGATACCCACCAAGTTTCAAGAACATTGGACCAGGGGGTCCAATTCTATTGGCCCCCAAACAGGTTGCCCCTATTCCCTCCATTGTTCTCTATTGTGGGAAAAAAATAACTTGTTTTCCCATCATAGAGAACAATGGAGAGAATAGGGGCAACCTGTTTGGGGGCCCATAGAATTGGACCCCTGGTCCAATGTTCTTGAAACTTGGTGGGTATCTTGGGGAGAGTCTCCACCAGCTATCCTGTGAGTTTGGAGCCCCTCCCTCAAACCCCCTCCCTCCAGCCCCCAGAATATACCCTATGTTTTCACCTTTGACTTCAATGGCCCATAGGATATAATGGGGCCGAATTGCCGTCCTTTCGTTCTCTCTTTTTCCTCTTTCCCTCCTTCTTCTCTTCTCTTTCTTTCTTTCCCACCTTCTTCTCTTTTCTTTTTCCTTCTTTCCCTGTTTCCCTCCTTCTTCCCTTTCTTTCTTTCCCTCCCCTTTCCTTCTCTTTCTTTCCCTCTTTCCTTCCTTCTTTCCTTCTCTCTACTCTCTCTTTCCTCCTTCTGTGGCCCAACTCTCATGAGAAGGAGTTTAAACTTTAAATGCCTTCTCTCTTAGCTCCCCCACCCAGACCAGCTGGAGAAGGGAAGGGGAGGCTTTTCAAGATGCCTCCCCCCTTTTGCTTCCCCTTCTGACGTCACTTCCAGTGATGTCAGGGGGCGTGGCATATGCTAATAGCCTAATAGCTCATTAGCATACCATATGCTAATGAGCTCCTGCAGCTCTTTTTCTACAAAAAGACCCCTGCTTTATTGTAATGAATCTTGGACTCCGTTTCTTGTGATCCGTCCTGAATCCACTTTGGGGAGGGTGGAATAAAAATCTCAAAAATAAATAGACAGATGATTTTTTTTTTTTAAATACAATTTATTATTGGATATATCACATGTTCATACAATTTAAACAAACCAATACATATCCATTTTTCTTTCTCCCTCTCCCCCCAAACAAGGCTTCCCGCACTGCTCCAACCCCCTTGATATTTCTCTTATGCAATTACATTTACTACTAAACATATTTCTTTTACTAATGGTAACAATTCAAAGATCTGAGTCTCTTTCCACTTCTCCTCAATAGTTGTCAAAACAAATCAAACCACGTTTTACATCCCAATTCTTCAACAAGTATTCTTGAAAGTCTTTCCAGTCTCCGAAAAAGGTTTCGTCATCTTCATTGTTTAATTTTCTTGTTAATTTGTCCATTTCTGCCATAAACAACGTCTTTTTAATCCATTCCCATGTTTCAGGTACTTTATCTTGTTTCCAACATTGAGCAAAAGTCAGTCTAGCTGCTGTAATCAAGTACCATAGTAGTGTTCTCTTGGCTACATTTATTTCTTCCATTTTAAGACCTAACAGTAACATCTGTGGGTCTTTCTTAAAAGTACATTTCAAAATTTTTTGTATCTCATTGTGGATCTCAGTCCAATACTTTACTGCTTTATCACATGTCCACCACATATGGTAAAAAGACCCTTCATGTTTCTTACATTTCCAACATTTGTTAGACATACTTTCATTTATAATAGCAATTTTTTTAGGCGTCATATACCATCTGTACATCATTTTATAACAATTCTCTTTAACATTTACACAAGTTGAAATTTTCATTGACTTTTTCCACAAATATTCCCAAGATGTCATTAATATCTCATTATTAATATTTACCGCCCATTTTATCATTTGCTCTTTTACAATTTCGTCCTCAGTATACCATTTCAATAAAACCTTGTACAGTTTAGAAATCATTTTTTTACCTTTCTCAAGCCATACAGTTTCAATTTCAGTGTTATTTTCTCTAAAACCATATTCTCTTTTATCGGTCTTAAATAAGTCATAAATCTGTCTATACTTCAACCAATCATATTCAAATTCCACATCAAATCTGTCTTTTAACACAAAGTTTTCCCTTCTAATTTTAAAAGACTTTTATAAGGTAGCCAATCTAACCCTTGATTTCTTGAATATGGATTAATCACTTCTGCTGGTACTATCCAAAGTGGTCTTTCTTCTGAGAAGAATTTTCTATATCTCATCCAAGTCTCGAACAGTGATCGTCTTATGAAGTGGTGCTTGAAAAATTTATCTATTTTTACTTTTCCATACCATAAATATGCATGCCATCCAAACTTGTTATCTTGCCCTTCTAGAGCCAATAACTTTTTATTTTCTAAATTAATCCACTGTTCCAGCCATGTTAAACAGACGGCATCATAATACAGTCTTAAATTTGGTAGTTGTAGACCTCCTCTTTCCTTTGCATCACATAAAATTTTCATTTTAATCCTTGGCTTTCTTCCTGCCCATACAAATTTCGATAGTTCTTTCTGCCACGTATCCAATATTTTCCTTTGTTTTAATATTGGAATGGTCTGAAATAAAAACATCAAACGCGGCAAAACATTCATTTTTACAGTTGCAATTCTTCCCAATAACGATAGATTCAAGGTATCCCATTTCTTCATGTCTTGTTGAATCCTGTGCCAAACCTTTTCATAGTTATTTTTGAACAAATCAATGTTTTTCATGGTCAATTCAATTCCTAAATATTTAGTCTTCGTAACTACTTCACATTGAATTTTCTCTTGAAGTTCTGTTTGTCTTTGTTTCGTCATATTTTTGCACATCACTTTGGTTTTACTTTTATTAACGTAGAATCCCGCAACTGATCCAAATTCTTCAATTTTTTCCATCAATTGTGGTATTTTCTCGATTGGATCTTGGATCATAAACATTACATCATCTGCAAATGCCCTGTATTTATATGCAAAACCTTTCACTGTGAGTCCTTCAATACTGTTATCTTTTCTTATCGCTGTCAATAATATTTCCAATATCCAAATAAACAACAACGGGGATAACGGGCAACCTTGACGTGTTCCCTTTTGAACTTGGAAGAAATCTGTTCTTTCTTTATTTATATTCAAAGCTGCTTTCTGTTCTGAGTAAATTGCCACAATCATGTTTAGAAAAGACTGTCCTATATCCATTTTTTCAATAACTTGCAGCATAAACTCCCAATTTAAATTGTCAAAAGCTTTTTCCGCATCTAAAAAGAGGAATCCAACTTCTTTTTCTGGATGTTTGTCATAGTATTCGATTGCATCAATCACCACTCTTAAATTGTCTCTAATTTGTCTATTTGGTAAAAAACCAGCTTGTTCTTCCGCTATAGTATCTTTCAAATATTTTTTCAGTCTTTCCGAAATTATTTTCGCAAATAATTTGTAATCATTATTTAATAGCGATATTGGTCTATAATTCTTTACTTCAGTTAAGTCCAAACCTTCTTTGGGTATCAATGAAATATTTGCTTCTTTCCATGAATCTGGGATCCGTTTAGTCTTTCTTATCTCGTTCGACAGAAGTACTAAGATAGGGGTTAGCGCCTCCTTAAATTTCTTATAAAACTTTGCTGTAAAGCCATCTGGACCTGGAGCTTTGCCCAACTTTGCGTCTTCTATTGCCATTGTCACCTCTTCCTTTGTTACTAGACCATTTAATAACTCTTTAATTTGTTTTCCCAGCTCTGGAACTTCAATAGTCTCCAAATATTTCTTAATTTTCTGTTGGTCAATTCCTTTCTTTTTGAACAGTTTGGCGTAGTATTTGAAGAAGACTCTTTTTATACCTTTCAAATTCATAACATCCTTTCCGTCTTCAGTAATTTTACTTATAAAATTCCTTTCTTTTCTATTTTTCAATTGCCACGCTAAAAATTTTCCTGGTTTATTTGCATCCTCAAATGCTTTTTGCTGTAATTTCTTCAGATTCCAATATAATTCTCTATTTAGTAGAACATTCAATTGATCCTGCAGAAAGTGGATCTCTTTAATAATCTTTTTCTTCCCTGGCCTTTTCTTTAATTCCTTTTCTTTTTGTCTAATTTTTTCATGAAGGTCATTTTGTTGTTGCATCCTTTGTTTTTTATCTTTAGAATTCAAAGAGATAAGCAAACCTCTCATTACCGCTTTGTACGTGTCCCATACGACTTGTATATCAGTACCTTTATTTAAATTCAGTTCAAAAAAACTTTTCGTTTCTTTTTTTAAAGTTTCATTAATTAATTTTTGGTCCAATAAGTCCTCATTAATTCTCCAATATAATTGTTTAGGTTTTTCTTTAGATATCCAAAGTAAAGGGTTGTGATCTGAGTTGGTTTTCGGTAAAATTTCTATTTTATAGGTTTTTTGCACCATCTCCTCTGACATCCAAATCATATCGATTATAGAAAAGGAGTTATGTCTGTTAGAATAAAATGTATAATCCTTGGTCTTAGGGTTCCACTTCCTCCAAACGTCTTCTAGTTTCTCTTGCTTCATTAGCTGGAAAAAAATTTTTGGCAGCTTTCCAACCGCCTCTCCACTTGCTTTGGACTTTCTGTCCAATACATTGTTCACTGTGCCATTGAAGTCTCCTGCAAGGACTATTTGATCATAATTTAAACAGTCCAACTCTTTAGTCAAATCATTAAAAAAGTCTCTTTTGCCCCATTGGGTGCATATATATTTACAAGCAATGTCTTTTTTCTATTCATCATTAATTCCACGCCAACATATCTTCCTTCTTTGTCTGAAAAGATTTGTTTAGGTTCCAATTCTTTGGTAATGTATATCACTGTTCCTTTTTTCTTATTAACTGCTGATGAATGAAATTCTTCTCCCAATTTTTTATTAACCAAATATTTATTATCTTGTTTTCTGATATGTGTTTCTTGCAAACAAATTATGTTACATTTTTGTTTCTCTAGCCAATGATTCACTAATCTTCTTTTGCTTGGCGAATTTAGTCCATTTACGTTCCAAGATAAAAATTTGTAATCCATAGTTGTTTTGAATTAAATATCTTTGAAATCATCAAAGTTGTTCTCTTTGAATCTGTAGATGTCTCCTTCCGTTTTAAGAGTAAATCTCACCGAATTGTATGTAAATGATAATCCATATGGAATCTCCCATCTAAACCTGATACTCATTTCTTTTAACCTATCTGTTAGTTTCTTGAATTTCTTTCTGTCTTGTAAGATCGATCTCGGAATTTCTCTCAAAATTATTATTTTTTTTCCATTAATTTCCAACGGTTGTGTAAATTGCTTCTTGAAAACGTCTTCCTTCATTTTTGTAGTCACAAATTGGACAATCACATCTCTGGGTAATTGCTTTCTCTTGGCATACGCTGAATTTACTCTGTAAATCAGGTCAAAGTCTGGATCCAAGTCTCCAACATCTTCCCCTATGTAAGTTGTCAATGTGTTAATTACTAGGGCACGTAAATCTTGATCTTCCTCCTCTTTGATTCCTCTCAATCTCAAGTGGTTCTGAGTGGCCCTATATTCCATCATGGACTCCAGTCTTGTATTTTCTGACAGGGTTCTTTTAACTTTCTGTTCCATTTCTTCTGATTTTGTCACCAGACTTTTAACCTCTTTTTTAACTTCTTCTGTATCTTTTTTTATCCCTGCCACTTCTGTTAGTACCAGTTCTTTTAACTCTTCCATATTTTTTTTCTGTACTTGGACTTGGACTTGTTCTATTTGCTCCAGTTGTATTTGCAGCTGTTGTTGCAGCTGTTGTTGCAGCTGTGATTCTATTTGCTTTCCCAAACTCTGCACCACTTCAGTCATCCGTTTCTCCATCGCTTCCATGGCAGCCTGCCACTCTTTTTTTTCCTTTGCAGTCATTCTTGGACTAGGTGATGAGGCAGCCCTTGGTCTTGACCTCAAATCCGTCTTGAAAGCGAGTTCAGGGCTAATCGATCTTTATATTAGCAATCCTCAAGCCAAATCGCCACCTTTATAACTTCTTCCAGATGATTGATAGACAGACAGACAGACAGATAGATATGAATGAATGGTGGCCGTGACTGGAATAGGGTTTGAGCCCCAACCCCAATAGTTCCTTGTGAGTGAGGGCTGATTATTAAAAGGGGGCTGGGCTTCCCTGTCTGTGGATGTCTCTGGGAGTGAGAGAAAGTTGTGAAATGGTCATGGTTACCTGCAGGCCTATAGCTACCGTGGGGCATCTCAGGGCTAGCTCTCCTGACTTACTGGCTAGGCCCCCCGACTTCCCATCCAGCCAAGGGCCCCTGAGCAGTGGCAGGTGCGGGGGAAGGAGCCGAGTATTCCCGCGCAACTGTCTGACATGAAGGGCTAGCTACAGTGGCCATGTGGAGCCAGGCAGCACCTTCCTATTTTCCCCAGAAACTGAATTAAATTATCTTTAATTCGATTAGCCAGTGCCCCCTGAGAAATTTAAATGCTCCCCCCCCCCGACTTAAAAAATCCTGGTGAGCATGCAAGGTATTTTTCCTCTGGAAATCTTAGGCTGACAGAAGAAGCTGTTTAATGAAACCATTCAGGTGGGTTTGAGATCGCTGAAAATCAAGTCCTCCCTGCAGAAGTGAGAGCGTCCCTCCCCAGACTCTCAAAGTCCTGAAATACTTTGCCTTGGTCAGCAAGAGTTTCCTTCTCATCCAGATACCGTTGATCATGTAGGTTAACTTTGGAACCCAGCAGAAACAGAAGACACAGACATGACTCTGGTGTCTCTCTTTTCGCATTTCCTGTGTGGCTTCCTGAATTGCAGTATTTTAATAGCTTTGAAAGATGAACTTCTGTGCCACCACTGTGGCGAGACGGCATGCACTACAGCTGTGCAGATGGCTCACACATGTGCCGCAGGGAAGACACAGAAGTTCCTGTTTTGCATGCTTAGCAGAAAGTGCAGAACCCCCCCACAAGTCTGGTATCCTTCCTGGGTGTTGTTTGTTCCTGAATTCTGAAGTGACCGTTACCCTCTCTGCTACGCATTCCAGAGGAAAATAACATTAGTGGCATGGGACTGCCAAAGAAGAACTTTCCAGCTTTAGCAATCTCAGCCAGAGAACAAAAGAAATATTTCTGCTCTGTCCCTGTTCTCCCATTTTGGGGGAGGGGCCATGGCTCAGCGGAAGAGCATCTGCTTGGCATGCAGAAGGTGCCAGGTTCAACCCCCGGCAGCTCTAGTTAAACGGATCAGGTTGCAGGTAATGCAAAAGATGTCCCATCTGAAACCCTGGAGAGCCGCTGCCAATCTGACTAGAGTGACCTTTATTTATTTATTTATTTAAATTAGATTTTTAAACTACCCTCCCCTGAAGCGCAGGGCTCAGGGTGCTGTACAACAGTAAAAACAGACATAAGTAGCAATAAAACAATTAAAATCTAGTGAAATAAAATAAGCAACCTAATAAGATGATGCTAAGACAACCAGTTATGCCACTGCTCCATGGGGGGCGGGGTAGGAAGACAGGCGCGCCAGACAGATGGAGACCATCGCTGTCCTCAACCAAACACCTGATGGAACACCTCCGCCTTACAGGCCCTGCAGAATTGTATTAGATCCTGCAGGGCCCGAATGCTATTCTACAGAGAGTTCCACTAGGTTGGGGCCAGGGCGGAAAATGCCCTGGCACTGGTCGAGGACAGCCGAACATCTCGCAGGCTGAGGACCACCAGTAAGTTCTTATCTGACAAGTGCAATGCTCTCTGGTGGGTATACCAGGAGAGGTGGTCCTGAAGGTACATGGGTCCCAGATCATTTAGGCCTTTAAGCCTGAATGGACCAATGGACCAATTCAGTATAAAGCAGGTTCATAAATGGTAAAAGTCCTGTTTCAGGAACTAGATGTGCAGTCTTAAGTGGAGTTAGTACCCTTCTAAGCCCATTGACTGAAATGGACTTAGAAGAGTCTACCTCTGTTTAAGACTGCACTGTAAGCAACTTCAACTTAGTGAATGTCAGACACAAAGTGTTGGCCAAAGGGAGGGAGGGAGAGAGAGAAAATAGTTGGGGAGGGAGGGGGAGGGAGAACAGAAGGAAAGAAGGAAGAGAAAGGTGGAAAGAATAAAAGAGGTGGAAAGAAAAAAGGAGAGAGAGAAACAGAAAAAAAGAAGGCAAATAGATGGGGGAGGAGGAGGAAGGAAGGAAGAGAGAGAGAGGAAGGAAGGAAGGAAGGGAGAAAGAGAGAAAGAAAGAGGTGGAAAGAAAAGAAAAGCAAGAAAGAGGTGGAAAGAAAGCAAATAAATGGGGGAAAGGGAGGGAGAGAGAGGTAGAAAGAAAACAACTTTAACTTTAAATGTGTTCTCCAACCACTGCCCCCCATGCCAGCTGGCTTGGCTTGGAGAAGGGATTTTAAAAGACAAATGCCTTCTCCAAGCTAGTGGGTGGGGCTGTGAGGTGGGGGCTTGGAGAACATCTTTAATTTTAAATGTGTTCTCCAAGCCCTCTGCCCCACTGCCGTGCTGGCTTGGCTTGGACAAGGGATTTAAAGAGACAAATGCCTTTTCCAAGCCAAGCCAGCCAGCTGACGTGGTAGTGCGGCGGGGCTTGGAGAACACATTTACCTTTGGATGGAGGGGGAGAGAGAGAGAACAGATGGGGGAGGGAGGGAGAGGAGAAAAGAAAGCAACTTCAACTTTAAATGTGTCCTCCAAGTCCCCCACACCGGTTCATAGAATCATAGTGTTGGAAGGAATCTCCAGGGTCATCTAGTCCAGCCTCTTTGAAATTTGACCAGGGGGTCCAATTCTCTGAGCCCCAAAAGGAGGTGCCCCCATGCTCCATTATTTCCAATGGAGGGAAGGCATTTAAAAGCAATGCTTTTAAAAGGAATGCTTAAATATGACAGCCAGAACTCCCTTCCAGCTTGTCAGCCTCACCTGGCAACCCTAGTGACATCGCGAAAGTGATGTCACATCCTTGCTCCTGGCTCCACCCCCAAAGTCCCCAGTCCTGGCAACCCTAGTCACAAGGTGGTGGGCGCAGCCACGAAATGACCACCATGAGAGGCAGAGCCACACACAAAGGAAGCGCAGTGGACACAAGGAGTTATTTAAAAAAATGCAATGGGAAAGAGGAATATGAGAGAATAAAACCAACACTGCAGTGGAAGCTGTCTCCATAACAATGTTATCAATCTGCACAGCCAATCAGATCTCCAAAGGCCCATGGGCACCACCTTGGGGATCCCTGATGTTCACAAAGAATAAAGCGACTAAAACTACCTAAAATTCAACAGCAGTAAAGTAACTGGGTGCTCTAAAGCCAACAGCCTTGATGTTACATAATCTGATGTTTGCTTTCAGAGGCAGCTGGAGGGACCATACCTGGATCTACTGGCAAACCCAGCAGCCAAATTAAATATTATACTATGCGGCTGCCAACTAGCGTTGCTGGAGGAGACAATGGCAGGCCGGGTTCCAGAGGAAACAATCGACTGGCAGCCGCTCTGCTGCAGCTGCTATTCCAGAGAGAGATCAGTTTTCTGGAGGTTGAAAGGGGAGGCCTCCCCGTAGGGTTGCCAGGTCTGGCTTGGAAAATACCTGGAGACTTTGGGGGTGGATCCGGGAGAGGGCGGGGTTTGGGGAGGGGAGGGGCCTCAGCATAGTACAATGCCATAAGGCGCACCCTTCAAAGCAGCCATTTTCTCCAGGGATGCAACAAACAAACAAACAAACACTGTGATATAGGTGACAACACATGTTAAGTAAGAATCATATTAAATTGTAAAACTTGGCAATATTACAGGCCCATCGTTCTAAGTGAGCGTCCGGATATAGACTCATTTCGTCCCAATCTTCCTCAGGAGCAATCCTATAGTAATGAAGGTGTCAGCCTCTTGCTACTACTATAGAAATGTTTAATTTCTTCTTTATATTTTTTAAATAATCCTGAAAAATAACCCATGGTATTTTAAATGAATAAGCAACATGAAGCTGAATAGAATATTATACAAACTTTTTGATATTGATTTATAATTTGAACTATTTAGTTTTTAATTTTTTAAAAACTTACTTCTGGTTCCATGTTTAAGTGTTTATAAAGGAGCAAGCCAGCCTTGTCTTCTTTTACGTAGGTACAGAAACCTTTTGCATTGAGAATGATGGACCTGTAATATTGCCAACCTTTACAATATAATGATTCTTACTTAACATGTGTTGTCATCTATATCACAGTGTTTGTTTGTTTGTTTGTTGCATTTCTATTTTCTCCGGGGGAGCTGATCTCTGTCAGCTGGAGACCAGTTGTAAAAGCAGGCGATCTCCAGGCCCCACCTGGAGGCTGGCAACCCTACCTCCCTGTCACGCTGCACTTTCTCTTTCTATTTCCTGGTGGGCTGGTTGGCACCTATACTAGAGATGATCTGTTGTGGTATGCAGTGTCGTAGCCAACATTTTGCAGTGGTCAGAGCAGGGGTCCCCAACCTTTTTGTGCCTACGGGCACCTTTCGAATTTTGATACAGTGTGATGGGTGCAGCCACAAAACAGCTGCTTCAGGAGGCGGAGCCGGCCACAAAATGGTGGTGGCATTAATGGCCAGTCAGCTCTTGGACTGCAGTATAGTTCATCTTGTCCGTAGCATCTTATTTTCGTTATTAACATTTCCACCTCATCTGATCAGAGCCAGTTTGGTGCAGTGGTTAAGTGCACGGACTCTATCTGAGAGAACTGGGTTTGATTCCCCACTCCTACACTTGTAGCTGCTGGATGACCTTGAGCAAGCCATAGTTCTGTCAGAGCTGTTCTTGAAAGAGCAGTTCTCTCAGAGCTCTCTCAGCTCTGTCTACCCCACAGGATGTCTGTTGTGGGGAGGGGAAGGGAGAGGAGTTTGTAAGCTGCTCTGAGACTCTGCATGAAGTTGTTGTTGTTGTTCAGTCGCACAGTCGAGTCCGACTCTTCGCAACCCCATGGACCAGATTACGCCAGGCCCTCCTGTGTTCTGCTGTCCGCTGAAGTTTGCTCAATTTCATGTTCGTTGCATCGATGACACTGTCTAACCATCTCATCCTTTGCCGCCCCCTTCTTCTTTGACTTTCAATCTTTCCCAGCATCAGGGTCTTCTCCAGTGAATGCTCCCTTCTCATTTGGTGGCCAAAGTATTTGAGCTTCAGCTTCAGGATCTAGCCTTCCGGGGAACAATCAGGGTTGATTTCTTTTAGGATTGACTCATTTGATCTCCTTGCAGTCCAAGGGACTCTCAAGAGTCTTCTCCAGCACCATAGTTCAAAAGAATCTATTCTTCGGCGCTCAGCCTTCCTTATAGTCCAACTCTTGCAGCCATATGTTATTATGGGGAATAGCGGGGTATAAATAGCATGAAGAGCAGGGTATAAATCCAATCTCTTCTTCTCTTCTCTTTCTTCTTCTTGTGCTGTGGCAGCAGCTGCTGCCAAAGCAAAGTTTTTCAAAATCTGCACAGTTGATCAAACACTTGGTGGGCACCAGGAAAGGTGATGGGCGGGTACCATGGTGCCCCCTGGGTTAAAGTTTTGGAGTAGGATTTTGGAAAACTGTTGGGTAATTTCTCATCAGAAAGCTCCCAGACCCAAGCTCCAATTTGGTCGGTAGGCTGGCAGGGCACTTCCTTGTCAGAGGGAGTGAGAGAGCCACAGACAGAGTTTTCCTTCTAAGTTCAGTTTATTATATTCCAAGTAGACGTTGAATAAAATAGATGGTTGAACATATGAAAACCCCCAGTGTACTCTCAGACAATCAGGAATATATTCTGGCCCCTGGGCTTTGACGAGCAGCCCCAAGTCTTGGTAAATCAGGCATCTATAGTAAACCAGAGCCAGTTTGTTGTAGTGGTTAAGAGCACGGACTCTAATCTGGGAGAACCAGGTTTGGTTCCCCACTCCTTCCCTTGCAGCTGCTGGATGACCTTAGGTAAGCCATAGTTCTGTCAGAGCTGTTCCTGAAAAAGAGCAGTTTCTGTCAGAGGTCTCTCAGCCCCACCTACCTCACAGGGTATCTGTTGTGGGGATAGAAAGGGAAAGGAGTTTGTAAGCCGCTTGGAGACTCCTTTGGGTAGTGAAGGGCGGGGTATAAATCCAGCCTCCTCTTCTTCTTCTTCTGTATGGGGTTTTGGGTGTGGCAGCAGTGTTCAAGTCTTTTTATGATTTCCTCTTTAGGCCCTGTGGAGGGCAGAGTAAACTCTTAGCATGGTAGTAACAGCTGTGGTCAATTAAGGCTGAGATAGCTTAATAAGTGGGGCAGAGAGAGAGGGAGAAAGCTGGTGTAGTTACTATCAGTCGTCGGTCATCAAGACAGAGAAGGCAAAGCAAGGAACTGGAGGAGAGCTGGGAGACTTTTGGGATTCGTCCCTCTTCAGGAACGTTGCCTGAGGGATTCATTTGAAGGCTTGGATTGTTGCTTGTGGCAACCGCTGTGAAGTTTCGGCTTCTAATTGCACGGAATATGGGACCGTTATCTTGTTTTCCTGTCTCTTCCCCCTCTTCGTCCTTGGATGGAGTAAACAAAGAGAACTCTTTATTTGTTCAATGTGGAGTTCCCTCCTTTGTGCCGCGGATAGCCCACAGCCACGACGAAGAGCACTATCGGAGTGAGTCCCTGGAGTTACAAACTTCTTTACGCACTGCAGGCTTTTGGCTTGTCTCTTTAATTCTGTGCTGCTTGTCATCCCAGAACGCTCTCCTCTTCAGGCTTCAAACATGTTTCTGGCTTTCAAGGAAGTCTCTTCGTTGTCAGGTTTCACCTCGCTATGTGGCTGGACTTCTGCATTCTCCTTGTCTACGTTAGCTTCTACGATGCAACTAAGAATCATTTCTTTCTTTCTAACATTCTCCATCAGATTTGGGTAGACTTTTTCATATCTTTCAAGGCCGCCATCAACGTACTACATAACTCATCCTTAGCCCGTGCCCCTGCCAAAATTGCTTCCTCATAGACAGCCATGGCCTTTTCTAGAGTACCCAATTTTTCGAGACGCATTCAGCATTCCCAATACTTCGCAAGGGTTTTTTTGTATCTGGAATAAGTGGAATGTATCTTATCAGCTGAGTAACCCTTCCCAATTAAGGACAGACATTCCGTGAAGGTTTTATTGACCATATCAGTGAATAATTGTCATTCATCTTCCTCTGCTGTGGCAGCCTAGAAGGATTCCAGCGGTTCTTTTTTGGTTTGGCCTTCTTCAATTGGAGGCAGAGCATCTGTTGGTAAGGGAGCAGGTGTCATGGGCTGGGGAGGGAGTCCCATCAGAGAAGACAGTGCAAAGTCCAAAAAGCCAAGCCAGGGTCAGGAGCCAGAGCCAAGTCCAAATCTCTAACCAGAAATGTAGTCCAAAGCCAAGCCGGGATCAGGAGCCAGGAACACAGAGCCAAGTCAAAAGCCAGGGGGTCCAAAGGTCTAGGTGCAAGAGCCGAGCTGGAGTGGATGCTAGCAGCATAAGAACATAAGAGAAGCCAATGTTGAATCAGGCCAATGGCCCATCTAGTCCAACAGTCTGTCACACAGTGGCCAAAAATCCCAGGTGCCATCAGGAGGTCCAGCAGTGGGGTCAGAACTTGTTGCTTCCATGAAGAGTACTTCCCAGAGTGTGGAGTTAAATGCTGCTACCCATTAGCCAGCTGCACGATCGGCCAGGCTCCCGTTAGAACTCTGGGCTGGCTGAGCTCCTCCCTTGTAGCCTGGCCTTTCTTCGCCTGGTGGCGAAGTTTTGCCGCAGTTGCTCCCTTAAACAAGTCACACGTGGGGGTGAGCCAGGAGGACTTTCAGCTTGCGGTTCTTCCTCCTTATCTGGGCCAGGTGTGAAGACTGCTGTTACAGGCAACTGCCAGCTCTCCTCCTCTGCTGCTTCAGAGGGGCCAGCCGTGGTGTCTGCAGGCTCTGTCAGCTCATCCTCATCCATGCCCACGACAGCAGGTGGCTTCTTCAACACTTTCCCTTTAGATGATTGCCATTCAGCCAGATGAGATCTTCTCATTTCTGTAGATTGGAGCAGAGCACTTTCCCCGTTGCCAGCTGTTTTCGAAGCCAACACGCGGCTAGTGCCGTTACTTTCAGAAGCAGAGCCTGCCAAAGTTCCTGTCAGCGGAACTGACTTCTTTGGTCTATGTTCAGAGTCAGCAGCATTACATGGCACTGTTTTTAACACTGGTGTCCAATTCTTATTGGGCTTTTTTGGGATAGCCCCTTGATTCGCCAGTGATGTCCTGACTGATGGTTTCTCACAGTTCCAGATGGCTTTGGGCTGGGCAACCAGTGCCTTAACAGGAGGCTCCGTTTGAAGTGATGGAATGTTTATGGGTTTAGAAGCATTCTCTGTGTTAGTGACCCTGTCCTTTGTGGGTTCAGTCTTTTCTACTGGCTTAGCCGGAGCAGCCCAAGAATTCTTTCTCTCCTCAAAGCCAGCTTGGTGTAGTGGTTAAGTGCATGGACTCTTACCTGGGAGAACCGGGTTTGGTTCCTCACTCCTCCACTTGCACCTGCTGAGGTGACTTTGGGTCAGTCACAAGCTCTGGCACAGCTGTTCTTGAAAAAGAGCAGTTTCTGTCAGAAGTTCTCTCAGCCCCACCCACCTCAGAGGGTGTTTGTTGTGGGGAGGGGAAGCTGCTCTGAGACTCCTTTGGGCAGTGAGGGGCGGGGTATAAATCCAATCTCCTCCTCCTCCTCCTCCTCTTCTTCTTCTTCTTCTTCTTCTCCTTCTCCTTCTCTTTCTCCTTCTCCTTCTCATTCACTGGTGATTTTCTGAAAGAGTTTATCTTCGATGAAACTGTCCCGCCACAATAGAAGCCAAGCCCATGCTTCTCTGGAAGGCACACACTAGAATTCTGCTGCTTTTCTTTTGTGCTTTTCTTGAGTAAGGAGGTCTGACTGAACGACATGTGCAGGTTCTTCATTTCAGCAGGCTCAACTTTGGGAACAGGAGCCATTGTAATAGTGTCAGGGACAGGGCTTTTTTTGTAGAAAAAGCCAAGCAGGAACTCATTAGCATAATCGGCCACACCCCCCAGTCTTCCCTTGGCTTGCGTGGGTGCCCTGTGGCTGCGAGGAGCCCAGGCGAGCCGGCCCTTGGAGGGGAGGCAGTCACTGGGGGGGGGGGGGTTTCGCTTTCCAGGCCTTCCCTCTGTAGCCAGGCTCACAGAAGTTTGGGCTGTAGTGGGCGTGGCCAACCCTGAAGCCAGCCAGAACTCAGTTCCTGTGCGTTCCTTGCCCAAAAATAGCCCTGGTCAGGGCCACAGTTTATAACTCTGGTAGTTTGCTTCAGGACAGCAGATGAATTCAAGGATGATGGAGACACTGAACTTTTTTCCAGAGCACAACCCACTTGGTTCCATGCAGGACTATTTGCATTTTCCTTGTTTTCCATGTCTTGCTTTGTCAGTGATGTTTTATCTGGCAAATTCACTTCAGCTCACAAGAATAACACACGATCCCAAGACAGTCTGGTAAGAAAAAATATATACAGATGTGTGCTAGATGCCCTCAGAATAATACAATAACAAAAGAGATTAGATTAAAGCCGTAACATCATTTTAGTAGTGAAAAACTACCACTTATTCCTTCATAGAAAAAATACAAAGGTCAATAAAATTACACATAGCTGTCTGTTCCAAACTCTCAGTCAATATACTTCTAACCGTCTTGTATTCTCAAAAGCAGTCTGTTGTGTATTGGAATGTGAATCCAGGCTATACATTGCCATGTTAAGCTTGATTCTAAATGTGGCTCTTCATCTGTCGCATTACCATTGGTTGGTTTCTGAGAAACCTATGTAAATATCCAATCATTGTGTGAGAATGTATCAAAGAGGGAAGGGTCCTGATTGGCCTTTATCCCTGCATTGTTATTGGTTCTTATCTTGTTATGGGTGTGGCTTGGAAAGCCCGGGACAGTTTAAAAAGGGAGCTGTGTTACTACACTTGTTTGTTGGTGTGTTCTGAGTTGGTGTTTGTTGTTACGAATAAAGCTGAAACCACTTGCTGAAATAAACAGGTTGCTTACCTGTAACTGATGATCTTCGAGTGGTCATCTGTGCATTCACACCCATGGGATTCAGTGCGCCTGGTCGGTGTCTATACAAAGCTCACAACGGGATTTTCGCGCCCTCCGCCCCCAGGCATGCACAGGAACCCCACCACACATGCCCAAGGGGCGGGGGCACGGACATCCCGCCAGTTCCTTCTGACTGCTATCAAGCCTAGCCATGTATGAGAATAGCTGAGGATGACAGCAGTGGGGAAGGACGGGCGGGCGGTGTGAATGCACAGATGACCACTCGAAGATCATCAGTTACAGGTAAGCAACCTGTTTATCTTCTTCGTGGTCTCTGTGCATCACACCCATGGGAGATTAAAAAGCAGTGGCTCACCTGGAGGTGGGTGCTGTCAGACTCAGGGAGCCGTAGAGGAGAGGACCAGACAACCCAAGTCACCCTTCTGCTGGGCACGGACGTCCAGAGCGTAGTGTTTGATGAACGTGGTTGGCGTGGACCACGTAGCCGCTCTACAGATGGACGAGAGAGATGCGCCCTTCAGAAAGGCCGTTGAGGTCGCCATGGACCTGGTAGAGTGCGCTCTCAGATGAGAGGGAGGCAACCGCTTTGCCAGAGAGTAGCACAGCCGAATCGTCTCGACAATCCATTTAGAGAGTCGTTGAGACGTGATGCGGAGCCCTAGGGAGGGCGAGTGTACGACAGGAACAGTGAGTTGTCACATCTGGTTGACTGAGTCCGATTTAGGTAAAAGAGGAGAGCCCTCTTGACATCCAGGGTATGGAGCAAGCGTTGCCCGTCATCTTCCGGATGTGGGAAAAAATCTGGTAAGAATATTTCAGTATTGAGATGGAACTCTGAAACAATCTTTGGAATGAAAGTCAAGTCCGGTACGAGGCGTACACCGTTTGGAAGGAAGACCAGGTAGGGTGGATCATGTCGGAGTGCCATGAGTTCGCTAACCCTTCTGGCCGAGGTGATAGCCACTAGGAAAGCCGTTTTCCACGTCGCTTACTTGAGGTCACAAGTAGCCATCGGTTCAAACGGTCGTCTGGTAAGTTGTCGTAGTACCAGAGGTAAGTCCCACAGTTCTGTAGGTGCGGCTACAGGAGGGTATAGTCGAACGAGGCCCTTCATGAATCGCTTTGAGGTCGGATGGGAGAAAATTGTGTGTCCATCCAAGCCCTGGTGATAAGCGGAGATGGCCGCCAAGTAAACTTTTACTGACGAGTGGGATAGACCCTGGTCTCTAAGGAACAGGAGAAAGTCCAGAATTTTGTCCAGGCTCACGGAATTCAGAGCGTCCGTAGACGTGTCTAGGTACGAGAGGAACTTTTGCCACTTCCTGTGGTAGGATGAGCGGGTAGATTCCTTCCTCGCATTACACAGCACCTCTGAGACCTGGGCGGAGAAGTTCACGGTTGGAGCCTCCAGGCAGTCAGTTTTAGGTTGTTCACTTGCGGGTGAAGCACCATGCCCCCTTCGGCGGTGAGGAGGTCTTGCACGTTGGGGAAGTGGTGGAATCTGCCCTCCGCCAAACGGAGTAGGATGGGGAACCAGGGTTGCCTGGGCCATCACGGAGTTACGAGGATGCAGTCCGGTCGAAATTTGGCCACCTTGTGCACCACTCTCAAGAGTAGGGCCAGTGGGGGGAACATGTACAGGAATGAGCCAGTCCAGGGTAGGAGAAGGCCGTCCCCTAAGGAGAGAGGATCCCACCCTCCTTGGGAGCAGAACTGTTTGCATTTTGTGTTCACCCGAGAGGCGAACACGTCGACTGATGGGGTCCCCCAGCGGTCGAAGAGCGGTTGGAGGTAGACCTGGTTCAGTTCCCACTCGTGGTGGTGAGTGTGGCCTCTGCTGATCAGATCCGCTTCCACATTTTGGACTCCGGGGATGTGGGTGGCCATGGGAACAATTTTGTTGGAGACGCACCAGTCCCAGAGGTCAAGAGCGAGCCCACAGAGGCTCCTGGAGACAGTTCCTCCCTGACGATTCAGGTAGCTGAGTGCCGTGGTGTTGTCGGTGAGGATGGCAACACAGTGGCCTCGTAAAAGGCGCTGAAACGCTCTGAGAGCTAGTGAGATAGCCAGTAGTTCCAGGTAGTTGATGTGCCTGTTTGCAGTGGCAGCATCCCACCGGTATCCCACACTGATGCCATTGAGGTGGGCCCCCCAGCCCCATAAGGACGCGTCTGTCGTCAAAGTGTAATGAGGAGAGGGAGGGGTAAACGGAGCACCCTGGGTAATATTTGGAACAGCAGTCCACCAGTTGAGAGAGTCCTGTACGGTTTGTGTAGGGGTTAGGACCTTCGACTGAGGCATTTGGTTTGGACGGAAACTCTTCAGAAACCAAAGTTGCAATGGCCTCATGTGGAGTTTCGCCAGGGGGAGGACCGAGGTCGTGGCGGACATATGCCCGAGGAGGCGCTGAACATCGTACGCCGTTGAGGATGGAGAGTCGCGAACCGAGGTTGCTAGGTTGGACAAGGTTTGGGCTCTGTCCAACGGTAGGAAGGCTCTGCTGACCACGGCGTCGAGTAAGGCTCCAATGAACTGAACCCTCTGAGATGGTTGAAGGCAGGACTTTTGTAGGTTCACCTGAAGACCGAGTGATGAAAGAAGGTGTAGTGTGAACGCAATGTCCTTGCGCAGAGAGGTCGGGGAATCGGCCACCAGAAGCCAGTCGTCGATATAGGGGAAGATGGTGATCCCCTGGAGGCAGAGGTGGGCTGCGACAACTACCATGGTCTTGGTGAAGACCCTCGGTGCCGTAGAGATTCCAAAGGGGAGATGTCGATACTGATAATGACATTCTCCTATCGCGAATCGGAGGTACCTCCTGTGAGACGGGTGGATGTTGAGGTGGAAGTAGGCATCCTGGAGGCCGATGGTAGCCATCCAGGCGCCTTGTGGAATCAATGAGAGGATAGCCTGTAGAGTCGTCATCTTGAATTTTCGATATCGTATGTAGATATTGAGATCTCGAAGATCCAAGATGGGGCGCAGCCCTCCGTCGCGTTTTGGTACGGTGAAGTACCGAGAGTAGAATCCCATCCGTTTGGAAGTTTTTGGGACAGGCTCTATCGCCCCCTTCTTCAGTAAGGAGTCAACTTCCTGAAGGAGGACGGAGGAGGGAGGGGTGGAACGGAAGGTCGATAAAGGTGGGAGGTCGAGGAACTCGATGAAATAACCATCGGTCACGATGGATAAAACCCATGCATCCGAGGTGATGGTTTTCCACATGGGCAGGAAGGGACGGAGGCGGGTCCTTTCTGTCGATATCGGGAGAGTGGAGTCAAAGACCCTGTTTTGGTCCACGGTTGGACTTGGGTCTCAACTGTGGGTGTTGCGTGCCCAACCTCGGTTTCGACTGGTACGACGGCTTGCCATGGTTCGGAGATTGACGGGGTCTCCAGGCCATGTCTGGGGACGGTTTCGTAGGGTACGGGCGACGGGGGGTGTACCTGGACTAGGACCTCTGTCGGTAAGACCGTTGTGGTGCCGAAACTCTGAGCGATTTCGAAGCCTTGATATTTTTATCCAGCTCCTGCAAGGCAGCGTCGGTGGAGGAGTGGAATAAACCATCCCCATCGAAGGGGAGATCTTCGATATAGGACCTGGTGTCCTGGGGGAGAGAGGTGGTGCGTAGCACGCATGACGGCGAATCGACACTGCAGATGCCATTGATGTTGAAAAGGCATCCAACGAGTGTTTTGTTGTGTTCAGAAGTTGTTTGGCCACTAGCAGGCCTTCCTTCTGGATTGCTCTAGCCTCGGCCAACTTGTCATCCGGCATGGATGGGAGGAACGCCGACATTCTTTGCCATAAGGCATATTGATACCTCCCGAAACAGGCCAAATAATTGGAGGATTTTATCCCCAGGGCCGCGGAGGAGTACACCCTACGACCGTAGGCGTCGATTTTTTTGCTCTCCTTGTCAGATGGAGTAGAATTAGAGCTTTTATTCTTCAAAGATGTAGAAACGACCAACGAATTCGGGCGGGGATGGAGGTAGAGGAAGGAAGCTCCTTCTTCTTGAACTCGGTACATGTGGTCTAACCGCTTGGTAGAGACCGGTGCCGATGATGGTTTGGCCCAAGGGGACTGGACCGCTTTCAAGAGGTGCTTGGACATCGGTAAAGCTATCGGCGTAGATGCGTCGATCTCGATGATGTCGTACACCTCGTCAGCTGCAGATGGTTGGGGTTCGATGATCGGTAGGGCAAGAGAGTGTGCCATACGACTTACCAAGTCCCCGTATGAGGACATGTCCTCTGAAGGAGAGATCGGGCTGCTCCCGGAGATCGGTTGTTGAGGGGGGGGTTCGACATTGGAAAGTGCGTCCTCCTGATCATCGACATCGGAGTCACCCTTCGAAGAGGCGGAACTTAACTCTTGAGGCCTCTGTAGTGGTGGCTCAGCCATCAGCATTAGTGGAGCAGTGGCAGGGTCGGGATGGGCAGAAGGACGAGGAGATGGTGGAGGTTTCGACACTGTCGCCGAAGGTTGGCGGTGAGGTGAGCGGGAGCGGTATCGACGAGGTTCCCAAGGATCCGGATATCCAGGGACGTTCCACGGGAGCGAAGAGAACCAGTATGGCATCTCAGGCTTGTGTTCGATGGAAAATTTCGGAGGTCGATACAGATACGGTGCGTGGTACCTGTCGTAGCGAGGACCATAGGACTCCTGCTCACGACGGTCAGAACGGTATGGAGACCTAGAGTGGTCTCGAGGTCGATGCCGGGAGCGATCGGACTGACCACTAGCCCAGGAGACCGGAGAAGGGGATCGAGACTCCAGTACTTGGACGTTGGAGGCCAGGTCGAGGTCGGCGGGAGGAGGCAACATCGACTGGGGAGGATTACGACGGTGGGGAACTTCCGACATGGGGGGTTCAGACTGACGTGGTGGAGAGTCCAGGATCTGTATCGGAGGCTCCACCATGATGTTCGTCAGCTCCGGTGTCGGATGGGACGGTCGTGGGGGTTGCTGAGGTGCATCCGCACGGAAAGCAGAGCCCCGAGGAGATTTAACGCCGCTCACACCGTGAGACTTATGCGTGTCTCCTGTCTTGGTTGAGCCCAGGGTCTTCGTCTTATCCTTCTTGGGCTTTTTTACCGGTGTCGACACAGATGAAGTCGTCTTCAATTTAGACTTCTTCGTAGGGGCCCCTCCGGTATCCAAGGAAGATTTCCCTACCTTGGGAGGCTTCGGTGTTGGGGGATCCCTCTGTGTCGACACGGACAACTTCGATGTCGAGACGGCCGGTCTCGACGTAGATGGATTGGATTCCATCTCGGGCGCTGGAGGAGCGAGTGCCAACTCCCACAACGCGACCTTCAGCCTAGCGGCCCTGTTTTTTCTCGTTTGGTTGGAGAAACGGGCACAGATGGAACAGGCGTCAGGCCGGTGAGTCTCCCCCAAACAAAAAATACAGAGTGAGTGCTCGTCCCTCAAGGCTAATTTGCTCCCGCAGGAAGAGCACCTTTTGAAGCACCCCCACTTACGACTTTCCATAAACAATGGAAGTGGGCCCTTCAACCCGATAGGATGAGGGGGGGGGGAGAAAGGTCCGGAGACCGGAGAAATTCCACGAAAAAGAGTGGAATTGAAAGAAAAAATCAACTGAACAGAGTTCAGAAGATCGGAGAAAAAAAGATAAAGAAAAATTTTGAAGAAAAAAAGTTGGATCCTAGCCGAGGTAAAGTGTTCTCAGAGACACCAACGCAGGCTGCTAACAGCGAGGCGGTCAGAAGAGAACTGGCGGGATGACCGTGCCCTCGCCCCTTGGGCATGCACGGTGGGGTTCCTGCGCATGCCTGGGGGCGGAGGGCGCGAAAATCCCATTGTGAGCTTTGTATAGACACCGACCAGGTCAGCGCAGGCGCACTGAATCCCATGGGTGTGATGCACAGAGACCACGAAGAAGATCAAAACGTTGTTGAGTTCCATACTTAACACAGTCTGCTCCAAATTCAATATCTCTTTCAACACTTATTCCGGATATTTAAGTGTTTCAGACCTCTGGTCTTTCCTCAGGAACAAATCCTGTATAGGACTCTCACATTCAATGGTACCTTCAAGTTGACACATTCATTGATTTACTTTTCTTTAATATACTTGGGCAAGATTTCCTCAACTATTTTCTTTATTTTTTTTCTGCTTGCCCCAAATAGGGCAAGGTTTATTAAAAGTTTTTATTATTTTTCTGAACACAAACATACATTCACAAACACTGGCGCACAGTCACAGATGGGGGGCAATGATGCATAGTACATAGTTTCACTTTAAGCCTTATATACAAAGAGTTTTCTCAACGCAAGTAACTAAAAAGTCCTTTTTCTTTGTTGGCTTCTATATTTCTTATAATTTTCTTGTTTTTTCCGTCTTTATTAATCATGGTATATTATTATAGCTATTGTACCAACTATAGAATCTTGATCACGTATTTTGAAATGTGGACTTTGTATGCCCCTTTAACAATAAAGTCAGTTTATCAACTTCCGCTGCCTCCAAAAGCTTATTGAGAATTTCTTGTTTTGTTGGGACCTCCTGGACTTTCCAGTATTTAGCATATAGAATTCTAGCAGTTGTTGTTATATAGACAATAAGATAATGATCATCCTTTTTACATAAATCAGGAAGAATATTTAACAGTAATACTTCAGTTTGGTGTAGTGGTTAAGTGCGCGGACTCTTATCTGGGAGAACCGGGTTTGATTCCCCCACTCCTCCACTTGCACCTGCTGATGTGACCTTGGGTCAGTCACAAGCTCTGGCACAGCTGTTCTCTCAAGGAGAGTTTCTGTCAGAAGTTCTCTCAGCCCCACCTACCTCCCAGGGTGTCTGTTGTGGGGAAGGGAAGGGAAAGGAGTTTGTAAGCCGCTCTGAGACGCCTTTGGGCAGTGAAGGGCGGGGAATAAATCCAAACTCTTCTCTTCTTCTCTTCAGGAGAGAAAGGAACAGTACACTTATTTTCAAGCATGCTGCTGCTGCCGCCAAAGTCAAATGGACCCAGACTATGGTCGAATCTGCATTTGCATTTTTAAATCAGTTTTGTGCTGCATTTGCATTTTTAAAGCAGTTTTGTGCTGCATTTGCATTTTTAAATCACAGCGTCACAGAGCCACGAAACTGATTTAAAAATGCAAACGCAGATTCGACCTGTGCCTGACAACTTCTGTACAACTTGGACCCAGACTAGGCTGGACAACTTCTTTACAACATGCAGCTGCTGGTGTGACCTTGGGTCAGTCCCAGTTCTCTCAGAGCTGTTCTCTCAAGGGCAGTTCTCTCAGAGCTCTCTCAGCCCCACCTCCCTCACAGGGTGTCAGTTGTGTGGAGGGGAGGGGAGGGGAAAGGAAAGGAAAGGAGTTTGTAAACCGCTCTCAGACTCCAAGTGAAGGGCAGGGTATAAATCCAATTTCTTCTTCTTCTTCGCCCTCTAAGGCGAACGTCAGGCACAACGTTATCCTGCAGGCCACACCACTTAGCGAAGCCTCCTGGGTAACAGAACCAAGGACTCAACTGTAGAGGCTAATATAGAAATTACAGTAACCTGGGTGTACCAGAGGACTGAGTGTCAGGTTCAAAAGCAAGTAGATCCAAGCATTCTTGAGGCAAAGAAAGGCTTTATTGGAATACAATGCTAAAACCCACAGTAGAAGGGTTATTGTCAGGAATGGCGGGATGTGCGGCTCAGGCATGGTTATAGTATGATGCAAATCAGCAACTAGCAAATGAACTTCAAGCGCGCGCGCGCGGGAAACTCCCGGCGGAAGAGTTACTTAATGATCGGGAGACTGCTCCCCCCACCCCTCGGCTTCACAGGACTGGAATATTCCCAGAGACTCAAGAATAGCCCAAAGCCTGCATTCAAGGCCACTGTGATAACACCGAGTCGTAGTGGCAAAGCTCCCACGTTACTGCAAGCATACCTACGCAAGCGCAGAAGCAGGGACAAGATAGGGAACACAGAACAATGGACTCAGTATGCAACATGAAACAATGAGCCATTTCTGACACTGAGGTTCAATCCAGGCCCCAATTCTGTGACAAGAGCCAGGTTTGCATCCCTACTCCTGCTGGGGGGCTTTGGGCCAATCACACACACTCTCAGCCTAACCTACCTCACAGGATTGTTGTGAGGATAAAAAGGAGGAGCGGTGACCGGCATTGTAAGCGGCTATGGGTCCCCACTGGGGAGAAAAGCAGGGCATAAACAAATGACTAAATCTCACTGCACTCCTACAAAGTAATCCCGTTCTCATCTAGGGCTGCCAAGTCCCCCGGGGGGGGCGAGGGTTTGCCCGCCCAAAGGGCCCCCAACCTGCTGGTCCGGATCTGGCCGGTAGGGGGAATCCCACCCCCAAAGTGCCCAGATCGGGCCAACGTGCCCGGGGGGATGACGTCGCCTGGAAGTGACGTCATCAGACTGGGTGCATCGCCGGGCGATGCTCTAGCAATCAGCCTGAAAGCTCTATGGTACCATAGAGTTTTCAGGCTGATTACTAGAGTATCACCCAGCGACATGCCCAGTGTGATGACATCACTTCCGGGTGATGTCATTGCGGCACGTGCACACTACACGTGTGCATGAATGTCCCAGCCTGGGACCGACTCTCCCCTGCTGCGCCAGGTAAGACAACCCTATTCTCATCTTGACATGCACGCAACCAGGCTTTAGAGGCTCATGAGGATTTGGAGTCCCCACGTATCTTATCCAAGGCAGCAAGAAAAGCCAGCTTCAGTGGGGAGGGGGCCGAAGTTGCCACATGTGGTTTGCGCGGCTGGAACTTTCCCCTCCCTTGCTGCGGGCCGGAGACGGTTTCCCAGCAAAGGAGCTTCCCTCTGCTTTAGACTCCTGAGTGAAAATGAGTTTACTTTCACAGTCGGGAGAGGAGGCCCAGTGGAGCAGAGACAACCTTGACCCCTCTCTGAACGGGTGAGCTTAAAAAAGAAAAACCCCAGTCTTAGCTCAGAAGCAGTTTGGCTTGTTTGGGAATCAGCTGCACCCAGTGTCATTGCATGAGATTTAAGAGCGGCATTTGCTCTGAGTTTTAGGAATACAGAAGCCGATTGTTCTGTTCGCTAGCTGGCTTAAGCTCTTTAGCGCACCAAGAAATACCTGGCACAACTCTGCCAAAGGTCACGCAGATTAGACTGCAGATGAATGCCATACATCCCATCGGCTCTGCTGGAAATATCCTCCTGTGAAAAAAGAAATCAAAGAGGATTGGGGTGGGGAACGTGCAGTGATGACAGTCCTGCTCACGCTGTGCTTCACCGTAGAACTCCGCATCGCGGCACCGGCCCGAAAACTGGCGCCTGTATCTCGCCATATTTGAAAAGTGTTAGTAGCTCATAATTAGTGGCACAGGCTATAATGATAAGGTAACTTATAATCACATATCTATATATTAGATAGTGGCAGCATGGCCCCGTCTATGGATATCTAAATCTGAGGATCGGGGCCACATGTACACAAAACAGGTAATTCTGCAGACTTGGGGGACTCCCCAGATTTGCAGAAAAATATGAAAACTTTAAAAAAAGAATACATTGGGGGTGGGAGGTTATATCCTCCCCCAACACTTCCGTTGTCTGTGCATGTGCAGGCCCAGATGCCAAACTGGGCTTGCTGGGGGGAGCCAGAGATGCACTGAGCTCACTGGCACTGGAAAGCAGTGTGCGGGGGAGTGGAAGATACAGTGGGCCCAGCGAGACAGGGAGCCACCCTGGGCTTAAAAATGTAAAGGAAGCCATGTTGGATCAGACCAATGGCCCATCCAGTCCAACATTCTGTGGCCAAAACCCAGGTGCCATCAGGAGGTCCACCAGCGGGGCCAGAACTCTAGAAAGCCTCCCACTGTTGTCCCCCCAAGCATCAAGAATACAGAGCATCACTGCCTCAGACAGAGTGTTCCATCTGTAAGAACATAAGAGAAGCCATGCTGTATCAGGCCAATGGCCCATCCAGTCCAACACTCTGTGGCCAAAACCCAGGTGCCATCAGTAGGTCCACCAGGGGGGCGAGAACTCCAGAAGCCCTCTCCATGCTGCCCCCCAAGCACCAAGAATACAGAGCATCACTGCCCCAGACAGAGTGTTCCATCTATACCTTGTGGCTAACAGCCACTGATGGACCTTTGCTCCATATATTTATCCAATCCCCTCTTGAAGCTGTCTATGCTTGTTGCCGCCACCACTTTCTGGGCAGTGAATTTCACAAGTTTTGCTAAGGGGGAGGCAGGGGGAGGTGAAGCTGTTCTGGGTTCACTGGACGTGGAGTTAATGGGGGTGGGTGGGAGCTGTGGAAGGTTCCCTCAGAACACCAACGATGGTGGGAGGTAGACACAGCTAACAGGGCAAAGCGATTCCGCCTGCGAGTATTGCAGGTTCCCACTTGTATGTAAGTAGTTTTCAAGCTCTGCCAAAGCGATCGTCCTGATTTTATTTTCAACATCGCTTTAAAACAAACAGTGAGCTTCTTTATGATGGTGGTTCAGAAGTGGTTGCCTCAGAGACATTACCCAGAGTTGACTGCCATGGGAATCTCCTCTCCACCCATGCAAGTTACTATCCATGCAAATATGAACCATTATCCAGCCAGAGATCAAAGAAAAGCGAGTCAAGAACCTCTGACCTTTCTCTGTAGCTAGACTCCTCCTTTAGTTCCCTCCAATTTCTTATTGAGCATCTGAATATACCCAGACCTTGAAGCTGCAAAGCTTATTGTCCAAGGATTTTGGACACCAGATAAACGCTGATTTATTCTGCTTGTGAATTTCATTGGTCTTTAAACTGGCAACACAGTAAAACGAAACAGTAATGTTCAAGAGGGATTTTTAAAAGAGACTAGAACTGTAGTGGACTGGAACGGTTCAGAGGGGCACTTTTAAAAGGGAACAGAACTAGGTTATGGCAATGATTATTGTACATAACATATTATTGTAGATGTCAGCTGATGTCACCAATTTTGGTTGAGGTGGTGGGTGTCCAGTGAAAAAGTCAGCCTCCCCTGCTGAAGTTTACCGTCTCTACGTGGCCCGGATCAAGTAGAGACCTAGCGACACCAGCTTCGGAGATGGTGGGCCCAAACAAATAGTGCAATCTGTTTTAAATTATTGTGCTTAACTGTTTTAATCTGGTTGTTAACGAATTTAAGGCCAATTCTGCATCTAGCATTCGCTCTGCTGTTTTACCAAAACCACGTTGGAACAGAAATTTCCCTCTACATTGCCTGCCACTTTCACTTTGATTGTCAGATTTTATGGCAGTGTCCAGACCAAATGCCCTTTCACTTCGTTTGATCTCTTGGTTTTATGGTACCATCTGCGTAGATTTATGGCCATTTTTGGGCCATTCAGGAATTACTTTGCAGTCAGTATGGCGTTGGCCTAGGCTATTTGAATGTGGTTTTGAGCCACATCTTTTTCTGTTCCAGTGTGGGTTTGGTAAAACAGCCAAGCGAATGCTAGATGCAGAATGGGCCTTTTAAGTATTGAGAGGCGGGAGACGATGATCAGATACAAAGCTTTTATTCAGAATGTTACTCAGCTCTAATCTGAATCTGCTAAGAGCAGTACCCAAATTTATGGAACTGAACTATATACAATGTACCTACTTTCATAGTTTCTGATTGGACCTAACAGAGCTTCATGATAGGATACTCTGTATAGCTTAGGACCACTAGAAAGTCTTTATCAGGCAGCCAATCAAAACAGAGGAAACTAGGATATCTTAAGCACAGACCATAACTAAATAGCTTAGAAATAACTCAGAACATAACGGGGCCTATATTGTACTAGTGTATTGATGTATTGTGATGCCGAATGGCTCTGTGATCTGCCCTGAGCATTATCTCTGCATTGTGATCCACTCTCTGTATTGTTTATAGCATACCTTGCCTTAGATAGCTGTTTGTTCACATTGTGCTCTAACTCTGTAATTCCCAGGCATATTGCATAGTTCACTGGTTACCTTTATGCTGTCTGATTGCCCTGCTTTATCCTGTAATGTGCTTTGCGTCTCAGTGAGTAGGGGAGGGGTCATGGTTCATTGGCAGAGCACCTACCTGCCTGGTATGCAGAAGGTCCCAGGTTCAATCCCTGGCATCTCCAAAACGGACCAGGTGATGGGAAAAATCTGCACCCGAGACTCCGGAGTTTGATGGACCAATGATCTGATTCAATATATGCTGTGTTAATGAAGGAGAGCAAATGAAAGAAACGAGAGCCGCGTTGTGTGTGTGTTTGAGCTTTAAATGAATGAAGTGTTTATCTAGAAAATAGGGAGGGTAAACATTGGAGAAATACAGTCCAGCTTTCTGCAGCTACATCTTAACAGTCACATGGTTAAAAGTTAAAGATATCCACTCTGTCCCTGCTCTCAGATCTCTGAACAAAGACTGGAAATTCTGCCATAAAACATCAAACAGATTTGCGCGTGACCAAAAGCACATCTTCAGCCCAATATACTGATCAGCCAATCACAGGCTAAAGATCAACATTACTAAACACCACCCATTCTGGCCCCGGAAAACTTTCTCTACCTCTAATTGGTTATAGCTTGACTAAGTAACATCCTGTTTACTCACAACATCAGTTTTAACTCTATCATGACTGAAGTGTTGACAACTTGCAAATGCGCCAACAGTATCAGGTAACTTCGTGCGGGTTCACGTGTGCAGCAGACTAAAAACAACGCAGAACGAAAATAAATAAATTATAACTCCCCAAGACACATTTTTTGGGGAGAGAAGGCAGCGTGGTATAGCCTGGCTGTTATGTATTGGAATGCGAATCTGGGCTATACATTCCTATGTTAAGCTTGATTTCAAATGTGGCTCTTCAGCTGTGGCATCACTATTGGCTGGTTTCTAAGAAACCTCTGTACAGAACCAATCATCTTGTAAATATGTTGCAAAGAGGGAACGGTCCTGATTGGCCTTTATCCCTGTGTTATGATTGGCCTTTATCTCTGTGTTGCTATTGGTCCTTAACTTATTATGGGTGTGGCTTTGACTGCCCGGGAGAGTTTAAAAAGGAGCTGTGCTCCACTGTTTCTTGTTGTGTGTTCCTGACTTACAGTTTGCTGTTCAAATAAAGCTGAAATCACTTTTGAAGCTGAAATCGTTGTTGAGTCTCATATTTAACACTGGCCTTATTTATTTTTCGCATGTATATCCCGCCCATATCATAAACGGGCTCAGAGCGGGTCACAACATTTTGATAAATTCAATAAAAATTTAAAACACATTAAAACATATAAAATCAATAGTCATGCTTGCTGTAGGGAGAATCCGGCCCATTGATGTAACTAGGTATGGCCGTGGGAGGGAGACCACAACCTCAGGGGGGCCATGCGTGGACGTCCGCTGCCCCAGCCAAAGGCCTGGGGGAACAGCTCCATCTTGCAGGCCCTGCGGAATTGAATAAGAACCCACAGGGGCCCTAATCTCAATTGGGAGCATGTTCCACCAGGTGGGGGCCAGGGCGGAAAAAGCCCTGGGCCTGGTTGAGGCTAGGCGGATGTCCTTTGGGCCAGGGATCACCAAGAGATGTTGACTCTCAGAGCATAATGCTCTCCAAGGTGTATATGGGAAGAGGTGGTCCCTTAGGTCAGATGTTGGAAGCTACAAAGGGTCAGCCCGGGTTAGTACTTGGATGGGTGACCTCCAAAGATGACTGCAATGGCAAACCACCTCTACTTCTTTGTCTTGAAAGCCCCTCACTGGGGTCACAGTAACACAGCTGGGACACGGCAGCACTCAACACACAAGACATTTGTCAGTATTAAATTCTAGTAAGGCAGCAATAAAAAAAATGGTATTTTTAAATGCAGGTTGAACACAAAAGATTTATAGCAGGATGTGCTTCTGTGAAAAGCCCACTTCATCAAAGGAATTGCCCCCCATTTAACAGCAATGTATGGGGGAAGAGAGAAGCCAGTGTGATATGGTGGTTAGGAGCGGCAGGCTCTAATCTGGAGAAGTGAGACTGACCAAGAGAGAGAGATCTTGGAGTCGTAGTGGATAACTCAATGAAAATGTCTAGACAGTGTGTAACTGCAATAAAGAAGGCCAATGCTATGCTGAGGATTATTAGGAAGGGAATTGAAAACAAATCAGCCAGTATCATCATGCCCCTGTATAAATCATTGGTGCGACCTCATTTGGAATACTGTGTACAGTTCTGGTCTCCACATCTCAAAAAGGATATTATAGCATTGGAAAAAGTGCAGAGAAGGGCAACTAGAATGATAAAAGGGTTGGAACACCTTCCCTATGAAGAAAGGTTAAAACGCTTGGGGCTCTTTAGCTTGGAGAAACGACGGCTGAGGGGTGACATGATCGAGGTTTGTAAGATTACGAATGGGATTGAGCAGGCTGAGAAAGAAGTACTTTTCTCCCTTTCTCACAATACAAGAACTCGTGGGCACTCCATGAAATTGCTGAGCAGTCGGGTTAGAACAGGTAAAAGGAAGTACTTCTTCACCCAAAGAGTGATTAACATATGGAATTCACTGCCACAGGAGGTGGTGGCAGCTACAAGCATGGACAGTTTCAAGAGGGAATTAGATAAACATATGGAGCAGAAGTCCATCAGTGGCTATTAGCCACAGGGTATAGATGGGAACTCTCAGTCTGGGGCAGGTGATGCACTCTATTCTTGGTGCTGGAGGGGGCAGCAGTGGGAGGGCTTCTAGTGTCCTGGCCCCACTGCTGGACCTCCTGATGGCACGTGGTATATTTTGGCCGCTGTGTGACAGAGTGTTGGACTAGATGGGCCATTGGCCTGATTCAACATTGGCTTCTCTTATGTTCTTACGGGTCTGGCTCCCCGCTGCTCCATGTGAAGCCAGCTGGGTGACCTTGCACCAGTCACAGTTCTCTCAGAGCTCCCTCAGCACCACCTGACTCACAAGGCACTTGTTGCAGGGAGAGGAAGGGAAGGGGACTGTAAGCCACTTCAAGACTCCCTTGGGTAGAGAAAAGTGGGACATAAAAACCTACTATTTTTCTCCCTCAGTCACTACAAAAACATAGGTCTAAGAACCAGCGCTTCTTGCAGTGTTTGGAATGTTGGATTTTGTCAAGAAACTGGCCTTTTGGTGTAGTGGTTAAGAGTGCAGACTCTAACCTGGGGGAACCAGGTTTGATTCCCCACTCCTCCACTTGCAGCTGCTAGATGACCTTGGGCAAGCCGTAGTTCTGTCTGAGCTGTCCTTGAAAACAGCCGTTTCCGTCAGAGCTCTCTCAGCCCCACCTACCTCACAGGGTGTCTGTTGTGGGGAGGGAAAGGGAAAAGAGTTTGTAAGCCGCTCTGAGACTCTGACTGATGGGCGGTGTATAAACCCAGTCTCCTCCTCCTCCTTCCAGGCTTTGGCCTAGCAAAAGCATAGTAGGCCTCTCTCTCTCAAGGTCTGGTACAGGTGCGGTGAGATCATGGGGTCTACCAGCTTCAAGGCCAGAACCAGGAGGGAAGTTCTGCCTCCACATTCTGTCTCATTAGCACAAAAAACCCTGAGTGGGGAAAGGTGGCTTGCTTCATTGTGCCTTTTGTGTAGTTGCAGAGTACGTGGTATGGCTGCCAACCTCCAGGGGGCACCTGGTGATCTCCTGCTATCACAGTTGCTCTCCAGATGACCAAGATCAGTTCCCCTGGAGAAAATGACTGCTTTCGAAAGTGGACTGTATGGCATTATCCCCTGTTGAGGTCCCTCCTTTCCTCAAACCCCGCCCTCCCCAGGCTCCACCGCCAAAATCTCCAGGTATTTCCCAACCCAGGGCTGGCAACCCAGGGCTGTGGTCACATGCCTGGTAATCCACTTGACTGGCCTGGCTACATGCTTAGCAATACATCTGATTGGCAAGGTTGCCAAGCTCCAGGCAGTGGCTGGAGATCTCCAGGAGACAGCGAGCAGTTCCCCTGGAGAAAATGGCCACTTTGGAAGGTAGACTCTACGTTATTATACCCCACTGAAGCCCATCTCCTCGTGAGACCCCCTCCTTATGCTCCCCCCAAAAAATCTCCAGGTATTTCCCAACCCAGAGCTGGCAACCCTACTGATCAGTCAACTAGGATCATGTCAACTGTTGCCAGTTTGGCATAAAGGAAGATAATTCATTCTAGTCTGGACCTTTCTTGTGTACCTTCCTTTGAATTATCTTCTTGATTTTGGGTTGAGGCCTTGTGTGGCCGGCAGACATGCAGGCTTCCCAAGAACTTACCGTAATTCGGTGGGGGACGCATACTTCTTGGCAGGATCATTCCTGGCAGGGGGAGACGCGGTGCACGATGCCGTCACCAGGAAGTGTCGCCCGCCGTCACTTCCTGGCGATGGCATTGTGCGACGTGGGTGTTCCAAGGAGAAATGTTCCGGCCGGGGACTGTGTATCCCTGCCAAATTACAATAAGTACTTGGCAACCCTACAGAAGTGCCTTCTGGATTTTGAAATTCTGTTTGGACTCCGTGACTGGGTCTGGTCAGGTAACACATGGATTAGAGAACCAAAGCTTATATAAGTAGCTTGGTGGTGGAAAGAGTGCCATCAAGTTACATATGGCCATCCTGTAGGGTTGAAAAAAGGGGGGAAAAGGGAAGGGGAAACTCAACCCAAAATAACACTGCGAACCAAGGGGGCCAAGCTGACGAATATAATATAAACATACAAATTTATTAAGGTGTACATTTGTTAAAATAACTTCTGATTAAAATTTTTCCAGTGTCAGACATATAAAAACATACAAATACTCATACACAAGATGGGTCAACACTAAACAACTGAAGACCAAACGCGTTTCGGCCCCGAAGGGCCTTCCTCAGTGGTCACTAATACAGATATATCATTGACACACATTCATAGACATATATACATCAGAATTTTGTAGTTATGAATGTGTGCCACTGATTACCAGTGTAGAAGTACTGGTGAGACTGCAACAGATATACCTATGGCCCAGTACTAATTTCTGTAATAGCTGTATAATCATATAAGGCTACAACACCTGGGTTGATATATGTATATATGTCTATGAATGTGTGTCAATGATATATCTGTATTAGTGACCATTGAGGAAGGCCCTTCGGGGCCGAAACGCGTTTGGTCTTCAGTTGTTTAGTGTTGACCCATCTTGTGTATGAGTATTTGTATGTTTTTATGCATCCTGTAGGGTTTCCAAGGAAAGAGACATTAAGAGTTGGTCTGCCATTGCCTGCCTCTGCGTGGTGACCCTGGACTTCCTTGGTGGTCTCCCGTCCAAATACTAACCAGAGCAAACCCTGTTTCATTTCTGAGACCAGGTCAGACCACAAGTGTCTTAGGTTAGCTATTTAGCTTTTATTGTTTTCTTTCCTTGATATTCACTGTCTTATATTTGTATATTTCCTGTACAGTTCTTTCAATAAACCCTATTAATTATAGTCTGTGATGTTCTCTGAGTTTTGGGGCTTCATTAGCTACAGCTGCCACAGTAATTGTGTTTGGAACTCACCTTACAAGTATCCCATCTTGCAGGGCTGACTTCTTGATTAATACCTAGGAGGGTGGGAGCCCTTGTCCCTTGGTCTCTAGTTGGTGGGTTAGCATTGTGCTCATCTGATCAAAAGTTCCCTCAAAAGAACTTTTAACAGATTTAAAGTTGAGAGTCAGTCTAGGACTTTAAACTGGTCCCTTTAACTTTCCCTTAAATATCAGTTTGAGCTACAACAGTTCTCTGATGACGCTATTTAGCTACAGGAAAGCTTAACTGCCCCTTTCTGCAGATTAAGGTAAAGGTTCCCTTGCTCGAAAGCCAGTCGAATCCGGCTCTAGGGTTGCGGTGCTCATCTCCGTTTCCAAGCCGAAGAGCCAGTGCTGTCCGAAGACGTTTCCGTGGTCATGTGGCCGGCATGACTAAACACCAAGGTGCACGGAACGCTGTTACCTTCCCATCGAAGTGGTACCTATTTATCTACTTGCAATTTCTAGCTTTCGAACTGCTAGGTTGGCAGGAGCTGGAACTAGAGACAGGAGCTCACCCTGTCATGCAGCACCCGGGTCTCGAACTGCTGAACTACTGACCTTCCACAGCCTGCAGTTCAGCGTCTTAACCACTTGAGCCACCGCAGCTCCTTCTGCAGATTACATCCTTATTAAAGGAAGAGGGCATTTTCTTTCCCTGGCCAGCTGGCAACCTTAACTGGAAACCAAAGGTTACATGTGCTACTCTAGCATCTCTGACTCTATGCTCCTTCTGGGGTTGGCCAGTGAGGCCGACAAGCAGGTGGGGGACTTACCAGAAGACTCTGGGTAGAAGGAAGGGAAGGGAGGTTTCAGTGTCCAGAATTTCGTTGCATTTATTTATTTATTTTCAGATTTATTTAAAGGGACTGTTCCTTTTAAATGCTGTCCCTCCATTGGAAATAATGAAGGATGCAGGCACCAGTGTTCCCTCTAAGTTAGTGTGAGCTAGCTCAGTTTTTTTAGCCTTTGGCTCACACATTTTTGTGTTAGCTCAGGATGGATGGCTCCGGAGCACACTAATTTATGCAGCAGCCAAGTTGCTCGCTCACAGCTCTAATGCCAGGAGCTCACAAAATAGAATTTGTGCTCACAAGACTCCACAGCTTAGAGGGAGCATTGGCCGGCACCTATTTGGGGGAGGGTGCTCATAGAATTGGACCCCCGGTCTGATCTTTTTGAAACTTGGTGGTGGTGGTTGTTTTGGAGGAGACGCACTAACTAAAAAACCCAGCCCCCCAGAGATTGATTCTCCATTATAACCAATGTTGGAAATGTAAAAAAGTAGAGGGTTCTTTTTACCATATGTGGTGGTCATGTGATAAAGTGAAAGCATACTGGTCTAATATACATTGTGTGATGCAGAAAATACTGAAAATCCCAATTGAGAGAAAGCCAGAACTTCTTCTCCTCGGTTTGACAATGGAAAAAATTTCACAAGAAAAAAGGACACTGTTATGTTACATGATTACGTCGGCGAGAATGGCCTTTGCTCAGCATTGGAAAATGGAGAAGGTGCCAGATATACATGACTGGTTGAGAAAATTGTTATTTTTAGCGGAAATGGACAAAATGACAAAGAAATTAAATGGACAAATGGCAGAACAGTACTTAAAAGACTGGGAAGGACTGAAATTGTATCTAGAAACTGAATATAGAATGAAGGGGAAAATATATAACTTGGATACGTATGGATATTGAACGAGAAGTGGAATGAATTCTGAATTGTATGTACTGTTATATATAATATGCTGAAATTGTAGAGGTTATATATAATTGAAATGTGTTACCTGGTTTGTCGATGTACTGAAGTCTAAGCTTGATTACCTTATAATTTTTCTGTTTGTTATTAGCAGTGTTGGAAGCCTATTAGGGGTGGTGGGGGGATTGGGACGGGGATCTTTTTTTTTGAAATTGTATTGGTAACGTGATTGGAAATGTTGAATGTATCCCAATAAAATTTTGTTTCAAAAAAAAAAAAAAAGATTCTCCATTATAACCTATGGGGACCAGTCTCCGTATGGTATAATGGAGTGCACAACCGCTATCCTCCCCGCTTTTTGTTTTTTGAGGAGAGGCACCAGATTTTCAGCATAGCTACTAAAAAAAACCAGCCCCCCAAAGCCCCAGATACCCAGAGATTGATTCTCCATTATACCCTATGGGGACCAGTCTCCATAGGGTATAATGGAGTGCACAGCCGCTATTCCCTCCCCCCTTTTTGTTTTTTGAGGAGAGGCACCAGATTTTCGGCACAGCTACTAAAAAAACCAGCCCTCCAAAGCCCCAGATACCTAGAGATTGATTCTCCATTATACCCTATGGGGACCAGTCTCCATAGGGTATAATGGAGTGCACAGCCGCTATCCCCCCCTTTTGTTTTTTGAGGAGGCACCAGATTTTCAGCATAGCTACTAAAAAACCAGCCCCCGAAAGCCCCAGATACCCAGAGATCGATTCTCCATTGTACTCTATGGGGACCAGTCTCCATAGGGTATAATTGAGTGCACAGCCGCTATTCCTCCCCCTTTTGTTTTTTGAGGAGAGGCACCAGATTTTCAGCATAGCTACTAAAAAAACCAGCCCCCCAAAGCCCCAGATAGATTCTCCATTATACCTATGGGGACCAGTCTCCATAGGGTATAATGGAGTGCCCAGCCACTATCCCCCCCCCTTTCTGATAGCCCTGAAGCAGGGGAAGGGTCTCCAACTGGGGATGGGCAACCCTAGCTCATTCCCACATTCTGCATCCAAGCCCTCCCCTGAATCTCAAAGCAGCAAGTAAGCACAGACGATGGACGCATCGGCATCTCCTCTTTTTTTAATTATTCTCTAACATCTTATTTTTGTGGCGGTACATACAGCCATCTCACTGTTCCCTACGCATCCTAAATTTGCCATCCTCCTCTTGCGGTGTGGTGGTCCATACAGCCGTTCCACTAGGCGCCACATCCTACGCCCGTCCCCCGTAACTCTTCCCTCCTCGTCTCACTCCACCCTCTTCACGGAAAAATCCGCCACGCCCACCATGTCCTCCTTCCGCGCCACCTGCTCCTTGAGCGCCGCGAGGAAAGAGTCGGTCTTGTCTTGCGGGATCTCCTCGTCCAAGCCGGCCAGGTAAGAGTAGAGAAACGCGAAGGTGCCGTAGGGGACGCGCGCCGCGCCGCCCTCCGGGTCCTCCGTCAGGATCTCGCAGGCGTGCTTCATCGAGCTCAGCAGGGAGCCGCCCAGCGCGCTGCAGCCCAGCGCGAAAAACTTCATCCACGCCACCCCGTCGGCGAAGTTGTCCAGCCGCAAGAGGCCGTGCAGCTGCTCCACCGGCAAGCACAGGGTCTTCCATTTCATCTGGAGCTCCTGCAGGCTCACCGTCTCCTTCTTGGACAGCTGCCGGTGCAAAACTTTCAGGAGCCCCGGGGTCAGGCCGCTGTCGTTCTTCTGCGTGGCCACCGGCATCTCGACCCGGTCCTTCACCGGGAGTGGCTCCCCGTTCGCCAGGGCGGAGAAGTAGCCGTAGGACCACTGGAGGACGTCGCGGGGCTGAGTGCGGATCGCAGCCTTGGTGAACTGCTTCATGATATTGGGCAGTTCGGGGGGCACGTGGATCTGCTGCGCGCAGAACATGACGTCCGGGACGGGCATGATGCTCCCCGTCTCCGTGAAAAGTCGCCCCCAAAAGCGAAGAGAAGACCTCTCGGGCGCCCTTAACTGCCACCACCCAGCTGGATTGGCCGTTTCGTTGCCACGGCAACGATCCCCCCGTTGTCACGGCAGCTACCGCTTCACGCAGGCGCACTACTAACGTCTCGAGGATTTACTCCAAGATCGTACTTGGAGGCGGGCTACCAACCTCTCGAGGATTTACAGCTTCCCCACACCAAGACTGCCAACTCCAGGTTGGGGGATTCCTGAAGATCTGGGGGTGGAGCCTGGGGAAGTTGGAGGTTGGGGAAAGAGCTCTGCAGAGATGTGGTCTGTGTTCCCTCTAAGCTGAGTTGGTGTGAGCTAGCTCAGAGTTTTTTAGCCTCCAGCTCACACATTTTTGTCTTAGCTCAGGAAGGGATGGCAAAGTAATTGATGCAGTAGCCAAATCGCTCGCTCACAACTTTAATGCCAGTAGCTACTAGCTCACAAAGTAGAATTTGCTCACAAGACTCCACCGCTTACAGGGAGCATTGGATGTGATGCCATAAAGTCTACCTTGCAAAACAGTCATTCTCTCTGTAAGGGAAGGAAGTCTGAGTCCGGTGGCACTTTCAAGACCCACACAGTTTTATTCACCGTTTAAACTTTCACGTGCATGCACACTTCGCCCAAGGGGACTGATTCTGTAGCCTGAAGATCAGCTATATTGTATCGGCAATTAACACCTATTTGTTCTGTTTCGTCCTGCCTTTCCTCCAAGGAGCTCAGGTTTCCCCACCCACCATTTTATATTCACAACAATCCTGTTGTGAGAGAACAAACTTAAAGTCCAATGGCACCTTTTAAGACCAACAAAGTTTTATTCACGGTATAAGCTTCTGCGTGCACGCACACTTCGCCCAAGGGGACTGATTTCTGTAGCCTGAAGATCAGCTATATTTCCAGTAGATATCCGGACTTCAGTTGGAAGTTGGCCTTTGGCTCCTGAGACACAGTGCAGTAGAAAGCCTCTTGGTACACAATCAAAAGTCATCCTATACCAAGCAAAAAAAGTTCACTTGATGACCTCTCAGCTTAGTTCGAGGTAGTCAGCCGTGTTGGTCTGAAGCAGTAGAACAAATTTTAGAGTCCAGTGGCACCTTGAAGACCAACAAAGGTTTATCCCAAGGCATGAGCTTTCGTGTGCGTGCAGAAGAAAGCATGCAGCCAGAATTAAATTTTGTTGGTCTTAAAGGTGCCATTGGACTTTATACTTGTTCTCTCACAACAGGATTGTTGTGATGAATATAAAATGATAGGTGGGAGAACCTGAGCTCCTTGGAGGAAAGGCAGGACGAAACAGAACAAATAAGTATTAATCGCTCAGGTGTTACAAAATTCTTCAACACAGCGGAAGTGAAGGGGCCCAACTAGCGCCGACTTTCTCGTCTGGCCCCAGGAACCGGGTCGCGAGCAACTGGCCAAGCCTTCTAAAGCACGATCCATGCCACGCACGCCTCTCGGGAAAGAGGAGTAATCGATGTTTCTGCGCTCTTTCACGTAGCCTTGCAAGGAACCAGCCCCTCTCCCTCAATCACACAGCACAGCTCCTATCGTCGACTCCGCGTTCGACCGCTATTGCCTTCGCAGGTCCATGCCGGCCAGTTTCAAGCAATGGCCGGGGGGGGGGAACACAGCGACCTCAATTATCGTCGGTCGGTCACCGCATCAGTAAAACCCGATTACCGACGGGGGGGGGGGCATTAAAAAAATTCGACCCGAGAGATGCTCCGAGGCGCACGCGTGGTTGCATCTTTGCCTCACGTTACCGCGCGCGTGCGCAAACGCGAAGGTGACGGAGATTCGCGCTTCTAACGCATGCGCGCTAAGCGACTCCAGGCGAAAAGGGAGCGGGGTACAGAAACGAAAAGAGGGGAAAAAACACACACCAAACACCGGGCGCTGGCCTCCGCGTAGCGCATGCGCCTTGGCGGCGCCCGCTGGCGTCTTTTTTCCCCCTCCTCCTCCTGTTTTGACCGCGCTCGTTCTATGGGGCGCGCGCTCCGGCCGTTACCTCAGCAGCAACCGCCGCGGGGGAAGGCGAGGAGAGGCGGCGGCGCAGGGGGTGGAAGATGCCGGGGAAGCTGAAGGTCAAGATCGTCGCGGGGCGGCACCTGCCCGTCATGGACCGAGCCAGCGACCTGACGGACGCCTTCGTGGAGGTTTGGCGGGGAGGGGGCGACTTCGGGCCGGGTCCCAGAGAATCTGAGCATCTGCCGCTGTTGCTAGGGGCGACCAGCCTCGTCTGGGGCCCCCCTCCCGCCGTGGCAGGTGGCGGGGAGGGTGCCGCGCGCGAGCCGCCGCATTTGCATATATCTGCTTGTATTTGCATAACGGTCCCGGCCTCCTCCCGTGACAGGTCATTCCTTTAAATATGAAGGGGAACTTCGAGTTACTGGTGACCGGCAGCTGGTTTCAGGCGACCATATGAATGGACGGACACGTGAAATGCATTTATTTATTTATTTCATTTGATTCGTATCCCGTCCTCCCCCGCAGGCGGGCTCACCACATTTCATTAAGCATTCCTTTAAGTAGACGTAACAGCATTGAGGCATAAGATATAAACAGGGCCTTTTTTTCCGGGGGGGGGGGGATGCCCTGGAATGGAGTTCCGGGACCTTTTCTACAAAATTCTTTTTCAAAACGTTTAAAAATTCATGGGTTTTCAGGATACGGGTTAAAAACGTCGTTTCCCTCTTGAGACTTCCGGCACCTCTTTTTTTTTTTAAAAAAAGCTCTGGATAAAAACAAAATATAAAACCGGATTTAAATCCAATCAGAGGGATGGCAGCTGTTCGAGACAGTTCTTAGGGCCCCCTGAATAATGCTAACAGGCAGGGAAAGGGCTTCCCCCATGGCTTTCTGCCTAGCAGAATGTAACTAGTGATTTAAAGGGTCAACTCGCATGTTGCAAAGCCCCTCTCTCGTACCACCTGGGCCTGCGTTGGTTCACATGGTGACCCTGAAAGTTCTGGGCTTGGAACTTCATTCCCAGGTGCCCGTGGTCTGATCCAGATAAGGGACTGATAGGGGAGGGGACTTAAGGCTTCTCCTGGCCTGAAGTGGCCCCAGGGAACTGGTGCTTGCCCTGTGGAGAAAACTTGATGTGTAGCCTGTGTGTATATAGCAGCCTGATAGCCCAGGCTATCCCAATCTCTTCAATTCTCAGAAGCTAAGTTGGGTCTGCTGTGGTTCCCACTTGGACTGGAGACTGCCAGGGAAGGTTCAGGGTTGCCGCACAGAAGCAGGCAGTGGGAAAACCACCTCTGAACATCTCTGGCTTCGAAAACCCTACAGGGTCGCCATAAGTCAGCTGTAAATCAATTGCGTGCAATTATTAGTGTACTATCAGTATATGCAGGTTTCCAGAATAGGGCAAATAGGAACTCCCTGGAGTCATTTTATGCAGGGAAATGGTGCCGGGGAGGGGGGTGGGGAGTTGAAGTTCCCTTTCCTTGTCTGGCATGGTCCTTATCTGAATTAGGCCCTCATGCACTTGGGGATTAAGTTCTGAGTACAGAACTCCTCCCAGCGTGTACCTGATCAAGAGGACCCATGGCAGATATCTTGGGAACAGGAAAACTTTGTAAGTTGTGTATTGGTCCTGAGATCCTTCTGCGTAAGAGAAGAAGAGAAGAGGAGATTGGATTTATACCCTGCCCTTCACTACCCAAAGGAGTCTCAGCACGGCTTACAAACTCCTTTCCCTTCCCCTCCCCACAACAGACACCCTGTGAGGTAGGTGGGGCTGAGAGAGCTCTAACAGAAACTGCTCTTTTTCAAGAACAGCTGTGCCAGAACTATGGTTTACCCAAGGTCATCCAGCAGGTGCAAGTGGAGGAGTGGGGAAGCAATCCCGGTTCTTCCAGATTAGAGTCCGCGCACTTAACCATTACACCAAACGTGGTATATTGGCTAAGAATGGTGGAATCTAATCTGGAGAACTGGGTTTGATTCCCTACTCCACATGAAGTCTGCTGGGTGACCTTGGGCCAGTCACTGTTCTTACAGAACTCTCTCAGCCCCACCTATCTGCCTGCTTTGGGGAAAGGAAAGGAAGGTGATCATAAACCACTTTGAGACTCCTTAAGGTAGAGAAAGGGTATAAAAACCAATTCTTTTTCTGAGAAATTGAAACTAGGTTCTTCTAAAAGCAAAGCATTGGTCTTTGCTGTGGTCTGTCCCACAGTATGCTAAAATATGTCCAGCCTGATTCTCGCCATGGTGAATCAGAAGGAAATCATGCTGTGGCACTGGCCGGTGTAATCTAGTCTTTTTTCAATGCAGAAATAAATCCTACTTCATGCAGCTTATTTCCATGCAGGTAAATATACACTTGCACCCTTGGGTGCCAAAGTAGGGATTAGGATGCAGTTATTTTGAGACTTCGTGGCTACAAAAGGGGTGATGCTGAAATTTCATTGAATTAGGTGAACTCTGACTCTTTTTTGTTTGTTCGTTTGCCTTGAGGAGGGGGCAGGCTGAAAACCCAAATGAACAAGTAATGTGAGGCCCATATGGTTCAGGTCTGCACACATTGTGGCCAGCCAAGCCAAATGGCATCCCACATGGCCCCGTGAGGTAGTTTATATAAACAGGTCATAGAAAAAGAGCACTGGGAGAAGCTTTTAATCAATGTGTAATAGTTCCCAAAACATTCTGGAATAGTTTAGTTTGCACTATTCTCTGTATGTGCTTCCCCCCAGGTATTCTGTAGTCATAGCTCCTGAGAAGGAGCCATCTTGCACTGCCACTTGCCATATCCTCAGATGGTGGGGAGAAGGGTCTTGGAGGGGTTGTCCTTGAGTTTCTCACTTCAAGACAGTTCGTGGCTTTCATGTCCCTTTTAGGGCAAAGTCAGCATTTGTAACTGGGCTTGGGACCAAATAGGCAACATGTGAAGTGGGAACAGTATTGGAGTTATATGTTCCGTTTGGCAAGCGCCACTGAATAAACCAAATTGGCAGTTCTGTTTCAGACCAGTTAAAGTTTCCAGTAACTCTTCAGTGGCAGCCTGGTGGGCTGTTGTACATCTTGGCGGGTCACAAGCTAGACAGGCCTGGCATAGACTGTTGTGTGGCTTCCAGCTTCTGTATACTCAACATGTCCAGAAGCATGTTTGACGAGAAGCCTCAGTTGATTCTGGTGTGTGTATGCACCTGCATGATGCATGTAATCAGAAATGTGTGTTTGCAGTGAGTGTATGTTACAGATTGACAGGAATGTAAATCTTGATTGTTTAAGTGAAGTTTGAAATTGTCTTCATTTTATGTCCAATGATCTTCATGCAGAGTACGTATTGTGCAGTTGTTGAAGATTCTAAATCATTTGATAATCCCTACTCAGAAATGATTTTGCTGTGTGAACTATTGAACCTGTGAAGCAGTTAATAGATGAACTTGCTTCCTCAGTATCTAATTTCTAAATGAAAAGTGGTGATGTTCCATGTTACAGAGGAGAACATGCCCTCTGATGCCTTCTTGGTATGGACTGGTATTGGTTGTGGTTCTTCAGCACTGACAGAAAGGCACTTGCACATACTCAGAGAGACAGTTTTTATTATTTCCCTTGTTAGAATTGAAATGGTACTAAGGTGATCCACCTAAGGGGAGCCAGTGGGTTTCATGGCTGAACAAGGGTGTTAATCTCCATTTCTGACATCCAAACGTCGTCATATGCCCATTCACGTTTTCCACAGCCGGAAAAGGGGAGGATTCCCTTTGACTACCAAAAGGGCTATGCTAGGGATCATAGGAGCTTTGTGGATGAAAGCCATTTGGGACAAAAACTGTAGTAAAAAGGGGGATTAACTGAATGAAAAAGCTGGCTAGATTCTACCTGGTATTCCATATACCAGACTGGCAAGTGATATGCATAGACTTGTCATTTCTTGATTTAGAGGACTTGTACGTCTCTTTAATAATTTGCAGGCTGCCATTCCTAATAAATGTCTCCTTGTCTCTTGTAGCAGTGTGGATGCCTTTAAAGACTGGTTGTCATATGGGTCTTCACAGAGTGTCTCTTATAAAGGCTGCGTAGTAGGCTGAATAGGTGAAACTTCCCTCATCAGAGCATCTCGGTGATAGGAAATGCTGCATCTGTTGAAGTTCACACAGCTGTTAAAGAGAGGCAGTGTCAAAAAGAAGGTGACAACTGTAGTCAAGATCCTGCTACTAATACTTAGTATTTGAATGTGCTTTCAGATGTTCCAAAAGGTTTTTATATATATTTTTACATATATATGTTATAATCCTTGTAACAACCGTGTAGAGTAGGTCTGCGTTAGGGTTCCTCTATGCCAAATAGAGAGCTGAGGCCAAGGGAAATGTGGCTTGCCTAAGGCCATCTTGGCAGAGGCAAGATTCAAACCAGGGCCCCCTGCCCTGTAGTTCGTATGTGACGTAAGTTAGTTGTGGTGTTTATTGCTTCTGCGTCTATATATTTTTAAACTCAGAAAAAAGTCCTCTTTGTGCTTAAGATGTCAACCTTAATCTCCTGCATCATACATCTTTAGTAGATGTATGACTAGTGCTAATGCAACTGTTCTGTCTGTATATTAAGGACTTTAGGATGTTAGTGTGAAGGAAGTGAAAAAGGGCAGGAAATGTGAGCCTTTTTAATGTCTGAATTGTCAGTTGAGAGTCTGGAACTGGAAGAAGTGAAGGAGGTGTGCAAATTCTGTGTCTCAGTCTTGCACTGTCTTTCCAACATTAGGAAGACTTGTCTCCTGCTGTTTTCCTCTTTTTCCCAATTACTGACATGAGTAGGCATAACAAAAAAAGTCGGAACTATTCTTTTAGTTTCAGTCTAAATATTTATTACTGCTGGTCAGATGTTTTAAATGAGCTACAGTCGTTTTATAGATCACACATTAGAGATTTGCAGCAGACTAGTATAGTAGTACTAGCTGAAATGATGGCCTGTTTGAGGAATATTTCAGTATAGCCTGTCCACAGTGCATTTATGAAGACTTAAAGTACATACTCTATCCATGCTACACTTGCAATGTCCCAGGAAATGCCTGAAGTATCTCATATTTTTTTCCATTAGTTATTTTTCACATGATTGGTAAATGAGACACAATCTTGATAGAAGAAGCTGGGACGGGATCAGCATGAAAGTGTCCTCCTGTGTATGGAGTAAAAATATGCTAGACTACCCAATATGCAGTAGTTGTTAACATAATAAAGGATTCTGATTTCTGGCCCCTAGTTTCAGGCTCCTTAATGCAGAATTCTTCAGTTCTTAAATTAGTAAATTAAATAACTGTTGGTTCTGATTAAGAGGTTAGGAGTTTCCTATGAGGAGACTTGGACTTTTCAGTGTAGAAAAAAAGACTGAGGTGGACATCATAGAGGTTTATAAAATTATGCATGGGGCAAGGAGAGCGGATGGAGAGAACCTCTCCCAAAATTCTAGAATTCAAGGACACCCAACGAAGTTGACGGGTAATAGATTCAGAATGGACCAGAGATTGTTCTGCTTTACTCAATGATTAATGTAGAATTCACTGCCAGAGGATATAGTTATGGCCACAAGCATACATGGCTTTAAAGGGGAGTTAGATAAATCCATGGAGGATAGCTCTATTAGTGGTTACTGGCCTTAGTGACCCAAGAGAACTTCCATATTCAGAGGCAGTCAACCATTGAAAACTAGTTCCAGGAGGGAACTTTGGGAGAAGCCTCTGTGCCCTGTTGTTGGCCTCCACGACAACTGTATTAGACAGGGTACTGGAGTAGATGGACCCACTGGTTTAATTTAGTAGGGCTGCACTTTTCTTACATTATGATTTAAAAGTTTGGCTGGATTGAAGGCTACTTCATGACATGCTGCATATTCATTCAATCAGTTGTGTATTTTTTATTATTTTATTTATTTACAAAATTAACACCCCACCTTTATGCTCTTATCAGGGCCATCAAGATGGCTAACAGATTAAAAACATAAATAATTAAAACATGTCTTAAAACATTAAAACCAAACAAAATGCATTATTAAAACCAGGCACACATAAAAACAACAACAATAACGGAAAGAGGGCTCACTGAGGGAACAGTGAATGAAATAAAAAGGCTTTGCCTCATGGCCGAAGACCACAACAGATGGAGACAGGCAAGTTTTTCTGGGTTGAGAGGTACAGGATTTTGATGTGATGACCAAGAAGGCCTTCTCATGGGTTGCCACCTGCCTACTCTCAGAAGATTATGGCACCCAATGAAGGGCCTCAGAAGGCAGTTTTTCAGATACGCTGGTCCCAAACCATATAGAGCTTTAAAGGTCAACACCAGCAACTTGTGTTGTGCTTGGGAACAAATTGGAAGCCAATGTAGATGGACTACAACTGGAGTGATGTGGTCCCTACAGCTCACTCAAGTCAACATCCAGGCTGCAGCATTCTATACCGGTTGAAGTTTCTGGACACTGTTCAAGGGCAGCATCATGTAGAACACATTTGAAGCAATCTAATCTAGATTTAATTAGGGCACACTCCAAAGTGGCCAGATCTTTTTTTTTTTTACCAAGATTGGCCACAGCTGGTTAACCACTCAAAGAAGTAAAGCGCCAGTCCTTCCCATGGCTGCCATCTGCTTATCCAGCAGTAGGCCTGGGTCCAAGAGCTCCCGAAACTACAGACTTGCACCTTCAAGGGGAGTGCAACCCCATCTGGAATGGATGACACCATAAAGTCCCAGCTCAGACCTTCCGCGCACCAGTAGCCATCCATTTTATTGGGATTAAACTTTAGTTTATTAGCCTGCATCCACTCTACAACTGTCTCCAGACACTGCATGTGCATGCCTTGTAAAAGGACCAACTCCCTGCTGCATATACATGCAGCAGAATATACAGGAGGATCTGACAGGTATGAAAACCAACCCTGCACTTTCTGGGCCTTTTCCCTTCATTTTCTGAGTCAGTTTCTCTGCTTTAGCAGGCCTCTCTGTCCCCCAGGCCTCTATGTCTTTTTAAGAAGCACAAGCCCATGCTTGTCTCTCTCTCAGAAACAAGTGTATCTTATTGCAACAGTTAGAGATAGCCAGAGGACTGGCTTATCATCCTCGAAGGTCGGTGGTTTGTTACAAGAGAACAAGACCCCCAAAGACATGCCCTATGAGAGCATATAGTTACCAAGGTCCAGATAAGACCTGAAGGAGGGCCTGTCTTGTCCAGTCCATCAGGGCAACATCTACCGAACATGTAATTGCACATGTGGCTACATATGTTCCAGATGATGTAGCATAGCTCCACAGGACTGTTAGTTTGAACATGCTATAAGAAGGGGGCCATTAGTCTAGGAAAGGATCAATCCCTTCTCATCCTGAGGAGAGATTATGCCAGCCAGCACATCTGACCCTGAGGCAACGTTGTGGGCTGTCAAGTACACCTTGTCTCTGTGTGCTTGGGAGTCTGTTGCTTTGTTCTCTTGTTGCTTGGGAGGCTGCTTGGGTTTTGCTGACCGCTTGTTGTCTGTCCGATGCTGAATAAACTGTGTCTTAATTGAAAACTTGCTTTTGTGATTCCTTGGGTGAGTAGGGTTAAGGGGAACTTTCCCGATGGTGCATGATCCTCTCTGAAAGGGAGTTGATCCTTCCCCCCTTTCTGACAGAGGCAGCTGTGCAACTTGATCTGAGTGAGAATTCCCCTTGTGAACTGGGCAGCTCAACTTTGGTGTGGTGGTAACTTGTACAGTGACTTGCTGCAGGCCCCTCTGCAAGGCAGAACAACACCAAGAGATATGAGAGACCCATTTCCTGCCTAAGGGATCTATTTCAAATGTGCATTGGCGATCCTTATGTGAACCATGTTTTAGAGGCGTGTGAAGGAAGAACTGTTTGAAACAACTCCGAAATGTGAAATTGGATTCTGGCGCAAGAACAGCTTCGAGGCTGTTGGATTCTAGGGTGCTGGCACAGAAACAAACAAGGAGCAGATTTGCAGGAATATAGTAGAACTACTGAACAGGTGAAATTAAATCAGATAGACTAAAGAGTGGGAGGTATGATTTATTGTTGAAAGAGCTGAAGAATTGTTGTTCTAGGTAAAGCCTTTAGCAACATTAACTGGACTACTGGAATGTCATGGAGTGTTTGCAAACATTCCATCTCCTGAGGGAATGAAGCTATTAGTAATACACAAAAAAGACTGCTAACAGTGTGGGAAGCTAAAGTCAGTTTGGACAAGAAAGTCCTTTACACAGGCCTCAGAAAGAGCAGGAATTGTGTAGGCAAGATAGGATGAGTGGGAAGCCCCTTGATCTGGGAACCAACTTGTTTAGACCATGGTTGTTTGATCAGTTGATCAAAGTGTTTCAGCCAGTTCTATTTCCTCAGGTAACTAATTGGTGTGCCTATTTTGAATCCATCAGTTTTGGCTAATCTCACGGACAAGCCGCTTCCAGATTTCATTCTAGTGAACTGCCTTGAATTGCCCTGATTTGAATCTCTGACATTTTAATAGACTTCGGGGTTGCATCTGTTATGTAATCAGAAATGAACCGAAGAGCTGAACCCTCAGTAGGAGCAAAACACTTCTCCTAATCAGTCTATTTCTGTGTTGACAGGGCTGAGGGAGGAGATTAATATTAAAAGGACCCTAAAGATGATGGTGACATATTTGTGCTTTCATAAACAACACATTTATTTTCCTTCTGTGCTATTTTGCCGTTTTTGCTTTTCTTTCTTTCTTTGCAGTCTTCATGTAAGTCCCTTTACATAAGTCCTATTCACATTCATGTATTCAGCCAGTGTGCATATATTTGGCAGCTTGCATTTATGCACACCCACAAGCGCCGCACAGTACACACATTCTTGCTACAGTCTAACCCCCTTTCATTCCTCTCATAAACACATCCATCTTCTCAAATGCTTTCATGCATTCTTGCTGTGGCCATATGTAGCACACTATTTTTCCCCCTCTTTCAGAGGCACGCTCAACCATTTTCAGTCTCCTGCTCCTTCATATGCACACTCTGCTGCTGCAGGTTCTTCACAGATGTGCTGTGTCTCCCTCCTGGGAAGCAGAGGCTGCTTTGTTCAGAAGAGCCAGAGGCACGCTGAGTGCATCCAGTATTTTTCTTGAACTAATCACAGATGAAGCTTCAGTTCATCCAGTACTCATAGTACAGACAGAGCAAAGGTGCATAGATTCTTTTTAAGCTTTGGGCTCCCCTGTCTCTATGGAGGGAGTACATAGTAGACAGCCAGAGGACAGGGATATTGGCTTGTCTCTGCCTTGAAAATATGAACCAGTCTAGATGCTACACTTGCTCTCAGGATTGGCTCCTTGAACATATCATTTAGAGTACAACCCCCCCCAATGGAAGAAGAAAGGGGTGAGCCAGTGAATCAAAACTAAAGCTCCAAGAAAATAGCTACAGAAAGCAAAGATAAAACAATGAATCCACGAATGTCAAATATGCATTCACATAGTAACATCTCGAAAATTGATGTCCAACATGGATGGAAAGTTGTTCAATATGTCAGTACAGAAGAGAGATCTCTTAATGTTCTGAATAAATTGTTTTTGAATTTTTCTTGTGGATGGCCAGTCCAGTAATCTTTTTCTAAGTACACCCATATTTGTTTGCAGATTTTATTATTTCTAATAATGTTATTGCCTATATGTTTGACATTTGTATTTGGGGGCTTATCTTTGTCTTTTGTATGTGTCAGTAAGGGTTATCACTGTTTCGTTTTTTCTTTTTCTGGTGACATTGCTGTGAGCATGGACGGCAGGTAGTTTCCCGCAATTCTTTTCTCCAATGAAAGCACACCATGAAATGCTGCTCTGGGAAGATGGAGACCCCCAGGAATAGCTTGGGTAGATCTCCCTGTAGGAGGAGGAGATAGGTGAAAATCATCCCACTTCCCTGGGCCCACAGAAATCTAGGCAGGATCCAAACCACTTACTCATAACACAGTGTCTGGGCCAGTGGTGCTCTGTATTGTTGGTGCTTGGGGGGGGGCAACAGTGGGAGGGCTTCTGGAGTTCTGGCCCTGCTGGTGGACCTACTGATGGCACCTGGGTTTTGGCTACTATGTGTGTGACATGGACTGGATGGGCCACTGGCCTGATCCAAACTGCTTCTCTTACGTTCTTAGTAAGATTATATTACTACAATGCACTCTACATGAGGGTGCCATTGACAAGTACTTGGAAACTTCAGTTGTCACAGAATACTACAACCAAGGGTGTTGCTCGGAGTGGTTCATAGGGACCATATCAGTACAGTCTTAGCCCGTCTACATTACACTACAATTTGCTTCTATTCAAGGTGCTGGTGTGAATCTTTAAAGCCCTGTGTGGCCTAGACTAGCATACCTTAAGGACTTTCTGCTCCCATATGAACCTACCTGACAGCTAAGGTCATCTTCTTTGGGTGCCATCACCTTCTGAGATTAAGCAGGTTACAATCAGAGAGAGGACCTTGGTGCTTGGGGGGGGGTCAACAGTGGGAAGGCTTCTAGTGTCCTGGCCCTACTGGTGGACGACCTGATGGCACCTGGTATTTTTGGCCACTGTGTGACACAGTGTTGGACTGGATGGGCCGTTGGTCTGATCCAACATTGGCTTCTCTTATGTTCTCATGACCTTCTCTGCAGTGGTGCCCAAACTATGGAACTCTTTCACCAGGGATACTTGTTGGTCCCCTTCTGTCACTATCTTCCACCAGTGGCTAAAGGCTCTTTTTGTTTCATCTGGTGTTCCCTCAGTGAACCCTCCTTCTTGCCTTATACTTTAAATACCATTTTATGTTCTTTTAATGTATATTCACTGTTAGCTACATTGGTGGCCCTGAACAGGCAGAGAAGTGGTATGTGCATTTTGTAAATAAAATGAATAGTATGATATTTTTTTACAGTTCAGTATGTGTTTATCTGAGAGCGGATTTCTTGTGCTTCAGATACCATTGGAAACAGCTCACTGTCTTACCACCTCGATGTTGTCCCCCCTGCTCCACCACATGTCTGTGGTGTTTACTGGCAACTGTGATATCCCCCCCCATTCATGATGAGTTGAGAAGTTCTAGATCAGGGGTGTTGAACTCATTTGTTATGAGGGCTGGATCTGACATAAATGAGACCTTGTTGGGCCGGGCCCATGTGTGTCATAAAAGGTAATGCCAGGTAGCAGAGATATAAACTTTATAAAGAACACAAACACAAAGGGTTTTTTTAACTTAAAATAAAATCATGCTTAAAACATCAGCACTCTTGCAATATTTTGTTTAACAGTGTCTGATAACTGACACCTCTTGCTCTGAATTATTGCATCAAAATGTCTGTGCTGTTGCAATCTTGAGTATGCTGTCCAGGTGTGTATCTGTAAGCTGCAAACTTATAATGACGCAGCAGCAGCAGAACTGGAAGAAGAAGTAGAAGACAGCCAGTTCCAGTACAGGCCTGATAGAAGCCCTCTGGGGGCCTGATCCAGCCCCGGGCCACATGTTTGACACCCCTGTTTTAGATGATACAGTGGGGAGACTGGTTGCTCCCCATAGTGAGCATAGTTTGCAGACCAGCTCTTTGTTTGGCACAATGCAGTACTTATGAACTTTTTTGAGAGGGATGACACCTGTAAGTAAGGGGACACCCCTTGTAAATACTCTAAGGATGCTCAAGAACGTGGCACAGTTTGAGAACAAGAGCTTGAGATAAGGACCCTAATATAAGGACTCTATCATGATCAGAAATCCTAGCATGAAAGTCAGTATGTTGTTGGAAGCTCCTGATCAACAGGGTGGTGTTCTCCCTGTCTGAATTTGTTCGGCTTCCATTCTTTGCACGGGTGACTAACTACAAGGTTAAAATGAGTTCTGGTGGTATTTGAAAATAGGTAATTTAACTCTGAGACCCACCCAGATTTATTGGGCTGTTGAAGAGCAATTAAGTGTTCAGGGTGAGGATTAAAATGTGAACTAGTGAGGAGAGAGCGGTGGGCTGAAAATGGTATCGTGTTTTAAAAATTGTGGACATGAAGAAACATGCCTTTTTAAAGCTTAGCAAATAATGTTAGCAGTTACTTTTTAAAACATGGAACTGTAGCTATAACTTTTTCACTTTTTCCCAACATAATGACTGTATTTCAAGGTGGCATTGTGAGGCTTGAATTGCTGTTTGAATTGCAGATTAATTTTATTTGGATTGTAATCTTGTTTAACAATAGATCTTCTTGCTTAAAAAGAACGTTAAAGTATTGTTTTTTAAATAAAGCTGAGTATAAATTGAGGCACACAAGACTTGTGTGTTAGTCATTGAGTGGATTGTTAGCAAGGCCATGAATTCAGTTGATGGTAGCAGAATCTGTGAGGATCTTATGCTGAACAAAATGGAACTTCATAAGTGTAAAACTGAAGCTGCGTGTCAAGTAGTATGCACCCCTCCTCCACAGGCATACTTAGAATTAAGAGTTGCGCCGGGGAGAAAACAAAAACTCTAATGCAGTGTGAGGATGTGTTATTAAAAGGAAGGGGAATTGAAGTGTGTGCAAGCCTTTGTGCACACCTCAAGGAGCTTCTTGGGTTATAGATATATCTGATGAAGGGAGCTTTGACTCTTGAAAGCTCATATCCCGAATATCTTGTTGGTCTCTAAGATGGTACTGGGCTCGAATCTAGCTCTTCTACCGTAGATTGACATGACTACCCTCCTAGACATAGTCTGTATTATTCCAATGCGGGCGCATAGCCTTCTGAGTGCAAATTTGTTATCTTACTCTTTGTCGTACAGCAGACACAGATGGATTTGGAGTTACGGATTGGACAGAGTGTGAGGCAGGAGGGCTTTATGGCTGCAGCACAGTAAACAATGATCCCGGGCCAGATGTTTTTAATTATTGCGCAGTGTGGCTGTATGGAAGCTTTCTGGAGAATGTTAAACTTTCTAGAATTGCAGCTCAGCAGGCATGGTGTTGTTCATAGACTCTTAGTGTTGTGACATCCAAGCCCCTCTTCTTTTCAGATCTGCCAGTGCTCAGTGTACTTTTTTACAGCTGTGTCTCCCCATGCATGACCTCATACAGCACAGTAGAGAGAGACTGACTGAAACAGCACCTTCGTTAGGGTGGTAGGGAATGCTCCCTCTAAGGTGTGGAGTCTTGTGAGCAAGAATTCTACTTTGTGAGCTACTGGCATTAAAGTTGTGAGCGAGCTGTTTGGCTACTGCATAAATTAGTTTGCTCTGGAGCCATCCTTCCTGAGCGAAGACAAAAATGTGTGAGCCGGAGGCTAAAAACCTGTGAGCTAGCTCACACTAACTCAGCTTCGAGGGAGCACTGGTGGTAGGGCTGTAGTGGAGCCTAATTTGTGTGATCATAGAAGAATTCCAGGTACTAATGTATAGGTACACTGATTACATCCTGCACTTTACTATCACCATGCGTCAAACTACACATGACACCTGGAGATTCACTTCTGCAAACAAGAATGTGCCCTAATCATGTGTAAAGCGAAGCATGAGGTTAAATGCTGCTGAATATTCTTTCCCCTCCTGCTTTTCTCTTTTTGGGCTTGCTTCTACTATTAGGGCCTGGCTGGGAGAAAATAACCTCCAAATAGGCTGTGGGGGGAGACGTGTTTTGAAACACTCCCTGTCCTACTTTGCTCATCATGGGGCAAACCCAGATTTAAAGCCATGAGTATTCCACAGTCATTTGGTGTTTGGCCTGTGGTGACGGTAGAGAGGCTTCTAGAATGCTTTGAATATGCATGCAGTGCCGAAGGATGTGGGCTTGACAGCAAATCATATAAGCACCACTAGACCGGTGTTTCACATTCACTGTCAGTTTCCTCACAGCAGACTTGTGCATTTAAAATAATGAGGCTGCCATTTCTAAATGCAGCATCTATTGTGTGTAGAGCTTTGAACTCAGTTAAACAGCAATGGAGGAGGAGGAGCAAGAAGCCTCCGGTGGTTCAGTTCAAATAAACATGGAAACGGCATGCCCTCCATCAAATTACATGTTTGAGATCAATTACGGGGTGTTTCTGTTATTAAATATTGAAGATTCAATACTTAGGAACAAAATGCAGAAGAGAGACCATGCTTTAATTTGTAATGTGTATTTTTTTAGGTAAAGTTTGGAAACACGACATTTAAGACAGATGTGTATCCCAAATCTCTCAATCCTCAGTGGAACTCAGAATGGTTTAAATTTGAGGTAAGTGTGACAAAAACTGGAGAGCCCCGTAGCACATTTAAGATTGTGTGCAATACACAAAAACAATGTAAAACCACATTGAATAACAGCAGTATAATAAAAGCATCTGTACTGAAGCACTTTTGCAATTTGTCTTTATGATTTTAACTTGTTTTTACTGTCTTTATTTTTTTATGATGCCAAAGGTCTTGTAAGCTGCCCTGAGCCTGCTTTGGCGGGGAGGGTGGGGTATAAATTGAATGAATGAATGAATAAATAAATAGCAATGAAAACCTAAACTAATAAAGCTACAACACCCCAAAATAAACACCCTCCACCACCAAAGGTTAGTTTTTGCCCAGTACCTATAGTATTACTAAGATGTTGCCAGGCCAAAATCCTGGTGTGTGTGTGGCGGGGGTGTTAATTAACTGGAGTGTAACCACAGAAAAAGACCCCGTCTCTAGGAAATGCCCACCTCACTTCTCATGGTATCCAGACAAAGGGTTCTAATGATAACTGCTGGTGGTCAGATTTATATGGGAGAAGGTACTTTTTCGAAATACCTGATCTGGACCCATGAACCTCAAGCGGAAGGCACTCCTGGATCTTTCCTGCCTCCCCCAGCATCTCCTGGTGACCCCCAGAAAGTAGTGAAAAGTAGTTGGAGAAGTCTCGGGGGTAAAATACTATGCCACATTGATGGGCTGCTATGAGGAGAGGAAAGTGAGTGAAATTGTTCTTCCTCTTTTTGCTGTGTTGTGTTTTCTGTGCCAGCAGTAGAGAAAGGTTGGGCAACTTTATCCAATCCCACCTCTTCATGGCAGTCTGTGCCGCACACTGTTCTCCCCTCCCATGGGGTCCCCCTAACTCTCAGCGTAATCTTTTCAGGAACTGTAGGGGAGAGTTGCTTCAGGGCAGAAAAGACCTGCATGCCTTCTCACGCTTATAGTTTGTGGGATCCAGGCTGCTGGTCTTGGAATGCTGAAGGCTTTGAAGAGCAATGCCAGCACTTTGAATTGTGCTTGGAAACAGTTGGTCTTGGAATACCAGAGAGCAGTACTTACTGCTTCATGCCTTTGTTAATAACCTTGGTCACTGTGTTCTGGACCAGATGAATTCCTTTAACAGAGTTTTACAGTCAGAATGTGGGATGCTCATGCTTCTCAGTCTTCATTTGGCCACCCTCTGCTGTCTCAGATGGGTGAGGCGGGTGGGGGGTTCGGGCTGGGTGCCAGCCGTGGACAAAATGTTTTCTAGTGATAGCTATAGAATACAGTTTCCATTATAGTGCCACTTATTTTTCCAAACGATAAAAGAGCATTTAAAATTGATAGTTTACTGTTGTTAATAAGGGAATCTGGAATACATAATTGCACAGTCATGAGGCTTCATAAAAGGATACAGATGAAATGGAATGACTTGGCTGTAGTTCTCTACGTGTGTGTGTGTGTTTAAGTGCAGCGACTTGGAAATGTAGAATTTGATGGAAGCAAGGCAGTGGGCAGAATCTCTGCTCTGCTGTGTGGCACAGTTGCAGCACAAAGCAGGAATGTATTTGGATGTTGCAGCAAGCCAACATTAAGCCAGGACGTGTGTATAAAAGTGGCTTGTTGCTGGGTTCAGGTGAGCCCATTGCTCCTCCCTCCTCAGTCATCCCTTCTCTCACACAAAGTTCCAGTTAGGAACTAGTCTCATTTTCTCCCTCCCTCCTTTGAACATAAGAGAAGCCAATGTTGGATCAGGCCAGTGGCCCATCCAAGCCAACACTCTGTCACACAGTTGCCAAAAATATGAAGTGCGATCAGGCGGTCCAGCAGTGCGGCCAGGACACTAGAAGCTCTCCCACTGTTGTCCCCCTGCCCAAGCACCAAGAATACAGAGCATCACTTGCCTCAGAGTTCCTGTCTATACCTTGTGGCTAATAGCCACTGATGGACCTCTGCTCCATATGTTTATCTAATTCCCTCTTGAAGCCGTCCATACTTGTAGCTGCCACCACCTCCTGTGGCAGTGAATTCCATGTTTTATCACTCTTTGGGTGAAGAAGGACTTCCTTTTATCTGTTCTAACCCGACTGCTCAGCAATTTCATTGAGTGCCCTCTCTCTCTCATGCACACATACACTTTCTCTCTCAGTTTGGTGAGAGCCAGTTTGATGTAGTGGTTAGGAGAATGGACTCTGATCTGGGAGAACTGGTTTGATTCCCCACTTCTCCACATGCAGCCAGCTGAGTGACCTTGGCATAGTCACAGTTCTCTCAGAGCTGTCTCAGTCCCACCTACCCCTCCTAGGGTGTCTGTTGTGGGGAGGGGAAGGGAAAGGGATTGTAAGCCACTCTGAGACTCCTTCAGGTAGTGAAAGGCAGGATATAAATCCAATCTCCTCTCCTCCTCCCTCCTCCTCCTCTCACACACTCAAGCGGGATTCCGGACCAGGAGAACCCCAGCTTGGGGAGGGAAGAATGACCTCTGGTTAATTTGTGCCTCTGTACTCATATGCCATGTGCAATCAGAGCTAGTTTCTAACCACGATTTGGTGTGAGGCATGCACATGATTCTAACAACAGGCCTGCCTTAATGGCAGCTGTCACAGCTTCTGAATGCAGCCTCAGAGCTAAGACTGAAGGAAGGTTTTTAAAAGATCCTGCTTAGTTGGATGTTGAAGCACCATAGTATATTTTAAAAATTTTTAGGTGGATGATGAAGATCTGCAAGATGAGCCTCTACAAATAACTGTCCTGGATCACGATACCTACAGTGCTAATGATGCCATTGGAAAAGTTTACATTGATATTGACCCTTTGCTATACAGTGAAGCAGCTACAGTCATCTCTGGATGGTTTCCAATTTATGATACAATACATGGTAAGTGTTGTTACTATTTTAAAATACATTCTAAGTTTTTTTCGGTAGTTTTTGCTGCAGAGATATATAGGTCATTTTGATATAGAAGCATAGCTGCTTCTAGTCTGGTACTTAAATGTTGTGATTTGTGAGGCTTCTCCCACTGCGACTCCACCATTCTGTCCCCTATACTGAGGGAAGCTCCCTAAGCCTTAGAATAGGAGGGGAGGGGATTGCATCACCTGGTTCCTCCCCCCCCCCGGCTGGTTGTGCTCAGCCCTTAGTGCTTCACCTAGGCTACCAGCTTTCCTCCCTGGCCTGTTTTTGGAACCTCTCTTTTAAAAGCAGTTATTCCACCTCTTTCCAGGTGGGCCTCTCCACCCCCTTCTTTTCCTATCCTTTCTGGGGGTGGCTCAGCCCTTTCAGCTATGCAGAGTTCAGCTATCCATCCGTGCAGGATTCAGCTGTCCATTTCCCCATGTCCTGCAACCATTGGCCACCCCCTGCTGTTTGATGGGATGCCCACCCCTCCACTTTGCCTGCCTGAGCCCAGGGCCGCCCCCCCCCCCCCCAAGCTGGCCACTTGGTTTGTCCTGGCCAGATGGGGGAGGGATGTATAGTTTCCACTTGCCAACGTTTATAGCACTGACAAGTAGCAAAGCCCATTGTAAAAGGAATACAATGGGTGCTAGCAAGATGGAAAGGGCAGCAAAGTAACCCCCCCCCACCAAATGAAGGGGGCACTCAGTCTCTTCTACCCGCCCGCTCCCCTCCCTCGAGAGTGGCAGCCCTCTCTCCACAGAGCCCTGGCCGGAGGGGGAGAAAGAGAGCATATGCTCAGCAGCCTCTCCACGATAAGCGATGGGGGGGAGGAGCAGGTGTGGGGAGAAGGCCTTGTGCCTGGCTGTTTCTGAATGAACGGAGGTGGCCGCTGAGTGACAGGGAGCCCCAGACCCTCCTCAAGGTGGTCGGCTGCCTCAGTGAAGCGAGACGGGGAGCTCCTCCAGCCATCCTGCCTGCCTGCCTGGCAGTTCCTTGGTGGGTCTTGGTGGGGCTTTCTCCGCCTCTTGCCTGCACTTCCTGCTCTGCCCGCAGTGCTGCCTGCCACTCCTATGGCACTTTAGGCCCCAGCTTCTTCCTGGTCCTCCTCCCGGCGTCCGGCTTTCCTGGAACCACAGCTCCTTTCCTCTCAGCCAGACCCTCCCTGGTGCTGCTGCTGAAGGAAGGCAGGGGAGCCTTTGAAAGGTGGCCAGCTTTCTCTGTGGTGCAGCCTGCTGAGCTATCTTCCTGACGAAGCGCAGGCCTTGTGGCTGAGGGAGAGGGGCTTTGAGGGGCAGCAAAAGTGAGTGCTTCTCGTGCTTGCCACCACTCACAAGGTCTGCCTTCTTCTCCCCCGCAGCCTTTCTGGCCAGTCGTCAGGGTCACCTTATGAAGCACCCCCACCTCAGCATCCCTCCTGGCGGCCCCTCCTCTCTTTCCCTTTTGGGCCAAGAAGGGGTTGTTGCTCCCTCAGTGGAGCATGCATCCCTTTCACCAGCTCCTTCCAGACTGAGGCCGAGATGCTGGCCGCCTGCTCTGTGGGTGGGACTGAGACAACGCAGTGAGGCAATGCAGCCAGGGGATTGGCAGACCTTCAGAGTGGCAGCTGAGGGAGCCAAAGGCTGTGGGAGTGTGTGGAACGTTCACACCAAAATAGAATTATATATAAGGAGAGATTTGTCTCCAGTAATGTTCCAGTATGAATAAGAGTTCAGGAAGAACTTTGCTAGAATAGCATAAATGAAACTTCAGACACAAATGAAAGAATGATGTGCCAAATATTTTGTGTGGTTTCCTCTCAGAGATAGTCCTTAAAATGATCTCTAAAGTGGTATTGAAAAGGATCTCTTTTTACTCCCCACCTTTCCAAAGCACTTTCTTAAAACAACAGCAACAAGTTATGTGCCATTTGTCTGTGTATCAAAACAGACTTAAGCTTCAGGATGGCTTGTACTCTTCCAATGAATACAGCACAGGACATGGGGTCATTAAGGCCGTTGTCCTGCAGCTGGCTTCCTGATGAACCTGTTAACCCTTGACTCATGTTTCATGGGCTGGTGAGAGAATGTAAGTGGAGCAGTGGGTTTTATATGTCATTGGACCTCATGCCTGCAGTTAGGGAACAATTTTAGAGACATCCTACGGCTGTAGACAAATTTATTTCTGTTCTGAGCGTGTTCTCCGGCTCTTCCCGTTCCAGATTTTTCTCCCTAAGACAGTATATCCCCAGATGTTTTAATTAATCAACTTTCAAAGCACTGATTTAGTAAAAAATGCTATACTGTACATTGTGTCAGTAACTTAAGACAGTGTTTTAAAAGGATTAGATAGATCCGTCAGTAGCTATTCACTGTGCTGGCTAAGTGATCAAGATCTCCAGATTGGGAGTATCTTGTTGCTTAATCACTCTTATGGTTTGTATCTTAAGTGTCTCGAAACTGTTTCTTCCCTAGGCCTTAATATTTGATTTCCCATGATTGCATATTAAGTCCTGTTGTGATTGATGTGCCACTCCTGATCTCATCTGAGTATGAGAACTGTCTTGCCGGAGTAGGTCATTCAGTCCAGCATTGTGTCTTCAATAGCAGGCAGGCGGACAATGGCCCTTGGAAGTGCACAGTTTTCTTTTGTTAATATATTTTCATAACCTTTCATTCGTTTGTGTGTGTGCTTTTGGTTGTGTGCTTATCCTATTCTCGGTTTGAGGATATAGAGCATTTGACACCTTTAGCGCCATCCTAAGCAGCTTCGAAGTCCGTTAACTTCAGTAGCAATGTGACTCTGTTTAGGATTGCAATGCGAAGAGATGTTGTGAACTGGCTGCTTCTCAGACCCAGCTGGATCTGTGAATGTTCAGGACTAAGTTGAATAATGTGGCAGGATTGGTATTGAGGGGAAAAAGGCTTCTGAAATTACTGGAATCCATTTAATTGATTCTCATACTTGGCCTGGTAAAGTGCTGGCAACATATGCCAGGGTTATGAATAGAGATCACTAGGTCAGGATGATTTGAAAAATTGAAGCGGATCAGAGTATTGAGTCCAACTCCGCAAGTACTTTTGACTAAAATAATCCTTTTAAATATGAGTTGTGTGGAGTTGGGTGTGGATTGTGATTTTATCATGTATGTTTTAAATTGTTAGCCACCTTAGTGGCCCTTGTAAATAAAAATAAAATTATCTTTATAGTGTCTCTGGTTGTCATAATCCCAGCATAGTATTCTGATTGGCAAGTTCTAAAAGATCAAACGATTGCATAGGAATTTTTATGTTCCTTTTGCTACACAAGTTCTCCCACTCATCCATTTTTCCTTTTCCATACACAGGTATACGTGGAGAGATCAACGTGGTAGTGAAAGTGGATCTCTTTAACGATTTAAACCGTTTTAGACAGTCATCGTGTGGAGTGAAATTTTTTTGCAGTGAGTCTAAACGTGGTTTCTGGAATCTCCTTACATGTTTTAATATGTGGAAATGAAAAAGTGGTGTATCAAATATCTACGAAACACAAAGGAAAATGTGTTATGTGACTGAATTAAAAATGTTGTTTGACTAGTGGGGTCTCTAAGGGTTGTTGAGATTGGGAGTTGGTTTATGCGTAATGGTGAACTGATCCAGCTATTAGTGCTTGCCCACTGGGTTTGCATGCTCACCTCCGTCATCCTTCTCATGCACTGGGAATCCCTCCCTCATATCCTCATTTATGGTAAACCATGGTTTGCTGTTGCATCTGAACTAGATGCAGTGACTGTGTTTTGCCTGCAAACCTTTTTTGGAAAGCATGGTTTGCACAAGCCTGTGTGACTATTCAGATGGCATCAGCAAACCACTTGGAAGTGGTCGGGTTTCCGTTCAGGTCCAAGTTTCTACCCCATATCAGTTGTTTGGATTGGTACATCCGTTCTTTCTTGTGAGCTATCCTGAGATTGAGGACTTCTGGTTTAGACTAGCCAAAACCTGTTGTGACTTGTGAACTGGGCAAATTGCAACTTGTTACTTGTATCTAAACAAATATTCTAAACTGTCTGATGAGATAACATAGCACATTGTGGCCAGTTCATTCTTGGTGTGAAGGGAAAGTGGGGTAGGAATTTTATGAGCCAAAAGACTTCCTGGCTTGTTCTCGTCACAAGGTGTGGTGTGTTAGTGACTCCAGAATGCTGGCATTGTTTGCCTGGTTTGCACGTAAAAGCGAACTGATTTCTCAGAAAATAGAAGCGTAGGAGAGAATCTGAATTTCAGGCTTATTCATGTACCAACAAACTTGCTTGGCGTTGCTTCTGAACACAGCCTTTTTTTGTTTCACCAGCCTTTTGAGTAGTGTGGATTATTGTACTCCTCATATTTGTGCTACTTTTTGATATGTATTAAAACTGTCTGCAGTCCAAGAGGGGTTTTGAGCGATATGACCAACTGTTTTAAGCACTAAAGCAGCTCTTCAAAATCAGTTTGTCATCTGGCATGGGGAGGTCTTCTGTTATAGAAAAAGTAAATAAAAAATCCTCCAGGGTAGGCCTAAATCAGCACTTTGGATCCTGGCTACTGATCTGTTTGGGTTTTCAAGGGGCAAGCCAAGGGACTGTTTTGGGTAAAATATCCAGTTAGAACTTTAAAAGTGTTCTCTTTAGAATGTATTGTCTCCAGACCTCTGTTTCATACACTTATGTTTTAACAGCTACGTCCATTCCAAAGTGCTACAGAGCTGTAATAATTCAAGGTTTTGTGGAAGAGCTGGTGGTGAATGAAGATCCAGAGTATCAGTGGATAGATCGAATTCGCACACCGAGAGCATCGAATGAGGCCAGACAGAGGCTTATTTCATTAATGTCAGGTAGTCACAAGTTAGTTACTACTGTAAAGAAACGCCTTTAGGGTTGGGTGGGTGAGACTGTGCGCAAGGTAGTGTGTGCACACTAACAGACGTTGCATTTTAAATTTGTTCAGTTAAAAATTGTTATTCAGGCTTATTAAACATGTACAGTTTCTTTAAACAGATTAAACATATTGCAGGGCCTCCCTGGAATCTTGAGCCTCAGTAACATGTGGTTCTGTTTCCCCATCCTGGCTATAGTATCAGTTACATCCTGTGAATGAATTAGAAATACCATAAAACACCAGGATGGTATAATGTGCTTGTCTGCAATATTAAAAAAGCAGTAGCGTAGTGGAAAGCATTTTCATGTAGAGCTAACAATTTGCCAGTGGAGAATCCATATTAATGGCAACAGGTAAGCATTTAGTTGTTAAAGTGTAACTAACAATAATTTGCCGACAGATTTATTATCTGCTGTTCGCTGTGGTAATTTCTACGCTGGTCTGAAACTGCAGCTCATACAAAACAAAAAACCAGCCACGTAACCTTTAGAAGGTTGGAATTTCAAAGGTCATTTTGGATTGCTGAACTGTATGAAAGTCCTTTTACAAAACAATACAGTTAGGCACTAGGATGTGTGAAGAACTGGACTCAGCTGTTTGTGTAATGATGAAGCAGCTGGGAGCTAATTCAGCCTGCGATCATATAGTATGAACAGTTGTGCTGTTTCGGAAGTTTGCAGGTTTAGTGTTTAGCAGGACTGGTACAGTGAAACTATTCTTCCATACTTTGTGTAATCTGTCCTGTGCCTTAAGATGAAATTGTAAAAATGATAATTTACATAGATGGGAATGATTTTGGAAGTTTGAGCTCCTTTCTTCTCCCCACTTATTTCCTGCTTGTCAGTATATTATTCAATTTTTTTCGTTCTGTCTTAAAATCACTTTGTTTGCCTGCTTGATCTTGATTATGGTATGCAGAGCTGGTACTTCTAATTCTGTGTGTGTTTTTTTTAATGAATTGGATTAATAAAGTTCACTGGAGGAAGAGAACGTGAACAGTCTGATTCTATGCAGATTTACTCTAGACTATGGGGGGTGGGTTTGCTACACGCACTTCCTGACAGGCAGCAAGTGGCTGGCATTGCTGGTGCTGTGAGCTTTTCACCATCTTCACCTGCTGCAGGAGGCCAGCAGTGAGTGGGGTGGGAGCCCCCCCCGAAGTGTAGTTATCTCATGGCCAAGACCATCTTGGATATAGTTTTTTTAAATGTAATGCTACAGATTCTATGTGCTTCTGTTTCCAAATATGTCTGTGTAAACCTTCTTCCAGTATAAATCTGCAATACCAACAAAATTAATTCTTCCACAGAGAAAATTAGGCTTTACAAGTCTGCAGGTGCTGTGATGTCAGCAGAGCATTTTCTGTCTGGTGTTTAGTGCCTTTATCTTTATAGTCCCACGGCGCTTATCTTGGAACAGTTGTTGGAACAGTTCCCTAGAGATTCCTTGTTGTTTGGTTTTCAACACATAGTTTAAAAAAAAAACACCAAACTGGCAGTGAATGTATCATGTTTATATCTCTATCTACAGAGAGGGTTTTCCCTCTTTTTCCAGTTGCTTAGCTGTTTTGGTGCGGACAAAATTGCGGTTACTAACATTGGCTTAAACATTAAAAAGGACGTTTATGTTGGGCAGCATTAAAAGGATTGTCCTGTTTTAGAGAATCTTTTTGTGTTACATTTTCATGAATGCGAAAATAGCAGTACAGAGCCCATTAGGTACTTCAAAGATCATGGTGTTTTTCCTTGTTGCTGCTGCTGCGTATGCTGATGGAGCGCATCAGCAATGAGACTTCCTCATGGCAGATCTCTCTGCATTAAGAGCATAAGCATAAGAGCATAAGAGAAGCCAGCGTTGGATCAGGCCAGTGGCCCATCCAGTCCAACACTCTGTGTCACACAGTAGCCAAGAATACCAGGTGCCATCAGGAGGTCCACCAGTGGGGCCAGGACACTAGAAGCCCTGCCCTAGTCCCTTATGGCAGCCATCCACCCCCATACCATTAAGGTTTTACAGTCAGTAACTGACATATTGTTAGAACATTATAACGATCTGTTTGCCAGGTCCTCTGAATTCCTAGCTTCCATATTGTTTTTAAAAGTCCCTAGCCCCTTTTGTTGTGGAGATGTTCAGGGAAAGGCATATCTCTGCAATGAAAGGGGCTAGAGATTTGCTTATTTTAATGAAAGCCAGGAAATTAGAAGACCAAGTAGCTAATTCATTGTAAGATTATAATGATATGTCAGCTGTCAGGGTTTTTTTTTAAAAAAAATCCCTCTCGTGGTGGGAGGGGGACACGGCCACAATGGAGGACTGGAGAAGAGAAAATGGCTGCAGTGTAGGCAGGACTAGGAAATTCTGGGCTTTCTGTCTTCGTGAGTGCCACCCGAAACATCACGGGAAATCAGGCTTGACAGAGATGGGAAAGACTGAGGAGGTGTACAGAAGTATCATGATGCAGCAGGAAGGGGGCCTGTTTCCAATAACATCCAACTTGGGGCAAGCCACCTGTACAGAAAGTTATCCATGTGATACATAGGCTTACAAACATGTGCTTGACTGTAGCATGTATTGCATTTCTTGAGATGTCTGTAAAAGACTTAATGTGTACCCATAAAATTGTTACGAGCCAAATGGACATGAAAGCACACCTTTCTAGAAGATGGAGGGTAGAGTGAAAAGAATAATGCATTATTCCGCCCACAATAGTTCAATCATTCCCTCTTCCCTGCATTGAGGTTTGTCACCTTATCAGTTTTCCAAAATCATTGAAGCTGATTTCTGACTAATCAGTTTGTACTTCTTTTTGCAGGCGAACTGCAACGAAAGATTGGCCTGAAGGTACTCGAAATGAGAGGGAACGCAGTGGTTGGCTACTTGCAGTGCTTTGATCTGGAGGGAGAATCCGGACTGGTAGTACGAGCCATAGGAACAGCCTGTACCTTGGATAAATTAAGTAACACACCAGCATTCTTACCCGCATGTAATTCCCCATCCAAAGAAATGAAGGAGTAAGTATGAGTCAGTGTTTGCTGGAAAGAATTTTTCATCTTTTCTCTCTAGACTCATTCAATTTTACATAGAAACCCAGTTATCTCTCCCCCTCCTTTCAATTCATATTTTGGTTTGTTTTCCCTTTCTTGTTGGTATACTTTTTCAGATTTGATTTGGATTGAAAGATTAGAGGGGCCTGTAATGAACTGTTTGACCCGGTGCTGCAGAAATAAACCTTAGTATGACAAATGTCTCTACATAATAATACCATATGTAACTCTTACAGCATTCCACGTACTGACATTGGGATCTGCCTCGTCTAGCTCTCAACTCAAGATGCTGTTCTTTATGGTTGAACTTGCACAAATAGGATGTTGTATCTTCTCATGGTTTTTTGTCACAGTGCTTTTAATGTGAATATATCATACTTTTAACCTTTTATGTAAATAACATCTGTTGTATAGGTCGGAATCTTGATCATGTTCTACCATAGTAGAAGCTAATACTGCATTTTCTGCCAGTACTGTTCTTTCAGCTGCCTTTTTGGTACTTGCCTCTTGTATAGAACAGGCTATATTATGTTGCCCCCCGGCTTGAAACAGTTGGCGTCAGGCCAGCCTTCAGCTCAGGAGAAGTTCACAAAGTTCGAGTTCAATTTTTAGCACGAGCAAGTAAAATAAAAATAGTAGCATGCCAGTCCCAAAGCACCTTGTTTGGGAAAGCCAGATTGCCAATGAAAATGAAGCAGGTTACTCTTTATGTCATGATGTCGCCTGTCTCATGTAACCCGTAATACATAAAGGGGCTTCCATATGCCCCCTTTTTGTAAACGTGGTTAGCTAGCAATACTAAGATTGAATTTTCAAGAACATCTAATTTAGGAACTTCTCTACCAGTGAAGATTGTTCTTACCTATATGTTTGGAAATAATCATCTCCCCAGAATAAACAGTGTATTCTCCCTGTCTTTGCACGTTATAGCCACCAGCACTGCTGAATCTGTGGGTTCACTCACGCAATGTATAGCTTAATATATGCTGACCAGCTAATGGAATGATCCCTCGTGCTTAGACGCGCAGCTAAGCTTGTCACGTTCTCCTTTCATACCGTAGTAAAGATAGCATGATTTTTATGAGCTCTTGCAGGAAGCACTGGGAAAGAGTTCTGTGCAAGCCAGACTTGCTTGACAGTTAAATTTGGATTGCTGAGCTAAGGCCAGAGGTTGTGTGGTTTACTGTGTGACTCTCAAGTTACAGTTGTAAAATGATCTTCTATCTAAGTTCACATTATTTAAGCATATAAATAGATCTCATTAGCATCAACTTCTACCAGATCTATTTAGTATCAACGTCAAAGATTTCACTAAGTCAAAAAAGCCTTTGTGGATTTGACGTCTGTAGATGACACTGTGGCTGTGTTTGTTTATTTCTGCTTTCAGCTTAGTAGCAACTTGAGCATGTCTGGATATAGCTGCATCCGTGGTTTCATGCAACCTAACAATGCCACCCACAGTCATTGGCTTCACTTACTAGCCTGTTTGCACTCTCGACTGTCTCCTCTCCCCAGTTTTTTGTGGCTTACCTGGAGGGCTTGTTCACATGCCTGATAACCTGCAACTTTGGATGCTGCTCCTATATTTGTTGTCATTCCATCTTTAGAAGAAAATGAAAACATGCCCTCTCTTTTGCATGCTAGAATTTTATATATTTTTGGAAGCAAAAGCCCACCAAATTCTGTCATCCTGAGTTCAGGTTCAGTGCTTGCAAGACTAATAGACAGTTCCTTCCCCCCCAGTTAATTAACTAGTTGCCATAAATATGATTACATTTTAACACTTAGCTGCTACTCGTAAGATTTTATCCTGTTTCTTAGAGCAGGGGTGTTAAAACTAGAGTGAGTCGAAGGGACAGCTTTCTCACGTAGCAAATTCTAATGGGGTTCATCCATAAGTCTTCATCCCAAAAAAGTCAGTTTCATCTTCGTTGGATGATTAATTTGTCAAACAACACTTTGCGATGACCATCTGTTGCAAGTGTTTTTGTTCCTGAAGTCTACAGTTGTGCAGAAAGAAGACTGTGGAGTAGGATCTGTTCTCAAAGGCCACTTTCGGGACCTACCCGGCTCACCTCTACAGAGGGGGGATGGGACCACAAACTTGTTGCAGCTTTGCCTTAAGCACGAGGAGATTTACCTGGCAAAGTAGATCCATTTCAACTGTGGGTCCAGTTGTCAGTAAACATGCCTGTGGCCATTTTATGACTTGGCCTATAAAAGTTTGAACGCTGCAGTGTTTGTTAGAGGTGCCACGGGCTGTGTTGGGGGACCCCGAAGGGACCAATAAGGCCCTAGAGCTTTATGTTTGACACCCCTGCTTTATTTAGACCCTACTTCTTTTTACAAAAAGTTTTCTCCAATAACTAAAAATGACCCTGAAATAATTTTAAAATGTAACTTTGCAATCTCTTGTATGTATTTTTTTTTTCTTTCCCCTCCGCCTTGACTGCAAATTCTCTCAGGTCTCCGCTGGCTCACCCACCAAGCCATGGATGTCGTTCGACTCACAACAGCCCAATTCACACTGCTACTGGCTCACGGCTAACTCAGAACTTCTCTGTGTCAGTTCCCACACTCGTCTACACTGGTACGAGACTGCTCAGACTCGGAAGCTGGGGAGAGGCAGGTCACAGGCGCAGTGGCCACAGAGGGCAGGCAGGCAGGCAGTGTAGGCAGGTACCACTAAGCTTTTCTCACCGAGGGTCCTCCTAGGAAAACCTTAACCCAGGGGTCGTCCGATAAAAGAGAGACTGGAACGGATGGTGTGCATCTTCAGAGTCTCTCTTTTTGCTTGTTAGTTTTTCCTTTTCAGTAATAAAATGAGAAACCTAAGATGCTCATTTGTTTTGTGTGTGTGTGCGTGCATGGGGGGGGGGAGAGATGCACTTCTTGATTGGAAGAAGCATGAAACTGGACAACAGGTAAGGCATCATTGAATATAATGTAAAGGTTTGGTAATATAATGGTACCCAGTATGGTTTTTCTCTTTGTTTCTTCTTCTTTGTTTTTCACTGTGGCACAGTGCAGGTGCTAAAGGATAAGGAAACATGTTTTTTTTCCACTCAGAGATATATATGTGTGTGTATATAAATGTGTTATGTGTGTGTATATAAACACACAGATATATAAGTTTGCAATCATTGCTGTGTTTTCCTTTTTGATAATCTGGTTCAAAAGAATGTTCTATTCTGACAGGTTTACTCTCCTTTGCCTCGCAGCAATGGATATCTTTTTTTTTTTTTACAGGTTTTACTTCCTTTGCCAGTTTTTCTTGGTTTTGATGCTTCATGCCTTAGCCGTTTTTGTTGTTGTTGCTTTGTGTGCTAATAAATATTTTCCATCTGTCTGTATAATGTTGAGTTGATGAACCAGCAGGGTTGGTTTATTTTATCTTTACTTTGGCCTGGTATCCAGCTTCACACTTCCAGACAATTGTTGGCCCTCCCCCCCCCATCCCGGTCCCTCCCCACGTCCTGTTGTTGGGATCATGCTGCTGTCAAGCCCGGTCCTTTGCCACAGGATCACTGAATCTGTTTCCACCTTCTTCTGGCAGGATTGCATTCAATGAAGATCCCAATCCCAATCCTCATTCATCAGGACCCTCCACCCCTCTGAAAAACCAAATCTATTCCTTTTCACCTTCCAAGTCCTACAGTCGGCAGTCCTCTTCTTCTGACACAGATTTGAGTTTGACACCCAAAACGGGTAAGGTGCTTCCACCCACTTTATTTTGATTTGTTTCTTTGTTCCCTTTTATTTTGTGTTTCTACGTTTGCTTTTCACTCCTTTCTCCCCCCCCCCTCCCCTTGTTTGTTTTGGCATGTAAATTAAAAACCACCATTGGAAATAGGGGGTTTCTCACGGTATAAATAGTGCTTGAAAGCATCTCTTTGCATAACTCTGACTTACCCATTGTGCCATGTAGCGTACAAGACAGTTTCTGCAGACTGGCAACTTAACACATCAGAACCGAGTCCCACAGAATTGTCTTTTAATTTCCTCCACGTCATATTGCAAATTATGGGGATAAAATGTCACCATAATATGTTGGGGAAAGAGTTTTGCATGTCTTTTCTAACGGCTAACCTCTAAAAAATGTCTCTCTGTACCTGCTTTTCTTGATAACTGATCATCCGTTCACCAAGCTGAGACGTTAGAAAGGCTGGGACTTGCCTGCTGCGCTGTTGCCAAGCTTTGTAGAACTAGCATAGATAGCCTTGCTTTAACGTGGTGTTCAGTTCTTATCACTGTGCTTGGTTTTTAAAACGTCTCAATTGTTTAATTGGCATAATTCCGCTGAGTATGTGTTTGCCTTTTTTGCTGAAACATGTCTTAAGATATGACAAAGCCAGTGATTATTTTTCATGATGTACATGTGGAGTAGATGCACACCATATTGGAAAAAAACCCAAAAATGCCATCATTTCTTTTCACGCTTCTCTTCTGTTTTTAGTCTTCCTGCTAATTCAGTTGTTCTCAAACTGGGGTGAGCTCCTCGTGGTAGAGGCCAATGGAGAGAAGGTTGTGTGCATGAAGATTTGAGCAGGGGCCAGATCCTGAGGGCAGATGATACCTTCCTCCTCCTTCCAGCCAAGTCCCAGATGGGCTGAATGCCCCCTGACAGAGGAGCTGCAGTCATTCCTACTAGATTTCTGGGGATGCCTATACCTAGGGTGGCCAACCTCCAGGTGGGGGCTGGAGATCTCCCAGAATTGTACCTGAGCTCCAGACCACTTAGAGTGCTCACTTATTATTTATTTATTTCAAACATTTATTCCACTTTTGCCAGAGGAAATGGCTGCTTTGGAAGGTGGACTGTGTGGCATTGTACCCCACCGAGGTCCCTCCCTTCCCTGAAACCCACCCTCCCGGGCCCCACCCTCAAAACTCCAGGTATTTCTGAACCCGGAGTTAGCCCTCTCTGTATCCTCATATGGTTTCCAAGGAAGAGGGCTCAGTAAAAAGCTGCTGTTTTACAATGGTTTCATGTGTGTGTATGTTCAGAAAGGATTAGTTATAATGCCGTTACTGGATTAGTGCCCAATCCACAGATCCTTCCACATAGCAGCAGGCAGCATGCACACAGGTTGGGGCAGGACTTTGCATGTAATTACCTGGGTAAACGATGGGGGGGGAGTCCAGAAAACTTAAGAATTTGTCGAAGTTTGAGAAACACTGTGCCGATTGCATGGCTGCGGCCCTGGGTCTTCATGTAGCGTGCATTTGCTGCTTTGTTCCTTTTAATTCTACGAGAGACTGAAATGCTGCATGATGCCTAAGACCTTTAGTGATGTCTTTAGTTTCCACCCCCTTTCTTTTGTTTACTCTTCTTAGTAGGTTAATAAGTTAGGGAAAATATCTTAAGCATCTGCCTTTTATTTCCTTGGGGCTCTGTTTGTTTAAAAGGGGTATGTCTTTATCTTGTATTATTTTTTTTGCCAGATAAAGAGATGCATGCTCTTTCACCTGTTCACATAAGACAATATTTAATATCTTGTTTATATACAAATAAATGATGTCCTTGACTTTATGAAGGCAGAGAAATGGAAAACAGGTTATTAACAAATTCTTTCAAAGAGTACATGAAAGTTAATATGTATGAAGGACACATGGGAAGTGCGGTGATATTTGTGCATAATTACTTCATACATAGAGGGGAATAAGATCAAAAACTCCATGATTGCAAGCCTTCACATACTCTGCCTGTTTATGTTCCTCTGATATCAGTGGGATTTAAGGTTTAAATTTGGGCACAAATTTGGGGTCCACAGGCAGGTCCCAAACAACTGTGAAAACTAATCAAGTGTAGGGATGCCAGCCTCCAAAGGCAACCTGGGGATCCCCCAGAATCAATTCCCATGGAGAAAGTGGATACTTTGGAGTGTGGACACCAAGACATTGTGTCCTGTTGAAGTCCCTGTCCTCCCCAGACTCCGCCTCCAAATCTCCAGGAGTTTCCCAACCTGGAGCTGGCAGCCTCCCCCCTCCCCCCCGTGGCCAGGGGGACCTGGCAATCCTAGTCCAGTGAGCTTGGGAGAGCTCAGCCCTTTCAAACACTTGACCCTCGTGCTTCACAAAAAAAACCCTGCTTTTGAAGCTAGGGGAGTTTCAGAAATTATTTTTGCTGTGGTGGTTCAAATTAAAAACCAAGATTTTAACAAATAAGCGCAAACTTAATCCTAATCAGCTCTGTGGATCCTAGCCCACATCTTTAAAAACTGGAACACAGGGATGAGGAGGCAGATGCGTTGTCCTTCTAAATTTATCTCCAGTGACGAAGGCAATCAAAATCATTTTGGAATTTCCCTCCAGCACGTTGTAGTTTGGCCATGAGAAGTTCAGCATTAAAGGCTTGGTACCGGATCTTTTGAGAGTGCTCTGCTGATGAAGTAGTGTCATGTGCTGTTTTGGACAGGCTGACCAGATAACCTAACCAATAAAAAAAGCATTGCTAGCTGTTTTTCTAAGCTGATGCTTTGGTGATCACCCAAATATATATGTGGAGGAAATTGAGAAGATGGGCATCCATCCTTTTTATTTTTTATTTTGGGGCATAAAAACCCCCTTCAGTCTCCTCTTAAAATTTGTCCCACTGGGGACAATAATGGAGCAACAAATGCTTCAGATCAATTTAAAAAAAACAACAAAACTTCAGGCCCTCAAATTGTGTATCTGCTCTGAGTAAAGCCTAGTATTCCTAGTTTTTAGATTCCTGGGGAGTTGCCCCTAGGTATATTTAAATTTCAAACAACAGTTAGCATTTTAACTAACTTAAAGCCCCCTGAATGCTTCATTTCTTTTTTCTTTTTTTTTTTTTGGGGGGGGGAGGAGCAGTGTTAAATGCCTGTTGAATAATACGCTCACTCCATTGTAGTGCTGTATTATCATCCCATTTACTTTATGTCGGTAATTGCTTGTTCATATACTGCGAGGCTGCCTGTTCAGTTATTTCCCCCACCCCCGGACAAGATTTTGCTTTATTCATCTTACTTTTTCTCCTTTTTGGGTTCTTTTCAGTCACCTCCTGAAGTCTTCATCTTTTCTCTGCTGTTTCCCTCTGCAGCCCTTTCCCCGCAGGGGCCTAGGATCCTCCTGTTTCCCAGCTCCCCCACACGCTCTCTTAAACAGCCCTATCTCCTTCACTCGGGCTCTAGCCTGAGCCCTCTTCACTCTAGCCATGCCAGCCCAATTTTGAGGAAAAGTCTTTCTTTCACTGAAGAGCTGCTTCTGGCTGCCTCTGGTAGGATGTTTATATATATACATATATATTAGTAGTCTCTGCAGTGGCACGCAGCACAGCCGAAAAGCTTTCCTTGGTCCCCCCCCTTTTTTGCTCCAAAAACTGCTGGCTACATGACAGTCGTGAAGCTCTGTGGCTAAACTAAGGTTGCCAGCCTCCCTGTGGGGCCCGGATATCTGAAATTACCATTGATCTCCAGTCGACAGAGATCAATTCCCGTGGAGAAAAAATGGCTGCTTTGGAAGGTGGGCTCTATAGCATTACACCCCGGCCTCCCAGGCTCCACCCCCAAATCTCCCAAGAATTTCAAAACCTGGATTTAGCAAGCCCATGCGAAACAGGTTTTTCAAGTTACCTTAATTTTTTTTAAAGATACAAGTTTGGTTAATATTTAAAGGAAATTCTTTTAATCTTTTTAAAAAACAATTCTTATTTTTCTGTTCCTCAAAACATTTCACCATGTTTAGCAATTGGCCTTTTTCGCTTTTTTTAATCATTAGTTCTTTTCCTTTCACTTGTGAATGTTCCTCTGTTTCATTTGGAACAAACCCTTCTACCTCTTCTTGTGTTACTCTGTTGAACTCATGTCGCCATCAGCCATATTAGTTAGCTGTATCGTATCTGCAGTTTGAAATACCACTGTGATTTGTTCCCAAACTGAACATTTGCTTTGCCTGTCCCGTCCCCCGTCCCCCCCTTCCACAGATCACTAGATTGCCTTGCCAAATGCACACCTTGTTGCTGGTTTGTTTTGTAAGGATTACTGCTTTGGTTGATCTCTTGTTTTAAATTATTATTTTTTGAGAGATATGTTTCATCTCCACTAACAGCATCCATTTCATTTATTTCCCTCTTTTTAGTATTGTATAGCCCCTTGGGAGTTAGGTCTAATTTCAAGAAGTCCAGTTCGACTGGTTTAATAATGCAGAACGGGGACTATACAGATGCTAATACTTTGTTTCCTTATCCAAAAGCAGCTAAAAATATTTCCTTAAATAAGGTTCTTGGGCCTTATTTAGCAGTCATAACACCTCTGAGAATGATGAGTGTGTTATAGATTCAGACCACTGATGCGAGCAGTCTTGTTAAGCCTGTGGGGACTTCTAGAAATGTTGAGAAACAGTAGTGGGCACCACCAAAAAATGTATTTTGTGGGGGTAGGCTGATGAGAGGTTGTGTTCTGGCCATCTGTCTGGCTATGGCAGAGGCGGCTAATCCCAAATGGATGCTCCCTACATATAGAAAAATGTGGTGCCTACAGGGCTGTTGTGAAGCACCTCCTGCACTGAAGAGACAGAGGAATGCCAGGACTGGCTCTTTGCTTTGGGGAAGAGATGTTGTTTGGTTTCAGTTTCCAAAGGAAGAGGAGATTGTGTTTCCTCATGCCCATGGGAAGAGGATTCCAAGTCCAGAGACTTAAGAAAGTTTGTGTCTAGGGCCAATCCAAGAGCCCATAGCTATGTCACACTCTGTTTGGGATGACCTCAGTGCTTTCCTAGTCCATCAGCTGATAGGAGCATTCTAAAACTCCCTCTTTCCCCCCTGTCCCATTTAAAGACCCTTTGGATTTTATGCCTCAGACTCAAGAAGGTAAGCAGGTGCCAGGAGAAACATCAGCTAGAGTCATATTGGGAATCGTTAGCTAACATAGGTCAAGCCACTTACAAATCCATGTGTGTTGGATTGGGTTTGTGAACTTGCAAGTGGTTCCTTTCCAGCCAGTATTTAGGTGTCTGCACAAGATTCGCACTTTCTAGAAATCCCACTTTTTGAAATTTATAGATGAAATGTATTAGCTAGAACTAGAAGCAAGTAATTTATTACAACTGTGGGTCTTCTTAAACTTGCTTAGACTTTTTAAAAAATAGGCAGTTGCCTGGAATGCTAATTGAGTGTCTTCATTAATAGTTTTGCCCTTGGTATTCTTTCTCAGGCCCTCCTGTGCAAGTCCCATTTATCTTAGTCAGACTTACCCAAAAGCGTTCTAGTGAACTTCATCCTGTGGGAGAGGATTTGTTGGAATTGAGATGATTTATGAGTAACGCTGTTCTGGCTGGTGAAGGAAAGACTAGGCAGCATTGAAACCATCTCAGTGACCAAGTAACCTGAGAGAACTGGATTATTTTAGATGGATGACTTAAAAATGATAATGCATCATGCCTGTAATGTTTTGTTACTGTAGACATTGGAAAATTATACTTTACAAAATATGAGCATTAACTAGTTCACGCAGTATAATAGAAATGTTTAGGGGTGTGCCACTATAATATATGACAATATCATCAAGATCTGGATCACACCACTGTCGTGGAGCAAAGATATTTTGAGTACTCCTGGAACATATTAGCTTCTGACAATGGAGGAGAAAGAACAATAGGTTGGAAGGCAATGACAGTGATTGATCTTTCCTATACTCTCCCCCTAGCAGTCCCTTCCAAACCTGGGAAGGCTGTTTTCTGGACTCATTGGACCAGTGTGGACTAAAAGCCATGCAGGTTGGAGGGCTGCAGGTGGACGGGTGTGTGTGAAATTACGTTCCTGCCTCTTGTGGAAGAGGGACAAGGTGTGATTCTATCCCTACCTCTCCTCGCTGCAGCCATGTGGTGGTTAGTCCATAGGAGTTCCATGATCCCATGAATTGGCCTTCCCATTACTGGAATGTACAGCCCTGGGGGAGGGAGAATGCAGGATAATCCTGTTTTGCCGGATTGCTGATTCCCACCCAGTATCCCCAGTTACCCTCATTACCTACAGTATGATGAGTACCTTTAATATGATACCCACGATTCATGAATGTTTTACTGTAATTGATGAGATAAATGTGAAAGAGTGTCAGAGGCATGCCTTTGGAATTCTGGCAAAGGTATTATCAGTGACGGAATGATCAAATATTTAAACTTTGTTCCTGTTCAAAGTAAACCCTTTTTATCTTGCTTTATACACTGGCATGCATTTAGTTTAGTGTGAGTTTTAGAGGCCTTTGACAGTGTTGGATCCAAACGGCTTTTCCATTGGTGAAAAAGGGAAGAGGGGGTTCCCTTGGCCCACCAAAAAGGTTAACGTGGAGATTGTAGGTCCTGTATGGACTGAAGCCATGAGGGACCGAGGCAGTAGTAAAGGGGGCAGTTAGGCAAAAAAGGAGTGAAAAAGCTCACTGGCTGGATCCAGCCCATAGATTTTATGACTTCTCACGGCTAGAAGAAAGGCTGAAGTTATCATCTCTTTCTCATAGCAAATGCATGACTTTTGTATTAAAGGTAAATGACTTCAGCTTCTGATTTTGTACATTTAACTCTTTGTAGTTATGAGTACATTTGTTCATAGTCCCAACATTTGCCATCCCCCCCCCGCAAGAATCAGAATAATGCATCATTTAACTCTTTTTATCTGGCTCTTACTTATATGTGAATGTTCTTTAGGAATGGGCAGTGGGAGTGCTGGAAAAGAAGGGGGGCCATTAAAAGCTCTGTTAAGACAACAAACTCAGTCGGCTCTGGAGCAAAGGGTAAGAAAAGCATGATAAATCTCCTTTGTACTTTTAAGTGTCTAAAGCCAATTGTAATAGAAACTTCTTTGTACCAACTGTTCAATGTTTCCCTTTCCACTAAGCAACTTTTCTTGACCAGCCTTGATTCTGCACCATAGCGGATTTAATCTTTTTCCACATGAGAGAATTAAAGGGAGATCCAGTTTGAGGACACGTCTAGATCGTACAGGCCTCTGTCATGTCCGTGTCCCTGCTTTGCTTTCCTCAAAATTTGATAACCACTGTTTAATAGCTCTTCTTTGATTAAGCACTCTCTAGTTAACAGTGTTTAATTTAGCAGAATTTCAAAAAGCAGATGCAGCAAACTGGGGAGTCTACAAGATTCAAACCTAGTTGAAACTCTTCATAAATCTCTGGTTTCTTCATGAATGGTCAATTTTAACCTGGATTTAGAGGGCTGTGCCCAGTGTTGCATAACTGAAACCATCTATACCTGCTCCATTACAAAAATGTGGACTAGTTCAAAAATAATGAATCGTGACATTTAGCTTGTTATAAGTGGATGATTCTCTTTTCATTTCTTGTGTTATCCGTTGCTAAGGGAGGATCGCCTCATAGGTTCTGTAGAACGCGGGTAGGTTCTATATTGTTGTGTGACGTTATTTTTAAAGCCTCCTTTTGTGTTAGTTTTATTTTGAGATCTGTTTTCTAGATTGGGTTTTTTTCTTTTAGAAATTTGGGGTTCTGTTGGCAACGTTTTCTTTGGATTCCTTATAAAAAATGCTCCATATGTACAATTAGAAATATTCCTTCTGAGGCCATGTAGCAAACCCAGCTCCTGCTCAGCCAACACTCTGCATGACTGTGCATTTCACTTAACTTTTCATTCCATTCCAAATAGAGTACATAGCTTTATTTTCTCACGTGTTAATTTGAAAGTGAACTAACACACAATACCCCAAGCTTTACATCATGCCCTTCTCCTAATGTTTTAAATGTCTTGTGGGGACTGATTTCATTGTTTCAGTGGAAATGCTGTGAAGTTTTTTGAATACTTATTTTAAAAAGTTTTATGGGAAAACCGTTTTGATTAGTTTCATTGATAAAGCTGCTTAAGCCCTGAACAGTCTCTAGAAAATGGGTTAAATTATTTAAAAGATGAACGTAACCTGTATATTTTCAGTCGTAAAAACAAGCATATCAAACCTTTGCACTGGTATGTGTTTCTGATCACTGTGTGTTAGAGATACAGTTTAAATGGCATCCCTGTCAAGTCAAACCCATTCTTAGCTTAGTATGGCAGTCCAAGCACAGCTGCCCCATTGGTTTCCTACATTGGTTTCCATGGGTTGTGCAGAAGCATTTGACTGCATCCCTCAGTGGCACCAGTTCTGCTGACAATGATGTGAGAAAGTAATGTGGCTGGCACCAAGAGGCAAAAAGAATGACCGAGGGCGGAGATCACTGCAGGCTGGTGTACCGTTATTTCTCCTTCTCACACTTGTAAAACTTGTGTGAGGAGATGACTGAAGATAGACTTTCAGATAGAATTGTTTTTCTATCTTGTCTCAAACTTGGATTCCTTACACGGTGGCCTAGAAGCTGTATTGAAACTCTCAGATGGGGGCATGAAGTAATCTACGTTTATCAACACACATATCCTAATTGGCATACAACTGTGTGATTGCACAACCATCTTTCTTTTTTCCAAAATGTTGATTTTTCTGGCAATCACAACTGGAACTGAGCTGAACTGAGACAATTAGGAGATGTGGTGGAAAGTGCCATCAAGTGGCAGGAGACTTACGTGACCCTGTAGGATTTTCAAGACAAGAGCCGTTCAGAGGTGGTTTGCCATTTCCTGCCTCAGCGTAACGACCCTGGATTTCCTTGGTGGTCTCCCAATCCAGATACTAACCAGGGCCCATCCCTGCTTAACTTCTGAGGAGATCGGGCTAGCCTGGGCCATCCAGGTCAGAGCAGTTACGAGATAACTGACGGGCAATCTGTTCAGGTTTTCTGCAGGTCAAATGCAGTGGCATTTTGCACAAGGGGGTGGGTTTTATCTTTTTGATTAAAGATCACAGAAGCCATTAGTCATGACATCTCCTTGGTCAGAAGCAGTTTAAATCTGAGTACCAGATCCAGTTTTAAACCCCACAGTGTAACAAGATGGGAGTATATGACGTTTATTTGGCACTGTACAGAGGCATGCTGAAAGACAGCAGGTGCTAAACTACAGTTGGTTGGAAACAGGGTTTGAAAAAGCATCCTCTGTTCCACTGAGGTTGAGGTGGCCCTTGAAAAGTTGTGATCACGTCATCTGAAAAGTAGTAAGAACTGGAGGAAAGTGGGAAATGGGTGTTTTTGGTTCTGTTCTCTTGCCCTTTTTCGATGAAATTTTAAAATGGAGGGGGAAACAATTTTAGTGTCTTCGTTTAAAGTGACCTTTCTGTAAACGAAACATTCTGAAACGTTAACCAGTACAGTTTCGTACATCTTCATTTGAGGCTTTTTGAAAAATATTTTTAAAGTTTGTGGCTGTTGAATAGCCCCCTCTCTGCCCAGTACTGTTTTTCACATTTACAGAATAATTTTTGATCCTATTGAACTAAGCCCGTAGATTACCCAAAATGTAGGCTTTATGGTATTGGATTAGGGGCATCTTTCACTTGTCTCATGTGTTGTAGGAATCATCACAGGTGGTGATTGTTTTTCTCCTTATGAGATAAGAAACATTATGAAATAAACCACTGCTGCATGACTTCCATTTTTTTTCTTTTTGCATCAGTGCTGCAGAAATGGCAGATGGAAACCAAATCCCTTTCCCCCCATAGATATGCTATATATTTCTGTATACATATCTGTTTATTTATTATATATATTACAAAAAGGTAAGCCATGCTGGCGACGACTCACCTGCTCTCCTGTTGGCCACTGGGGAAGCTGCCTTGGTGTCCTATTGGCCTGTCCTGCTGGCCACTTTTGGCACATTACACTTTGGAAGTTGTAGTTCTCAGCTGGCCGTACAGCAACCATAGCAAAAGGAATCAGAACTACAGCTCCCAAGTTAAACAAGAAGCAGCTTTGGAACTGAAAGGCGTTTGGGGGAAGGGAAGGCCTGGACATCTCACTGAATTACAATTGATCTCCAGACTACAGAGATCAGTCCCCATGGAGAAAATGGTTATTTTGGAGGGTGAGCTCTGTGGCATTGTACCTCACTGAAGTCCTTCAACAAACCTGGCCCTCCCCTTAGTATTGCCAACTTTCAGGCAGCACCTGGAGATCTCCAATATCAGCTCTTCTGGAGAAAATGGCTGCTTTGGGCAGTGGTCTCTATGGCATTATACCCTGCTGAGGCTCCTCCCCACCCCAAACCCTGCTCTCCCCAGGCTCTACCCCTCAAATCTACAGGTATTTCCCAACCCAGAGTTGGCAATCCTGTAACTAGCTAAGGAACTGCTTTCCAGACCTTTGAAACCCAGTAAACATGGCATGTGGCTCTCCTGCCATACCACCCATTTGGGGCAGCAAAATGACTTGAGACAGCCCTGCCCTGTAGCTAAGCAGAACTAAATAAATATGGCTCACCTCCCTCTATCCTCCCTTTCCCTCTGCCACCCCACTAGCCACAGCCAGAACACTCACCTGGAACCTCTTTCTAGAGCTCGTTGTATTTCTTCCCACAATGGGCCTTTCTCCTAGTAAATATATAAATCAGCCTCTGTGAACAGGAGCAAGTGAGAAGGTATGGGAGAGCTTTACCTGGATCTCCCCCCCAAAAAAATCCTTGGTAGCCTCGTTCATGATTAATGAGTTAAATGTTTTTAAATTGTGGTTAATACTGGACTGTGAGACTTTTGTGGGCTATCTTCGTGACCTTGGGAACCAAGATGGATTCCCTCATTTTCGTGACAAAACCCTACTAAGCAGCTACAGTTACAAGTTTTCCTCTCCTTTCTGCATCTATCTTTAAATCAGTCCTTGGGCTCTGAAAGGATGCCTCTGCCATAGCCGCATTTTATACTCAGGTCCATTGGGCAGTTGAATCTTGTTTCTGTGACCTGATCATTCTCTGCCTCCCTCTAGCATCTGTCTTGTTCCCCCTTTTGCCCTCTGTGTTTGAGGAGCCAGTGTACACAAGTGAAATCAAAATTGACAAAGAAATGAAAGACCCTTGATTTGTGGTAGCAACCCAGGTACTGTCCCGTAACCAACTAGTGGTGAGGTGATTAGTGGACTTATTTAAACAGTTCTTACATTGCCCAAACCTGATTTATTCCACTGTTTGGGATGAGCAAACTCTGTGTTCAGTAAAGTTAACGTTACCCATCTCTACTATGAGGGATGGAAGCTAAAATAATTTTTTTTGGTGTTAATTTGTTACACTATGTTCTATGAACCATCTTGAAGACCATACATGGTGGAAAACTGTCAGTTATATTTTTGGCCTTCTCATGGGAGTCTTGGTTCACAGGGTGACTTTGAGCCAGTCTCTCTAACCCTACAGGGCAAAATGAGGAAGAGAAACTTCTGCACCATCCTGAGCCCTGGGGATAAAATTGTAATAAATAAAACTCATAGTATCATGAGCACCCTGTAGTCACTACTATAGTGTGTGCCTAGAAAATATATATCTGGATGGGAAGCAAAGGATGCTGTACTTGCAAGAGATTGTCTTGACCCAAATTAATTTACCTTGACAGGCCATTTGCATCAACGTTAGTGGATGTTAGTTGCTGTAGCTTTTCTGGGTTGTGTGGCCATTGGAAGTATTGTTACCATGTCAGATTACACAGGGAAGCCATTGAAATCCATAAACATAAATACAACTTCAACAGGAAAGAAGAGAGTTTAAAAATGAATAAGGCATGGTATCCTGTCCTGAAAAACACAAAATGCTCTACAGCTGACAATAGTACTACAGATAAGATTAGAATTTCAGTAGCCATTCCTCATACAAAAGAACCTCCTCAGGAAACAATCCATAGACAAAAGAACCTCCTCAGGAAAGCTCCTGCATTAGCATGTTCATAGCCTGGAGAACTCCTACAAGATAATGACTCAGCCCTACCCCACCTTCTGGAGTAGATATAAATTACCTGCCTACCATTTTTCTTCTCACCTCGACATAGAGAGTACTCCGTCTTTCTGTGTTACATGTCTGAGGATGCTAGTCACAGCTACTGGCGAAACATCAGGTCCTACAATGCCAAGAGTATGGCCACACAACCCAGAAAATCTACAGCAACTAATGAACTCCAGCTGTGAAAGCCTTCGACAACATATCATTAGTGGATGTTCTTAATGAAACTCGCCACTCTTGCAGCTCGGTTTCAAGACTTGCTAGGCCTGTCTTAATACCACACACTTTGATTGTTACAGCAATATTGTATACACATGAAGGTCTGCTCTCTCCCGAGCGCATACACACACATGTAGACGTGAAGCTGCCTCATACTGAATCAGACCACTAGTCCATAGTCAGTGTTTTCTACTAGACTGGCAGCAGCTCTCCATGGTCTTAGGTAGAGGTCTTTCACATCACTTCCTGCCAGACATTTTACTTGGAGATGCTGGGGATTGAACTTGGGGCATTCTGCATTCCAAGCAGAGGCCCTACACTGAACAATGACCCTTTCCCATAGCTACAAGGTGGTACAGTTAGAAATACGGGCACCACTGTAGAACATCATGATGCCATTGTGCTATGACCTGATTGAAGTAAAAAGAAAACTTGACATTGACCTTGTTATGTAAGAGATTAAATATTTTACATGTTTCCTCCTGCTTTTTTTGTGGGGGGAGAGCCTTTTCGCACCTATTTACAGTGCTTGTCAATTCCATCTTTTAGTGTGCAAATGTCTCTAGAACCTTGACTCTTGGGGTTCCTGTTTCTGCACAATAATTGGAAGCCACAGCCCGGTTGTGCCAACAAGAACTATACTGTAACAGTCGAGCCCCCCGAAAGCTTACTTTAGAAGTTCTGCTAGTTTCACTGGGACTTGGAGTGCATCGGAGTACAGCCTAAATATCAAAATAATAATAAATACAACCTTGAGCCCTGTGTAGGACAAGTGAGGTAGAAACACAATAAATAAGTAAGGCTTACTTCTGGGTAAACATGCTTAAGACAAGGCTCAAGCTCTTAATCTCCTGAGGCACCACATTTGTTTAAAACGTGGTCTTCCCCCCTCTCCCCTTAATGCATTTTACTAGTAAATTCTGTTGGGTTCAATGGAATCTTCCCTCAACAATTTCAAGATTCCGTATGTCCCTATCTCGGAGCAGCATTATGAGGGGGAAAGTGGCTTTTTGATTGCTTTTGAGGCGTCTGCTCACCCCACAGTGTGGGTCTGTGGATGGCATACATTTTGCTTGCCTTATGGAAGCCCCTTTGCCCAACTCCTCCTGCTTTGCTTGTGTTTGAAAAGATTTTTGCATGCTCATTGGTGATAACCCAGTCAGGCACATAAGGTCATCTGTGATTTCTTTCTTCTTCTTCTCATTGGAACAGGAATTTCCTTTTTTTACTTTGACGGCCTTTCCTCCAGGCTTCCTTCTCCACGTCGGCGGGGTTGTCAGCGCCCGCTCTGTGAAGCTCTTAGATCGCATCCACAATCCTGGTATGTTACAAGAATAAAAGAGTCTTTTAATGTTATTTTGAGTTTCTACGTCTATTGGGGGGCGGGGGTTTAAGAGATTGTAAAGGGCTGAGGAGTTAAGTTGACGGGGAAGCCTGTTGACGTTTTTAGTGAGCCATCAAATTGTGTAATTCCAGCATGATAGCACTGGAGCCAGTTACAAAAATGTAGACTTATTTATTTTACCTTCTGACAAGATTCCGAAAGTTTAAATCTTACTAGGACTTAATCAAGAACTTCCAAATGCAAACTTGTGAAGTTTTGTTTTCCAGCTTCCCTTAAGTAATTAGATGTTGGCTATTGGCAGATCCTTCCATAATCTAAGCTGTCATAAAATCTAAGATGGCATTCTGTTTTACTTTGTTTTTGATCTGAGTAAAGTTTCCTAAAACAGTTTAAGGCTGTCTTGAGATATTTTCTGGACAGCAGCAGAGGGACACTTGGAAGTGGGAAGTCCTCTTTTGTGGGAGGGGTGGGGGTTGGCCACGGGAAGGCTGAAATGACGTTATCCAAGAGTGGGGCTCTCAACCCCAGAGCTAAGAAGTAGGTGGTCTTTCTAGGTAGCACCCCTTCTTCTCGCTCTTTCCAGTTTCTCATTCATCCTTATTCCTCTCCATTTTTTTTCTGGGTTTTAGTTACAGCAGGAAAGGGAGTAGTTTAGACTTGGGTGACGGCATCCCCACAGCTCTAGGAGAGGAGTGTTGCTTCCTTTACTGGAGACGTCATTCAGATGCAGCTCTAATTTCCACTCTAATGGAAGGGAAGGATTAACCATTGCCAGCAAGGATAGTGAGTGAGAGCACAGTAGCCCTCCTGTGCTTTCCGAAAGCTCTGGAGACTCCTGACATAAATAGCTGGCGAACAAGTAGATTATTTGCTGTCTTGTTCATTATCACCCCAAAGACCCCAGATTTGTTACAGTAGAAATTCTGATAGTGTCCTTTGAGCGGGGCATAACCCTTTTGTCAACCCACTTAGCCTTCTTGTTCCTTATGGAGACTTCCACTCAGAGCTCGAAATCTACTCAGAGGAGCCTAGGAAAGGGATTGGAGGCAGGAAAGGGTTAGCACAAGTAAAGGTGTCCCGTCCCCCCCTCAAGTTAGAAGTAAAAAAGTCCAAGTCTTCTAAGAGCCCTGCTGGATCAGACCAGTGGGCCATCTAGTGCAGCATCCTAAAAAAATAAGAAGAGTCCTACTGGATTAGACCAGTGGGCCATCTAGTCCAGCTTCCTGCCTGACACAGTGGCCAGCCAGTTCCTCTAGAAGTCCAACAACAGAGCATAGAGGCCAAGGCCTTCCTCTGATGTTGCCTCCTGGCACTGGGATAGAGAGGTTGACTGCCTCTTAATGTGGAGGTTCCCTTTAGACACCATGGCTAGTAGCAACTGATAGACTTATTGTCCATGAATCTGTCTACCTCCAGGAGTTGACAGCTGCAAGATATCCACTACTTTATCAAGGAAGTTCTATAGGGAAAATACTTATATTGAAACCCTTACATTCACTAGTATCAGAATTAGGCCATCTCCACCACTCTTTTCTGTTAGAACAAAGACATCTGAACACTGATTAGTCTCAATCTCAGCAGAAGCTGGTGCACTGCAGAACTCTTGGGTGGGGCAGTATTGGAAGATTTGGATCTGTCTGTTATTTCCACAGGCCCTCCCCTCAGTTTGCTTTGATGACTGAGAGGCTAAAGCAGTTTATGACCTTAAAAACATATAACAAGACATAAAAAGAAGTTAAAATGAGTATCAGCAAAGTTAAAAAGAAATTCCAACCACTCCAGTTATGCCTGGTCCATCATTTTAGATATTCTTAATGCATTTTCGTCTGCTTTTTCTCATTGAAGCCTTGCATTTAGAGCAAATCAGGCAGGGAGAGCCTTCCCCTGTGGATAATTTCTAACTTCCTGTCTCTCGCTTCTTGAGAAAGGGGACTTCCTGCTTCCAGAATGGATAGTTTCTAACTTCCTGTCTCTCACTTCCTGATAGGATTGCCAGTCCCCCAGTCAGGTTGGGGGTTCCCCTGTTTTTGGGGGCTCCAATCTGCCAGTGGCCAGCAGGCAGGTGGGAAGCCCCACCCCTGAATAGCCCCCTCCCGTGGTATCAAGGTGACGATGTCACCTGGAAGTGACATCATCACACTGGGCACGTCGCACGATGATGCTCTATAGTGTTTTGACCAATACTTAAGGGGTTTTGGTCAAAACCCTAGAGTGTTGTCATGTGATGTGCCCGGCATGACAATGTCATCATGTGGCGTGCACCAGAAGATCCAGGCTGGAGCCAGGAGCCCTCCCCCCTCAAGCAAGACCTGGCAGCCCTACTTCCCAAGAAAGGGGACTTCCTGCTTCCAGAGTGTCCTTCAGTTTCTGTTCAGAATCCATATGTACTTCTTTTGACCCTTCCAGCAAGGACATGCTCCCAGCCGAGTACAGTAACAGTTTTTTGTATGTGGATGCCAAATCACATACATTCACGAGTTCAGGGTGCATTTGTGCTTCTGGCCCCAATCCCCTGATTGAGATCTGTGCAGCTAATATGGTACTCATGCAGGAACCCCCCCCCTTTAATGTAGGCCTCTCCCCTCTAACATGTGGTCAGCATTCTCCGCATCTCCCGCACCCCCAGTTTGATGCTTTAAAGCCTGACACTAACCACAAAAGCTATGATACCATGCTGTATAGCAATCAGAACAGTATTCCTCTTTCATGTCTTTATGAATCCTGCATTATACAAAAAGGAACTGACTGAGCAGCATGAAAGAGAGATGATGACTCTGCTGGAGCATTTTTAGATCTAGCTTCTGCGGTATACGTCTTTTTTTTAACTGCAGAATGTCTGATAAGAAAGCAAGGGGGAAGGCGATGATCGATTGGGTTGCCAGCCTCCAGGTGGTGGCTGGAGATCTCCTGGAACTACGATTACTGATCTCCAGGAAACACACATCAGTTCAGCTGGCAAAAATGGTGGACCCTGTGTCATCATACCTTGCTGGGTTCCCTCCCCTGCCCAAAGCCCACTGTCCTCAGGCTCCACCCCCAAAATCTACAGACCCCCCTCCCCAATGGATAGTTGTTTGGGCCCCTTCAAGGTTTTAATATATTTTTGAAATAAACGTGTGTACTTTTGTCTATACCTATTGATGTTTTTAACTTTTGGCCCTATACTAGTTTTCTAAACTTCCTTGGGAAGTTTCCACCCCCACAGTCTCCAGGTATCTCCCAACCCAGGGCTGGCAACCCTAATAGAGGTGCTTATGTCGATAATACGTTAATGTATAGTATTTGAAAAATGTTGTCCTTGTTCCCTTCCTTTTTTCAAATATAAAACAAAACAAACTCTGATTCTCTCTTGCTATCTCCTACATATCTGTAAAAAGAAATATATTGTGATGGCATTTCCAGTAATATTGAACTCTGACATATTACTCTTGAGGGTAAATTCATAAATTGCCAGGTGAATAAATAGGGAAACATAGCAAAGAGAGTCTGACGTATGGAACTGGTAATTGCTTGAATTACTTTTTTTTTTTTAATTTGATGACTAGGACTAGATTAATACAGCATGCTCCTTGCTTTCTTCCTTCTTTTCTATTTCAACCTCATATTAACTTTGCTGTCTGTGTCTTTCCAGTTCCTGTGGAATGGTGTATTCAGTTGTGTTCTTGTCAGTAGTGTGTTTGTTTGTTTTTCTTTCACTGTTCTGCTGCTGTAACTGATCTACTAATTTGCTGTTTTGAACTCAGCCTTTGTCGGAATTATGGGTAACACAAGATCATACAAACTGCTAGACTGGAATAGTTTCAATTCAGGTATTTTATTAGTCATTCAGTACTACATACGCTGACAGAAATTATGGCAGCTCAGTGAAGTCTTTTTAGAAATGCCGTAGCTCATTAAGAAGTTCAATATTTCAAATTTAATCAATGATTTGCAACCATGAAAAAAATTAAAGATGTTTTATTTTCATAACCGCAAATATCATTATTAAATTAAATCTACTTAAGCCCCTTGAGAATATCTCTCCCCCCCCATTCCCAGTGCACTCAGATCATCAAAAAAGGTCAGCTGCAGTTCCATTTTTAGATTGCCGTCTAGAAAGAGCAGGGTCTTCTCTGTGATGGCCTCCATATTATGGAATGGCCTCTCCACTTAGCCACATCCATTTTAATTTTTTGAAGCAAAGACCTTTTTGTTTCACTAGGCATTTGGGGACCAAGGGAGGTTTGAGTGGCATCTATTTCTTGTTTTTAGCTTTTTGTGGGAATATTTAATGTGTGTTTGTTATTTGAATGTGTTTTTAAATGATTTTCATATTGTTAACTGTCATCAGGGCTATTTATACTAAAGCGTAAGTTAAGTAAATAAGTACAGTTTTAACAGTGTATTGGTTTTTAAAGGCACTATTTAAAATGAAAACCCCTGTAGGCAAGCTGTTTTGCAATAATACCTCAAGGGAAATGGTAATAAAAATTAAAATTATTTTTTCAGTTTCAGACATTTGTAAAAACCAGGAAAACTGACGTGGGCAAAGGCCATCCTTTATGGGATGCAATAGCTGATTTTTACTTCAAACCACATGGCATCTCTGGGGCCAGTTCACTTAAAAAGCTGTGTCAAACTAAAGGAAAACAAAACTACGGTTGACTTTACCTCTGGTCTTGTGTTGAATAGGTTACTCCCAGCTGTGCAGAAATACTGTAGAAGCTTCTGTGCAATGGATTTATTTCATTATAGCTTTAAATCGGCTGCAGAAGGAAGTTTTTCATATACAGTTTACTTGAATTGGTCCAAGAGAAACAGATTTCTCTTAAAGTGTAAATAGAACAGATTGTCTTGCATGGTTCGTATTCCTGTTGTGGTGTGTGATGGATGAAGATGATTGAAAAGGGAAGCATTGGAGGGCCGTATGCAGTGGTAAACTTTGTAGCATAGAAATGTGAGGGTCATAGATGTGTCATATGCAACACGAACCTGTCTGAAAACACGGAGAAAGAAAGTGTTCAGCTGGAGAGAAGGGAGGTGACATTTGGCCCTAGATTAAACTTTCTGTCTGTGGATTGGATCCTTCCTGCCTCCCACTTCACCCCTCTGATCGCCACAAAATGCTGTCTGCAGCAGGAAGAAGGAACCAGTAGAATTGCAGATCTAGTCCGACCCAGGAGGGGCACATCTGCCAGCTCCCCCTTCCTGTTCCAGAGCAGTAGACTCCCCCATTCCTCGGGGTCCCCTGCAGCCCTGTAGCCAGAAATTTTGGGTTGGTGGGGCATGGGGAAATTTTGTGGGGCAGCAGGGGAAAGAGAGGAGGGAGGGAGAGGGGTGGCTGTACACCTTCCCTGTACTCCAAGTGGTGAAATTGGAGCCCCGAATTGCCCCACTGTAGCTACGGGCCTGGTCCCCTATCCTGTAGGAGCAGGATTTCATGGAGATCACTGGACTGCACTGGGAGATGGGAAGGAGGAAGGTTCTGTTCTGCTGATGGAGAACTACGCCTGGATCCATCCCAATGTGTTTTAATCTGAAATTTCAAACTTTTGGGGGCTTGAAGCTGGAGTTGGTGGCCTCTCTGTTTTCACCTGTAGTTTTCTGTACCAGCAGTCCTCAACCAGTTATACACAGATGTAGTCTAGGTGGGATGCAGGATTTTTGTAACAGTTATTAAGAATTTGCTCTCCCTTAATCCCTGTTTCCACCTGCAAGCATGACGTGTCCTTTCCTGCCAACCCTACCTACCACAGATTATCCATTTATAACCCTTTGGCATCCTAGTTGAAATGTTAAAATGCCGGTAAACATATACATGTTCTTCTCAGAAAAAGCAGGGGGTTTTGTTTCTATCATGGGGGCATCTAGGTTATTTGGTTGGTTGGTGGGATGTAAGCTATGAAAGGTTGAGAATCACTGGTCTGTACAACTGTACATCAGGTTTCCCTGCATTCGGTATGTCCCCATTCTTGTACAGTTAATTTTGTCTCTTTCTTTACCAGAGTCACACCTGGACCAACTCGTGTTGCTTATGACGAATCTGTGCACCCTGTAGTATATAAAAACCGTAGTCAACTATCATAGAGATTTAATGAGTTTCCACAGGGCATATGACATATGGCATGGCAATGCTTTTTAAAAAAATGTCTTCATACATCAAACTGCAACAGGAAAGGAAAACACATTACTCCGTTTATATACAAGATGCTGTTGTACTTACCCTTACACACACATAACTCAGCTTCTGTGAGGCCAATTTGCTTGAATTTATGTAGAATTGAAAGCAGTGAAGAAGTTCAATTTGTGTTTGTGCACCTTTCTAGTGTTGGTGGCTGATGAAGAGCCATAACGATAAAACCGGACCATTTCCATAGTGTTTCTGTGTGTTTTTAAAGTGAACCATTCAAGACGGTTCATAAGTACTAGTACGTTCAGCAAGGTTTTTAATCTTTTATTTGGCACACACTTTAAGTGAATCAGACCAAGGGTTATGTGTATTTTTCTAAATTCATGTTATTTGGGCTAAAACTCAGCCGTGGAATCCCGAAATGAATCTGAAGGGGGGAAAAACAATTTTAATGATTAGTGCAATTTCTTTTTTCCGTTATTTAGTTATAAATTCACCAGCTCAGGCGGCTTAGGAGATCTTATTTGAGTTCGAATTTAAATGAGGGAATCTTATTTTTTTCCAATCCCACTTCTGCACAGCTGTCAGATATGGAACCAATACTGTCATTGATATTTGATTTCCCCCCTAAATGGTCAGATGCATTAAGAAGAAATGGTGGAGTAGTTTGTAGTTAAAACTGATTTAAAGTTAGCAAACATGGGATCACAGGCCCGTTTATTATCCGGGGCCATCCTGTTCATGGAAGATGGGGTGTAGAGCAATATGAATTTGTTTTATTTTTAGTTATTAAATGCAGGTCTTCAGTTTGGAGAGAAATGAAAGCTGTTTTGAGTGGAGTATTGAGGTTAAGTATACAGCTCTTGTTTATTAGAAACTCGGAGAATACAAGGATAGCTTTACGCAAACTCTTACTGCTGTGGTTGTGTGTGTGTATAATATGTATGTCAGGTGGGGAGCAACATTTGCTTTTCCCGTTTCACTTCCTGTTAACATGAATTCAGTAACCTGCCCTGGGCAGCAGGATTTTCTAGAGGTATCACAGTTCCATGTTATTGTTGATTAAAATCTGTGTTTGGGATGGATCATGTGTAGAAGAAAACACACTTCATTGATATACCTTTTGCACTACCAAGAACTGGCCTGCTTGGTTGACAGCCCCCTCCAATTAATCTGTCATTGTATGTGACCGGGTGGGGGGGGTGTTTACCAATAGGAATGGGCTATGACTGGAGTAACTCTGCCTAGTATTGCCTTGTTGTAAAGCTAGTTACAGTTCACAAAGTCAGGATCTAAAGCAGGGCTATTTTTGGTCAGGAACGGAGTTCCGGCTGGCTCCCAAGTTGGCCACGCCCAGCAGGAACTCATCAACATAATAGGCCACACCCAACAGCAGAGACACATTAGGATTGGCTACATTAGGGGTGTGTGGCCTAACATGCAAAGCAGTTCCTGCTACAGAAAAAGCCCTGGGGTTTTGATAACAAACAAGGTAAACAGAATAAGAAGCAAAAGGCGGGTGTGGCTGGATAACCACACTTCTGGTAACATGGGGGCGTGGCATAATATGAGCTATGCTCAGGGGTGTGGCCTAATATGCTAATGAGCTTCTGCTGTTGGGGGTGGTCTATTATGCTAATAAGTTCCTGCTGGGCTTTTTCTACAAAAAAAGCCCTGATCTAAAGTATTTGAAAGGCTGTCACATAGAGGAGGGAAGCAGATGATAGGACTCACAATAATGGGTTTGAATTATGGGTGGAAAAGTCCCAGCTGGATATTAGGAAAAAAAAGCTTTCCAGTGAGAGTAGTTCAGCAGTGGAATTGACTGTCTAGGGAGGTGGTGAGCTCCCCCTCACTGGCAGTCTTCAAGCAGCGGCTGAGCTAACATTTGTCAGGGATGCTTGAGGCTGATCCTGCATTGAACGGGGTTGGATGGCCCCTTCCAACTCTGTGATTCTATTATCTGAAGCCAGGATTGGAAAGCTGGTTTACTAACAGTTGCAGTTAGTTTACAGCTACTCTTAACCATACTTTAGTGTTACTTATGAATGAAATATCCTAGATTGTTTAACAGCACGGCATAGCTCAAGAGAGAGGTCAGCCAAGTGTACCATAAACTGCCATTGTGGATGAGTCTGAACTTTGTTTTCTGAAGCTTCTTGGTGTTTTCAGTTGGGCTAATATTTCAGTCTCCATCCAAAGGCAAACACTGAGTGTTCTAATATAGCTTCTACACAAAAGTGAATCTTGGCTAACTTCTGTCCACTGTACTTCATTCTTCTACTTAAATTGGATTTAGCGTTGTTGCATAAAAATGGAACATTTCATCAAAATCTGTGTTTCTTTACATCAGCTATTACTTGCTTCCAGTTAAGGATGCTCCATTGCAACCTGCCAGTTGAGCTGTTCCAGGCTGATTCTCAGGATCATGGTTCTGTGATAATATTGGTTTGATAGCTGAAGGCTCTGTCATTATAACCCTTTTCATAATTTCAGTCAAAGGAATGCCACTATAGAGTGGGTAGAAGGAATGCCGTGCATTGGTTTCAGCTCCTTCCTGATGTCAAGTTGTCCCCTATAAGTTCTGTAAACTCTCAACGAGTCTCTCAGGGACACTGGGAAGAAACTGGAGTGGGTTAGTTGAGTATTTGAAAGCAAACTTAGAAAGCTTGCTCAAAAGCATAATTTAGATGTTAGATAGCCCAAGGTCTAATTGACCTTGGCAGCATTACAGAAATAGCTCAGTGTAAACATTAACGGGTCTTTGTACCATTTTTTCCTCTACTCTGTTAGACACTACAGAGTTTTTGCCATGGCAATATCTGTTCTGTCTACGTTTTTCTGCAACAAGCATGCAGTTAAAGGAACAGCTATGTCAAAAGTGTGTAGGAATTCTGTACATGAAGCCTTTATTTTAGGCCAATACTGTAATTACCGCCTGTTACAAAACGAGACTACGATTAACTTCCCCTTAGATTAAGAAACCATGGCTCTCATTTTCAACAGTTAATGATATTTTCTCCTTTGTACATATGGCATATATTATTGTAGAAATTCTGGTGAACTTAACCTTTGTTAATTTCATGGTATATAGTCATCTGTCATTAGCTGCAACACCACAGTAGTCACTGTCATGGCGGTATGGCAGATATTTAAGTATGGCCCATTTAATATATGGAAGACCTTCCTAGTTGTTGCTGTAGCTGTTGAATAGAAGGCACCTTCAAGAAGGTTGTGATCTGCAGTTGGGCTGGGTTTCAATACTGTAATAGTTATACAAATGAGAGACTGTGGAAACATGAGTGAAAGCAGAAGCTAGTTTTGAATGCTGAATTATGCTGTGATATAAATTCTATTAAAATTTTCATGGATAAAAAACTTTAAAAATTAGACCAATGCCCTCCTCTCCCCTCAGGATCCGATATATGGGGGCTACAGGTTAGGATATTGAGGATTGGCTACATTAGGGGTATGTCGCCCAATATGCAAAAGAGTTCCTGCTACAAAAAGAGCCCTGCTTCAGGTCGTCTTTGTGGGTCTATGTGGTTGGGATTGTCCAAGAGATAATTACTCACCTATAATAGCTTTCCAGGAATTATTTTAGAATGAAGGTACAAACTGCTACGAACTCATAAGTTTCAATGACTGTTTTCTTATTACAGAAATAAAAGCTTTATTGCTGGGAAGAGACATCCTGGGTGAATTGTGAGGGTAGAATACTATAGCCACATTAAAATATTGCCATGTAAAAGAGATCCAGCAGGAAACACTTTTCATTAATGAACGAGTTTCAAATCCACAGTTGCAAAAATTGCTATTGAACATCCATTGTGCTTGCCTTAAACTGAAAACCATCCAACAGCTTAGTCGCTTGGTAATGAATTGCTTTTAAAGGTTTGTAATATGCTGGTAAAGATTATTTTCAAATAATACACCTAGCAAAACTGCATTTTTTTAAAACACACAGCAATTTTGGAAATAATTTTGGAATAATATGCATAGCAAAACTGCATAAAAATTATTTTCACATGCAGCAGTTTTGGAAGTAGTTATTGTCCATTAATATTCTAATTTATAGATTTTTAAGAATCTGTCATAATGAGGGCAGGGGCAATATCTGGTTAGAGCAGCTTCAGGCACACTTCGTTTTAAAGCCTGTCTCTGTGCCATAATGGCTCACTCGAACATCCTTTTTGAATGCTAAATTACTGAAATATCCCTGTTCATCTCTGCATTGTTGGCAGTGCTAGCGGTAGATCGTTTTAAAGATTGCTTACAGTCTTGCTTATTCCAGCTGATACTGGCGGTGGCAAGTCAGTAATATCTGAGATAATGTCGTAGAACGTGCTGGACGTGAACTTCTTGGCTGTTAGTAGGATTAATAACTTCATAACAGAGCAGTTCATACTTGGTTCTCATCCAGATGAACGCTTGCTTAGCCTGGTTTATCTGACAATCTCTCTTGAACCTGGAATGCATGACCGATAGGTATCAGTCAGTCAGCAGTCACCGTTCCATTATGTAGGTCCAGATCCAGTGTGTGGAATGTGGAGTAGTAGTTTGAAACATGAGAAGCCTTGATAAGTGTGTGATCGTAGGTCGACATCGCAGGTCCCTCGAGCAAAGGAACTGACAAGTAATGATGTAAATTCCAGCGATGTGTTGTTGTTTTCTCATGCACTTTTTCTAGAATTGGTTTATATATGATAGGTATCTCCTCAAAAAGGCTAAGGACTCTGTCCAGTGTTGAAGGATAATTTTTTAATTACACTGACAATTCTAGAGTGACTCAGGCGGGTAGCTGTGTCGGTCTGAAGCAGCCGAACAAATCTTGAGTCCAGTGGCACCTTTGAGACCAACAAAGTCTAATTCAGGGTATAAGCTTGTGTGCAAGATTGGTATCTGAAAAAGTGTGCTTGCACACGAAAGCTTATACTTTGAATTAAACTTTGTTGGTCCTAAAGGTGCCACTGGACTCAAACTTAATCCTAGAGCAGCGAGTGGCGTGTTCAATGCTCCCTCTAAGCTGTGGAGTCTTGTGAGCAAAAATACTACTTTATGAGCTTACTGGCATTAAAGTTGTGAGCGAGCCATTTGGCTACTGCATGAATTAGTTTGCTCTGGAGCCATCCTTCCCGAGGTAAGACAGAACTGTGTGAGCCAGAGGCTAAAAAATGGTGAGCTAGCTCACACTAACCCAGCTTAGAGGGAACACTGTGACTCGCAACCTTCATGCGGGGGTGGGGGTGGGGCGGCTAACGAAGAGTTTGGGTTCTGAGCTCAGGTTACCAAAGTATATCCCTGGACTTCCAAGACTGCAATCCTGTACTGGATGGGCTTCCCATAAAAATCAGTTGTAATCTCACCTTTGTTGAGCCAACACTGCACGTGTTATGCTGTGTTGCTGGATGTGGCCTCTCATGGACATAAGAACATAAGAGAAGCCAACGTTGGATCAGGCCAATGGCCCATCCAGTCCAACACTCTGTGTCACACAGTGGCCAAAAATACCCGGTGCCATCAGGAGGTCCAGCAGTGGCCTAGACTGTTCACACTGATAGGAGCCCCTCCTGGACTTACCTTGGATCAGTCTGGCCGCTTCTTTTCCCCCAGGTCCCTTTGTGTAGCTTCTGCTGCTGCTTGTAAAAACCTCCTGCTCTCCTGGGAAACAGTGAATTGCCAGATACTCTAGGTAGGCGCAGAGCACATTCCTGTCTACATGGGTCACATGGCATTGCCACACTGTGGTGGCTTGGCAGGAGAATTGCAACAGACCTGCCATTGGTTTGCAGCCAATTTACAGCAACCCCATGGGGTTTTCGAGGCAAGAGATGAACAACGATGGTTTGCCATTGCCTGCCTGTGGGTAGCAGTGCTGAACTTCTTGAGGGTTTCTAATCCAAGAACTAACCAGGGCTGACCCTGCTTAGCGTCTGAGATCTGACAAGATCAGGTTAGTCTGGCCCATCTAGATTAGGGGTTATTTTATTCAATGCATGCAGGAAAATTATGAAATCCTTATATAAGATGTCGCTTAGGCAATTGCTGCTAAGTCTCGCTATTAGGGCACTGATTAAAATTTAGGCTTCATGGGGTTTCGACATGTGTGTTGATTCAGTTGGGCATGTGTTCAAATTATGTTCTCCTAGATGTTAAGAGATTCCCTTTGCAGTTTGGTGTAGTGATTAAGAGTGCAGACTCTAATCTGGGAGAACCGGGTTTGATTCCCCACTCCTCCGCATGCAGCTGCTGGTGTGACCTTGGGTCAGTCACAAGTTCTCTCAGAGCTGTTCTCTCACGAGCAGTTCTCGAAAGAGCTCTCTCAGCCCCACCTACCTCACAGGATGTCTTTTGTGAGGAGGGGAAGGGAAAAGAGATTGTAAGCCAGTTTGAGACTCTGAGTGAAGGGCAGAGTATAAATCCAATCTCTTCTTCTTCTTCTTCTTCTTCTTCTTCTTCTTCTTAAATAGTATGAGATGCCGCCTGAATTTTCAAATAGAAACTTGTGGTCCGAACTGCCTGCATCACAACAGACTGGTGGTTCAGTTAGCTCCCTTTTAAGGGCTGTGGGGTGCAGTTGGGATTCTGTATGTGTACTCTTCAAAATAGATCCCTGAAAAAACAAACATGGAAGGAAGGAAGGTGTGTTTGCTATTGTTCACTGTCATATCTTCGTTGTGAAGGACAAGAGTGGAAGACACAGCTGAGTGGTTCTCGGGGTTCATATTAGCAGGATTTTTTTCTCCTTTTTGCATTTTTGAGGGCGTTCAGTGGCAGATCTGGCTCTTTATATGTTGAGGTTACAAGCTATGCATCCTAAGAAGGCCTAATGAGTCTGACCAAATTTATCTCTGAGGAAACTTGCTTAGAATCAGAGAGCCGGCAGACATCTTAAAACTGCTTCAGGAGAAGCCTTGTTGGTTGCGCTCGGTTCAGCCTCCTGAAGTCCCTTTTGACAAAGTCAACATAAATAGATTGACGTCTCCGCTGCAGCATCCCTTTGTGGGTCTGCCTTCCAATACCATCCTAATTCCTAAGAATTTATTGATTTGAGCCCCTTGCGAAATTCTTGAAATTGCAGTGAGGGTTTTAAGCGCCACAGGATTCCTTGCAAGCACAGTTTTAGGGAGAGCCCATTGCAAAACTTGAATAGATTTTTTTTTTTTTTTTGCTAGAAAAGCTTTGTGATTGAGTGCTCGGTATGCTTGCCTTCCGCTTTCACCTTAGACTCCAGGGCCATTACTTTCTCTGTAACCATTTCAGTGAGCTGCCATAGTTTTCAGTCTGTACTGTCACCTGATCCAAGCATGCGCCAAACTACCCCACCGTTTCTGGCTCCCGTCCGCTGAAATCTGCTTTGCGAACCTTTAGTTCTTTAAGCTTTCGCTTTGAGCCCGGACCAAAACAGGGTCAGCATCCTTCTGGATTGTGCTGGACACATTCGCCATCCTGCTTCCTCCCCAACTCCTCTATCGTTTCTGTAAATCCGTAGCTTTACTTCGATGTGGAAATGCTCTGATGGCATCCCCCCCATGTGAAATTGTGTGGCTCATGTGTCAAAAAAGGCTGCTTGTGAATATTTCTCTCTCTATATATATATATACATGTCAGAAAAAAAATCAGAATGCTACACATTGCACTGCATTTCAGTGTCTTGTATTGATTATTGTTGCCATGTTGTGGTGTTTTTTTTAATTAAAAGTCATTTTTTTATGTTTTAATATGCAAAGGTAAGTTTCTGAATTGTGTGTGAATATGCATTGCATTCTGTATATATGCAAAATCCTTTGACTGATCTTTTGAGTGTGTAAAAAAGGAAACCAGTAAAACTTACAGTGCTAACAGATGAGAAAATGTACATTCAGGTATTATTATAGACAATATTGTGCTTTCCTTTTGCACATTGGCATGTAGTTTTCTGAATAAAGGTAGTTAAGTGTTTGAAAATAAGATTTTTTTTTCTAGTTCTTCCAGCACATTGGTTAGATCCTGGGTGAAATTTTGTATTGGTCCTTTGTTGTCATGGTATCAACCCATGAAATCAAAAGTGTTTTTTGGGGTGATTTCTTGTTTGTTTAGTTCCTGTGAATCAGTGACCTCTTAGTATGGGTTGTGCTGTCAACAGGTGTTGTGAGAATTCTTGAAAATGACACCATGTAGTTGAAGGGTATTGGGATCTACCCAGGGCCGGCCTCAGGTATTTTTGCACACTAGGCGAGGATACCTTCTGCCCCCACCCCCCCTTGCTGTTTCCTTGGCAAACCAAGGAAAGGAAGGAGGTTTAAAGCCCCTTCCCTTCCATCTTAGCACTGGCTTGCCCGTGTGCCTCGCAACTGCAGGACACGCGGGCAAGCCATGGAAGGGAAGGGGCTTTAAACCCCCTTCCCTTCCATCTGAGCGCCGGCTTGCCCGTGTGCCTCGCAGCTGCGGAGCGCGTGGGCAAGCCAAGGAAGGGAAGGCTTAGGTTTCATAGAATCATAGAATGTTAGAGTTGGAAGGGACCTTGCAGGTCATCTAGTCCAACCTCCTGCACTCTGCAGGAGCATAGCCAAAAGATAGCCCTACATACCTACAACATACCCAAAAGATGGTCGTCCAGCCTCCGCTTGAAAACGTCCAGGGAAGGAGCATCCACCACCTCCCAAGGCAGACTGTTCTACTGCTCAACCACTCTTACAGTTAGGAAGTTTCTCCTGATATCTAGCCGGTAACGACTCCCTTGTAATTTCCACCCATTAGATCTAGTCTTGCAATCCAGAGGAAGAGAGAATAGATCTGCTCCATCTTTTACGTGACAGCCCTTCAAATACTTGAAGACTGCAACCATGTCCCCTCTAAGTCTTCTTTTTCCCAGGCTAAACATACCCAGCTCTTTCAGCCTTTCCTCATAAGACTTGGATTCCAACCCTCTCACCATCCTGGTTGCCCTCTTCTGGACACGCTCAAGCTCACCTACCAAGTATCAGGGCAGCAGACAGAGAAAATGTCTTGTTCCTCAAATTAAGGGGCACTTAACATCAGTTCTTTTTGTTTGGAAGAACTGCGTTGGATGCCACTGTCAATAATGTTCAGTATTATTTGGGCCTCATATTCTTTTGAGCACTTTTCTTTTTACCATCTTAACCTTTTCTGATGCTCATGTGTGATTTCCGTTTTCTTGTTTAGATTCTCATTGCAGTTTGTTCTTTTCTCTTTCTCCTTTCCCCATCCCTGTTCCTCTTGTCATTTTTCTGTTCACATCCCATCCTATGCCGTCTGGTAGCTTTTCTGAACTCCTATTCCCACTTTTTGATGCAGAAATGTAGCCTTGCGCTTTCAGCAGTGACACACTTAAGGCGCTTTCACACATGTTGAATAATGTGCTTTCAGTTCGCTTTAGTGATGGTTTGCAAATGGATATTGTTTCACACAGTAAAATCCAGTTGCAAAGTGGATCAAAAGTGCATTATCTAGTGTATGTGAAATGACGCTTGAATGCTGTGGGAAGCCCCCCTCCCAGCTGCGAAATGGCCAATGCTCTGATTTTGAGACTCATTATTTTGAAGTTTTCTTAGTGGGAAGTTATTATATAACTCATAGTCAATGTAGGAGGGCATTTATATTCAGTTTTAGAAGACCTCCCTTCCTCTTCAGTCCTTTCTAGGAGTCTTATCAGTCTTTATACTGCTGTGATATTTTCATTCACTTTGTCGGGGTGGTAGTGGTGGCTAATTCATATCTTTCCAATAGTTTTCCAAAATAATCTTGGTTTTCTCCTAAGTATCTCATGGGGCATTTTAATTTTATTCCCTAACAGCTCTCCATGCAATATCACTACTGTGCTTTTGAAATTCCTCCAGGTTTCAAAGCTGTCTTGAAAACTAGTGTGCAGGACTTTGTGGGGGGTGGGGGATTTCAGGTCAAAAGTATCTTGGGTAGAATGGATTGTTTGGATCCTTTCCAGTCTGGTTTCAGGACTGGGTTTGGGACTGAGACATCCTTGGTTGCCCTGGTGGATGACCTGTCCTGGGACATAGGCAGAGGGACTGTTGATTCTTCTGGGCCCCCCTTCCATGCTGGGACTGGATCCGGGAAGTGTACTATTCCAGTCCTACCTGGAGGGTATGTTTCAGAAGCTGGGGCTGGGGGAGCGGTGTTCAGCCCCGTGATTGTTGAGGTCTTGCAAGGCTCTATTGTGTCTCCTAAGCTTTTTTTTTTTTTTTTTTACATGAAACTGCTGGGTGAATTCATCCGGAGGTTTAGTCTGGGTTTCACCAATATGCAGATTCCACTCTGCTGTTTCTTGTGTCCTAGCCGATCCCAGATAGGTTGTAGAAACCATGAACTGGTGCTTGGAGGCAGTTTGGGAGTAGATGCAAACTAATAAACTGAAGCTTAATCCTGAAAAAACAGAAATGCTACTGGTAAACAGAAGGTCTGTTTAAATTGACTTAAATGTTCACCTGTTCTGTGTGAGGTTGCATTCCCCTTGAAGGAACAAGTGGCCGCTGTGGCCAGGAATGCCATTTACCAGCTTCGACTGGCCAGCCCGTCTGCAGCCTTTCCTGAACAGAAAAGTTCGGCCACTGTGGTGTACATCCTGGTTACCTTTAGATTGGATTAAAGTGTTTGGAAGCCTCAATTGGTGAAGAATGCGGCAGCCAGGATGTTTACTGTTGTCGGTCATAGAGACTAGGGATGATCATGAACCTGGAAAATCAAGGTTTGTTTCAGTTCATGGGGTCACACGAACTTTCCCATTTCCCAAACCAGTTCATTTCACGAGGTTCACCAAACTCATAGAGAATCTCCAGCTGACTCTCCTCTACCTGCCCTCCAAGTTTGCTGAGGATTGACTTTCGGGGGACCTGTTGCCTTGATGTTCAACAATCAGAATTTTAAACTCACTGCATTAACCATAAGACAATGTGATCTTTTCTCATCAGACTTTAAGGCTGCATTCTTCTAGCTTTTCAGTACATCCTGTTCCTTCTTAATTATAGGTGGATGAATATGGAAAGTGATACTGTATTGATAATACTTTTAGATGCCTTGAATTGTGGCTGGGTAGTGTCAGTGCAGCCTGAAATCAGGGGTTGCCAAGTTTTCTGTTTTTATGAGCAGCGTATTACTGAGAGCTTAAAGCTGCCCAGAGGGTTTTTATATAGCTTTTTTTCAGACCAGTTTGCCCAGGCATGCATTGTGACTTCTGTCTTGTCACTCCTCAAGACCACACCCACTTCAGATATAAAATTCCTGCAACCTTCGAAGCTGGGTTGAGGGTATATGTGATTGGCAGATTTCCTAGGGGGTAGATCAAGATGGGTAGCCATGTTACTCTGTCTGTAGCAGTAGAAAAGAGCAAGAGTCCAGTAGCGTCTTAAAGACTAACAACATTAGTATGACTTCATTAAGAAATGAGCATTGACTCACGAGTGCTGATACCCTGGCCATGAATTTTGTTAGACTTGAAGGTGCTACTGGACTTTTGCTCTTCCCTGGAGAGGAAGAACAAATTTGGGGGAAACCAGGAATATGTTCACTATGTACTTTTTTATTAGGTCCAAGCATACTTCACTGCTTTCAGAACACAAAATGATTTTTGAAAACCTTAGCAAGCAGTAAAAGGTTTTGAAATTTAAGAATAGAAATATGGTACCTCGATTCAATCGATAATTACAGATAACACCCTCGTTAGAAAGAGAGGAAGCTAAGGTGACCATAACACCTAAGCATACCTTTCCCCCAATGACTACTTCTGGGGAAGGGTATATTCTAGTTTTTGCTTTCCTCTTCTCTCCCCTTTGCATTTTTGCTCTGGGAAGAAGAGGAAGACTCCCCAAACAAGCAGCTTTAGTCAGCCATGGTGGCAGTATAAGGCCATGCAGGCCTGTGGAATGGCTCTGGAGTCTGAATAAGGTCTATGGCAGGGGTGGCCAAACTTGCTTAACGTAAGAGCCACATAGAATAAACATCAGATGTTTGAGAGCCGCAAGACCTGAAGAAATATTACACACCTGTTTTTATTGAAAAATACGCAAATTTGCTTTTTATTAACATTAAATGAGACTGCCAGAAATAAAACCCAAAGGGGTAAAAACAGTTATTGATAATGATATTTATTGGTCCAATGATATTTGTAGGCTTGATTGGGGGGGGGTGCTTTGAGATTGCATTTAAAGTTGCCTTCCTTCTCTGCTCCCCCCTCGCCTCAAGCCTACCCTTCCTAGCTGGGGAAGGGAAGACCGATCGGGGAGACATGCCTCCCCTTTGTTTCCCCAGCTGCCGGGAGCCACACAATATGTGTGAAAGAGCCGCATGTCGCTCCCGAGCCACAGTTTGGCCACCCCTGGTCTATGGGCTTACGTTACTTGCTCACGATTCAAGAACAGGGAAGATCTGGCATGCTTTGCACTGCTCTTCTTTCCCCCAGGCAAACATCACTGCCTAGCAGATGAGCTCAGCTGGCAAACCAGTTTGGATGCCCGTGATCCAGGATGGTAGGAAGTGATGGGAAGGGGTGGGATGCTCGGGCTAGATGTACTTGTTACAGCGTTCAATGCCAGTGTAAAAGTAGTTCTGTAGATTTGGGTTATCTCTACACAAGATGGCACTTAGTGGGGGCACTCCATGGATCCATGAAGCTGCCTTATGTTGAATCATGATGGACCATGGGTCAGTCAAAGTAAGTGTTGTTCACTTAGACTGACAATGGCTTTCTGGGGTCTTCGACAGACCCTGCGTGCCAAGCAGGTGCACTATCACTGAGCCACAGCCCCTCCCAAGAGTCACAGTGCCGGCAAATGCAGCTCTTTGCTTTGCTGACATAATACTACAGAATAGGCTCAGGAAAGGTCATACCCTGCCACAATTTTTGTTAGCCTTTAAGGCACTACTGGACGCTTGCTCTTCCCTGGGTAGGAGGAACAAATTTGGGGAACGAAGAATGGATTTTTTTTTTCACCCCAAGGAATTAAGCGATACAGTTTTTCAATTCCTAACTTGGTATTTTCTATACTGGGCATGCCAAGAATTGTATGTTAAAAAGTGTCCAAACATTATGTTGTTGATGATGGCCGTTGGACCAATATTTCTGTGAGATCTAAAGGGATTGCTTAGGATAAAAGCAAGGGATTTGCACTGCATCACTGGAATTTCCTGTTTGAGCACCTGGCTGCCATGCTGTATCACAAATTGCTTTTGAAATTCCTCTGCATTTCAAAAGAAACTTGCCATTAAGACACTGGCTGCTGCATTTTTAAAAAACAAACAGACAAAAGCCCTGAGTCCAGAGCCACTTGGACTCCTCTCCCTCTGCTTATAAACAAGATTTCATTGTAGCAAGTGTTTGCTGCGAAAAGCATTTCTTTTTTTAAAAATTCTGTAGAGAATTCAACTACTGTTAATTTAGAGGTATGGTGGGCTTAAAAGTGCCCCCCCATTCCCCCCACCCACATATCTGCAGCTGTAGGCCTTTTGTTTTAAATCTTAAGAACTATTTCCAAACATCATTACTTGGGGGCGAGGTCTGTCACAATTGTTAGGATCTCTTTGCAGATAAATTGGTCAGGAATCAAGTTGTAGATGCTGGCCCTGCGTTTGCTTAGCGAGGCTGGCCTTCCACATGACCAGTATCCAAAAACAGAAGAAGGGGCCGGGGTGTAGCCAGGATTTTTTGACTTCAAGGGGCATTCAAATAAGTCGGGGGCACCCCCGCAGACACCCCCCCGGGGCTGTGTCAAGAGCGACAAGACAGTAAAAGTTTTTTAAAAATGACGAGAGGGAGGTGAGAGGTGAGGGTGTTGGCAGGCAGGGCAAAGTGACAGCATGGCTGTGGCGTGCGTGAAAATTTTTAAAAAAGTGGCAAGGAGAGAGAGAGAGGCCAGGGTGCCGGCGGGCAGGGCAGGGCAACAGCTTGACTAGGCCATGGCGCACATGAAAAATCAAAGAAACCAGCTGGATGGGAAGCCGGGAGGCCTGGGCGGTAAATTGAGGGCCCCGGCCATGAGATGCCCCACTGTAGCTATGGGGCTGAGAAGGGGTCTTCACCCAAGATGGAAGCTCAGGAAGAGAAGAAGTGGCAGAGGTATGGCAGAAAAGTATATTTTATTTATGTTTGTAGATCCTGACACATTTCGCATGCTGCTTCATCAGAGGATCTGTAGAGTAGCCATCTCCCTGCGTGTTCCCACCATGATAAATAAAATATATTTTCCCACCGCACCCCTGCCTTGTCTTCTCTTCCTGGACTTTAGACAACCCCTCCGAAGTGAGTCGTTTTTAAGACTTACAACTTTGGCATTAACAAAATACTCTTTAAATGGATTTTTTGGTAGACCACTGTTAATCTCCCATCTCCCTTGCTAGTTTAAGAAGGATTTTTTCCCCAAGGAATTAAGCAATCCAGTTCTTCAACAGCTAACTCAATTGAAAGCATGATATGCTCGTGTAATCTTAAAAAGTAAAAAAGTTCAGGGTGTTGGTATAGTATCATTATTGCCTTCCTTCAGGCAAAGCTGATGATATGGGAGAAGGCAAGAGCATTCTCTAAAACCCTGTATCCTTTGAGGGGCAACAAAGAAGCGACACGCAGGAAAATGCATGGTTTGCCAACTTGCACAAAGATAGATCGGTAGGAAGGAAAGTTGTCAGGGTGACAGTTATAAAAACCCAAAAGCTGTTCTTGAGCAACGTCTTCTCTTGAGCCACACACCTGTAGCGTTTGTCAGAGTGCGGAATAGTGAACTGATTTATCCTTTGTCTTTCAGATGATCCGGAGACGCGAGATGCATGGTGGGCAGAGATCAGACAGGAAATAAAATCCCATGCCAAGGCATTGGGCTGTCACGCTGTAGTGGGCTACAGTGAATCGACTAGCATTTGGTAAATCACTATGACGGCTTGATCCCCCCCCGGGGGCTTCAGAAACGAATGCTGAAGTGTGCAGGTTTCCTCCATAGAGAGTGGAGTAGCAGGAAATGAAGCCTTGGATAATTATTGTGGCAAGCAGGGTCTCAACAAGGCTGAAGCAGTGAGTCAGCCTTGATGCTAAGAAGTACAGAATGACAGATCTGCTTAGCTGCAGAGCCTGGGCAGAGAGGAAGATGCGTTATCAGAGCCCTGCAGGAAAGATTTGTTGTTCTGGCATTGACTGCTATTCCCTGAAAGGGGAGCATAAGAAAAAAAGGAACAGCCTTGCTGGATCAAACTAGTGGTCCATCCAGGTCAGCATCCCGTCTCACGTGGTGGCCAACCAGTTCCTCTGAACGGCCAGCAGCAAGGCACAGAGGTCAAGGCCTTCCCCTGATGTTGCCTCCTGGCTCTGGAGTTCAGAGGCGTAGTGCTTCTGAATGTGGAGGTTCCCCTCAGTCACCATGGCTAGTAGCCACTGATAGACATATCCTCCATGAATCTCTTTTGGTCTTAGGCTGGCAAACATAGCAGCAACGCTATTCACTTACTTGGTTAGATTGGGGACACAGTGCTGGCTATAGTACTGCTGTATGTCATGGAGGCTTCCAATGCCATGAAGGAATCTTTCAGCTTGGCATGGTTTACTTAAGTGACGACACAGTTTTATAACAGTTTATAAAGCAGTATGCAGCTTGCGACTGGGGTATCTGAAGGACTGTCTTCTTTCATACACTTCTGTCTGGGGATTAAGGTTACTGGAGTTCCCCATTGTTCAAAGAAGCTCATCTGGTGGATACATGACAACAGGGCCTTTTCAGTGGCAGCCCCACAATTATGGAACAACCTCCCCAGGGAGATGCACTTGGCCCCCTCACTTTCGATCTTTAGGAGGCAGCTGAAGACTGTTTTGTTTAGGACTGCATTTTATTAGGGGAGGGGTTATGGCTCAGTGGCAGAACCGCTGCTTTGCAGAAGGTCCCAGGTTCAGTCCTTGGCACCTTATGGATCAGGAAGTAAATGATATGAAAGACCTCTGCCTTGAGGCTCCAGAGGGATAGCCGCTGCCAGTCTGAGTAGATGATACTGACTTTGATGGACCGATGGTCTTGATTCAGTATAAGGCCAGCTTCATGGGATTAAAGTTAATAGCAGTCCTAAAATGTGATTTGAAATTTTTGTTTTTATGTATTTTATGTTATGTGTTTTATTCATATTGAGCTCCAAAAGGAAGAAGAGTGGCTAATACTTGTTTGCAATTAAGAAAATAAATACTTGTTCACTCTGAATTCACTTCTTGTGGTTGTTTCCCCACTCCCACAGCCACAGTGGTTAAGTGCATGGACTCTAATCTGGGAGAACCAGGTTTGATTCCCCACTCCTCCACTTGCAGCTGCTGGATGACCTTGGGCAAGCCATAGTTCTGGCACAGCTGTTCTTGAAAAAGCCGTTTTTGTCAGAGTTCTCTCTCAGCCCCACCTAGCTCACAGGGTGTCTGTTGTGGGGAGGGGAAGGAGTTTGTAAGCCGCTCTGAAACTCCTTTGGGTAGTGAAGGGCGGGGTATAAATCCAATCTCCTCCTCCTCCTCCTCCTCTTCTTCCTCTTCTCCTTCTTCTTCTTGATACGTTGGGGAAAAATGGGACAACTTTAAAATCCCCCTTCCAAAAAACCACAGATGTGTTTTTTGTTCTCATATACCAGACTGCATACTTCATACTTTTTTATATTGTTATTTTAAAAAGCCTTCTGATAAATATATTATTCCCTGGATTGGACACTTGGCAAGCGTTCCAGATGTTCAGAAACTTGAAATTCTTATTTTCCTACAAACGAAAAAAGTTGCACGATGGGCATTGCTTTAGTTCGCTACATCATTTCTGTACATCTGACTAACTGAGTTTATATCGAGGTGCATGGCCTTTAGGCTGTTAGCTCCAGGGAAAGGATACCTGGGAAGGTATGCCGCCCGCCATCACGTGCCTTCATCTCTTTCTCGTTCTTTTCTCTTGCAGCGAAGAGGTCTGTATTTTGTCCGCCTCCGGCACGGCAGCAATGCTGAACCCTCGGTTCCTCCAGGACGGCACCATGGAAGTCTGTTTGGAACAAAGGTTGTCATGGCAGCCTGGCTACTTTTCCATAGGGTCAGAGAAGGGAGAGGTTGATTTTTTTCCTCAAAACCAGGATAGTTCTTCTCTATTAGGGTAGGTTACCAGTGTGACAGTACAGGAGATGCGGGGCCAACCACTGTACTGCTTTTCCCCCCCCACTAACATCAACAGAAGTTGTGGAGCTTTGCACCGACTCACTAGTCTCTTACTGTTTTTTTAAGTTTTCTAACAGCTTGAATAAAGGTAACCCGTTTGACTACTAACCCCGCAATTATAGTTCTCTCGCGCGCTTTCCCCCTCTTTGCCACTCCGCCATATTTTACTCCTGTAGTGGACTTGAGTACAGATGCCCTTTCCACGGTCTCAGTTGTTGAAGCCCGGACTTGACGATCAACTGTCATAAGAACATAAGAGAAGCCAATGATGGATCAGGCCAGTGGCCCATCCGGTCCAACACTCTGTGTCACACAGTGGCCAAAAATACCAGGTGCCATCAGGAGGTCCACCAGCAATGCTCCCTCTAAGCTGTGGAGTCTTGTGAGCAAAAAATCTACTTTGTGAGCTACTGGCATTAGAGTTGTAAGCGAGCGATTGGGCTACTGCATAAATTAGTTTGCTCGAGCCATCCTTCCTGAGCTAAGAGAAAGACATGTGAGCCGGAGGCTAAAAAATGGTGAGCTAGCTCACACTAACTCAGCTTAGAGAGAACACTGTCCACCAGTGGGGCCAGGATACTAGAAGCCCTCCCACTGTTGCCCACCCCCCAAGCACCAAGAATACAGAGCATCACTTGCCCCAGAGTCCCTATCTATAACTTGTGGCTAATAGTCACTGATGGACCTCTGCTCCATATGTTTATCCAATTGTTGCATGTGGCAACAATATATATAGAGAGAGAGACAGAGAGAGAGAGAGAAAGAGAGTGGGGGGATAAGTATGTTGAACACTCTTGAACAACAGCAACAAAGCAACCATGTTAAATCTTTCAGGGCTAATGAAGCCGTGCTGCTCACCAGTGGCCTTGCCGGCTTGGATTCTGCACAGTTTAAATTATTCTGTGTACATATCTCTGTCCTGAGCTGGATAGCCCAGGCTAGCCTGATCTTGTCAGACCGGGGAAGCTAAGCAGGGCTGGTCCCGATTAGTATTTGAGTGGGAGACCACCGAGAGAATACCCGGGCCCTGTCTCAGAGGCAGGCAACGGCAAACCATCCCTGAACTTCTCTTGCCTTGAAAACCCCACGAGGTTGCCATAGGTCAGCTGCGACTTGACGGAGGGGGGAAAAAGAAAATACTTCTCACTACATCACCGTGTTCCAGTACTTTCCCTGCAGGTTTATATTTTCCCCAGTAGCAACTTCTCATTGTAACTGGCAACTGCCGTTTGAGTCAGCTTCATTAATACGAAATGCACTGTGCCCCAGTCCATCGTTAAGAAATCGGTAGTTTTATAGCTGTACTAGACCTGCTAATTATATTTATTTTCTTGTGCCCTTAAGAAAAAAAAGAGTCTACTGTTCAATTCTTCCTGCTGTTACAAATTCAGATATTGCTGTGATTTTAAATTTCATTTGTTTGTATATGCTGTTTGTTTCAATGAGCCCTCCCGTAGGAGTCATTCCCCGAAACTGAGAACAGTTGTCTATTCAGTCTTGTCTCATACATTAGAAAAAATGAATCGTGCCAGTGCCTCTAATATTGAGGAGAGGATTCTGTATAAGCACCAGGCTGCATGGATTGGTCGGAGGCAGCCACATGGCAAACACCTTTTGACGATGAAATACTGACATGTGATTCTAAATATTTTGAATCTTTAAATTGGTCTGCTCGCTGGGTTTGACAAGGCTTGAACCAAAAGTATGCTTTTGGGACTGGCTTGCTGATAAAAGATTTTCTTTCAGAGCAGGGCAACATAAATATACCCCGTGACAGTTTAAAAGTAAAGGAGGCGGATAATATGCGACCTGTCCAGGTGGCGATGTAACCTCTTTTTGCCTTGTGAGAATTCTGAGACATTCAAACAGTGGTCCCTTGGTGCTCGATGACACACTGCAGATCGTACGCCAGTGTCCAAAATGGGAGGGACTACGGGTTGGATCCCCACAGATCATTTCTGCTAGCAGTGATGCTTTCTTCCAGTGCGAATTGTCTTTCCTTGATGCAACAGAGCCACCTCTAGCAGAGCAGATCTGTGGGATAATAACCCTGTACACTGCAAGGTGCTCCTAACTCTCTTGAGGGCCCAAACAGATGTGTGATGGGAATTCAGTGTCCCGAGCTCTCAGCGATTCTGTTTTAAAACTCCGTTTTCAGCAGATATAAATAAAATACATGAAAGCAACCCCCCCCCCCAAAGCCTCCATTTTCAGGTGCGTGGGCGGGTCGTAATCAGGCTCTGGACCCACAGTACAACAGGGCAGACCTGGGGAGCCACGCTTTGGGGCCAGCCTCATTTATCTTAACAGCGTTGGTCAGTTAAAGCAAATGCAAAACGGAAGGCAAAATTTGACGTTGCGTATATATGGTTTCCATAGGCCAGGGCTGCATTTTTGTATACATGACTGTGGAATTTCTTCACAGAGCGATGCCTGAATGGTAATACTAGATTTCTCACAATGTCTCCTTTAGGTTAGAGGAAACCTCGCCTCCTGGCTGTGGCTTTTGCCACATACCTTACGACGAGCTGAACATGCCATTTCCTGCTCACCTCACGTACTGCTGTAGCTGCAGGAAACAAAAGGTCCCAGATGTTCTTTTCACGACGATAGATCTGCCGGCAGACGCGCTGGTGGTCGGGAAGGGATGTCTCATTCAAGCCAGGTAGAGCTTTTTGCCAAGTTGGCTTGGCTTTTTTTGAATTTGCTCTGTTGGGTAACTGTGTCTTGCTGTTTCGTTCAATGTTGATGAATGTGGCTTGATAGCATCTAAAGGCATCCTTGACCATCAGCAGGAGGCCTTGGTAGTTTTAGTCTTCCTGTTCAGGCAAGCTGCTTCTGCTTTTGGACATATTGTTGCCTACCTTAAGGTTAGTGCTCCTAAGCACATCTTAGGAGCTGAGTAGCTTTGGCTGTACATAGAAGGACATTGTTCCACAGAATCGAGATGCAAACAATACATTCATTGCTGCTTCTGTATTTCAAAATATCAAGCAGGGAAAACCGCAGGAAGTGAAGATATTGCTAATTAAGCATTTATTCAGAATGTTTTGGAGGGGGGGATCAACTGAATCCTGCGTAAGTCTGACTGATGCAGCTTGCTGGTATTTTCAAATATCAAACAGGGAAAACTGCAGGAAGCGGAAATATTACTGATTAAGCATTTATTCAGAGAAATCTTGAAGGGGGGATCAACTGAATGCTGCGTAAGTCTGACTGCTGCGGCTTGCTGATAGCGACAGTGTACCTTATAGGGAGCAGCCATATTGTGAGGTTATAGTTTCTGTTGCTTAGAACACACACAGCTTTATGAGCAGAAGTCTTTTGGCACCACTTCGAGTTGCCTTTTTTATATAGCCAAACAACGTAATACATGCAAGATGCCTATATTACATGCAAGATGTTATTGGGTTTCTTGAGACATCCGTTAAACTAATGTACGCCATTGTGGAACTTAGTCTGTTACCTGGGCTTTTCCACACTCTCGTTTTCATTGCTTTGTATGTCCCTGTTGCTTCATTTTGTCTTTTCAACACGTGTCTTGCTCCCTCTAGCGGTCACTTTGGTGTGTCATATCGAAGCGACCATTAGAGAGAACAAAACACGTGTGTGTGTGTGTGTGGGGGGGGGAACCCTGAAGCAACGGGGCACACAAAGTGACGAAAATGAGAGTGCAGAAGAGCCCCATGTCCAAGGTGACCGTTTTCTGCGACGTTTATCTTCTTAACCATTGGCAAATTGTTCTAAGGCCCACTACCCACTCTTGCCCCACCTCAACAGGCTGTGCCGGTTGAAAAAGAAAGCACAAGCGGAGGCAAACGCAACTGCCATCAGTAACCTGCTGCCCTTTATGGAATATGAAGTGCACACTCAGCTAATGAATAAGCTGAAGCTGAAGGGGATGAACGCCCTGTTTGGGCTCAGGATTCAGATCACGGTGGGAGAAACTATGCTGATGGGCCTGGCAGTAAGTCTTTCACATATTTGAAGATTCCGTAGCTTCCTGTTCCTCTGTTTTTTGTAGCTTCTCGCTCCTCCGGTTTCCAGAACCCCTCGGGGTTGTTCTAGGCCATTGAACAAAAGGAGAGGTTTAAAAATATTGAGACGGCCATGATAATAGATTGGATAAAAACAGTAAGATCTCCTTGCTACCGAGCAGCATAAGGTGGACTCTTAATCCAAATAAAGATTCCTGTGCCCTAGATAGCTGTGTAGAAGGGGGAATGTTGGCAGACGTACTATTAAACCATGCATCATAGTAGCACTGCACCTGCTGAGATTTGCTGTTCAGTACAGCTGTTCAGGAGTCAACACAGAGAAGCTGTCCATTGCTGAGAGGTAATTTATTGAATGGCCCTCACCCATTCTGAAAGTGGGTTATATCATTTCAAACAAAGAACGTAACAAAAACAAAGTACCCAATTATATTTTTGAGTTTTCCCATAGCTACTTATAACTGGCTGTTGAACACCAGCCCAAGGAGGAAAGATTTATAGCTCTTGTGGAAAGTATGCAGGCTCAGACATCAAAGTTATGGATAGCCAACTTCCGTATCTTTAGAAGTCATTGTATCCCCTAGAAAGAGATCCAGGGGTGATGAATTAGCAGCCAGGTTCCATACTGAAGTTGTATTTAGGGGAGAGGAGTTCCACATCTCTGGAGAAGCCAACATAAATGCCTCAATACATATCCTTCCTTATTATACTAACGGCACAGTCAAGAAATCATGCTTGGCAGATCTTGATGACTGTGACTAGACATGTAAAATTTCCGGAAGTTTTGAAGCCATTGGGGGGGGGGGACACACACTTTCCGCATTTTTGTAGGGGGGTGGGTGGGAGGAAATTTTGGAAAGAACTGAAATATATGCAATACTTACTGTCCTATCAAACAAACTAATTTTATGGCTTTAACAACATAAAATGCACCATTTGTAACTGACAGCATACAACATTGCAGTGTTTGACATATTTATGGGACTTAAAAGTTATAAGTACCTTAGGTTTGTACAAGCGAAATTACAAATATACCCAGTACTTGAGAGAAATCTGTAAGCATGCTTCCCTCATGAAGATTAGATATCCTTCTAAGTGCAGAAATACATCTTGGATTTAAGAGCTGTATCTGTCTACAACATGTCCACCTTGTCTTTAAAAGCATTTCATTCATTCAGAAATAGAAAATATTTCACTGGAATTTTTTTCAGTGTTCCCCAAAATTTCCAATTTTCCTGTTATTTCCTTGGGCCTTCACATCTCTATTTGTGACACTGCTTCATTTCCTGCATTTCTCACATTTCCAGCCCATCAATTTTAGCCTTCAATGCAGAAACCTAGTTTTCTCTTTCTCCCTCCCTCCCTGTGAACAATTGAACAGTACAACCATAACTCTTTGGTACGCTGATGTTACCTGTAGAAACAGCATCTTTTTTTAAAAAAACCTAAATCTTTGTTTTTGTTTAAAATTTTTATTTGTTTTATTACTACAAAGGCTATAAAAGGGAGGGAAGTGCATGGATATACTGAAACTAACATGTGAAACTACAAGAATAAAGCAAAGATCATAATATCACCAAACAAACATATTTGTCTTCCTACAATTTACCAGTTAAAAAAATAAGAGAATGACACTGCATGCCTTCTTACCAAAACATAGCTATTCTTAAGCCCTTATTAACCATATATTGGGTACATTATAGCCTATTATTTTTATACAACCAATGAACTTTCAGAACTGCATTGCATTATAAAAATGTATTATTATCTCCTATGTTTATTTTTTTCGTATTTCAGCTTAACTTTGAAGGTTTGGGGAGCTGCTGCTCCTTTTTCAGAGTCAGAATCTTCTGAAGAGATATCTAAATCTTTGTTTTATTAGCAAATTATAAATCTGGAAAAAGATATACACAACCAGGATTTCCTAATTGTTAGTGCTGAGATTTGGAAAGGTGCTAGTGTTGAAGTTTAAATAATGTAACACATCAGTGACAGCTAAATTAGATCATGAACATTCAAGAACATACTTTGTTTCATTTCTTACTGGCTTATTTTTTAAAAGTCTGCCACAGGTGTTTATCTGGCTGCTCTTCCAGCCCCTGGTGGTATTCAAATTGCTGGAAAGACCCCGAACGATGCCTCTTATGAACAACATGTATCGCACATGCAGAAGAAAATCAATGATACAATAGCCAAAAATAAGGAGCTCTACGAAGTTAACCCCCCTGTAAGTGAAATTATGTAGTTGATGAACAGTTTTGAATCCATTGAAGCCCAGGTCTGTGTGGTATGAACTAGCAGGGAATGAACCATGACGATGGGCAGAGAGGGAAATTGGAAGGAAGTAAGATAAGCGCATGAAGCTCTTTTTTAAAGTTGGCAACAGACTGCAGGCAACCTACATGTGTTAAGAGTCATTCTGAGCTTGTCTGACTATAATGCCTTGTTCTGTCCCAATCCCTGCTGCATCCCACACTTGTATTTCCTATAGAAAGGTACACCCAAAGAACCCATCCGCACTACCTGGGGCTCATGCTAGATATGCTAATAGGCAGAAGAGACTGTGAAGAATGGACAAGGCATGTGCAGAAGCAAAGAGTGCCTGGATTTCCCATTCACTTTCTCAGAGGGAATTGCCTCCTCTTAGGGCTTGACTAGAGGCAGGCAGTGGCAAACCACCTCTAACCATCTCTTGCCTTGAAAACCCCGTGAGGGGTTGCCATAAATCAGTTGTGACTTGATGGCACTTTTCACCACCACCAGGACTAGGCTGTCTTAGAGGGACTCTGTTTCATTTTTCTCTTGAGTTTATGCTTCCAATGAGAGTGATTTTTAGGATGAAATTGTGGAATTAAATGTATAAAATTAAAGTCATCATTTTTTGGATTAAATTTTTGCACTTCCATGTGTGGGATTATTCCTGGGCTGTAATTGAAAGAGTTAGTTGTTCAGGCGACAGACAGGGTGATACATTTTAAAGCATTCATGTGAAAATTAAAGAACACGAGATGCATGTGTGATTTTTGTTTGCTACTATTCTGTTTAGGAAGTGTCAGAAGAAATTATAGGTTCCCCTATTCCTGAGCCAAGGCAACGTACCAGGCTTCTAAGATCTCAGTCTGAAAGTTCTGATGAAATTACAGAACTGGACCTCTCCCATGGAAAGAAAGATGCTTTTGTCTTGGAGGTGTGTTTTCCTTCTTCGAAGCTCATACTGATAAAATATCTGTTCATATATTAAATGTAGTTTGCCTTCTCCTTCTGGAAGAATTCCAAAATGTTCATGATACTTAATATATCAAATTCTGAACAGTCCTAGGGCTATTAGTGTGTAATGGCATGCTGCACTAATCAAACCGAATCTCTAAAATACACCCTCAACTGAAATATGTGATAAATTTATCATATCTGTATTAGGATTTTGTACTGAGGTCTTGCATTACTGATCTTGATTATTTGGAGTTTCAAAGAGAGAAATGTTTTCTCTCTCTTTTCAGATTGATGATACAGATGCAATGGAAGATGTTCACTCTTTGCTGACAGATGTACCTCCGCCTTCAGGTATAGTTGAAAGCTTGTTTTTAATTCTGTTGAATTCCTTATAAAGTTCTCCCTGGAAGTTTGGCAATGCTGTGTGATAATTTGCTTCCTGGTGTGAGAAATCTGCACATCTATATTTTCTGCTACTTGAGGTAATAATAATAGAAATATATAATGTAATCCAGCCAAGTGTGGATTGGACTGTTATGTGCAGAAGAAGAAGCGTTGGCTTTAATATCCTGCTTTTTCTCTACTTTAAGGGGTCTCAAAGTGGCTTACGATCACCTTCCCTTCCTCTCCCCACATCAGGCCCCTTGTGAAGTAGAGTGGCGCAAGGACACCCAGCAGGCGTCATGTGGAGGAGGGGGGAGTCAAACCCAGGCCTCCAGATTAGAGCCTGCCGCTTCTAACCTCTACACCACACTGGCTCTCACAAATGGATTAGTGTTTTTTCTGTACTGTTAACTTTCCTGGACTTTGAATGCTCTCCCAGTTAACGATAGCAGTAATGACCATTTGTATCGTGACTTTGGGAACTCATTGTTTTACATACCTTAGCCCAGTAATATTTACAACAGCCCTATAATGTAGGACACAGTTATCCCAGCGATTTTTCAGGCAATGTGCTCAGGGGGAGGGATAATGGGTTGGATCCAGTGCAAAATTTCTGCTTGCACTAGATCTTGTGCAAGCAGAAATGGAAGAAAAAGGCAGTGGTGGCAGCACACACCAAGGCAATAGAATAGTTTGGGGAAATAATATGGGGAGGGTTTGGGAAGAATAGCACGAAAGGGATCCTCTCACGACAGTGTTGCTGCTCCGGTCAAACTTGGAGCCCACCACAGCTACATTAAAGATTCTTTAAAATTAACGTTAACATAGATCTGTGATTGGCGGTCCATAAATAGTGGCTGATTTCAACCTCATAAATTCTACTAAACGAAATTTTGATACGATGTATGTATTTGGATGTCGCGCTAGACTGGATTTTCTAATTCGTTCACACAGATTGTGTCACGTTACTGCCAAAGTTAATTGCATAAACTTTAGCATGCATGGCTTGGATCCAGCGCTTCTGGAAATAGAAGGAGTTTATGGAAACCGTCTCTGCTGCTTTCCCAGAACAGCCTCCTGAACAGCCAGTCCTTAGGGCTGTAGGAGTCTCAGCCACATCAGGGGAAGTGGTGTGATGGTCTGCAGGAAGAAAGAGGGATCAGTGGGAATTTCCCTTCTCCCCTTCTCCTAAAGGTGCCCTTTTGTGGTGCTTGCTCTTCTTGCGTAAGCTGGGGGGGGGCAGTTCTCCATGCCACACCCCTCGTTCATCCACAGATTTCTCAGCTGTCAGCAGCAGTTTTTCAGGGGGCAAAGATTGCTGCACTACGGAGGAAGAAGGCAACAAAGCTCCACGAACTCCCTCCCCGTATCCAGACCTTCGGGGCTCTTTGGCCCTCCGTCTGCATTCTGAAGCACCATCCCTGCCGCCTCCTCGGGAGTGTGTGGTGAACACCATAAACACCTTATTAATGTTGTAGAAATGTATATCTTTTTTTTCAATTTATATCCCACCCTTCCCTCAAGTGAGGCTCAGGGCAGCTCACAGCCATGGATTCAGTACAATGTCAGACAATAAATAACAATAGTGAATCAGTACAGTGAAACCAGTTTGAAACATTTAAAGTGGGCAGTGCAGTATATTCAGTTTCATTTCCTACAGCTGGGAAATGAGTGGTCCAGTGCCAAGCCATAGTGGTCTCACGCAGCAGCAGTAATAGGGAGGCCAGCTGGTAGATGCCCGCTGCCTCAGTCAAAGGTCTGGTGGAACAGCTCCGCCTTGTAGGCCCTGTAACTGTAACAGGTCTTGCAGGGCCCTGATCTCAACCAGAAGCATGTTCCACCAGTGGTTGAGGCTAGGCGGGCATCTTTCGGGCCACGGACAACCAGCAGATGGATTTCCGCAGAGCACAAAGCTCTTCAGGGCACATAGGGGGAGAGGCGGTCCTGTAGATATGCATTAAACATAGTATCTATCTATCTATCTATCTATCTATCTATCTATCTATCTATCTATCTATCTATCTATCTATCTATCTATCTATCTATCTATCTATCTATCTATCTATCTATCTATCTATCATCTGTCATCTGTCATCTGTCATCTGTCATCTGTCATCTATCATCTGTCTATCATCTGTCTATCGTCTGTCTGTCTGTCTGTCTGTCTGTCCATCTATCTATCTATCATCTATCTATCATCTGTCTGTCTGTCTGTCTGTCTGTCTGTGTCTGTCTGTCTGTCTGTCTGTCTATCTATCTATCATCTATCATCTATCATCTGTCTATCATCTGTCTATCATCTGTCTGTCTGTCTGTCCATCTATCTATCTATCATCTATCTGTCTATCTATCTATCTATCTATCTATCTATCTATCTATCTATCTATCTATCTATCTATCTATCTATCTATCTATCTATCTATCTATTCTGACTTATAGCCTGTCCTCCCTTGTACAACAGGGCTCAGAGAGGAATACAAAATTCTTTAAAACCTTCAAGCAATTAAAACATCAATAATTATATAACACTATAAATATAATAAAATAACAACTCAGGCACATCTAATAGATGGTGTAAATATCCCAGGAGGGAGGAAATGTCCCGAGTTCTGCCTAATGTGCAAAAAAGGGGAGAGGTGAAAGGGAAGGGGGAGGAAGGGAGGCCAGTGTAAGATGGAGAAACCATCACTGTGCTCAGCCACAGGCCTGCTAGAACAACTCCGTTTTATAGGCCCTGCAGAACTGCACCAGATCTCGCAGGGCCCGGATCTCCCCCGGCAGTGTTCCGCCAGATTGGAGTCAGGGGTGAAAAGGCTCTGGTTCTGGTTGAGGACAGCCAGACCAGGGATTGCCATAAGATTGTTATGACTGGAGCGTAGTGCTCTTTAGGGGCATACCAGGAGAGGCGTTCACGTAGAAACGTATATGTGGAGAGAGAGATTGATTTAGATACCTAAGTATGCGTATAGATAGATACAAACTTTGCGGCCTGTTCAGAGGACATTTATTATCTGATGCATAATGGGCATTTTCCATGTACTTACAAAATATTTCCAAGTTTTTGTGCAACTCCGTAAAAAGCATTTGTTGTTGCAGTATTCTGTTTTAAAACTTAAACTTTAAACAGTAAAAAAGATGCTACAGATATTCTTCAGAACATACCTAATAGCGTTATTTGAAGCACATAAAAGAGCAACAAAATCAGCTTGCAATATCCCATGTCCATATGAGTTGCTTCATTTTCATTTTACAACTTGCTGTAAATTTCCTTTAAATGCTGCCTTGGAAATTTAGGTTTACCTCTTTTAGAGGGATGATAAATGGTTGTCTGTCACATCATTCTGTCACCAAATTGATGTAAGTCAGACAAAAGCAACTCTTGTGACAAAGAATCCTAGCATAAAATTGAGGGGTAGTCTTACTGTGACAATTAGTTTTTGCCCAAATTGAAGATTCGTGATATGCAAACTGCTTATCAGATTTCTCACTGCATAGTATATTGAATTGGATGGCAGCGATTACATTTGTTTGGCTTTTAGTGAAAAGTATTCCCATTCTCCGCAAGAAAAGTGGATAGCAGGGTCTTGGTCAAATTTCCCATTCCACTGCAGCACAATCATTTGCAAAGTTCTGGAAGACTTCATCTGAAGATGCAGTTAATTGTTGAGTCTGTAAATCTGCCAGTCTTACTATTTCCAGCAGGAATACAGCATTCATTCACCTAATGTCCTTCCTGTTCTAGGAGATTGAATAGTGACCCATTCCTAGTTGATGTGGGATCAGGCCACAGGATTTATCACAGATTTGTGTGAGTCCTGTGTGCGCACACACTGCTACAGAACTATCAGCTACGTGGTGTGACTCACTCTGTAAATATTTTTTATGTGCACGTAGCATGGGAATTGATGCAAGAACCATCTGGTGGATTCAAAATTATCTCTTTGCTTCTCTGTTTACCTTCCAACTATACCTCCCTTTGCCTTTCTTTGAAACCCTGACTCAGCCTCTGTGCTTTTCTGTTCCAGTGTGATCTGTTTGTTCTCAGCAAGGACAGTTGACTCCAGTTCAGAATTAGTCTTCGGCGTGAACAGAACCTCCTTTTAGACTCTTGCAATATATGACCTTGTTAAGTGTGTTCCTGATCTTCGGCTCTGTCTCTGTTGCCCTGACCCCAAACCACAATGTGTTAGAGACCTGATTCATTAGTCACGTCTCTCCATGATAGCTTCCCCGCCCCAGCCCTGACCTATGTTCTGAGACAAAGGCTGAAAGTCTGACCTGTACAACCCTAGAAGTACTTGCTCAACTTCTGTTAGCATTTGTGCATATTACTTAGGTAAAGATAAAGGTTCCCTTGCTCGAAAACCAGTCAAACCCGACTCTAGGGTTGCGGTGCTCATCTCTGTTTCCAAGCTGAAGAGCCAGCGCTGTCCGAAGACGTTTCTGCGGTCATGTGGCCGGCATGACTAAACGCCAAGGCACACAGAACGCTGTTACCTTCCCACCGATGCAGTACCTATTTATCTACTTGCAATTTCTTGCTTTCGAACTGCTAGGTTGGCAGGAGCTGGAACCAGAGACGGGAGCTCATTCCGTCATGGAGCACTCGGATCTCGAACTGCTGAACTACTGACCTTCCAGCCTGCAGTTCAGCGTCTTAACCACTTGACCCACCGCAGCTCCTGCATATTACTTAGTGCTGTACATTTCAGCAAGAGTTGTCTGGGTGTGTGTTGCCGTAGTATTTGGTTGCTCATGAGGGTTTGTGTCTCATTCACATGCACGCAGAGCTAATTCACTCAAATGCGGTCAGGGTTTACTCTTGTCTGATACAGTTGGCAGTCTCATCTCCAAAATCCTGTACGTGCTGTTAATGGGGCCAGTCTTATCAGTGTAGGACTCTGTGTGATTGATGCCTGGATTAAGCTCATTTTTCTCCCCTGCTATTTATAACTTCCTGGGACTTATAAATAAAAGCAAGAGATAAGCCTCTTTTTATGCCCGCACTAGACATTAGTTTTGCTGAGGATTAAACGCCCCAGTTCTGCGTACAACGTACTGAAACTGCACCCAGCTTCCATAAAGTACATAATATTTTTGAGTGTCTTTAACTGATGTTTATAAAGGCACTATTGTTCATATTTCTTGTCAGGGAGCTGAACATTTGGCATGTAAACATTTCTCATTGTGATCCTGCCACAGTGATTTTTCTTCTGTGAAAACAAGGCCACCTTTATCGCCATCTGGAATAGTAAATAAAAGCCATTCACCAAACTGGATTTAGATCTAGAGTTATATCTTTTTCATTCTAGTTGGCCGCTAGGGCACTGAACTGGAGCCTGAAGTACTGCAGGAAGAAGGAACTGCGAATTGCTCTGCAAATCTCTGTATCTATTAGTCATGTGTGGCCCCCCTTCTGCGGATACCTAAGTCTGCAAATCGGGGCCACACTGACACTAGACCCAGTTTGGTGTAGTGGGTAAGTGTGCGGACTCTAATCTGGGAGAACCGGGTTTGATTCCCCACTCCTCCACTTGCAGCTGCTGGATGACCTTGGGTAAGCCATAGTTCTGACAAGAGCTGTCCTTAAATGGCAGTTCTTGAAAGAGCTCTCTCAGCCCCACCTACCTCACAGGGTGTCTATTGTGGAGAAGGGGAGGGAAAGGAGTTTGTAAGCTGCTCTGAGACTCCAACTGAAGGGCAGGGTATAAATCCAATCTCTTCTTCTTCTCTTCTAGACAGATTTTTCTGCAAACCTGGGGGGCTGTCCAGGTTTGCAGTAAAATCTGAAATGTTAAAAAAATACATAGGGGGTTAAAAATCCCCCCCTTTTTAAAAGGTGTCATCTGCACATGCACAGACAACAGACTTATCAGTAGAGCTGGCAGTGGCAAATGCCAAGAGCTGCTCCAGGCCCAGCGCCAGCTGCAGGGCACTGCTGCTGCTGCCACCACCAGGCTGTAAGGTGGGTGGTGGGGTCTGGAGCCTCATCAGACTCAGCAATGGAAGGGAGATGGGATTTCACTCCCCTGCTAGTCTTGTGCCCCCCTCCCCCACTTGTGAATGTGTATTACCAGAAATCTGGTCAGCTTCACCTCCTGCCTTATAAATGGAGTTTTACTTTATGCTCAACTAATCTAGATTATCGACACTGTCTACCAACCATAGTACCTAACGTCTTCTATTCCTGTCGGAGACTCTAAGGACTCAGTACGGTTCACCAGACTTAAGTTTTTGCCTCCAGCCATCGCCTGTCTGGTTCAGTAACAGAGTTCAAACTATTAGCAAAGGGAAATGGAAAAGAGGGAACACGTTACTTTGAGTATAAGCACTTGAGGCAGACCACCAAATTAACTGGGTCACGTTATGGCGTATAGGAATCTGTTCCACTTTAGGTCAGTAGAGATTTGGCAGTCGGTTTGACGCTCCTCAGCTGGTTCAGTGCCAGGCCATGCAGAAAAGTTTAAATGCCGTGCACATTATGTTGCTGATTTGCTTACCAGCCAAACTTCAGAACTTCTGATGAGCAGTCAGACCACTGTTCGCTTTTCTTTTTCCCTCTAGCCATGTCTGCAGAGACCACAGATCCTGAGAGGTGAAAATTAAAAATACATAGCACATTTGGGCACGATCATATTTGTTGTTGTTGTTCAGTTGCACAGTCGAGTCCGACTCTTCGTGACCCCATGGACCACATCACACCAGGCCCTCCTGTCTTCTGTCGTGCTCTGGAGTTTGCTTAATTTCATGTTCATTGCCTTGATAACACTGTCTGACCATCTCGTCCTTTGCTGTTCCCTTCTTCTTTGCCCTTCAGTCTTCCTAGCATCAGGGTCTTCTCCAGTGAGTGCTCCCTTCCCATTTGGTGGCCAAAGTATTCAACCTTCAGCTTCTGGATCTGGCCTTCCAGGGAACAATCAGGGTTGATTTCTTTTAGGATTGACTGATTTGGTCTTCTTGCAGTCCAGGGGACTCTCAAGAGTCTTCTCCAATACCATAATTCAAAAGAATCCATTCTGCGGCACTGAGCCTTCCTTATAGTCCAACTCTCGCAGCCATACATTATTACTGGGAATACCATTGCTTTGACTATACAGATTTTTGTTGACAGGGTGATGTCTCTACTTTTTATTATGCTGTCTAGGTTTGCCATCACTTTCCTCCCCAGGAGCAGGCGTCTTTTAATTTCATGGGTGCAGTCACCGTCTGCAGTGATCTTGGATCCCAGGAACGTGAAGTCTGTCACTGCTTCCATGACTTCCCCTTCTGTTTGCCAAGGAGTGATGGGGCCGGATGCCATGATCTTAGTTTTTTGGATGCTGAGTTTCAAGCCAACCTTTGCGCTCTCCTCTCTCACTCTGAGCAAGAGGCTCTTTAGGTCCTCTTCACTTTCTGCCATTAGAGTGGTATCATCTGCATATCTGAGGTTGTTGATGTTTTCCCCAGCAATCTTAATTCCAGCTTCTGAATCATCCAGGCTGGCATTCCGCATGATGTACTCTGCATATAAATTAAATAAGCAAGGGGACAATATACATCCTTGTTGTACTCTTTTTCCTATGCGAAATCAATCAGTTGTTCCATATCCTGTTCTATCACTTCTTGACCCTTATACAGAGACGTGCGAGGTGGTCTGGTACTCCCATCTCTTTAAGGACTTGCCTTATAGGAGCTCTCTAGTGTGGTCTTAAAAATAAGTCTCTTCAGCATGTGTGTGTATTGTTTTTGAATATCTTGTAGGAGGCTGGGATTTGCTTTTATGCAGAAGCGCAGAAATGTCCAGTCACATTAGCAATAGCAAAAATTCTCTCTGATATCTGCAATTGGTAGACACTGGAGACTCTGGGGCAAGTGATGCTCTGTCTCCTTGGTGCTGGGGGGGGGGTAACAACAGTGGGAGGGCTTCTAGTGTCTCTTGGCCCCACTGGTGAACCTCCTGATGGCACCTGGTATTTTTGGCCACTGTGTGACAGAGTGTTGGACTGGATGGGCCATTGACCTCCAAGGTGTCCTATTAGTAACAGCCTTGCTCAGGTCTTGCAAACTGAGAGCCCTCATGGCTTCCTTGACTGGGTCAATCCATCTCCTGTTGGGTCTTCCTCTTTCCCTGCTGTCTTTAGCTTTCCTTGGCACGATTGTCCTTTTCAGTGACTTGTCTTCTCATAATATGACCAAAGCACGGTAGTCTCAGCTCAGTCATTTTCACTTCTAGAGAGAGTTCAGGCTGTAGTAAGTTCTGTTTGGGAAACGTCGGCCATGGACACGTTACAATGGTATTGGGGAGATTTTCTCTGCATTGATGAGACCTAGATGTTATTAATGAACTTATGAAATGACGAAATGCTCTGAATGCCTTCTTATTCAAACCCTGGGTGAATGAGCGACTAGGTTTGTAGATCTGTCTCCCAGCCTCCAAACCCAAGAATTTGGTGATCACAGAACTGATGTGTCATGTCATACTTTTGCTATTTTCAGATAATACACTTTCTGGATTTTTTTTTAACTCATAATGTGTTCTTTGGCAGGCTTTTATAGCTGCAACACAGAAATCATGCCTGGTATAAATAACTGGACTTCTGATATACAGGTAAAGTAGCCTCAATATGTACAAGTAGTCTTTTCCTAAATTCAGTGATGTAGAACAACATTTCTTTTGTTGTATCCTGAAATGTATTTTATGCCTCCTTGAACGATAATTGTGGCCCTTGCTACAGTGGTTGTCCACATAATTTTTGTGGAAGAGGGGCGTTTCCCAAATTCCCATTGGGTCTGTGCCAAACAGTATGGCTGGATGCAGACATGATGTTTCCCCATTGCCTAGCCATCCTGTTAATCTCTCGCTTGGGTACCCTCACGACTGTTCCAGAGCAAACCATGGCACAGCATTGTCGGCACAGATATCACTGTTAATGGTAAGCCTCAAAACAAAGCTTGTGGCCAAGGGGTGGAGTTGGATATTCAAGTGTTGTTTAATGTTGACCATAGTTAGCATCAGCCTTGGGCAGACATAATATTTACTGTGGTTAGCTCTGAAAAGGTAAGTCAGGAAATTCACACACAAAAGGAAGAAGAAAGTGGGATATGCAAGCCCATTGCATGCCCTTGTTTAGGGGATGTTGTAGCTGCACCAGGTGTGTTTAAGATGGGCCCTTTGGCCAGTTCTGTGTAAACATGCATCCTTACAAATGTTTGCATTGTTGGGACAGCGTCCCTTAACACCTGTGTTGGTTGCATTAGGTATGCCTAGGGGTCTTTTGGGGGGGAGCGCACCAGAGCACAGCTCCGGCAGCTCAGGAGCCAAGCCCTGCCCCAAGCCAGCGTCCCTGGAGTCTTTCAGGCAGCCGAATGTCAGTTTCAGCTCCATTATATCCTATGGGCCATTGAAGTCAATGGTGAAACATAGGTTATATTCTGGGGGCTGGAGGGGAGGGGTTTGAGTGAGAGGCTCCAAACTCACAGGGTAGCTGATAGAGCCTCTCCCCAAGATACTCACCAAGTTTCAAGAACATTGGATCAGGGGGTCCAATTCTATGGGCCCCCAAACAGGTTGCCCCCATTCCCTCCATTGTTCTCTATAGTGGGAAAAAGTTACCCCCCTTTTGCTTCCCCTTCTGGCATCACTTCCAGTGATGTCAGGGGGCGTGGCATATGCTAATAGCCTAATAGCTCATTAGCATACCATATGCTAATGAGCTCCTGCAGCTGTTTTTCTACAAAAAGACGCCTGGGTATGCCCATCCTAAGCCATAATTGATGGGTGTAGCACTTAGTTATACAATGATAGTTCTATTTTTCAGGGTAAAAGAATTGTTGGAGTGGAACTGAGTGGGGTTTTTTATTTTGTTTTTCTTAGCTTTACTGCCCCCCCCCCCCCTATTATGGCTGTAAAACCTGAACTGGCTCCTAGAGTGGAGTAAACAGCTGGGGTACAAAGAAAACTCATTCCTTGGTCCAGGGAAAAATGCAATAAACGCTCAAGTGTACAGGCCATTTCACACATTATGACACACGGGGGAATGTCCCTGTGCCCTGGCTTTCTGGCCAGTAACCTGGGTCCTCCCATCGAGGCTCCTTGCCTGTGCTCGCCGCAGAATAAATGAGAATTGTGCTGGTATAAAAATATTGACATCCAACGGGCACCTAAGCTATAAGAACTGCTCTGGCTTGCTGTTTGAGTACGTTCCAGCATTTTATGTATTTTAAATTATTGTTACTTTAAGTAATTTATAAGTTTATGATAGGTTTTATTGTATTTTGCTGTATTTAATTGTATCCTTTTATTGCTGTAAGCCGCCCTGAGCCCGCCTCGGCAGGGAGGGCGGGATATTAATAATAATAATAATAATAATAATAATAATAATAATAATAATAATAATAATAATAATAATAATAATAATAATGACAAACCCAAGTTTGTTGCCAATTGGTGCTCGGTAGGAGCAGCAGCTGGTCATGTTTCCCTTATGAGTCTACCTGTACAAGAAACGAGTCAAACAAATAAGTGCCTGTTTCATTCACGTAGGTAAAAATATGATGTGCGGAACAGAACAAAATGTGAGTCCAGTGGCTCCTTTAAGACCAACAAAGTTTAATTCTGAGAATAAGCTTTCATGTGCCTGCACAGTTCTCCAGATATCTGAAGAAGTGTGCACGCACATGAAGGCTTATACCCTGAATTAAACTTTGTTGGTCTTAAAGGGGCCACTGGACTCACAATTTGTTCTGTTGCTTCAGACCAACAGGGCGACCTACCTGAATCTGTATTTGTGGATGTGTGAGATAGTCTGTGATAATATATACACCATTTAGATTCGAGTCCAATAGCAGCTTAGAGACTGATGAATTTCAAGGGATATGCTTTCTAGATTCAGAGCTCCCTTGTGTGTGATGAAGGGAGCTTTGATTCTCAAAAGCTTATACCCTGGAACTCTTCTTGGTCTCTAAGGTGCTACTAACTGTTACGGCAGACTGGCACGACTACCCTCTGCGACGATATCCACCATATCTCTGTTTTATGACGTTGGTGACGAATGGGGCAGGATCGCACTGTGCTATTTTGGTGCCGTGCCATTCTCCGGCGATTTCCCCCCCCCCCTCCGTGTCTGTGTTGAAAAATGCGCGGCCTGTCTCTCAAGCGCTTGTTTCCACTTCAGATGTTCACGTCGGTCAGAGTCTCCAGACTCAGCAACATTACCCTAACGAACCAAACGCTCAACAAGACCTTCAACGACCTCTGTGAGAACCTACTGAAGGTAAGAGGGCAGCTGCCGGCACTGGGTTTTCATTGGGACCGCACAGTCCAACTTGCGCGCTTGAGGTATCTGGAGCTGTTTTTCCTCTGCGGCCTTTCTGCAGCATGACAGCTTCTGACACACTCTGGCCTGGATCGCGTGAGCTGACCTTGGGAAGGGTTAGGGCTGGGGCTGCTGGGTGGATGGATACAGTCTCAGGGCAGGAATTTAAACTACAGCTTGTTGGTCTCAGCTGAGGAATGTATTGAACGTGCCATCATCCCTAGATGTAAGATTCAGAAATTGTCAGACAGTCCGCTTGCAGCCCTCAAATCGTATTCTTATTGGGAGGCTGGAGTATATATCGGTATCCGTTATCTGTGGTAGCTTTGAATCTAGTGAAGGGTGCTGTGTCTGAACTCCTCATTGTAGACTGTGTCTCCAAAATTAAATGCCTCCAAAGTAGCTGAAAACATACACATTAAATAGTTGGCTACGTGGCTCAAGCAGGGGTGTCACTCAGAAAAATATGGACTTCAGCTTAAGACTTTTACCCAGTAAGCTTAGCCATGATACCTGGCAAACTTGTATGCTTGTTGTTATTGTTGTTGTTGTTATTATTATTATTATTAGGCATTGTGTGTAGTATAGCCAGGAGATCCTAAGATTGTCTGGGAGCTTTTTTAGCATTATGCACCACTAGGCAGCAAGCTAGACTTGTTTTTAAGGCAAGAGATCTTTCAGAGGTGGTTTGCCATTGCCTGCCTTTATGTCATGACCCTGGTATTCCTTGGAGGTTGCCCTTCCAAACACTAGCCAAGGCCGACCCTGCTTAGCTTCCGAGATCTGACGAGATCGGGCCAGCCTGGGCTATCCAGGTCAGACACCTCGTTGGGTAGAAATGCCCTTTTGAAAGAAGTCTGACTGCCTCCTTTAAGGCGGGATTACAGTCTTCCCATCTCGTCTAGATATTTATGTCATCAGTCTTTCTGACAGACCTTCATAAGCTGTGCGAAGCATGGGTCCAAGTTCTATGTTTAGATGCTCTAAAGCGGGGGGGGGGGGTAAGGATTGGGCAAGTAGACAAGCAAAATCCAGACCCCCCTCCCCACTTCAGACCACATTAGGCAGGTATAACTCATGTAAAATGATGTCTTGTGTCCCACAGAGCCTGTATTTTAAACTTCGTTCTATGATTCCGTGCTGTCTGTGCCATGTGAATTTCACTGTTGCTCTGCCAGAGGATGAATTAATTCAGGTAACCCAGTTCATTTGTCCCTTGGAGTTCTGGAGTTCTTCACGTCGTCTGGAGCTTCCAGAACAATGTAGGTGAGGGGTCCCCAACACGGTGCCTGTGGTTGCCATGGTGCCCTCTGACACCTCCCCTGTTGCCTGCCAGGTGTTTTTTTTCCCCAGTGGGGTGGGGCCACGTGGGGCTTTGGCTTCTGATTGGCCACTGGATATTTGATGGCTTGTACAGATTTTTTAAAAAATACATCTTTGACAGCAGCTGCCACCGCAGCACAAGGATCTTTGCTGTGTCACTGAAGGGAAGCTGCCGCAGGCATTTTGTGGCTGGCTCCGCCTCCCATCGTAGCCATTTTATGGCATGCATTTTGTGGATGTGCCCACCATGTTGTGTCAGAATTCCAAAGTCTCAAAAAGATTGGGGGCTCCCTGATCTAGGTTCATGATTTTGGTGATGATCCGTGATGTTGTCCCACTTAGTAACCTTTTCAATGCAAAATCAAGGCCACCGGCTGCTTCTACACATGCGCTTTTCTCAGTGTTAGCTTCTTTATCGTGGCAGCTGTTTTCCGGAGGGTCCACACAATGTCCTCTTTTTGCCCAGCTTTCCTATTTCCCCCGTTTTGGGAAGGATCATATCAAAAGCAAAATAATAAAAAAGGGAAGCAAGATGTGCAGGTTTGGAACTCTTGCCCACATTTGTGGGATTCACTTCAAGGTGCTGGCGCTTTCCTTTAAAGCCCTTTATGGTCGGGGCATACCTACCTGAGGGACCGCCTTTCCCAACGTGTTCCCCAGAGAGCACTGTGGTCAGGATCCCAAAACCATCTGGCCCTTCCAGGCCACAAAGACATCAGGCTGGCATCAACTAGGGCCAGGGCCTTTTCAGTGGCGGCTCCATGCTGGTGGAACGAGCTCCTGGAAGACCTCAGGGCCCTGCGGGACCTTTTATAGTTCCGCAGGGCCTGCAAGACAGAACTCTTCCACCAGGCCTTCAGTTAAGGCACCGCACCCAGCACACTAAGGCCCTGTGCCTGATACCACCACCGGCAGCCTGAGCTTCGCTGACTTTAAAATCAAATCCCGACGGCGGGTACATTTATTAGTACGTTGATGCTACCCTGCTTTCGCCATCGCCATTTAAATTGTTCACTAGCACCTTATGTTGTGTTTTTGTGCTTTTAGTTATATTGTTGTTTTAGCTACCACATTTTATGTAAGCCACCCTTAACCTGCTCCATTGGGGAGGGCGGGATATAAATCAAATAAATAAAATGAAATAATAAATAAATATTAGCACCACATGGCTACCATTCCCCTCCTGCTGCCTGCAACCTGAGGACTTGGGTGTGTGTGTGGCTTTTTCCCTATTTACTTTTTTTTAAAAAAGCTTTCCAGTTTGGGGGGGACGGGGTGTTGATGGCCACTATGGGAAACTGAAGCAAGGTATGTGTGGGGGAAACTACCATGTGGCCGCTTTGGTGCAAAAGCATTCCCAGTGGCAACGGAAGGAGCATGGCAAATGATAGCCGCATGGAAGCAGATTGTCAGTGCCATCCTAAGCAGAGTTGCATCTTTGAGAGAGCCATTTTGGTATTGGGACTAGAATGTCTGACTAAGATCTGGGAGACACCCCCTGACACACGGAAGCTTGCCGGGTGACCTTTGGCCAGTCACGCGCTCCGCAGCCTAACCGGCTTCACGGGGCTGTTATGACGCAAATGAGGTACCTTGCTTTGGATCCCCATTGGGTGTATAAATGAATTAAATAAATGAATCATAATAAGTAGACCTGCAAGGAAAAGATGAGGGACTTGGGAATGTTCAGTCTGGAGCAAAGGAGGTTGGTGGGGGGCATGATTGCTCTCTTGAAGTCCTTGAAGGGCTTTCACTTCAAGGAGAGCGTGGAGCTCTTCCTTTTGGCAGCAGAGGACAGGACTCACAATCATGGGTTTAAATTATGGGTGGAAAGATTCTGGCTGGATATTAGGGAGATTTTTTTTTGGCAATAAAAGTAGTTCAGCAGTGGAATTGACTGCTTAGGGAAGTGGTGAGCTCCCCCTCGCTGGCAGCCTTCAAGCAGTGGCTGGACAGACATTTGTCAGGGATGCTCTGGGCCGGTCCTGCATTGAGCAGGGGGTTGGACTAGATGGTCTCTGTGGCTACTTCCAGTTCTGTGATTCTATGAAGTAAGTCCCTTGATGTTTTTCTGGCTTAGAAGGAGTGAAACTGTGCTTATGATGGTACTTGTGTGTATGCTAAGCTAGTGCAAGACCTGTAATCCAACCATGGGTCTCTTGGCTACAAAGTCCTTAACATGGTATCGATGCAGCTGGGTAGCTGTGTTGGTCTGAAGCCACAGAACAAAGTTTGAGTCCAGCAGCACCTTTAGGACCAACAAAGTTTAATTCTGGGTATAAGTTTCCATGTACATGCACACTTCATCAGATTTATCTAAAGAAATGTGCATGCACACAAAAGCTTCTACCCAGAATTAAACTCTGTTGGTCTTAAAGGTGCCCCTGGATTCAAACTTTGTTCTTAACATGGTATGTTTTGATAATTTAATTATATTCACATAAAGTTGCTCCTGTGATTCACAGTAATTGCAGCCCTCCGTGCTGCTTCCCTTCTTAATAAGACATTGTGTAATCTTGCAGTGAAGCTTTTAAAGTGACAGCTGTATTTAAAGTTCAGCTACAGCTTCATTCTCATCTTTTTCCTCGTTTGTCTACTTACCCAAGTGTGGTGAAACGATTTTAAATCGTGGCTTTCATTAAAATAATTTTATCTTGCATATTTTTTTCTTTTAAACATTATTCCAGAAACAGCTTTTGTGTTTTTTCCTCGCCTTTTCTCACATTCCTGTATCAGCTACCAAAGCCCATCACAGCCCAAACAATGTTGTCATATTTTGTTTGTTCATTTCACTGTATTCACGGTGCACAGGACAGTCCTACATGTTCAGTCAAGATTGGCAGCTGGGTTAGTCTGTCCGTTGCAGTGGAAAAGAGCAAGTGTCCAGTATCACCTTAAAGACTAACAAAATTTGTGGAAGGAGATGGTGCTTTCATGGGTCACTGCTCACTTCTTCAGACACAGCTAGAATGGGAGTGCATCGGTCCTATTCCCAAGATATAAGGACAGATGGACTCCCATTCTAGCTGTATCTGAAGTAGCAAGCAGTGACTCAAGAAAACTCATACCCTGCCACAGATTTCATTATTCTTTAAGGTGCTACTGGGATCCTACTCTTCAGTGAGCAGTGACTCACGAAAGCTCGTATCCTGCCACAAATTCTTTTAGCCTTTAAGGTGCTCCTGGACTCCGGGGCTGATTTCCCACTACAGCTGCCTCGGTGTTGCGCCGCCGTTTGCCCTGACACTATTGGTCAATTTCACACCCGAAGCCGCGGGGCTGCATTTGACCCGCGACTTCGCCCGATTTCCTCCGCAGTTTCGTAATCCTCAAAAAACAGGATCAGGAAACTGCGGAGGAAATCGGGCGAAGCCGCGGGTCAAAATGCAGCCCCGCGGCTTCAGATGTGAAATTGACCAATAGTGTCAGGGCAAATGGCGGCGCAACACCGAGGCAGCTGTAGTGGGAAATCAGCCTGGCTCTTTTCTACCACTGCATGTTCATTGAATGCATGGGAAGGGATGTTTTGCCAGAGGCCATTTTCTTGCCTGAAGCAGCAGTTCTTTTATTGGATTTGGGTGGCCAAAAGAAGCTCAGTGAGGCCAGGTACCTTGGCAACACCAAATATATTTTAATTACAGGAACGAAAACAAACCACAATATACATAAAGTGTGCTTTTCTCATCCCTTTAGTCTCTCGGGGCTCGCTGTAGTGGCAGCGATTCCCAACAGCTCCAGGTCTCCAGTGAAGCCCCTTTGCTGCTGCTTCCTCTTCCCCTTGTATGCTTTAGAGCAGAGGTGTCAAACTCATCTGTTATGAGGGCCAGACCTGACATAAATGTCACTTTGTTGGGCCAGGCCATGTGTGCCATAAAATGTAATACCAGGTACCAGAGATACAAACTTTACAAAGAACACAGGCAAACCCAATTAACAATATTCTTTTAAATTCAAAATACAAACTTGCTGAAAATATTAACACTCCTACAGTATTTCATTCCAGAGTCTCCCTGATGCCCACCCTCCCACTTCCCCTGCCCATCGGCACTGGGACATAACATTAGACAGGGACATAATGTGTACTGCAGGGCTCTTTTTGTAGCAGGAACTCCTTTGCATATTAGGTGACACCCCCCCTAATGTAGCCAATCCTCTAAGAGCTTACAGAGCTCTTCTTACAGGGGCTACTGTAAGCTCTTGGAGGATTTGGTACATTGGGGGAGGGGTGTCGCCTAATATGCAAAGGAGTTCCTGCTACCAAAAGAGCCCGGATGCGTAGCTTCTGTCATCTTTGCAATAAAGGTAATCAGTTGCCAGATAAGAGCCCTGAATGGGCTGGTTCTGGTCCACGGGCCATACATTTGACTGCTTTAGAGCCTGCTTAGGTGCAGCTGTCCAGTATGAGTACCATGTGGCAGTCATGCTGAGTCAAGTTCTAGTGCTCTCACTTGACACGCCCTTATTAGGAAGTCTGAAGTCCTAGGAAGAAGTGATCCCTGCATCCTCTTGGATGGAACTTAGGCTGCCAGTATGCTCTAAGCCAAGATAAAGTCACCTGGCAACACTGGTCCTTACTCCTCCTCGAGGGGTGGTTCCATGGTGGCGCTACAGGGACATGTTGGCCCTGCCTCCGTGCCATCGCCCAGTGGTGAACTTTCTCTCCCTGTGATTACTGTTGCTGGTTGCGGAACATTGCTGATCACAGGGAGGGGGAGTTCACGTGGCCACTTACTCCGCACATTGAACCCTGCTGACAGCCAGGAGATGGCTTGGGAGCAGGGGGCAGGGCACTCCCTCTTTCTCTCCCTGCCCATGTGTTCAGTCAGTGCGTGGGGCTGCCGTCAGTGTCGAGCTACAGTAACCATTTTATCTGTTTATAAAACAAAAGTTCTTGATGAGTAGGTTGTAACACTTCACAGGAAGCTTTACTTGCTGACCTGAATTTTGGTTAGTGTATTTAAAAGGCTCGCCATGGTCATCCAGAAATCAGAAACAAATGGCAACTTGTATGTTTCTGTATCTCCCCCCCCCTTTGCCTCCAAGGATAGATTTGATTAATAATCAACTTTGGAGGAGGAGGATCTGGAACAAAAAGTGATGGCTGTTCCATTCTGTTTGTAATTGCAGGTCACCGTCACAGCAGTTGCAATAACCTTTGACAAACACCAAGCTCTGCAGACCACTAAGACGCCAGCAGAGAAAACATTGCAAAGAGGTAAACACGGAGGAATCTCTCAGCCCTCCTTTACTATGAATGCAGTAATTTCTCCCTATGGCTACGACGACTCCAGTTTGCCCATTCGTTTGAGCGGAACTAAGTAAATATCAGTGGTTGCGGTGCTCTGGCATGGATTGATTTCCATCACGACTACTAAAACTATTCCAGTCAAGTAGTTTTTGGACTCATGAACCTGCCTTATCATGAGCCAGACTATGGGTCTGTTAAGGTCAATATTGTCTACTCTGTGTGGCAGTGGCTGATGAGGGCCTTTGGTGGAGGTCTTTCACATCACCTTCTTCCTCATCCTTTCAACTTGATTGAACCTGGGACCTTCTGCACGCCAAGCAGATGCTCTGCCAATGAACCACAGCCCCTCCCTATTCACAGCCAGGTATATCTATAATGCTCCCACTAAGCTGTGCAGTCCTGTGAGCAAAAGATTCTACTTTTGGGAGCCGCCGGCATTAAAGTTGTGAGCGAGCAGTTTGGCTACTGCATAAGTCAGTTTGCTCTGGAGCCACCCTTCCTGAGCTAAGACAAAAATGTGTGGGCCCAGAGGCTAAAAAACTCTGAGATAACTCACACTAACTCAGCTTAGAGGGAGCACTGTTATAACCACCTCTTGCAGGCAATGGCAAACTGATGCCTTGGCATAGCCATAGCGCATGGATATTTCACTAGCACCCATGCACGTGGAAAGGTCCCACATACATACACTACCTACAATGCCACGTGTGGGAGACAGAGCTGAGATAAATTGGAGCTTTGGTTATGAATACCCAGAGTAAAGATTTTAAAATAAAATGTAGCTACTTTAATAATTCAGTGTCCTAGTTAACTGAAAAGTGGGATCGGATTGACCTTGAGAAACTGACAAAGCCTTCTGCAACTCCATATTCCATGTATTCTTCAACCATTATGAGGTCAGTTGCCCTGTGGTGTTTCATGCACACACGCACGCACACAGTTTGTAGATTGCAGTGTACACTCAGAGGGAGCAGGGCTCATTGTTACCACAGATTGCATTAGGAAGGAAACACGCCGAAACCAAAAAACCTAGCTTTTCTCTCCAGTGTCTTAGCTGTGCCATTGCATTAGTCACAAAGGGCAATAGTTGTGCTGATTTTTCTTGGCAGCTCGTGGCAAACTGAACTCCCAATCTTTTTTTAATTTCTGATTTACCTTGAAATCTGTTTGGTCTCCACACTGGATTAGTAAAGTACAATCATTGTTTCAACGAGCATTAAATACGGAGTCTAATCGTCTAGCCCTTGTCCATTTTGGCTAGCAGCGGCCGTCCAAGATCTCTGTAGCATTAATCGTGCCTCCTCCAGTCCTTTACAGGAAGTATCTCAAGAATTTCAACCGTGGGTCCCCTCTGCTTCAGCCAGATCTTTGTCTCCTCAGCCTTTTGTGCCAGGTTCAGAAATTAGTAAAGGTAGAAGGTAAAGGTTTCCCTTGCTTGAAGGCTAATCAAATCTGACTCTAGGGGGCAGTGCTCATCTCCATTACCAAGCCGAAGAGCCAGCGCTGTCCGAAGACGTTTCTGTGGTCATGACTAAACACCTAGGCACACGGAACACTGTTACCTTCCCACCGAAGCAGTACCTATTTATCTACTTGGAATTTCTTGCCTTTGAACTGCCAGGTTGGCAGGAGCTGGGGCCAGAGACGGGAGCTCACTCCGTCATGCGGCACTTGGGTCTTGAACTGCTGAACTACAGGCCTTCCAGTCTGCAGCTCATCATCTTAACCACTTGAGCCACCACGGCCAGGTTCAGAATCTACTGACTCACAAAGTATATTTGGAGCACGAGGTGGCAGTGCCGCCAGCCTTGGGAGTCAGCTTCAGAGTGCAGCCGTGTCGTTCTGCAAGTAGAGTATCCAGATTCGATTCCAGCCGCACCTCAGAGACCCAGCAAGATATCCGGGGTCTGAGCTTTCAAGTGTCAAAGCTCCTTTCATCAGATCCCTTGGAAATATATGTCTTTGAAAACCGTGGGCTCGATGAGGACTGAATGGGCCCTTTCCCCCTGATCTCTCGCCTTCCGGCTGCAGACCTCCCCTCAGGTCGTTCCTGAGGATCTTCTCTCTTCCGGAAGCCGGAGCAGCACTTTGTGGAGACTGGTCTGCTGCAGTGGGATACGGGAGGCAGGACAGTCCTGCCGTGTCGATGGGAAATTTAATTCGGATCCATCCCAATCTAATTTCCAGGGGTTTGGATTTTAATTATTTAGGAAGTGTCCATAATATAGAGCCACACGACACCATTGCTCTTTTAATATTCTTATTTTGGCATCTACCCAGTTGGAATTTGTACTGTTTGGGTCAAGTTAAGAGCTCCATCCCTAAGCCATGATGTCCGATTCTTAAACCAGAAGAAGAAGAGATTGGATTTATACCCCACCCTTCACTACCTGAAGGAGTCTCAGAGCGGCTTACAATCTCCTTTCCCTTCCCCTCCCCACAACAGACACCCTGTGAGGTAGGCGGGCCTGAGAGAGCTCTTTCCAGAACTGTTCATGGGAGAACAGGGAGGGCGGGGTATAAATTTAAGTAATAAATAAATAAGCAGCTCTGACAGAACTATGGCTTGCAGCTGCCAGTGGAGAATCAAACCCAGTTCTCCCAGATTAGAGTCCATGCACTTAACCACTAGATCAGACTATCCCTAGCAAACGCTTGTCCGGCTTTATTTATTTACGTATTTATTACTTTCAATTCATATCCCACCTTGCCAGCTTTAACTTACAAACGGCAAGCCTGTGACAGAGAGTAGATGTGAGATTCTTGGAAAGAAGGTGCTCTCCGCTGTGGTCTGTGTGTATCACACTGATGGGCTCTTAAGCACGTGCAGGGTTTATTTAAGAATCTGCTCACCCATCAGTCCTTCATCAGCTGCCGCAACATGGGCCTCTAGAGGAAATCTTCTGGTGGTCAGTTTTGTCAGTTCACACCGTTTCATCAGTCCTCCGTTAGGCTGAACTGCATTTGTAGCAACCATGGCTGGTTCTGCATCTGGCATTCGCTCCACGTTTTCTCAATACCGGGCGATTCTGGATTGGCTTTTCCCTCTGTTGTTTTAGCAAACCCACGTTGGAACAGAAATTCCCCTCTGCATTGCATGCCGTTTTCACTTCCTTTGATCATTGGGTTTTATGGTACCTTCTGCATAGATTTATGGCCGTTTTATGGCCATTCAGGGGTGACTTTGCAGTCAGTACAAAATTGGCCCCAGGGTATTTGAATGTGGTTTTGAGCTGCACCTTTTCCTCAAATGTTGAGAAAATGTGGAGTGAATGCCAGATATAGAATCGCCCACTGGGAGGGAAAAGTGCAGCTCAAAACCACATTCAAATACCCCGGGCCAACACCATACTGACTGCAAAGTCACCCCTGAATGGCCTTAAAATGGCCATAAATCTATGCAGAAGGTACCATAAAACCCTATGATCAAAGGAAGTGAAAGCGGCATGCAACGCAGAGGGGAATTTCTGTTCCAATGTGGGTTCACTAAAACAACGGAGGGAAAAGCCAATCCAGAATCACCCCCATAACACTGCTTTCTACTATATTATAATTATAGCACGCATTCGTCTAAAAGGCATTAGACTTGTAGAGCTTCTCTGAACTCTTGTTTTTCTTACAGAAATTAATGCATAACATCCTCCCCCCCTTTTGCTTTAAGGTTCAGCCGATAATGAAGAGCAGCTGCAGTTTCCTCTGGAGCTTTCATCCGATCCTTCTCAGCCATTCATGCCGGCTAAAGGTTGGTTGACGGGGGAAGACAAAAGAGCATCTGCCTAGCCCCTTCTGTCTTGCATTCACTTGCTCCCTCGCAGTTGGTCAGCTCTCTAAACCCGGAAGTGCAAAAAAAAAAGGTTACCAAATGTGAGCTGCTTGTTAGCAAGAAGTGCGATATTTAAGGCAGGCCGAACAAAACGTTTGTTCTCTTTCCTCTCGATCTTTGTTACAATATTGAAGTAGGACGGCCAGGACTTGAGGGAGCAAATGAAAAGGAACCACTTATGCTTGTTCTACTCCTCTTCCGGTGCTGCTTTGAGCTGTCGGAACAGCTGTTGCATCCGAGCCTAGAGGCAGCTGCATTTCAAGGAAGGACGGGGCATTGTCCTTTGAAATGCAAAATGTGCTGAAATGACTGGTCTAACACAGCTTGAGGCCCCTGAGTTTGAATGAAAGTTCTTCACAATTGGATTGAAAATGGTATAGGTTCCTTTCTGGGAGTCAACGTAGCCATTTTTTAAGATCTTTGTCTAGGTGTTCTGCTGCGCCAGGAATCCTCTGGGGAATCCAAGTGTTCTTCCACTCCCATCCCGCTTCTAAATACAGAGGGGATAACTTTCTCTTTGAAAGGCTTCAGATGTTTTTCTCTTTATTGGGGGACAGAGCAAAAAAATGGAAGATGAGATTCCAATCAAGGAAGCACAGACTGGGATACATAATTGTAATTTTTCACATTCACCAACGAGGTATAAGTTGCAGCTGGAGAAGCAAGTTATCATGGGGTCAATAGTGTGCTGTGTCAGTGGAAAAGACAAATTCTGCATTGGGAATGGTTGTCCGAAGCTGGCAATCAGTGGGAGATTTGCTTTGGGGTGGGGTGCCGCTTCTGGCATGACTTGGAAGTTATGCCATTGCTAGGTTTGCCAGATCTTACCTGCATCCCGGTGGGGGGCTCCAGCCTGGCTCCCGGGGTTGTCATTGCGCTGGGCATGTCATTCAGGGGACGCTCTAGCATTTGTTAAAAAACTCTACGGTCACCATAGAATTTTTACCCAAATGCTAGAGTGTCCCCTACACGACGTGCCTGGCATGATGACGTCACGTCCAGGTGACATCATCATGTTGGGCATGACAGGGCTCTTTGGGGGGGTGGGGCTCCCCTGCCAGCCAGCTGGCCAGCGGCAGATCGGCCCCCCCAAAAGTAGGAAAAACTCTGCCCCCATCTGGGGGCAGCTCTAGCACATGCATAGTACTCTAGTATTTGCTAGATTAAACTCTGTCGTTTAATCATAGAGTTATGAGTGAATGCTAGAGCGTTGGCCAAGGCAGTGACATCACTTCCAAGTCATGGCAGAAGTTGCTTCATAGCACCAGCGCACCACCAATCCCCGCCCCCCCCAGAATTTCCCTGACACCTAGCAGAGCAGCAAAAGCTGGCAGGAAACCTGGCTTCCCTAAGTCCAAAAATCTGTGATGGTCCTCTGCCCAAATCAGATTCTTTATATTGTACAAATGAATTTATTCTGTTTATATGAAGGTTATTGGAGTAATAAATTATGCCTCGGCCAAAGTCCAAAAGTAGAGCTAAGAGCACTCAAGACCATTGATCTCAGTGGCCTTCCGTATACTTAACTTTATCCTGGATTATGGTTAATGTTCACAAAAGCAGCACAGTAGGGCCCACCCTCCGATAAGCTAGAGATCCCTACATCCTTGAGGGACGCCCTGGGTATGTAAAAAAAATATCACTGTGAAATTAACCAAATGAAAAAGCAATAAATGCACAAAACAACCAAGTGTAACCCCTGGAATATTATTGACAGTAGTTGATTCTGTCAAAGGGAAAAGCAGAGAAGGCAGGGAGGGGGATTTGCCTGCTTACGCCCCTGGAATCTTACAGAAGGGGGGGTGGATTTTGAGGGTGGGTAGGGATTTCCAGACTGACCTCCTTCCCAATTCCTCAGCAGCCCTCAAATGATGCTTCTCTTTACCAGAGGCTAGGTACAGTGCCCTGACCTGGATGGCCCAGGCTAGCCTGAGCTCCTCAGATCTCAGAAACTAAGCAGGGTTGGCCCTGGCTGGTATTTGGAAGGGAGACCACCACCAATGTTCCCGCTAAGCTGTGGAGTCTTATGAGCAAAAATTCTACTTTGTGAGCTACTGGCATTAAAGTTGTGAGCAAGCGATTTGGCTACTGCATAAATTAGTTTGTTCTGGAGCCCTCCTTCCTGAGTGAAGACAAAAAGGTGTGAGCCGGAGGCTAAAAAACTGTAAGCTAGCTCACACTAACTCAGCTTAGAGGGAACAATGGCGACCACCAACGAAGTCCAGTGTCATGACACTGAGGGAGGCAATGGCAAACTGCCTCTGAACATCTCTTCCCTTAAAAACCCCACGGGGTCACCAGAGGTCAGCTGTGACTTGACAGTCCGGAAGAACGGCTCTCCTTTCCTCATGCCTTGCTAGTGAGCTTCCTTGGGGCATCCACCTGCATGTTAAGGGACTGTACACAAGCCAGCTTCGGCTCAGTGTAATGGGGGGAAATGATTTGGTGAACTCGGAGTTCATGTGCTCCCTCTACCCTCCCTTTTGCAGTAATCTGTAGTTCATCGTCGTGGCTTCTGTGCAGTCCCACATGGGACTGCGCAGTTGCAGGCCAGCCACGGAAAAGATTTCCAAGCTTTCTAATAAACTAGGAGCGCCCCTCCTCCCTCTGGCGCTTTCCCGCGAAAACGCTCACATGACCAGGAGGAGGGGCGCTACTCCCTCAGTTCTATTTTTGCCGCGGCGGAGAGATCATCTCCACTGCTGTTCTCTGTGTTTTTCCTCACCTCAGTTTTGAGGCTGAGATTTTTTTCTCTCAACAGTTTTATTCTTGTGAACAATGAAATATGTCTAAAGAAGAATTTTTTGTGTATTTTCCACTGTGTGTGGAAAGAGCTGGACTCAGAAGAGCTCCCTTCAAAGAGCCAGGCTGCAATGGCCCTCTTAGGAGGTCGCCTAGCCTGATGAAGGCCTATTTTTCCCCTCTGTTGAGGTGTGTGGACAAAGAGCCAGGCTGCGATGGCCCTCTTAGGCGCTCGCCTAACCTGATGAAGGCCTATTTTTCCCCTCTGTTGAGGTGTGTAGATAAAGAGCCAGGCTGCAATGGCCCTCTTAGGCGCTCGCCTAGCCTGATGAAGGCCTATTTTTCTCCTCTGTTGAGGTGTGTGGACAAAGAGCCAGGCTGCAATGGCCCTCCTAGGAGGTCGCCTAGCCTGATGAGGCCTATTTTCCCCCTCTGCTGAGGTGTTCTTTATGGATCCAGTGTATTTCATCCAGCCCGAGAGCATGGGGAAAAGCCTACATCTCACTGAGCACCTTTACAGCTGATGCATGTGACTTGTAGTCCGCTTCATCTGTGATTCTGATAGTTCAGCCAGTGTGTCCAGCATAGTATATACATATGGAGATTTTTCCATAGAGTATTCTTATACAAAGATTGATTTCCCCCTCCCCGGTGCTATCCTGTAGCCAAGTGAGGTAACTGGGCACTTATTCCCTTTAAACAGTTTATGCCCTGTTTGCACCCAACTCAGGGTCCCCAAAGCAGCCAGAAATCAAAGCCATTAAAACCACATACACAGGAATGAGGGAACACTAAACAAAATAGATGTCTTCATCCACTGGTGGAAGACAGCGATCTGGGGTGGGGCGGGGGGAGTCCGATGAGTCTCCTGGGAATGGAATTCCATAATGCTGGTGTCACAACCGAGCAGGCCCTTTCTTAGGTTGCCACCAATCTTGCCTGAGATGGAGAGGTCAGCCAGAGAAGGGCCCCTGAAGATGACCTCCGTGGTCAGATAGGTTCATATGGGAGTAGGTGGCCCTTAATATCAACAGCAGGGTTTGCACTGGCAGGGCCAGTTGAACAGCCATTGTTCTCTATGCCAGCACAACTACCAGGATGCCTATGTCCTTCATCTGAATGGCAGGTTCCCGTTCACCAAAGACAGCACTCTGGCCACTTTTCTAAGAAGCTATCGCTTAATTCTTCTATCAGTCCCAAAGGAGAAGTGCCCTACCAAGCAGAGGCCCTTCTAGAATTCAACCTGCTTCATTGTGCAAACTGTCTTTCGGGAAGAAGAGCTTTACTATTAGCAGAATGGTGGGAGGGAACTGTAAAGATAGATGTCGACCAGTAGAGGGCAGTCTGCTCACGTATCAGCCAGTTTTATCTCTGGCATTGTTCTCCGGCATTCTGCTGTGAAGCGCAGGAAGCTTTTAGTTACTGCATTTGGTTTATATATTTATTTCTAGATGCCAAAGCCAAGGAAGTTTATGAGCCATACTTTAATTACTTTCCAACGAGAATTTCATTGCTCATTTCAAATGAACTTTAGGCCGAGTAATTATTGTTGAACAAACTGTGCATCAGTTATGGTTTTCTGAAACATCTCCATGTGTGAGTTGCTAAGTCTGCTAAGCTTGTGGGTTTCGGTATCTGTCTTAAAGCTTTCAAAATGGTGTAATGAAGCAGGCAGATATACCGGTTAGTATTAGAAATGGTTCATCTTGACAGTTGGTGATAATGCCAAAGGCAAAGGGGCATTCTCAGCTTGCAGATACAGTTCTTGCCTGGTCACCTTCTTGTCCATTAGGTGATCTAACCGTAGTTCAGGCACTTTAGCTTATTTATAAAATCTATACCCCACCTCTCTGCCCTCATCAGGGACCACCCAGGCAGCTAAAGGATTAAAGCCGTGTATCATAAAAACAATTAAAAGCAAAACTAAAATGCGTATACAAAAGCACAGGAAACAGCAGTTGAAACACAGGGTAGAAGGCAGGGTGCACCAGACAAAACAAAGAAGTCTTCACCTGCTGTCAGAAGACAATGGCGGAAGGGAAATCTCCCCGGGCAAATCTCCCCGGGGCGAGAGTTCCGTAGTCTTCACGCCACTCTCAAGAAGGCTTCTCCCGGGTAGCCACTTGCCTAATCTCAAAAGGCGGGGGCACCCAAAGCGGGGGCCTCCAAAGATGACCATAGTGGTGGAGTCTTCCTTGGCGGTCTCCCATTGATGCAGTAGCCAGGGTTGACTCTGCTGGGCTTCCAGGCTCTGAGAAGCTTGGGCCAGCCTGAGCTATTCGAGCTGCAGGAAGTCTCTGCAGGGGTGACGGGCTCTGGCCAGGAGCTCCAAGGTCCGCAGAAATCCCAAGGAAACGATACGCCAGATCCAGGTTTGCTTGCAAGGAGACTTTTAATAAAGCAGCAGGCTAAAGTCCCATCAGCTGGGCGTCAACTGTGCGCACACACACTCAGAGGAGCTTGCCAGAATCCGAGACCACAGACGACGCTAAAACTAGGCGTCTTACATCCTAAATGCTGGCTAGCAGTCACAAAATCATTTATTGTTATCTCAGATCCTGGGATGAGCCAGGGATGAGTCTTGCACATGGCATCCAGTGGGTGGCAAACACAACCCAGGACTTTGAAGATAAGCTCCACTAACAAGAGAGAGGACAGTTCCCTCGGGAGTGGCCAGTCACCGTTCTCCCATAAGACTCAGGGCAACTAAGCACCAGCCTGTAACAAAGATGGAGTCACGCAGGCCGTACAGTGGTCTGTCGCCTTCGCTCAACATGTCCCTTCAAGCTTTCTCTGCCTTTATTCCTTCAAATCCCTGCACTTGAGAGCTGCTTCACAAACTAGATTTTGTAGGCACGTGGCTTGAATTCGACAAACATGCACGTGAATGAGAGAGCCAGGACTGGCTACAGCTCCCTGTTGAGCATACGTTCCATGACATTGGGACCGCTGCTCTGAAACGATCCCTCTTTGGCATGGCCCATTGTTGATGTTGGCCATTGTTGGGCCCCTTGTTGATGTTGATGAGTTAGCGTAGCCATAAGAATGAAGGCTGTGGTGAAACCACAAGGGTGTGTGCGGGAAAGGGGAAGAGATGCCCATTTGGTCTCCTGCCTGAAGATTTCTCAGCCCTGCACTGAACCGTGGCCATTGCTTTTATTTGTTCATTGTTTCATTTCTGTCCCAGCCTTCCTCCAAGGAGCTCCTGGCAGCATGCATCCTTCTTCCCACCTCCGTTTTATCTTCACGAGAGCCCTGTGAGGTAGATCAGGCGGGGGGAGAGGGAAAGTGGCTTGCCCAAGGTCACCCGTTGAGCTGTGCTGCTGAATGGGGCCTTGGAAGTGGACGTCCACTCCTGTCGCAGTCTGGTTCCCTAACCACTACACTGTACTGCCTTGGTGGTTGTCAGAACTGTAGCTAAACTAGAGCAACATCAAACTACATTCTTCCGTGACCTGGAAGAGATACTTAAACCTATAGTCTACTGACGTTATCTGACAACAGTGAGTAATCCGGATTGCGTTGTAACGATCCTATGAAGTAATTAACACCAGGTTGTTCTTTGGCTGGCTAATATGGGGGCTGGGGACATTTCAACCAGCCAGCATCCAAAAATAGACATTTATACGAAGACTGAGCCAATTTCAATAGCTCTGTTTATACAAACCGTTAGGGAGGTTTTATCAGAGGAAAAAGGAAGGTTTCCATAATAGATTTCATATGACTAGATGAACGCCTCTATCAGATAAAAACACAGTTTATTGTAGCGTAACATTTAAAGCAGTGTGATGCCCTTATCCCGCAAGGGTCGCAGCTTAATGCCTCCTTTCATGCTTTGTGGTTTGCTTTTATGGTTCCTGTATCGAGATCAGCACCTTGGAGAGCAGACTGTGGAAGACTGAGGGCCAAATTAAACAAAATGTTGGAGACCCGTGGTTGGACCTCCTATCTCTTTACATTTCTGTTAATGTTCGCCTTATTGATTAAAGCTGTGGTGTGTGAGAGATGCACTGATCATGAACCCAGTTCTGGAGGATGCAAGCTTAACCCTTTTCCTTGCATCATCCCCCCCACCCACCCAGTGTAAATCTTTACTTGGCATGCGTAGCTTCTCTGGAGAGGCAGCAGGTCATTGTCTCAATCAGTGGTTGCTGTTTATAGAAACTTGACAGGTCATGTAATCATGAATCTCCAGGGCCTTCTGTCTAGTTGTATGGTACCCTGAGGCTGGAGACAGAAGTCAACTGTGGCAAACAAGTTTTGTGTATCTTCAAGGCCCGTGAGACTTAATGCTCTGGAAGAAAACCAGCGAAAGGCCCTCAGGAGGGCAACTCGACATTTCATCACATTATAGAAAATTTGTGAAGCAAAACTGTAAGAAAACGGCCAAAAGTGCCTATAATCTTAATGCTCGGTTAAATGCAAATATATGATATATGGTCAGTTCCAAGACTCTTGCAAGGCATGCAGCCGAGTCTGGTGGTTCTACTTCACAAACATGTCTGCTCTCTGATTGTTTTCTGTCGGCTTCCTTAATCGTGCACGTGAGGAAAATAGGAAGCGTCCCTGAGGAGTATGGAACATTTCAAGTCTTCAGTGTGCCGCATCCCGTTTATTCCTGTTGTCTGCTAGGGGCAATGTGTGGTCACTCTGGCCTATTATGGATTAGTTTGCCTGCAACGGCTGTGTGAAAGAACCTGGCTTATAATAAAGGCTTCAGGTGCGGTCTCCTTTGGGGTTCCTGCTGGTTTTATGGATCTATGAAATTTGCACAGGTGAAATTATGTGTGGGTGAAATAATCTGGGGGGGAAAAGTCTGAGACCAAGCAAAGACTGAGCTCTGTTGATTTTATTCTGTTTATTATTTATTTATTACTCTTATTTGATTTATGCCCTGCCTTTCTCTCCAGTGAGGATCCAGATTCTAGCTTGGCCCTCTAACCACCACACCACACTGGCTCCCTTTAAGGCCGAAATGATGAGCCAGGCATAGCAGATTTTCCTTGAACTGTTTTTTCTTCCATTTGAACAAGGCATAATAAAACGTACAGAGCCTGTTGGCTGCAGCAGGGAAAAAATACGGGAGGCAGATAATAATCACACACAGAGCATAGGAAGTACCCCAGTTTCTCTTTTTAGTGTGAGATTCAGCGCGCATGTCACCGATGCCAGGAACAGTTGAGTGTTTTTCTAAATGTGCTATTGTTAGCTTGCGATTCTCCCACAAGGGGCTGAGTAACAAATTACTTGGCTAAAAATGACTGTGCCTCATGCTAGGATTCTAAATACAAGACTTAATCACAGAGGAAAGGGAACCTGGCTGTGAGGACGAAAAGAGAAGTTAACACAGAAGATCCTGTTTGGAAATGTATAGAAATGCGTTTGGAAAGAATCAGTTCAACGATTACGAACCGTGGAATGAAAATCCGGTCCCCAAAACCACAGTGATAATGATACAGCCTTAGTCGTGTTCTCTAAGAGCCAGGCCAAAAAAGCATGCAATAACAATCCTGGACCGTACCACTTCAGTCTGCTGGTGGGAGATGGTGTGTTGGAAGTCTCTTGCATGGTGGTTTTTTTTTTGGGGGGTGGGGTGGGGTTAGAGACCTCCCTGCACATTAAGAGCATTTCTGTTGACATAAATCAGGAACTGGCTGGTTTTCCATTACTGCACAGTGTACAACTTTGATAGTTTAGAAGTGTAAGACTGTACCCTGGCCTTTTGACCTGCTCAGCAGAGAAACAGAGAATTCTCGTATCAGCTAACCTCTTTTTAGGAATGGCGAAGCATCTTCTTCCCGTACCAGTAGAATCTGCCTTTTAGAATTCACATCCACATCGCAGGTGAGAGATAGGCAAATTAGCAGTGCTGGGACTCAGCAGGAGCCCTGATCCACAGCCCTCAATGTTTGTACTGAGGGGGGTGAGCAGCTGAGCTGTGCTATAAAGTGGCCATCAGAGCCTTTATGACTCTTCCTCTTGGGGAGGAGGTGGTTGAAGAGCTTTCTGCTGGCCATTTTTTAAAAACTGCTTCTCAGATCCAGATATGATCACCCTCAAAAACTAATAAGTGCCAGGGGCTGAGAGCGACGACTCGTCCTCAGACATTTGAACTGCAGGTATTCCTGCAGGCATTTGAAGGAACTTTAATTGTGATCTGACTTATGTTTTTTTTAGTGAGTGCATGCTTGAATTAAGTGTGTCTGTAATACTCTCACTTCTATATTTAATTGTCCTTCTGTATCTGTCTGCTTTCAAGTCTTTTAGTCTCCCAGTTCATCTGCCTCTTCTGCCAACTTCAGTTTATCCCACTGGGGCTCTTCCATATTCTCATCTTCCTCGCTTGTGCGTCCAGATTTAAAACTGCAGGTTTTTATGCCGGACATACAGCAATGTAATACCGAGGGAGCGAAACACATGCGGAAAAAGGGAGGGGGGGACCCTAAAACGATAGGAATGCAAAAATGAGGGAAATAAGAATATGGAAGAGCCCTAAGTTATCTATTAACCCCTCTTACTGCATAGCAAGTTTGTTCCTTCACGTGCTGTTTGATGGTCTCCACACAGCCAAGACAGCTCCTCCAAAGACCCCCCCCTGTGGTTCTCCTTTCAGCAGCTTATCTTCAGATCTGCAAGCTTCTTATTAAAAGTAGAGTACTAGAAGCAAGTTTTCTAGGAGGGATTGAAGGCATTGACTCAGAGGTGACATTTTAAACATGAATAAGCCCAAGTCCCTTTACAAAATCTGCCTCCAGTGCATTGCAGTGTTTACTTGCATTATGTTGTGATTAGTACAGTGTGCACAGTGGATGTTGCCAGGAACAATGCGAGAAGAGCATGACCAAAGATTTCTCTAGCTGTTTCTTTGCTAAAAGAGATAACATTAAAAAAAAATCTGTGTGAATGCAGTTAAAATTGTTTATATCACATCAGTGGAATTCATTTTGTCTTATTAGAGGACCTGGAGAATGCAAGTTCCCACACAGGTATCCCAGCTGGCCAGAGAGGTGAGTCTACTTGATCTAGCTCTAAGCCAGAACAGGGAATGCATTCCTGGCTGTGTTTGGGGTACTCTTAGGACGTGCCTTTAAGCATTCAGGAATTACGTACCAGTTGCCTTGGGACGCATGCTCTGATGTGGCTTATTGATATCTGAGTATGTTCACCCAAATATATTTCCTTACGCTAAGGGCAGGATTGGAAATGGCAGAGTGTCCTACTTTGCCACTGCGTTTTCTGGAAGGAATTTTCAAAGACAGAACTAATTCTTCAGTCCTTGAACCTGCTTTAATATTCGTCTTGCGTTCCTCTGGTATTTTTACAGAGGGAGGAAAGCTAACAGTCACTTAATATACGGGCATTGCATGTGGCTGTGGTTAATCTTGATACCGGCATTGACGTCTGCCTTTGAACATTCAGTAACCTGGTTTCACCGGGAGGGTAACTTCATTGAAGAGGAGGTGGCACTTCCATAACAGAAACAGTGCATTCATCTGCCGCTCTTCCTGTCAGGGGAAGTGCTGGAATTGTCAACTGAATCTCAACAGAGCCAAGCACAACCATGGCTTGGTAAACTGGTCCAGTAGCTCCTCAGATCAGGCCTAAAACTATGTGACTGGGCAGTGTGAGGATATGGCTGGTGCAGGGACCCAATGCAAGTCTTGGAGCTGCTTAATGCAGCGGCACCAGAGCATGGGACCGTGGCCTGGCCTCAGCACAGAACTCTTAAGGTTCTGTTGCCATCCCCCCCCACCACCACTGGTGTAACCTTGTGGCAGTTGTTTTGAAACATAAATGGGGTTTTAACTATAGGTGGGGGAGAGCTGTTGCAATTTGCCCAGCTGCAGTGACATGTCACCTCCCACCACTGTGCATCTCACGTTTTGTTCTTGACCTCACAGAGGTAGGTTTCTTGGATGTTTCACATGCTGTGGTTTCCTGTTAGTTACAGAACAGATAATTTTTTAATGTATTGGTGAGCTAAATACGTGGCAAGTTGAACTGATATGGGGATACTTCATTAAGTGGCCTGGTCAGCGGAGGCCCACAAACGATTTCTCGTAGGAATTTGTGAGACCATCAGCAGGCATTCCTCTCTTCAGGACTCACATGGAGGGGTATGACGTGACATCTTCACATGAGGCCGGTGCATGCTGCTGCCATGACAGTTCAGTGGCTTTTCTTTGAGCCTCCTGAAATGCAAATTGTAGCATCAAACGTATGCATCCCAAATAGATGCTTCTGTGTGATCCCCGCGCCCAACACTCCTATCGCTAGATTCAGGTAGGTAGCCATGTTGGTCTGAAGCAACAGAACAAAGTTTGAGTCCAGTGGCACCTTTAAGTTTAATTTATGAAGATACCTGAAGAAGTGTGCACACGCACGTGAAAGCTTATACCCAGAATTAAACTTCGTTGGTCTTAAAGGTGCCACTGGACTCAAACGTTGTTCTACTCCTATAGCTAATTAGTTGAAGAGCCCATTTAAGTGTGAGAAGTATTGCAGTGCCTAAAAATCCAGTGTGTGTTTCTAAACAGGGGCAGGTTTGGCTTGCACAGCACACTCTTGCCATTGCCCTACAGAAGCCTCTGCATTTCTTGCAACTCTACGCTGATTCCAGACATTGCTGTGAGCCACGGGGTTTTCCAGAATGCCCAGAATTGAGCCGACAACAAGACTCAAAGCGTTGCCAGGCCTATGGCACGGGTAGCTCTGGTTCCTTTCACAAACTCGCTAATGTTTGTGGAACTTGATAGGACAGAGTCACTCTTTCCCAATAAGTCCATTTTAGTCCAATGGTATCTTAAAGGCCAAAAAGATTTTCCAGGGTGTAAGCTTTGTGGAGAGTCCAAGCTCATCATGACGAAGAGAGCCATGGTTCAATGGTAGAGCCTCTGCTTGGCATGCAGAATGTCCCAGGGTCAATCCCCGGCATCTCCAGTTCAAAGGATGAGGTATTAGGGAATGTGAAAAAATTGGAGCGCCACAGCCAGACTGAGTAGACAGTACTGATTCTGACTGACCAAGGGTCTGATTCAGTAGAAGGCAGCTTCATGAGATTCTCTGTATCTTACACCCTGGAATACCTTCTTGTTCTTTAATGTGCTATTCGACTCGATTCTTGCTTTTCTACTGCAACCTGGCCCACCTACCCAGCTGAAACTATCTTTTCCAGCAGTAAGTTTCCAAACAAGCATCCTACGTAGGTGATACTCAGCTGTGACCCTGCTGGTAAGGTCCCACCAGCTAGACAAAACACTGTGCTGAATCTAAGTTCCAGATTTTTTTGGAAGCCGTGGGAGAGTTGTTTGCTCTTGGAAACGGATACTTAGTTCATCAAAAGGATCACTTCACTGGGCAAAGGGACATCATCCATATGCTTTCCTTTGTTTTTTCTTTTTTTCCCCCTGTCTGTGTTTCCAGCAACGTCAGTTGATTACAGTTCCTTTGCAGACAGATGCAACAGCTGGATAGAATTCATTAAACTGAAAGCTCAGACCATAAGGCGTGGATCAATTAAGACAAGTAGGCGGCCATTTCTACCACATTCTGATCATTGGAGGCATAGTTCTGATATCTCAATGGCAGAGGGCGGAGCTTCCTACCTAGTAGTGGCGTTGAACAAATCAGTGTCCGAGTGTGAAAGCTGCAGACACCGAGCATCTGTTTTTGGAAAAAAACAGATAAACGCCGGGCTGATTTTGGGAGCACATTACACTGTGCTCCGAAAGCAAATTGCCAGTTAACATAAAGGTGCTAAATAGGACTGTGAATTGTACAGTGAAAAGGTATACATATGCCATCTGGCAGAAAGCGTATGTATACATCAGTGAAATTCTAAGCATGCAGGGATTCCCTGCATGACATTTGAAGTCACAATCGCTGAATTTTAGAAAGCAGTGAGGGTTTTTTTTTGGGGGGGGGGTTGTTAAAGTAAGATCAGTGGCTGCAGGTCTGACTACTCTGCTTTAGTCAACTCGCGTTGAACATATATCTGGAAGCTGACAACAATGGAAGAATTTGTCCAAATTTTGAAAGGAAAAAAAAAAACGGACTGGAGAAACATGTCAACTTTCACACTCTTTTCCGTAGACTCTTGTTGTTTCCCGTAGCAGAAATTTATATCGAATCGTGATCCCTCTCCTCCCCACTTCTCCCCCGTACACACCTCCCCTTGACTTTACTTTATAACTGATCATTGTGCGTGCAGCTGCTGGCCTCCGTGTTTTCTTTTGCAGGAATGCCACTCTTCTTCCAAAATAAATCCCATTCAAGCTTTTTGTCTCTCGTTTGCATGTGCTGCATGATTATTTCCTTTCTTTGGCTGAGCATCACAGGCAGCTGAGTATTGTCACCAAGCTATGTGGAAACCACGCGGAAGGGCTTCTCTGTTGGAGCAAACAATGTTTTCCCCCCTGCCTTGTCTACTTATTCTCTTCTCTTCTGCCACTTTGTAGCTGTTTCCCTTGACAAGCCGAGTCCGCTGACCGAGGGGCAGTCGCGTCACCGTTCCGGCGCATCAGGCATCAATTCCACTGTGCCCGTGGTCAAGATGACACCTCTGTCCTTTATCCCTGGGGCAAAAATCACCAAGTATCTTGGAATAATCAACATGTTTTTTATACGAGAAACCACTTCTTTGAGAGAGGTGAGCTTGCTCTATTTATGTTTTTATAATCGATAACACTATGGATTTGGGACATAGATAAAGAGGTTCAGAATGAACAGGGGAAATCGGGGCTGTACATCTTACTTGAAAAAGAGTGATTTAAACTGTTTCAGCTGCGCAGACCCGTTATTGCGGGTGCAGTCAAAAATACAGTTTCGTGTCCATTAAGCTTATACAGTCCTTCAGTCCACTTTGAGGCAGTGCAGGTACAATGGTGGCACATTCTTGACCACATTTTTACCCTCCTATTAACTACATTTAACCCTCCTATGTCTCCTGAGGTAATAAGTTTTCAAGGACACAAAAATAAAGCAACACTTTTCTCCCTTCCCACTTCATATTTTATCCATCTGCAGGAAAGGGATTAATTCCTCTGTTGTGTTTTTGATTAATTTGGGGTTTTTGTGAAGGTAATATTTAAGGCCAGTAAGACCCCCGTCTAAGGTCAGTGAGGGAAAATTGAATACTTGGACATCGTGGTCCCAACACGGTACTAACGGTGAAAAAAAATGTTATGTATGTTTGTTAGGTTTTTTTAGTCACCGCTCACCATGGGACCTCACGTCAGCTTATGGCACTTAAAACAACATCATAATGAATAAGTTAAAAAACCAACAAAATCAAACAATCCCTATAAAATATTAAGATATATAACTCTGCACCATACCACTATCAAAACAGCCCAAAACAGATGGCTCACCTCCAAAGGCCAACCTGAACAATTCAGCTTTGCAGGCTCTGTTGAGATTAAGCCAGTCCCACAGAGCACAGGTCGAGAGCCAGTTTGGTGTAGTGGTTAAGTGCGCGGACTCTAATCTGGGAGAGCCGGGTTTGATTCCCCACTCCTCCACTCGCACCTGCTGGATGACCTTGGGCAAACCATAGTTCTGGCACAGCTGTTCTTGAAAAAGAGCAGTTCTCGAAAGCGCTCTCTCAGCCCCACCTACCTCACAGGGTGTCTGTTGTGGGGAGGGGAAGGGAAAGGAGTTTGTAAGCCGCTCTGAGACTCCCTTGGGTAGTGAAGGGCAGGGTATAAATCCAATCTCTTCTTCTTCTTCTTCTCGTCAGAGAGGAATCATTCAGCATTAATTCTGTGTTGTCTCTGTGCATCAGACTTAATGGGCTTTGCCTCTCCAGAGAGCTACAGTTTGGAAGCTTCTAGTGCTCGAGAAACAGTTTGGATTGCAAATGCCCAATGGGAGAAGTCCCAAATCAAGCCAATTTCTGTTGCGGCTCTCCCTACTTGGGAAACGTTCCTTGGCTTCCTCCCTATTATCCTCGAGAAAGCAGTTGAAGTACTTCCTTTTTCAATTTGTTTCCGATGGTTTTTAAAAATCAGATAAGGTGGTTTGGATATCTTACACTGTTGGTTTTGCTTTAATTCTTCTGATGAAATGCATTCTTTTAAAAGATTAAGTTGGGGTTTAATTGACCTCAGTATCCGATTTACTGCCTTTTGTAGGTGTAGAAAGGATGAGAGAGAGGGAGCAGGCAATGTGTGCTTTTTCCCCATAGGGCTTCCTTATTGGATTAAAACTTCCCCCTTCTCTCTGTTTTAAGTGTTACATTAGCAGCAGTTGCAATTAGGGCTAACCAGATTTCTTCCCTATCCAGGATTGGAAATTTTCTTTCTGCTGCCTTCCCTGCCCTGTGGAAATACACAGTGCCGTTTTACTTTGTTTTTTTTCATCTTCCATCTTCTCTTGCAACCCCACATTGGTAATGCGCCTGCACAGGCTGACCGTAGGACATTTTCTTTCTATCTTAAAAACTTTAAAGAGGGGGCATCCCACCCTTTTTCAGAGCTGACATGTACATGGGATTCCCACCCAACACGTCACATGCTCCGTCAGCAAGTGCCCCCCTCCCTTAGTTCCTTTTTCTTTATCATCATTGTGGATGAAAGAAGACCCCTTTTTGTCTATCGAGGACTCATTTTGTACTCCTTCAGGAGTCTGTTTCATGGGAGGCAAGCCCCATCGTCCGGGCTCTCCCTGTCTGTTGTGCCTGTGGTGCCTCATCATGGTTTCCAAGGCACTGCTTTAAAAATCTGCAAAATGTGGAACAAAGATGACACACAGCAACAAGCATGAACTCTGCCTTCTGTGCTTAGGAGAGGCCCACAGTGTTGGAGCTTGATCAGTTTGCCAGCGCTTTACCCCGAGGGCTCGGTCAAGTAGGGCCCCTAGGCCGAAAGCTGCCCTGTAGGTGACTCCAGTCTCAGGCCCTGCTATCTTAGGACCACTTTCCTCGGCTGCGACTACCGAACCCTGTTCCAGGCCCCCATCGATCCCTTCGCTTCCTACACGCCTGACTATCTGGACGGCTGCAATTCTTCCAAAAGGAGCTGCTTCAGTTGCTCCGGAAGCAGAATCTAGGTGCCCGCATTCACCTTTTCCAGGACGGTTGACCAAGGTCTGGTCACATTCGAAACCTCCTGCAAAGAAGCCTAAGAAATTGAAGCATAAGGAGAAGACCGAGTTGGCATCTAAGTCAGGATGTGTCCAGCTTTCTAAGGGCCTGGAGAGTGATCAGGCTGTTATCCTTGTTCCCCCGCACACCCTGTCGCCGCATCTTTGCCAGCTCCTTTTCAGATGTAGATGACGACCAACCAGGCATCCCTGTGGAATAAGTGGTACCCTCAGAATCAGGACCTCTCTTAACTTGGCAACCTGCTGCCATCCTGTCTAAATAGATGGGCTGGACATCACCCCCAAACTTTAGAAGGGCATGACCCAAATAAATGGGGATATGTGAGTGTCCACTCCATACTGGTTGGGTTCCAGTCTCCATATCATGAGCCTGGGACTACATACCGTTACCTCCCACCATAGACCTGCTAATGCAGGTCTGCTGTTGCACCACATTGTACTGCATTCAAACTTGCTTGCATGGAGGATCCAGCCGTAGAGCGTTCCTTCTCCCAAGGGGTACGGGATATCTTGCTTCATGGCCATAAACCTTCAACCAGGTATTCTTATGACAGGAAGTCCTGGACATCTGCTAGAGGCGAATGCCCTTTTACCTGCCCGTTATCATCAGTTTTAGAATACCTGTTGTTTTTCGCACAGGCTGGTTTAGTGGTGACTTCAGCGAAGACCCACCTAGGAGGTGGAGGGAAGTCCTGGTTTTGCTCCTAAGTTGGTTCAGCATTTTTAAAAGACGCTGTCCAGTGCTTTTCCCTCCTATACCCCGTAATGTCCCACAGTGGTCATTGCCCTTAGTGTTAGCCAGACGGATGAAACCACCCTCTGGGCCTCTAGCCTCCTGCTCCGTAGCTTTACGCTCAAGGAGTGTAGCTTTCTTAGTGGCTGATACCTCAGCCGGAAGAGCCAATGAACTGGCGGCACTCAGGGTTGATCCTCCTTTTCTCAAGATATTCATTGAGCAGGTTGCATTACAACCAGTAGCAGTAGTAGAAGTAGTAGTAGTAGTAAATTTATTGTGTAGCCATTGGCCATTACAATGTTAAAAATATATATAAATTAGGTAACTTACAGCACTGGAATTTGAATTAGATTTAAAATATAATAGCCTCTATTACAACCAAGTCTGGACTTCCCGCCTAAGGTAGTTTCAAAGCTCCACCTAGCACAGGAAATTGTCCTACCAGTTATTTCCCCCCATTCTGAGCTCAGAAGCAGAAAGGGCCCTGCATACCCTGGACGTTAGGAGGGCCCTCCCTTGCTTATATAAGTAGAACCAAACCATTTTGTAAAGACAAAGCACTATTTACTTGTTATTGGGGCCCCGAGAAGGGCCAAGCTGCTTCAGCCCAGTCCGTCTCCAGATGAGTGGTTGCTGCCATCCGTTCCCGCTACATGGCATGAGAGCCATGTCCACTCGATGTGAAAGCACAGTCCGCCCAAGCACAGCGGTCATCTGCCACATTTCCTTGACCAAGTTCCCCTGCTGGACCTACAAGGCAGCAACCCGGTCGACAGAGGGACACATTTGTGAAGCTCCTTGCTTTAGACCTTCAGGCGAGGAAAGCGGCAGACGTGGGCGAGGCTATTCCACAGGCTCTGTTCCAGTGAGGGACTGACCCCACCTCCTCTGGTGCGTGGCTTGCTGATGGTCCCAGAGAAGACAGAAGATGAAAACAGGGTTGCGCTTACCTGTAACCGTTGTTCGTCGACGTCCTCTGTGCAGACACACATTCCCTCCTTCCTGCCCCACCGTGAGCTCTCCCAGGGCCTGTTGTGCCATGGAAGGGGGCTTGCAGCAGCTTCGCGGGAACTGAGGGAAGGGGCGCCTACCAATGGAGCATGTGATGCATTGGGCAGGAATCCTGCACATGTGTCCGCTCTGGAAAAGGGTGGGAAGCCCCCTCTCTTCGGAGTTCTTGAGCTAGAAAGAAAATGTCCCGCGGAAGGCCTGTGCAAATGCAGTCCCAGTGTGTGTCTGCACAGAAGACATGTATGAACAACGGTTACAAGTAAGGGCAACTCTGTTTTCTTCTCAAGTCCAGCTCTTAGCAACTATGTGGAAAGCCCTCGGGAAATCCCCTTCCCTTGCTATTTGCACTCACTAACTCCAGCTGTCTGGCTGACCCTGCTTAGCTTCCGAGATCCGACAAGATCGGGCTAGCCTGGGCTGTCAGACCTTTCCATTGTTGCTCGCTAGGTGTCCCTACACAGTCCTGGAAGGAAGCCACAGTGCAAAAGAGCAGTCTCCCATGGAAGATCAAGGACTTGCACCTGGTCCCTGAAACTTGGACACTGCAATCCTGTGCTGAGTTGCTCCAGTGTAAGCCCATTGAGTTCTAAACTTCGCCTGGAGTAACGCTGCCTAGGATTCCACTGTGGCTTTCCTGCATGACCTATGCTCCCTGGTAGGCCCTGGAACCAAGGACAGGAAAGCTCAATTCCCTGTTGAATTTTAGAAACAAGGAAGCAGTTCACGTAAGAGCATAAGAGAAGCCATGTTGGGTCAGGCCAATGACCCATCTAGTCCAACACTCTGTGTCACACAGTGGCCAAAAATGCCAGGTGCCATCAGGAGGTCCACTCTGAGAATGGCACTGGTTCTGACTAGTTCTGAGAGTTGCCATTCCGAGCAGTGTCAATTTAGGAATTCCTCAGCTTGCTTAGCTACCATGTCAGGTTAAGAATAAGAATGTCTATTAGCTGCCCTGTTCTTGTTCATTTCCATGGTTGTTTTTTTTAAATTTTATAGAGATATTCGTTTATTTTATTAATTTCTACCTCACACCCTCTTCCCATGGGGGACTCAGGTCGGCTTACAGCATGTGAAATAATACAGATGCAAAACAAATACAAATAAGGGCAATAACTATAAGAACAGTAAAACCAGTTAAAACATAAATGTAACACTGAAGAATTAAAACAACTGGCCCGCTGCCGATTCATAACGCGAACTAAAGGTGATAGGTGAGTGTTGGAGATCAACTGAATGATGCTTTTTTTTAAAAAAAAAATAGAAATCCAGTAGAAGAAAAGAGTCAGCGATTCTGTGCCCCCCGTCTCTTCATCCGATCATCCCGGCCCTGGTCCTGTCCTTGGCAAGCCTGTAGATGGTCCCGCAAACCAGTCTGGAAGGAGGCTGTTATAGGATAGCATTCTTGGGGCCGTAACAGCCAAGAGTGTCGTGTGGGCTGTTCACTTTACAGTTTTGAATACTCTGTGTGGTTTTTAAGTGCTCGCATTGCCAGTAAATCAGGCTCCGCTTATTTGGAGGCTGAGATAATGCATAATTCTCTAAATGGTGCTTAGAGGGCTGTTAGCAGGGCTCTTCTTATGTTTTTATAGGCATGGGCGGCTTTAAAAGGGATTAGATGGATTCATGGTCCATCAGTGGCTGCTAGCCATGGTGACTAAAGGGAAATTCCAACATTCAGAGGCAGTCAACCTCTAAATACCAGAGCCAAGAGGTCTTGGCCTCTGTGCCCTGTTGGTGGACCTCCAGAGGAACTGATCGAAGACAGGATGCTGGATTAGATGGACCACTGGCCTGATCCAGCAGGGCTGTTCTAATGTTTTGGGGATGCAGGAATAGATGGGCCATTGGTCTGATCCCGCAGGGCTCCTCTTACGCTTGTAAGAGAGGTGGGACAGGTCTTTTGCGACAAGCACTTCCGAGCCGCCACTTCATTCAAATTTACTTTGAAGCTAGAGAAGAATACATAAGCAATTGATGGCTTTTCTGGAGCATTTTTGCTAAAGCCCTTTTCTGCCTGTTTGTTTCTCAACAGGAGGGTGGAGTGAGCGGCTTCTTGCATGCATTCATCGCTGAAGTGTTCGCAATGGTGCGGGCCCACGTGGCAGCTCTGGGGGGCAACGCCGTTGTCTCATACATCATGAAGCAATGTGTCTTCATGGAGAACCCCAACAAAAATCAGGTAAGTGGTGTATGGAAGCTCATGACCTATTTGTACAGTAACAAGCAGGGATGGAAAAGCCAGGCGCCGTTTGCAGTTCTTTTTGGCATCTGGCCAAATGTTCCCCTGTCTAATCTTTCTCCACAGGCAGTGTCAGAAGGCAACATTAGGGGGAAGGCCTCAGCCTCTATGCTGTCCTGTTGGCCCTCCAGAGGGACTGTGTGAACCAGGATGCTGGACTTGGTGGACCACTGGTCTGATCCAGCAGGGCCCTTCTTATGTTCTTAGGATATTGGACTAGATGGACCTCTAGTTTGATCCAGCAGGACTCTTCTTATGTCCTTAGGATGCTGGACTAGATGGACCACTGGTCTGATCCAGCAGGGCTCCTCTTATGTCCTTAGGATGCTGGACTAGATGGACCACTGGTCTGATCCAGCAGGGCTCCTCTTATGTCCTTAGGATGCTGGACTAGATGGACCACTGGTCTGATCCAGCAGGGCTCCTCTTATGTCCTTAGGATGCTGGACTAGATGGACCACTGGTCTGATCCAGCAGGGCTCCTCTTATGTCCTTAGGATGCTGGACTAGATGGACCACTGGTCTGATCCAGCAGGGCTCCTCTTATGTCCTTAGGATGCTGGACTAGATGGACCACTGGTCTGATTCAGCAGGGCTCCTCTTATGTCCTTAGGATGCTGGACTAGATGGACCACTGGTCTGATTCAGCAGGGCTCCTCTTATGTCCTTAGGATGCTGGACTAGATGGACCACTGGTCTGATTCAGCAGGGCTCCTCTTATGTCCTTAGGATGCTGGACTAGATGGACCACTGGTCTGATTCAGCAGGGCTCCTCTTATGTCCTTAGGATGCTGGACTAGATGGACCACTGGTCTGATTCAGCAGGGCTCCTCTTATGTCCTTAGGATGCTGGACTAGATGGACCACTGGTCTGATTCAGCAGGGCTCCTCTTATGTCCTTAGGATGCTGGACTAGATGGACCACTGGTCTGATCCAGCAGGGCTCCTCTTATGTCCTTAGGATATTGGACTAGATGGACCACTGGTCTGATCCAGCAGGGCTCCTCTTATGTCCTTAGGATGCTGGACTAGATGGACCACTGGTCTGATCCAGCAGGGCTCCTCTTATGTGCTTAGGATGCTGGACTAGATGGACCACTGGTCTGATCCAGCAGGGCTCCTCTTATGTCCTTAGGATGTTGGACTAGATGGACCACTGGTCTGATCCAGCAGGGCTCCTCTTATGTCCTTAGGATGCTGGACTAGATGGACCACTGGCCTGAACCAGCAGGGCTCCTCTTATGTCCTTAGTAACTTTGCTTTTAAAAACAAGTATTGCACATACAACATCTTAGTACTTAGCTAACATTGTCAATGTACTTGGCAAAAGAGAGAGGTTTTCTTCTACTTAGGTGCTCACAGAAGACCAATAAAAGCATAGAGGTCATGCATGCAGTAGCCCACTCCATAGACCATATGTGTCAAACTCAGGTGGGCCCAAAAACACTTCTGTCTGAACATCACTCCAGACCATCGGTTCATCTTGTTAGTTTGGGGGGGGATTACTTACTTCCATTATTCCCCACCTTTCTCTCCAGGTGAGACTAAAACAGCTTGCATTGTCCATCTCCTCTCTGTATTTTATCCTCATATCAACCCTGTGAGGGAGGTTAGGCTGAGTGAGAGTGACTGGGCCAAGCCACCGTAGCACAGTGGGGATGCAGACCTGGGTCTCTCAGAACCTGGTCGGACACCTCTACGCCGCTCTGACTCTCTTTAGATTCCCTTCCTGCCTTTCTGTTCAGTTATCTGAATGGATTAAAAAAATATACAACGAGGCAGGCCCCAGAAACCCCAACAGCGGGGGAGCAATGCTCCCTCTAAGCTGTGGAGTCTTGTGAGCAAAAATTCTACTTTGTGAGCTATAGCCATTAAAGTTGTGAGCGAGCGATTTGGCTGCTGCATAAATTAGTTTGCTCTGGAGCCATCCTTCCTGAGCTAAGACAAAAATGAGTGAGCCAGAGGCTAAAAAAACTGTGAGCTAGCTCACACTGACTCAGCTCAGAGGGAACACTGGTGGGGAGTGAAGTGTTGGTGCTTCTCTAACAACAGAATGTCACAACTTGAGGTTTTGGAAAGGCGGTGGCTACGTGACAAGGAAATTCCTTTCTTGAATCCCCAGCAAGAAGTGGTTCTCATGTCTGCATTTATTTATTTTTTGCATTAGTTGGCGGGGTGGGGGGACTTTTGAATGCTGTGGTTTGGAACTTTCCCCCCACTGCAGCCTGCTGGTCTCCATGAAATGCTGCCCCTCAGGGACGGGGGACCCCGACATGGGGGGGGGTCTGCAGCAGGAAGGGAGAAACAGTACAGGTTGTCAGTTGAGTCTGGATCCAAAGCTGTGTACAGTTCTGTGCCTCCCTGTACAACAGGATTCTGTGTAGCCCCTCTCTGTAGTCTTTGTCAGTATCCAAGGGGGGGAGGGGATTGGATTTATACCCAAGGGAGCCTCAGAGCGGCTTACAATCTCCTTTCCCTCCCCTCCCCACAACAGACACCCTGTGAGGTAGGTGGGGCTGAGAGAGCTCTGACAGAAAGTGCTCTTTTTTAAGAACAGTTCTGAGAGAACGATGGGTTGTCCAAGGTCATCCAGCCAGGTGCAAGTGGAGGAGTGGGGAATCAAACCCGGTTCTCCCAGGTTAGAGTCTGCGCATTCAACCACTACACCAAAGGGACAACAGTGGAGGAAAGACTGCGCATCTTCAGATCGGGGAGAAAACAGGTGGGATGCGGGGAGTGTTGTAAGCAGTCCTCAGGTGCATAAGCCTGGCAGAACCTGGGTGGCAACTTCTGGCTTGCTCTGAGTCAGTTCACACAGCCTGAAATCAAGCCTCCACGTGATCCGGAGTCTCCGGGTGACTGTAGCAGATGTTAGCTGTGACAGCTGCTGCAGTCATGGGTGGAGCCCTCGCTTCCCGTTGTCTCTCGCTGTGCCAGAGCTGCTTTCACTGCTCACCCAACCACTCTCTTCCATGGTCACGCTTCTTCTAGTAGCAAGCAGGCCCAAGGAAATTTGCCAAGTCGCCTCAGCTTCTGTAACACAAGGAAAAAGCCTGTGTGTAAACGATGAGACAGAAAATGTCAAGTTTCGGAAAATCAGCTAGTTTTGTAACTCGGTGTCCCGTCTTTGTTCTTGCAGGCACAATGCCTAATAAACGTCAGCGGAGACGCTGTCATCTTTGTGCGTGAATCTGAATTAGATGTGCCAGTCCAGCTTCCCGTTGCCGGCGGTCAGCCCACGAGTGCCAGAGGAGATGTCACGACCTGAAGAAGCAGAATGGCTCAATCCCACCTTTTCAAAGCATCACGGCATTGACTTGTTCCTTCTCAGTCAGTTACAGTCCAAACATGAAGGACAGCAACATTTCAAGACAATCTGTTAACATCGTCCATCCAAATGCATAGAGGGAAGGCCAAAGGAACCCTCTGGGGAGTCCCCATACAGCTGAAGGAACATCTGTGTGGAGGCCATGCGTAAAATCATTCTCAGAACTGAGGTCATCGGGCGGTTGTCGGGTGGTCTGGAAGGCCAGGCCAAAATCTTTAAGCACTATCGAAATCCTCAGATCGGGGTGGTGGGTGGGGAGGGTTTATAATGCAACTGGAATATAACTGAGGACTCTCTCACTCGGCCTTCCGATAAAGGAAGAGATTGATGAGCTGCTTGGACGTATGCACTGCCAAATACGCAACGTGCGCAGCGAATGGAACAGTCGGAACTCTGCAGGACGAAAGGCATCGTGAACTGGACAATCCGAGCTGAGCTGCATGTTAAAAATAGGCTTTTCATGTTTGTGGATTATTGACTATTTTTATATTATACATGTTTTTTTATTATAAATTGTTGGATATAATGGTAAAATAACCATCTGGTTCAGATGCTGTTCACGTTAAATTTTTCTTTGTGGAGCGACGGCATTAGGAAGAAAATATCTGTCCAAAATCAGTGATTTACGATGCTGTGGGATGAAAAATAAACTCAGAACTTCATGTTTGGCAGGGATAAAGATACTAGGAAACTGGAGAAGCGATGGTATTTTAAAGAGGCCCATCACTCACAAATGACTGCCGATATGGTACTTGGAAGGACAGGGGTTACCGTGGGAAATGGAAATCACTTTTGACAACTCTGGAAGGATCTGAGGGGGAAACAGAATAAAAGTCCGTGGATGTGAGAAAAGTCGATGTGAGCCTAGAGGGGAGGGGCAGCGGCATAATGGCAGACTGAGAAGTCTTGAATGTTTCCCTTTCAGCCAGTTACCTGGTGGAACGGACAAGCACCCTTTCCCATTTAAATCCCCGCTTCCCTGTCTTCCGTGGTGCCTGTCTGCAGGAAAACCTTTCAGAACTCCTCCAACTGCGCATGCGCGCCTCCCCCCCCCAGTTGCGCACATGGTCACATTAAGAATGCGGCCAAGATATCTTGACAGCATCAGACACTGAACTTGAAGAAAATATGTAAACTTGAATGTAAATAGATTACATTGTGCTGGATCTAGGTACAGAGATGATATATTGTCCAGTTCAGAGATTCCATTGTAAATGAGCATGGTGAAAATCACATTCCTATTTGCATAATAAAGAGTCTTTATTTACAAAAAAAAAAATACCCCTTCCGTTTTGTTTAGTGAGGTGACTGGAGCCGAACTGCGGGTTGTCGTGACTCTTTTTTGCTTTCCAGCTGGCTCTCAGGGCACTGAGGTTTTGAAAATCCGCAGCGGAGTTGGGTTCAAGTCCTGCCTGTTCACATCAGTGCAGCTGTAGAATCCAAGATAACTGGTGGTAGGACTCCTGTCCCACCCTGGAGCAACAAACATATGACGTGTTCCCTGTTAGTTCATTGCTGCAAAAATTAGGCTTGTGGTCCATTAAACGTTAACAGATTTATTGCAGCATTAAACTTTCACGGACTGGAGACCACTTCATTAGATACCTGAAGTGAACTATATCTACCGTCTTCATAATGTCCTCTAATAAATCTCATGATCTGCCAATCAATAGGGCTGCACAGCTGAGAGTCCTTAAGTATGTAGAAAAATACCAGTTTTACAAAAGAAATCAAAAGAAAAATGGGCTGTTGAGGACTGAGTGTGGTGCCCTCAAGAAATATTGAGGGTATTTGAGTTGGGGGGGGGGACAGAAAGAAGAAGAGATTGGATTTATACCCTGCCCTTCACTCAGAGTCTCAGAGTGGCTTACAACCTCCTTCCCTTCTCCCCACAACAGACACCCTTGTGAGGTAGGCGGGGCTGAGAGAGCTCTTTCGAGAACTGCTCGTGAGAGAACTGCTCTGAGAGAACTGGGACTGACCCGAGGTCACCCAGCTGGCTGCATGTGGAGGAGTGGGGAATCAAACCCGGTTCTCCCAGATTAGAGTCCGCGCTCTTAACCACGACACCAAACTGTAGTGTAGAGGAGGAAATTGGTTGGCTTGATTCTTAAAGTTTGTAATGTCGGGGACAAATTGGCCATTAAGGCCAGCAGGAAAAGTGGCGATGGACTGACGGCTTAGGGGCCACCACTGCTGCCTTTGTGAGGGAGGCGGGAGCTGTTGCAAGCTGGTGCCCCCCCCCGTCCCACACCGAGCAGGAGGGAGCAGGCAGCCCTCGCCCTGCAGAATGCAGGTGGACATGGTGCAAGATGACTGGAAGCTTCAATGAGCTCGTTCCTTCCCACTTCTCTCTGCTGGGGGGGGGGAACTACGCCAGGTCCTTCTCCCCCTTTCACTGGGGGTGGACCAGGAGCTGTGCCTTTTCCAGGGCCATTTTTACCTCCTACTCAGCCCCACAGTAATATCCTAGGGCAGTGTTTTTCAACCACTGTGCCGTGGCACACTAGTGTGCCGTGAGATATTGTCTGGTGTGCCGTGGGAAAAATTCCAATTTCATCCATAACATATGAACAATTATAAAATAAAGTATTATTATTTCATAATAAAGTAATTATAAAATAATTTCTTTGTGTTTATTTGATTCCTATTCAAGAGAATTACTTTATATATAGTCAATATAGGCACAGAGTTAAATTTTTTTAACATTTTCTAATGGTGGTGTGCCTCGTGATTTTTTTCATGAAAAAAGTGTGCCTTTGCACAAAAAGGTTGAAAAACACTGTCCTAGGGGGTGAGATTGTGGGTGGGATTGCCCAATCATTTCCCACTCTGTGGGCCCCTAAAGTGTGTGTATATCAAGATGAAGAAGAAGAGACTGGATTTATTCCCTGCCCTTCACTGGGAATCTCAGAGTGGCTCACAAACTCCTTTCCTTTCCTTTCCCCTCCCCACAACAGACGCCCTGTGAGGTCGGTGGGGCTGAGAGAGCTCTTTCCAGAACTGTCCTTGAGAGAACAGCTCTGACAGGACTAGGGCTTGCCCAAGGTCATCCAGCAGCTGCAAGTGGAGGCGGGGGGAATCAAACCCGACTCTCCCAGATTAGAGTCCGCGCACTTAACCACCACACCAAACTTACTCAACCAAGGAAGGAAGATGCTCCCAGACTCCCAACGAGCTTATGGCATAACAAATATTGATGGCCGGGCCTGGGTGGATTCTGACTTTTCTGGCCAGCTTGAGGATGTTGTTGCGTAAGAATGCACCAGATCTTTTCAAAAGAGCTGAAAGCAGAAGAAAATGGAATAACGCACCATCTGACTTCTCATTTTTCGCCCCTTCCCCCTCGCAGAGCAGACCCATAAAGAGACTTAACAATAATCTAAAAATGGTTCCAGCGAAGAGGCGAGATGAAGAAATCTCAAAGTGGATCCGATCGATAAAACGCAGCGTGAGAGAAAGAGCACGCAATTAACAGTCCTCCGAAGTCCTGCTGGAACAGGAGAACGTCCCGCGACTTCTGGAAAGCAAACAAAGAATTAGCCCCGTGGAGTTGGTCCCACTGTTTGCCTAATTGATATTTGTAGCAAAGTTCTGCTAGGACACAAAGAAAATAGCCCGACAGCCGAAAGCTACTTTTCACTCGAGGGCCTGCGGAAATCTACCAGTTCCATTAGTTAATGCGACGCTGTTTGTTTAACATCCATTATACTCCTGAACCTCCTCTTCGTTTTCCCAGCTGGGTTTTAATAGCAGCACAAAAATGCAGGGAATGGCTTTTTCCCCCCGGCCTGTCTGCTTCTCCAGAGCGGGCTGCTAGTGAACTGAAATCGTCCCCCCCACCCCGATGGATTTTTTCGTCAGATCCAGCAAGGCCAGGGTTCGATTTGGGCAGCTCCGAGGCTGCTGACTTTCAAGGCAAGCTCTTCTCAGCTTGCTTGGTGTTACTTATTAAGAATGTATTTTTAAAAATGTGTGGTAGCGTAGTATAGTGGTTACAGCATCGGCCCCAGATTGAAATCCTTACGCTGTCATGAAGCTTAATGGGGGAGCAGTCACACACTCGGTTTAACCTACCTCTGAAGTGGTGGTCAGGATAAGATGTCTACAACCCCCAAAATCCTTGTAAGAAGGGGAGGAGAATCATGTTCTGGATCGGTGGTATCCTATGGGATTGAGCAGGTTGAGAAAGAAGTACTTTTCTCCCTTTCTCACAATACAAGAACTCGTGGGCACTCCATGAAATTGCTGAGCAATCGGGTTAGAACAGATAAAAGGAAATCCTTCTTCACCCAAAGAGTGATTAGTGTATGGAATTCACTGCCACAGGAGGTGGTGGCAGCTACTAGCATGGACAGTTTCAAGAGGGAATTAGATAAACATATGGAGCAGAAGTCCATCATTGGCTATTAGCCACAGGGTATAGATGGGAATTCTAAGTCTGGGGCAGGTGATGCACTCTATTCTTGGTGCTGGAGGGGGCAGCAGTGGGAGGGCTTCTAGTGTCCTGGCCCCACTGCTGGACCTCCTGATGGCACCTGGTATACTTTGGCCGCTGTGTGACAGAGTGTTGGACTAGATGGGCCGTTGGCCTGATTCAGCATTGGCTTCTCTTATGTTCTTATGTTCCTATGGGCAGCTAAGCACATTTTCTTTCTGCTGGTAGAAGAGATGCCATGCTTTGTTGAGCAGGGTGGCAGGGTAGAACCACTTCTTATCGGTTGTAGGAAGGGCCGTGGCTCAGTGGCAGAGCATCTGCTGGGCATGTGGAAGTTCCCAGGTTCAATCTCCAGCATCTCTAGTTAGGAGGATCATAGAATCCCAGACTTGGAAGGTACCCCACAGGCCATCTAGTCCAACCCCCCCACACTCAATGCAGTATCAGCCTAGAGCATCCCTGACAAGCGTTTGTCCAGCCGCTGCTTCAAGACTGCCAGTAACATTGCCCATAGCTATGTCATAGCTATGTCATGTAGAAGATGGAGCAGATCTCTTCTCTCTTGCTCCGGATTGCAAGACTAGATCTAATGGGTGGAAATGACAAGGGAGTCGATACCGGCTAAATATCAGAAGAAACTTCCTAACTGCAAGATGTTAGGAGATGTACTTTGAAAATGCTTTTATTTGTTATTTTCTGACCTGCACACACACACCAGAATGGTGCTTGCAAGCGTCTTTGCATTGGGAGAAATGTATGCTTTGTTGGATGTGACTCTCTGCACTAGGAAGGTACCACACAGCCTGTACTTTCATGCAAATGAAGTTACACACACACACCTTGTATACCTCTACCCAGCAGACATTGGGAACAAGAAGCATCTCCATTAGCATCTCCATTATGGTCTGCCAGAAGGATGTAAAAACGACAACCTGTCCACCATTGAGGAATCTGAATTCCACATGTAGCCCACAGGATGCTTGGCATTTACATGTGTTAAGACTGTTTCCTGTTTTGTCACTTGGACCAAGCCAGAGTCATCTGCACATCCAAGGTTTCCATGCCAACCCATCTTCACACCTTGACCAAAAGGTTCCCTTGTAGTAAGGTGTAGACTTTCAATATTGCCCCACCTTAGTAGGAGGGTACCCCACATCCCATAGCCAATGGTGTAGGGATGGGACAGACTACAGAGAGACCCCAAGCCAGCCCCCAATACTAGCTGATAAAAGAAGGTGCAACCTTTGTCTGTTGTCGCCTTGGCCATCTCCTACATTCAATCTTATACCTACTATAGGTAACTTACTGTGCTTCCTTGGAGTCGCGACCAAGGAACCCTCACACATGTTGGCTGGTTCTAACTGTGTGCAGTAAAAGTAAGAATATCCTTAGTTAGAAACAATCCTTGTATTCTTCACTGTGGAAGGTCGAGCTACAGGATCAGATAAGTATGACATGCTTTTCCCCTTCCTAAATACTTCTAGTTTAAAACCCCAATATTGTGTTTCCATTTCTACTGTAACTAAAGGAACTTGTATGTATGTGTGAGTGAAAACCAGGGAGGAGTGTGAGGCACTCCAAAGGGATTTGTCGAGGATGGGTGAGTGGGCGTCAACGTGGCAAATGGGGTTCAATGTGGCCAAGTGCAAAGTGATGCAAAAACATATGGAGCAGAAGTCCATCAGTGGCTATTAGCCACAAGGTATAGATGGGAACTCTCAGTCTGGGGCAGGTGATGCACTCTATTCTTGGTGCTGGAGGGGGCAGCAGTGGGAGGGCTTCTAGTGTCCTGGCCCCACTGCTGGACCTCCTGATGGCACCTGGTATATTTTGGCCGCTGTGTGACAGAGTGTTGGACTAGATGGGCCGTTGGCCTGATTCAACATTGGCTTCTCTTATGTTCTCTTATGTTCTCTTATGTTCTCTTATGTTCTTATGTAATCTGTTTTTATTTGCCTGTGTACTAAAAAGATATTATTCAGTAAAGAGAATCTTTGATTTTAACTTAAGAAACCTTGTCAAGTGTTCTCTTTGGGGAAACGGATTCTTGGGATGAAGTAGCTTTCTCTGTATACATAGACCAGCAACTCAAATAAGTTAGTTCGATTACTGCGCAGATAAGCAGTTCGGCTAACAAAGAGTGGTTGAGCAGTGGAACAGACTGCCTTGGGAGGTGGTGGATGCTCCTTCAGTGGACGTTTTCAAGTGGAGGCTGGACAACCATCTTTCAGGTAAATTGTAGGGCTATCTTTCGGCTACGCTCCTGCAGAGTGCAGGGGGTTGGACTAGATGACCTGCAAGGTCCCTTCCAACTCTTAACATTCTATGATTCTTTTCTATACATGGTCACGGATGCCAGTACCAATGCAGTGAAGGCTGTGTGCCTCAAGGGCATTGCTTGCCTGGCGCACATGCTTCAGCTGTTGGTGAAGGATGCTCTAGGGCTGGGGAGCACCGTCAAAGCCAGCTGGGATGCTGCACCCCCCCCTAAGATGCGGTCCCTACTCGAGATTTGCCGGTGCCCGGCCACCCAGTTCTCACACAGCATCAAGTCTGCCCATCTGATGCATGAGAGGTAGGGGAAGGGGGAATGAGGATTTCCACCAACGCCATAATTGCGCATTTGGTGGAACAGAAGAGCATGATGCAGGATGCCTCTCTCCCTCAACATCCTGCATGGGGAACAGGAGCTCAGCTTCACCTCCAACGACTGGCTGACTGTCTCCCAATTGGTGCGGGTCCTCAAGCCCTTCCGGGATACCACTGGCGAGTTCTGTGCCCCTACAGCAGGTAGAAGGTGATGTCAAAGAGCTCTGCCTAAGACCCTGGAGAACCGCTGTCCGTCTGAGTAGATGGACTGATGGTGTGACTCATCGTAATACAGCTTCACATGTAGTGGAGCTGAGAAATACCCCTTCCTGAAATCCCGGACATGGCTGGCTGGACCACTGGCCTTCGATTTTGAGGGGAGACCTTTATGGAGGGCATTACAGGAGTCTAGTCTCGGCCTTACCGTGGCATGGATCCAGGTAGGCAGATCAACTGAGTCACGGTAGGGAAGGAAGAACAGCTCTGACAGAACTAGGGCTTTTCCAAGGTCATCCAGCAGGTGCAAGTGGAGCAGTGGGGAATCAAACCCGGTTCTCCCAGATTAGAGATTGGATTTATACCCTGCCCTTCACTACCTGAAGGAGTCTCAGAGTGCCTTACAGTCTCCTTCCCCCTCCCCTCTGTTAGGAGATGAACTTTGAAAATGCTTTTATTTGTTATTTTCTGACCTGCATGCACACCAGGAATGGTGACAGCAAGTGTCTTTGCTTTGGGAGAATGTATGCTTGAGTTAATGTGACTCTCTGTGTAAGAGGAGGTACCACACAGCCTGTACTTCCATGCAAATGAGGTCACAGACATGCCTTACACATACTTACCCATGAGGCCTTGGGAACAAGAAGCCTCTATATTAGCATCTCCATTACGGTCCCTTCAACAAAATGTAGAAACAACAGCTTTTCCACCATTGGGAGAATCTCTACCTCACGTAGCCCACAGGATGCTTAAGGCACACGTGTGAAGTTCGCCACCTGAGAATGGCCAGATCCATCTACATACCTAAAGGTTTCCATGCCAACCCATCTTGACACTTTGACCAAAAACCTCCCTTGTAGAAAGGTGTAGACTTTCAGTATTGCCCCGCCTTAGTAGGAGGAAACCCCCACATCCTTTAGCCAATGGTATAGGGATGGGATGGACCCAGAGACACCCCAAGCCAGCCCCCAGACTAGCTGATAAAACGAGGTGCAGCCTTTGTTTAGGAGGACAGGACAGGACAGGACAAGCTTGCTCCCCCTTACCAACAAGATAACTTAAGGTAACTTGCTGTGCTTACTTGGAGTCGCGACCAAGTAGCTCTCACATTTGTTAGCTGGCTCTAACAATCCTTGTTCCTGAACTGTGGAAGGTCGAGACTACTAGAGCAGATAAGTATATGCTTCCCCCCGCCCCCCTAAGCATACCTTTGGTTTAAACCCCAATTATTGTCTTCCATTCCTACTGTAACTAAAGGAACTTGAATGTATGTGTGTGTGAATCTGTTTTTGTATGCCTGTAAATAATAAGAACATTTAGTAAAGAGAATCTTGATTCAAATTAAGAAACCTTGTCAAGCATTTTCCTTTTGAAGAAATAGGACTTTCTAGCACGAAACTTGCTTTCTCTGTATACACTGGCAAAAAGACCTCAATAAGTTAGTCAGCCACTGCGTAGATAAGCAGTCCGGCTAACACCTCCCCACAATAAACACCCAGGGAGGTAGTTGGGGCTGAGAGAGATCTTTCAAGAACTGCTCTTGAGAGAACAGCTCCGAGACAACTTGTGACTGACCCAAAGTCATGCCAGCGGCTGCAGGGAATCAAACCCGGTTCTCCCAGACTGGAGTCCGCGCTCCTAACCACTACACCAAACTGGAAGGGGAAACTGACCTGTCTGAGCCAGCTTAGAGAATTCTAGGGAGGGAAGGCAGCGCGATGCAGTCTCATCTCCTCAGATACCGGAAGCTAAGCGGGCTCGTCCCTGGTTAGTATTTGGATGGCATACCAGCATGGTAGTCCAGGCCAGGCAATGGCGAGCCACTTCCGGACATCTCTTGCCTTGAAAACCTCACGAGAGGTTGCCGTAAGTCACCTGTGACTTGATGGCTCTTCTCTCTCTCTCTCTCTCTCTCTCTCTCTCTCTCTGCCTCTGGCAACCACTAGAGGGTGCCAGTGGCACAAATGCCAAGCCACTATGCGAGTGCGTGGCGTTTCACGGCCGGTTCCTTCCAGCTTCCTCTTTTGTTTGCAAACCTGACCCTTACGGGGGGTGTGGTGCACTGTGATGGTGCTGTCTGGATGGGCAAGAGATGGACTGCAGCTCCGCAAGAAACAATCCCTTACCCCTAAACCAGTGTGGTGTAGTGGTGAAGAGCAGTGGACTCTAATCCGGTTTGGCTCCCCGGCAATGTTCCCTCTAAGCTGTGGAGTCTTGTGAGCGAAAATTCTCCTTTGTGAGCTGCTGGCATTAAAGTTGTGAGCAAACTATTTGGCTACTGCATAAATTAGTTTGCTCTGGAGCCCTCTTTCCTGAGCAAAGACAAAAATCTGTGAGCTGGAGGCTAAAAAACTGTGAGCCAGCTCACACTAACTCAGCTTAGAGGGAACACTGCTCCCCGGTCCTCCTCCTCCACCTGAAGCCCGCTGGGTCACCTTGGGCCAGTCACGGTTCTCCCAGAACTCTCTCAGCCCGACCTCACCTACCTCACCAGGTGACTGCTGTGGGGGGAGGCAGGGGAAGGGGATTGTAAGCGGCTTCGAGACTCCTTCCGGTAGAGAAGAGCAGGCTATGCAAACCAACTCTTCTTCACAAGGAAGCTCGTGTCAGAGAGAAGGATTCTATAACTTCACCTTATTACTAAGAGCCTCTGGATAGCTTCAGCTGCTGTTATCTCAGAAAGGATGCTGTGGAGCTAGAAAAACGGCGGAAGACGGCAACCAAAGTGACTGATTTATTTGCTTTATTTTATTGTTATTTTATTGAAGTTGCATCCCGTCCTCCCTGCAAGCAAGGCTTCCTCTAAGCTGTGGCGCCTCGTGAGCAAAAATTCCTCTTGGTGAGCTCCTGGCCTTAAAGTAGTGAGCGAGCGATTTGGCGACTGCTGCATCAATTAGTTTGCTCTGGAGCCATTCTTCCTGAGCGAAGACAAAAAATGTGTGAGCCGGAGGCTAAAAAACTGTGAGCTAGCTCACACTAACTCAGCTTAGAGGGAACACTGCCCACAAGCAGGCTCAGAGAAGGTTCCATCAATGTTGAAGAGGAAGAAGAGGAGGAGGAGGATGTTAGCCGAACTGCTTATCTACGCAGTAGGCGGACTAACTTATTTGAGTTGCTGGCCTATGTATACAGAGAACGCTACTTCGTCCCAAGAATCCGTTTCCCAAAGAGAACACTTGACAAGGTTTCTTAATTAAAGATTCTCTTTACTGAATAATATCTTTCTAGTACACAGGCAAACAAAACAGATGCACTCACACATACACACAAGTTCCTTTAGATACAATAGAAATGGAAACACAATATTGGGGTTTTAAACTAGAAGTATTTAGGAAGGGGAAAACCAGGTCATACTTATCTGATCCTGTAGCTCGACCTTTCCACAGTGAAGAATATAAGAATAGTTTCTAACCAAGGAAAACTCTCACTACACACTGTTGGGACCTGCCAACAAATGTGGGCCTCTTGGCTGCAGTCCAAGAAAGCACGTGGAAGTTATCTGTAGTAGACTCTTAAGTTACTTAGCCAGCTAGTGAAGAAGATGACGAGGAGAGAACCCTAGAACAAAGGTTTATCAGCTAGTATTGGGGGCTGGCTTGGGGTCTCTCTGGAGTCCATCCCATCCCTGTACCATTGGCTATAGGATGTGGGGTACCCTCCTACTAAGGTGGGGCAATATTGAAAGTCTACACCTTACTACAAGGGAGCATTTGGTCCAAGGTGCAAAGATGGGTTGTCATGGAAACCTTGGATGTGCAGATGACTCTGGCTACAACCTTCTGGCAGACCATAATGGAGATGCTAATGGAGATGCTTTCTTGTTCCCAATGTCTGCTGGGTAGAGGTATGCAAGGTGTGTGTGTGTAACTTTATTTGCATGAAAGTACAGGCTGTGTGGTACCTTCCTAGTGCAGAGAGTCACATCCAACAAAGCATACATTTCTCCCAATGCAAAGACGCTTGCTGGCACCATTCTGGTGTATGTGTGCAGGTCAGAAAATAACAAATAAAAGCCATTTCAAAGTACATCTCCTAACAAGGAGGAGGAGGAGGAGAAGATTGGATTTATATCCCACCCTTCACTCGGAGTCTCAGAACGGCTTACAAACTCCTTTCCCTCCCCTTCCCCACAACAGACATCCTGTAAGGTAGGTGGGACTGAGAGAGCTCCCTCAAGAACAGCTCCCTCAAGAACTTGTAACTGACCCAATGTCACACCAGCAGCTGCATATGTGGAAGAGTGGGGAATCAAACCCGATCCTCGCAGATTAGAGACCACACACTTAACCACTACACCAAACTGGCAATATGCAATATACAATAACAATTCAAACCAATTTAAAACAAGCGGGTAATTAACGAAATAAAAACTTAAAAGAATAATTTATCTGGAACCAGATCGTGGCAGTCTTCTCCCTAACCCTGATTTAAAAAACAAATTAGCCAAAGTTCAAATTAGCACCGGTTTCCCCTCCCCCAGTATTTTTGGTGTATTATAAAAATGAGGGGGGGGGATAATCACAGTGCATACGTACGAAAAAATGGCTTTAAGGGACATCCCTGGTTTGAGTTTGTCCATGAATGCAACTAGAGACTTTAATCAAAGTCCCTGTCTCCTAGAGTTGGCCTTACACCTGCAAGATGAGGAAAGTCATACCAGGTTATTGTGAGCGGGGTTAATATACATGGCTTGGTGTGGTGGTTAAGTGCGTGGACTCTAATCTGGGAGAACTGGGTCTGATTCCCCACTCCTCCACTTGCACCTGCTGGATGACCTTGGGCAAGCCACAGTTCTGTCAGAGCTATTCTCTCAAGGACAGTTCTGAAAAGAGCTCTTTCATCCCCACCTACCTCACAGGGTGTCTGTTGTGAGGAGGGGAAGGGAAAGGAGATTGTAAGCCGCTCTGAGACTCCAAGGAAAGGGTGGGGGTGTAAATCCAATCTCCTCCTCCTCCTCCTCCTCTTCTTCTTTATATAATTGCGCTTGGGATGGAGAAACTAGCTAGAGCAGACTTTCAGGTGGGTAGCTGTGTTGGCAGCAGAACAAAGTTTGAGTCTGATGGAACCTTTAACACCAACCAAGTTTTATTCAAGGCGTGAGCTTTCCTGTACGCGTACTTCGAATGCAGACTTCGGCACCCTTCTTCAGATACAGACTTTGTTCTTCTCCCATAATCACAGAACTTGTTGGGAGCGCCCAGCCAAGTAGATGTGCAGAAGATTTAGGACAGAGAAAAAGAAGCATCTGTTCACCCGCCAACGCGGTGTTGGAAAAGGCCATCAAGTCGCAAACCACTCATGGCGACCCTGTGGGGTTTTCAAGGCGGTTTGCCATTGCTTGACTCTGTGTCCTAGCCCTGGACGTTCTTGGTGGTCTCCCATCCAAATGCTAACCAGGAGCAGCCCTGCTTAGCTTCCAAGGCCTGATGAGATCAGCCTAACCTGGGCCAGCCGGGTTAGGGCCAAGTTCAATGTGCATGTAAAGCGCCATCAAGTTCCACCTGACTTATGGTGGCCCTGTGGGGTTTTCAAGGTGAGAGGTGTTCGGAGGTGGTTGGCCACTGCCTGCCTCTGCACTGCAACCCTGGGCTTCCTTGGAGGTCTCCCATCCAAGTCCTAACCAGGGCCGACTCTGCTTAGCTTCCAAGATCTGGGCTAGCCTGGACCTCATGGGCACTCCCATGAAATGGCTGAGCAGTCGGATTAGAACGGATAAAAGGAAGTCCTTCTTCACCCAAAGAGTGATGGACACGTTGAACTCACTGCCACAGGAGGTGGTGGCAGCTACAAGCATGGACGGCTTCAAGAGGGAATTAGATAAGCATATGGAGCAGAGGTCCACCAGTGGCTATTGGCCACAAGGTATAGATAGAAACTCTCAGTCTGGGGCAAGTGATGCCCTGTATTGTTGGTGCTTGGGGGGTCAACAGTGGGAGGGTTTCTAGTGTCCTGGCCCCACTGCTGGACCTCCTGAGGGCACCTGGTATTTTTGGCCACTGTGTGACAGAGTGTTGGACTAGATGGGCCATTGGCCTGATCCAACATTGAAGAGAAGAAGAAGAAGAAGAAGAAGAAGAAGAAGAAGAAGAAGAAGAAGAAGAAGACGAAGAGGAGGAGGAGGAGGAGGAGGAGGAGGAGGAGGAGGAGGAGGAGGAGGAGGAGGAGGAGGAGGAGGAGGAGGAGATTGGATTTATACCCCGCCTTTCACTACCCAAAGGTGTCTCAGAGCGGCTTACAATCCTAGATCCTTACCAGTCCGGCTTTCGCCCAGGTCATGGGACGGAGACGGTACTGGTCGCCCTGACTGACGATCTCCGTAGGCATCTGGATCGGGGCGGTGTGGCAGCTCTGGTGTTGTTGGATCTGTCAGCAGCGTTCGACACGGTCGACCACCAGTTGCTGGCCCACCGCCTTGCCGACGTGGGGATTCAGGGGCTTGCCCTTCAATGGTTTGCCTCTTTTCTCCAAGGTCGGGGACAGAGGGTGGTGATAGGGGGACAGCGGTCCCGGAGACACCCCCTTGAGTGTGGGGTGCCTCAGGGGTCAGTGCTGTCCCCGATGTTGTTCAACATCTACATGCGCCCCCGTGCCCAGATTGTGGGCTTGGGTGTCATCAATATGCAGATGACACCCAGCTCTATCTGATGTTGGGGGGCCAGTCGGGCTCCACTCCGGATGATCTGCATCGGGCGTTACAGGCCGTGGCTGGGTGGCTCAGACTGAGCCGGCTGAAACTAAACCCGACAAAGACGGAGGTCCTGGGCCTGAGTCGGATCGGTTCGGGGCTGGGGCTCCCTCTCCCGGCCTTTGATGGGGTACCTTTGGTGCCGGCGTCGGAGGTTAGGAGTTTGGGAGTGCTCCTGGACTCCTCTCTAACGATGGAGGCCCAGGTAGCAACCACTGCCAGGTCAGCCTTCTTCCATCTGAGGCAGGCACGGCAGTTGGCCCCCTTCCTTGGCCGCGATGACCTGGCCACGGTGATCCATGCGACGGTCACCTCAAGGTTAGACTACTGTAACGCTCTCTACTTAGGGCTGCCTTTGTCGCAAATCCGGAAGCTGCAGCTAGTGCAGAATGCTGCAGCCAGGCTGCTGATGGGTCTCTCTAGGAGGGACCATATTCAGCCTGTGTTGAAAGCGCTGCACTGGCTGCCAATAGCGTACCGGATTCGCTTCAAAGTGCTGGTTATTACCTTTAAAGCCCTGTATGGTCAGGGTCTGGCTTACCTGAGGGACCGCCTTTCCCTACATGTTCCCCCAAGGGCACTTCGGTCTGGGGGCCGTCATCTTTGGAAATTCCTGGCCCCAGAGATGCGAGGCTGGCTGCCACAAGAGCCAGGGCTTTTTGGTGGCGGCTCCTACCTGGTGGAAGGAGCTCCCAGAGGAGATCCGGGCCCTGCGGGACCTTGTCCAGTTCCGCAGGGCCTGCAAGACGGAGCTCTTCCGCCAGGCTTTTTAGTAGGAGCCGCCACTGCCGCTATTACACCTCGATATTCCACCTCGAAAACCCGTCATCTTGGGTTTAAATGTGCTTATGTTGTATTGTTTGTTTTTATAATTTTATCTGGTTGATATTGTTTTATATTGTTTATATTGTTTAAATTCTTTATGTTGTTAGCCGCCCTGAGCCTTCGGGGAGGGCGGGATATAAATCAAAATAAATAAATAAACAAACTCCTTTCGCTTCCTCTCCCCACAACAGACACCCTGTGAGGTAGGTAGGGCTGAGAGAGATCCTGAAGGAAACTGCTCTTTTTCAAGGACAGCTCTTATCAGAACTACGGCTTGCCCAAGGTCATCCAGCCAGGTGCAAGTGGCGGAGTGGGGAATCAAACCTGGTTCTCCCAGATTAGAGTCCGCGCACTTAACCACTACACCAGACTGGCTCTCTTATGTTCTTATGGCTCTCATTGGCTTCTCTTATGTTCTTTGACCATCCTGGTCAAAGTGGCCATCAATGTAGCTGGCTTTGAAGTGAGAGAAATGTGTGGAGGACACATCTATCAATGGCTATTAGCTGTGGTGACTAACAAGAACCTTCCACTAACAAGAACCTGTTGGGAAAGACCTCAGCCTGAGACCCTGGAGAGCTGCTGCCAGTCTGAGTAGACAATACAGACTTTGATGGACCAAAGGTCTGATTCCACATAAGGCAGCTTCATGTGTTCATGTGTTCATATTCAGTGCCAGTAACCCTCTGAATATCCAGTGAGGATCTGGCCTCCATACCCTGGGTGTAGTCTTTCCAGGGCTATTGCATAAAACACTTTG